>CM053587.1:339362236-339384120 GCA_028646515.1 Pseudochirops corinnae | reverse complement strand
GTCTCACAATAGGCTCCGTCACTTTTAAATCCGCTCAAATTGACTTTTTAGTTTCCAAGGACGAAATTCTTTGGGAGCTTGTTCAGGTTACTGCTTACTCTCCGCCATCTTAGCTCCGCCCCCCGAGGCTGACTTTTTAATGCTACAGTTCATGAACCCCACCAATGTGTTTCTTTTTCATAATTATCATATCAATTAGTCAGACTTTATCGGCTATTAGAAATGGATATTTACTGCAGCAATACCCTTGGTATAAACCACTCCCTACAAAAGTCTGTGGCACACAAAATGTCTGTGACGTTTGATTGATGTGTAAAATGGGTGTAAAAATCCCTGGTTCGCCTTCCTCACAGGGCTCTCATAAACCTTTAAGCACCATAGAAATGTGAGTTATTATTAAGAAAGTATTTAGATACGTGAGGGTGGTGGAGTGTGATTGAGTAAATCAAATCACAGTGCTCCATTTTAGATAAGTGATACATCAATGAGGTGAGAATGTGTCTCTATCAATCAAAACCTTTAAGGGGGATGAAGTCCTTGACAAACTGGAATTATGTTTCATAGGAAGTATTTTTATATTGGCTGAGGAAAGTTGGTCACACCCTAGAGGATGTCTATAAATATCAAGCAAATTCATGTTCAGAATGTTTGGTGGGTGTGTGGAGACAGAGAGAGAGAGAGAGAGAGACAGACAGACAGACAGACAGACAAACAGACAGAGAGACAGAGAGAGACAGAGACAGAGACAGAGAGAGACAGAGAAAGAGAGGAGAGAGAGAAACATGGAGACATAGATAGACAGATAGAGAGACAGAGAGTGAGAGAAAGGGAGAGAGAGACAGAGACAGAGAGGGATGAGAGAGACATGAAGAGATAGAGAGAGAAACAGAGAGAGAGAGAGAAACATGGAGAGATAGATAGAGAGACAGAGACAGAGAGAGACATGGAGAGATAGAGAGACAGACAGAGAGAGAGAAATAGAGACATAGAGAGATGAGAGAGAGACATGGATAGAGAGACAGAGACAGAAAGAGAGGAGAGAGACATGGAGAGATAGAGAGACAGACAGAGAGAGAAATAGAGACAGAGAGAGATGAGAGAGAGACATGGCTAGAGAGACAGAGACAGAAAGAGAGGAGAGAGATGTGGAGAGAAAGAGAGAGAGACAGAGGGAGAGAGAGAGAGACAGAGATGAGAGAGACATGGAGACATAGAGAGAGAGAGAGCCAGAGAGAGAGACAGAGACAGAGACAGAGAGAGAGGAAAGAGAGAAACATGGAGAGATAGAGAGCCAGAGAGAGAGACAGAGACAGAGAGACACAGAGAGACATAGAGACAAAGATAGAGACAGAGACAGAGAAACAGAGAGAGAGAGAGAGGAACAGAGACAAAGAGATACAGATAAACAGAGACAGAGTCAAAGAAACTGAGGAAGAAAGAGAAACAGAGACAGACAGAGGCAGACAGAGGGAAACAAAGACATACACAGAGAGAGATAGAGAGAGACAGAATAAGGGGGAGAGAAAGAGAAAGAGACAGACAAAGAGACAGAGAGTTAAGAGGGGAGAGAGAGACATAGAGACAGAGAGAAAAAGAGAGAGACAGAGAAAGAGAGAGAGACAGAGACAGAGAGAGACAGAGAGAGATAGAGAGAGAGATAAAGAGAGAGAGAAAGAGAGAGAGAGACAGAGAGAAAGAGAGAGAGAGAGAGAGAAAGAGAGAGAGAGAGAGAGAGAGAGAGAGAGAGAGAGAGAGAGAGAGAGGACGTATGTGTTTGGCAAAGGTTGTGGATGGCTCATGTAGAGTGAGGAATAACAGATGGACAGAGAGCTATGTTGCTGCCCATGCAGCTCCCAAAGGACCATCCACATGGAGTGTATCGGAGGATTTATGTTTGGGCAGGGATAGGAAGTGTGCAGGGTGAGAACACTAGGCTGGGTTGGGACCTGTACCAGTGGAAGGCTGGCTGGTGCCCAGGAGATCTCCAGTCCATTGGAATGGTGAAGCATTGTCGTAGTAAACACGCTAGTTTTTTTTTTTTTTTAATGAAAGGTACTATCCTCCCTCACTAGCCTTAGTTTGTCACCAACTACCCACTCCCCCAGTTTTTCCAAGCGGATGGAAATAACTAAAACCAGAGAAGCTTAGGGAGCTGAGAGCCATCCCCGGCGCTCTTCTAACCAGTCTTTCTACTGCCGAGATGCCTCCATGCTGGCACAAACACCTTCACCATTTTACCCTGTACAGCTGGTAAAGGGAATGCTAAACCTCTTGTGCAGGCTTTTACAGACAATCGAAATGGAGCAGAGGACTTGGCTGGAGGCACAGCTCGAGCTGGGGGCCTACGAGTTTTATGTTTCTGTGTTGAAAGGAACTACGGGCAGTCTGAGAAGTCAAAAGATAAAGTCCACTTACCTCGTCCCTCCCTTTGTCCATAGGGAAGTAGTTGGAGATAGCAAGGACCTAGAAGTCTGAGGGCTGGAGATTATTGACTATCGGCTCTCAGAGCCGGGAGAGGGCATGGCAGATGGATGGTTTGGAGGCAGCAGAGAAGCAGGACAATTGATCCGTAGGGGAAGGCAGAAGAAGATCCCTGCCATCTCCCCAATGGGTGCATCTGGAGATTGGGAGAGCTGGGCATGCTTAATAACAAAAAAACCCAAACAAACGAATAACAGCATTATAAAATCAAACCACTTCGAAAGACTTAAGAATAATCCCGATCAGTGTAATGAGCAGCCCCAATTCCAGAGGACCCACATGATTAAGCTCCGAGTACCCACCTCCTGCCGGAGTCCAGACAGACTCAGGATGCAGAAAGAGACATGCTTTTTGGAAATGGCTGATGTGGTCCTTTATTTTATTTGCTTACATGTATGTTGTAAAGGTTGTTCTTAATTTTTTTTTTCAAATGGTGAAGAGATAAGAGATGAGTCAGAGAGAAAATAGTTTTTTGCTAATTAAAAAAAAAAAACAACTAAATGTAATTTTAAAGAAGAGATCTAAACTCTAAAGAGATTCATGCTGGAAAAAGCTGTCCACAACCAGAGAAAGAATTACAGAGCCTCAATGCAGACTGAAGCAAACTATTGGCTCTCTCTTTTCTTTTTTATTTCGTTTCTTCTTTCTTGGTTATAATTAGTTATAATTCTTCTTTACAACATGACTAAAGTGAAAATATGTTTAATGTGAAAGTATATGTAGAACCTATATTGGATTACATGCAGTCTTGTGGGGGGAGGGAGGAGGAAAGGAAGGGGGAGATAATTTGAAACTCAAAAGCTGGTGGAACTGAATGTTGTAGACCAAAAATAAATAAATTAATTTATATATAAAAAAAGAAATTGTCTAGTTCAAGACCCTAGTTTAAAGAAGATGGAGTTTGTCAGAGAAGCTATGGATTTGAAATGGAGTACAAAATATGAAAACTCTATAATGTGTTTTCATTAAAAATGGTCATCTTCCTAGCTTTCACATTCTTTACCTCATGGGGTTGTTGTGAGAAAAACACTATGAACTTTAAAAGGCTATAGAAATTGGAATTATTATTACAGTTTACGCTCACAGGAATGTCCTGTGGCTCCTGTGTCCTGTTCTCCAGCAATTTTTATAACTTTTATAATTTTTTTGATCCTTGAAAATTCTCATTCTTGATTTTTTTCCTCCCTATTCCTTCCTGCTTCCATGGGCCCCACTGATTCTGATCCTTAGTTGTCTCTTCTGTAAAATGAAAACGTTGGACTAGATCATCTCTGAAGTGCCTTCAAGCGGTGACATCCTTGGTTCTAAGATCCCTTTCAGCTGGAGGGTGTGCTGGAGCCAGCTCTCTCCAGCTCTAACTGGCTCCTGAGAGCTGATAGTTAAAATGTTTAGTATGAGTGTTTTATACCTCAGAAACTGGCAAGCATTACAAATCAGGGCTTGGTTAATTATTTTGTTGATTATCTAGACTTGAGACGGTGTTAATAATGTAGCTTACATTTAAAAAGTGTTTGTATACATTTCTCTCCCCCACCCCCAGAACCCAGTTAAGCATTTACCAGAACTTTCTTTTCTTCCTCTCCCAAGACCACCATTGCCCTATAAACATCACTTGAGCTTGGTAGGAGTGAGTAGAAAGGAATCAAGTATTCGCTGGGGGCCTGGTGACTGGAGGCTACTCCTACTCCTATTGCTAATTGGCACTTACATATTACTTAGAGGTTTGCAATGTGCTTATATCCATTATCTCATTTAAGCCTCCTGACACCCTGGCTTTGAGTTCTATCATTCCCTGTTTAAGGCCCCTCCCAGACCTGACATCCCCTGTTCTAAGGTCCCTCCAGTCCTGACATCCCCTGTTCTAAGACCCCTCCTAACTCTGACATTCCCTGTTCTAAGACCCCTCCCAGCCCTGACATCCTCTGTTCTAAGGTGCTTCCCGGCTCTGACATTTTTTGTTCTAAGATTCTTCTCAGGTCTGATGTTCAGTGTTCAAAGGGTCCCTTCTAGCTCCCATTCTAAAAGCTTAAAAAAAGTGACCTAGCATTGGTCAGAGCATCTCTCTGCCTGGAAAGGTTTCAGCTCACGACCACGTGTAAGCCAGTGGTGGTTTTCCTGACCTTCTGCACCCCCAGAAGACTGCAGACTGACAGGGAGTAGGAGCTGCACACTCAGGAATATACTCAAGCCCTTGGAAGCTGTCCAAAGAGCTATTCTTTACAGCCCTTCCTGCATCTGTGACTCGTCTTTCCAGGAATCAGCACATCAGTCAATCAGCACATTTTAACTGACACCTGGCATGGTGGGCAAAACAGAATGATCACAACATGGCGCAGGGTATAAAGAACCGTGGGCCTAGAGTCAGGAAGACCAGAGCTCAAATCTTAGCTGGGTGACCCTATGCAAGTCACTCAACTTCTGTCTGCCTCAACTGTTTCAGCTGTAATATGGGCTTGATCACAGCACCTACCTCCCAGTCTTATTGCAAAGATCAAACTAAATAATATTTGTAAAGACTGGGCACAGTGCCTGGCACCATGTGCTTAATAAATGTTTGCTTTCTCGTCGTTTCCTTCAAGGTGGTTCTGTGGGATTTAGAGCTGGATGGGACCTTTGGTTGAAGATCTCCAGTGGGAGAGGTCTTGCTCTTGCAATTTTAGACCACACTAGCCTCAGTTTCCTCATCTGTGAAATGAACTGGAGAAGGAAATGGCAAACCAGTCCAGGATCTTTGCCAAGAAAACTGCAAATGGGGTCCTGCAGAATTGGACACAACTGAAATGACTCAACAATACCAATGCCATTAGGACGTTTTCTCCTTGTTTTAAATACAAATTTGCTTCTTTGTAACTTCTACCCTTTGGTCTCAGTTTTGTTCTCTGAAGCCAAGCAGGTCACTCTCTCTTTCATATGATGTCCACATGATTTTGAAAATGGTTATAATCTGCACCCCCACTCCCAGTCTAGAAATCTCTAGTTCCTTCTGCCTCAGCATATTCCATATGCATTAGAGTCTGGAGGGTTAAGTCTAGATGCCGGAGAAGGAATCAATCACTTTAGCTCTTCCCCACCATCTAGTAGCAAATGCTCTCTAAATGGAAGTTTGTGTGCTAAGTTTGCCAGCATCCCAGAAACACAAAAGACAGCCAATGAGTAGTCAACAAAGTGGTTCAGTTGGAAAGAACCCTAGACCTGGAGTCGGGAAGACCTGAGTTCAAATGAGACCTCAGATATGTACTAGCTGTGTGACCTTGGATAAGTCATTTAACCTCCTTCTCTGTGAAATGAGGGTAATAACAGCATGTATATCCCGGGGTTGTTGTAAAGATCAAAAGAGAGAACAAGAGTAAAGTGCTCAGTATACTGTGCCAGGTAAACATTATTATTATCACTGTTGTGGGCCAGAGATTTAAGGCAACCATTTTTCCTGGCACTTCTGAGAATTATGCATCTCGCTTCAGGTCTTACACCAGCTGTCTGTGCCAAATGGTGCCAGGATCTTAAGTGTGTTTGCAAGGTGCAGCAGCACACTACAGTTTCCCACATTTTCCTTCATATGCAGAATAATTGTATGGCAGAATTCCAGTTGCTCAAAAGAAACATGAGATGCACACATTTAGAGACGTCTCTCCTCCTAATGTTCATATGGACTATTTGTGCCCGATGGTGGTAGAGCTTGTATTGGTCTGATCAGCCACAGTAGGATACAGGGCACCTTGGCCCCGACGTAGTGATGTCATTTTTGGTCTTCTTTGAGAGCGAAGGACGATAACCCACCAGAACCAATTGCTGCCAGCTGGTGGTGGTTTGTGTACGTTCCGGGGGCTTTAGGACAATGGTAGGTGGGGAGACAAATTGTTGCTGCACTCCCAAATCTGTGCTTTGTTGGTTGACAGGGTAAAGAAGGAAGAAAAGGAAGCTGGGGGTGGAGGTAGGAGGGAAGCATCTGCGTCCCCCCCATGGCTCACTTAATAAATGCATTGGGCGTATTCTCATGGCCTTGGATAAGGGCTGGGAAACTTTCTTATCTGTATGTTTCTAAGTCCATGGTTCCCTCCAGGCCCCCTTACAGATAGCCATTATCTACATAGTCTCATTGGGAGTTTGGATAAGGGATTTCATAACAACCACTGAAAAACCTCCCTCTTGCTTCCTGCTCCTCTTCAAAGATGCTATTGCATTTTTTTATGACCTAAATTTCTGTCTTAACTGTTAATTCTCCTGAACTAGTCTCCAGGGCAAGGGTGGGGAACCTTTGGCTTCAAGGCCCTGTGTGGTCCTCTAGGTCTCCAGTGGCCATACTTGAGTACCAAGAGGGCCACATGGGGCCTCGAGGTCGCAGGTTCCCCACCCTTGCCTAGGCACTGAAGTACAGGTTCAGTCAACAGCATGAGTCTTCTAGGTACTTATTTATATGCATATGGCTACCCTCATTAGAACAAATGAATGAATGAATAATAAAAAAAAAAAAACTTACTACATGCCAGTCACTGTGCTAAGCTCTGCAAATGAAAAGGCAGTTCCCATCTTCAAGGAGCTTATATTCTTTCTTTAAAAATTATTTATTTATTTTTGCTTGGGGGAGGACAGGGCAATTGGGGTAAGTGACTTGCCCAAGGTCACACGGCCAGTAAGTGTTCAGTGTCTGAGGCTGGATTTGAACTCAGGTCCTCCTGACTCCAGGGCAGGCGCTCTATTCACTGTGCTACCTCGCCGCCTCAAGGAGCTTATATTCTAAGAGAGAAAGACAACATGTATGAGAGCAGAGGTGACCAAGGAAAGGAGTTTTGTTTTGGACGGGTCAAAGAGGAAGAAGGATGTGTGCTCATTGGCCAGACCGATGCTGAGAGGGTCTGGGTAGATGCCTGGATAAAGTATAGAGATGAATCATGATCTAGTGTCTAGGGTCAGCCAGCGTAGACAGAGGGGGCTAAGTTTGCACTCAGTAACCCCTGAGGGTCACTTTCTTTGTATCCCCAGCACCTCAGTGCACAGCACCAAGCACCCAGTAAGCCTTAATAAATGTGTGTTGATAGATGCTCAGTATGCCAGATTTTGGGGGTACCTCACATCTATTAAATGGATCAACAGGCAAATGCAGGTAGAATGGAAAATATCTCCATTCTATCATGGTTCCTCTAACCAGTCTGGGCAGCCTCCTCTAGACCATGGGTTCTTAACCATTTGGGGTGTCATGGACCCCTTTGGCAATCTAGTGAAGCCCCTTCTTGGAGTATTGCTTTTAACTAATTGAAGGGATTGCTAATATATGTTAGTGAAAAATAAGGATGTAATTTTTTTCTTATGTAAAAGGTCTATGGTTTGATTCCTCTGGACGCTCTACAGCTTGTCAATATCTTTCCCGAAACATGATGCTCAGAGTGGTACATAATAGTGTAGATGTGATCTGGCCAGGATCAAAGCAATGGGATTGTTATCATTTCCCCATTTCAGGTGATACAAAGGATAATGGAAAGTAACTAGGGATCTGACTCTGAAATATTACTGAATCAGACCAAAGTGGGGGTAAAACCTCCAAGGCATATGTGGTCCCTGACCTGAAAGTGAAGGGAACAGCTTTCTTTTTTCAATTTTAAAAACATTTTTTATTTAAAGTGTTGAGGTCCAAATTCTATCCCTCTCTTCCCTCCCCCATTCCTGAGATGATGAGCAGGTCAGATGCATGTTATATATGTGCAATTGTGTAAAACATTTCTATATTTGTCATTTTGTACAAGAAGATTTGAATAAAAGAAAGAGAAATGAAATCGAAAAATAGCATGCTTCAGTGTGTAATCAGACAATATCAGTTCATTCTCTGGAGGTGGATCATGCTTTATCATGAGTCCTTTGGGATTGTCTTGGATCGTTGCATTGCTGAAAAGAGATAAGTCATTCATAGTTCCTCATGGTACAATATTACTGTTCCTATGTATAATATTCTCCTGGTTCTGTTCCCTTCACTATGCATCAGTTCATGTAAGTCTTTTCAGGTTTTTCTGAAATCATCCGGATTGTCATTTCTTATAGCAAGATAATATTCCATTATAATCATATACCATTTCCTTTGGGCATCACTTTGATTTCCAATTCTCAGCCATCACAAAAAGAGCCCCTATGGATCTTTTTTTTTTTTTTTTGATCTCTTTGGGATATAGACCTAACAGTGGTATTGCTAGATCAAAGGGTATGCAAAGTTTTTTAGCCCTTTGGGCATAGCTTTAAATTACTCTCCAGAATGGTTGCATCATCAGTTCACAACTCCACCAATAGTGTGCTAGTGTCACAGTTTTCCCACATCCACTCCAACATCCAACATTTTCTTTTTCTGTCATTAGTCAACTTGATAAGTATGAGGTGGTACATCAGTGTTGTTTTAATTTGCATTTCTCTAATCAATAATGATTTAGAGCATTTTTTCATATGATTATAGATGGCTTTGATTTCTTCGTCTGAAAACTGCCTGTTCATATGCTTTGACCATTTATCAATTGGGGAATGACTTTTTATAAATTAGATTCAGTTCTCTCCATATTTTAGAAATGAGATCTTTATCAGAGACATTTGTTGCAGAATTTCCTTGAAGTTTTCTGTTTTTCTTATAATTTTGGTTGCATTGGTTTTGTTTGTGGAAAAATTTTTTAATTTTATAGAATCACAATTATTTATTTTACATTTCTTTATTTCTTCTTTGGTCCTAAATTCTTCTCTTATCCACAAATCTGACATATACTATTTCATACTCTCTTAATTTTCTAGAGGAAACATCTTAAGGTCCCTTGTGTCAGGAGACTGAGGAGACAGAATTAGGGGGACAATAAGAATTTCCCCTGTTTTAGGAATTCAATGGAATCGTGGGGCTACAGTCAGTTGGTCAGTTAGCAAGCATTTATTAAGCACTTACTATATGCCATTGTTAAACGTGCTAAATGTTGGGGGTATAAAGAAGGTTAAAAATAGTTTCTTCATTTGAGTTTACATCCTAATGTAAATAATGAGAAACATACGTGATACACACAGAGTGAATAGAAGGTAGCTCAGAGAGAAGTCATCAGGAGTGAGACAGACCAGGAAAGGACTCCTTGGGGAAGCCATAGTGCATAAAGTGCTGAACCCGGAGTCAAGAAGACCTGAGTGCAAATCCAGCCTCAGACTCTTACTAGCAGTGTTACCCTGTGCAAGTCACTTAGCTTCTGTCTGCCTAAGTTTCCTCAATGGTAAAATAAGGGACAATGCCAGCACCTACCTCGCAGGGTGGTGAGGTTCAAATGAGATATTAATCGTACAGTGCTTCGCACGGTGTCTGGCTCAGAGAAGGGGCTATATAAATGTTAATTTTTGTTGTTGTTGTTACTATTATTTTTATTACTCAAGCTTACACAGGTGTCAAGGATCAGAAGCAGGCTTGAGCTCTTGGTGGGGGTGATCTGACTTGAGAAGGTGAGAGATATAAGTGAGTATAGAACCTGGTGAGCCTCAGGCATGTCAGGGCTTACCATGGACCTAGTGTTCTGTTCTGTGTCAGGACCTGCCTCCGCAAGCTCTGTTTATGGTCTGATTCAAAGGCTCCACCTTTCAGCACATCCCAGCGTGGAGCAAGCAATGACCAGAGAATGAAAGATAAATTTTTATCTACTACAACAGTGGTCGTCTCTAAGATTCTGTTTCGAGACAATCTAGTTGGAACAATCCCTCGGTCTCCATTGTGCTCCCAGATGGTCGGTTGAGTTGGACCCCAACAATGGAAGAGCAGCTGTTGTGTCCAGAGGGAAATTTCATGGGTAAATGATGTATCTCTGGTAAGTAATGGTTGCTACTGTCATTAACTGTTATTTATTGTCTCTGTAGACATTCAGAAAGGAGACGGCAGGCATTTGGGCACATCTCCCTCCCCAGATGTCTTCAATAAATGGCGTACACTTTGTGACTTCCCAGAACATAAAACCCCCAATAAATGGACTTTCTCAGAGCCAGGCTTTGTGGTGCCATGGCCCTTGTTTAGCTAGTACATTAAGTCTCCTGTGATTACAGAGCTGGCAGCTGGCAAAGATTTGCATATGGCATGAAATTAAGTTAGTTTGTTTGAATGTTTGATCTGTACAAAGCTGAAATTTGTTGAAGAACGACCTCTCTCTGCCATATCTTTGTTCGTTCATCTGTCTTCTGTCCATCGATTCATGCTGGGGGAAGGGGGCTCCTAAGGGACTATCTTGCCAATTCTTATTGGGTCTGGGTCTTCTCACTGGGAGCCTGGCTTTAGTGTGAGCCTGTCCTTGGAAGCAGCCTCCCATTCTGGGCTTCTTAGAAAATAATAATTGTAAAGAATTTAGCACTGTGTCTAGCACATAATCCTTCGTTCTTATTATAATAGCTGTGGGTTGGGAGTTAGGAGAGAACTGGGTTTAAATCCTGCCTTAGTTACTTAAGTAGCTGTATGACCATGGTGGGCAAGCCAACATCCCTTTTTCTTTCTCAGTTTCTTCATCTATAAAATGGGATAATGATACTTGGTTTGTTTCTTTCACAGGGTTGTATCAACTGAGCCCATGTCGGTCAAGCACCTTGTAAATCTTAGCAAGACAAGTTGTATTCTTATTCTTATCACTGCCTGGACCTGCTGTTTCACCAGTATGAGAAACTCTTGGTATGGAAATACCCCTCCACCAATACAGATAGACACCTAGTCTGTAACTTACGGTCTTGGAGAAAGTTCATTAGGAAGTGAAGGGCCTAGCCTGGATACACAAAACCAGTGTGTATCAGAGCTGGTGCTTGGACCTAGGCCTTCTGGACTCTAAGGCTGATCTACCTTCCTTAGATTTTTATGTTTCCTGTAGCATTATCTTTGTTGTTAGTATTGTTACTACTTGGATCTTCAGCGTAAACACTGCTAGAATGGAAGTCCCAAAATCTGAATTTTGAAATCTCAGAATATGGGGTCTCTTGGAAGTGCCACTGCCTTTTAGATTTGAAAGAACACAGGACTTGGGTTTATTCCCCTGGAGTTGCTGTTTACTCTCTGTGTGACCTTGACCAAAGACTTGCCCTTTCTGGGTCCCAGCTACTCCATCTTTAAAATGAGGGGCATCTACTAGATCCTCCAATGTCCTTTCCATTTTGAAATCTTATGGTCCCATATAATAGGCACCTATTATGCTCCAGGCATTGTGCTAAGTGCTGGAGATATAAAATGAGGCAAAAGATAGTTCCTGTCCTCAAGGAGCTTACAATCGAATGGCAGAGACAACAGGCAGATATATATACAAAGTGAACATAGGATGAATAGAAACTAGGGGGAAGGCAGTGGAATGAAGAGGGGTCAGGGAAAGCTCCTGTGGAAGGTCAGATTTTAGGTAGGACTTAAAGGAAGCCAGGAAGGTCAGTAGTCAGAAGGAGAAAAGTTCAGTAATGGTGGACAGCCGGAGAAAATGGCCCCAGCTGAGAGATGGAGTGTCTTGGTGGTGGAACAGCCAGCGGGCTTGCTTTGCGTGACTTCATCTTTATAATGGGTATTGCATTTCTTGCTTTCTCAATGGGTAGGAAAGGGACAGGAGGGAGAGAGAGGGAGTTAGAAATTGGGAAAAAAAAAAAAAGACTGCAGACTTCCCGAATCCATCTGCTCTTTGGTTAGACTCAGCTTGGGTGAACACAAGATATTTTTGGAAACCCTTGCTTAGCCTCCAGGGTTCAAACAATTGCCAGACTGAGGGTTGTTCAGCAACTCTGCCTCTTTCTTTCCTCATCTGGGAAATAGAGGTGATAATACTTGTGCTGTCTCTATCCTGGGACTCTGGTGTGTCTTGTGCATAGAAACTCGATAAATATAAAGAATCAATATTTTAATTTTACTTCTAAAATGAATATTTTGCTTTCACTAAACTGTATTTTTTTTTTAGCATGTGCCTATATCTTTAAAACACATATTTTACTTTCATAAAGCTAGATCTTTAGCATTGTCTTTGTTCATTTCAAAATTATAAAACCTCATCCAAAGGGATATTTCTGGATTTTGGATGTAAGATCAAGGACCACGTCATCTTGCCTTAAAAATAATTAGAAAGAGATATGTAATAATAACCACAATAATGCACAATGTTGCCTAATGCAACAGAAATTTAACCATTGTGTGTATTTCTGATCTTCATTGTTGATGATTGTGAAATCTGCCATTCACAGTTTCCAAATTGTCTCCTCCATGTGCCAAGAAGTCTAGTCTTTCTCCTCTGTCTGTAGTTCAAAGCCATAAATTTCAGCATTTCTTAGAGCCATGACAGGTTTGCCTTGTACCCTTCAATGAATTATCGCCATATTTCCCCTCCTTTTCGGTTGGGAAGACTGAATGGTTAATTAGAGATGAGACTAGCTTGGGAGATGCATGGATACTGGGAAGGAGTGCCAAGGGCATTTAAAACTTTTCAATTTCCTGTCATTGCCTTGTTATTCTAGTTCATTAAATGTCTTTGCTTTGAATCAATGGTCATTTGGTTGCTATGGTAAGAGAAACACTGATGGGGGCTCATGAGCCATGAATTTGAATATAAAAATACCTCAACAATGCCATGAATCCAGGCTGAAAAGGGAGGATACATTGAGGATCTCCAGGTTTTATATGTACAAACTTTTCTCTTTAAAAATTTACCTTATCTTCATCTTCCCCCCCTTTCTTTTCTCTGTCTTCCCTCTGTCCTCTCTCTGTCTCTATTTGTCTGTCTTCTCTCTCTGTCTCTATCTCTCTCTGTCTGTCTCTCTGTCTCTATCTTTCTCTGTCTCGGTCTGTCTTTCTGCCTCTGTCTCTCTCTTTCCCCCAGAACCACAATGTTAGATCAAGACACTGAGGTCTGACTCCTGCTCACCATTTCCTATTAGCTGCATGATCTCAGGTAAGTCTCTTCTCTTTTCCAGGCCTCTATTTCACTCTCTACCAAAAGAGAATAATGGTGTGAAAAGAGATTGGGGTTTAGAGGGAGGACGCCTGAGCTTGAAGCTTGGCTCTTCTACTCACCAGCTGTGTGACCTTAGCTAATTCCTTGACCTCTCTGACAAAACAAGGTTGGTTTGGGAGTTCCTCTCCAACACTCAGTCGGGAATCCTGTGACTAGATGGCTTAGTTCTTTCCCCAGTTCTAAAACCCTAAAAACTTCAGAAAAGAAAAGCGATGATGTCCAGTGTGCCCCATCCGGGACGGTTTCTGCTCATGTCCACAGGCAGCTGCAGACTTGACTTTCCTTTCCTTTCTCTCTGTGGTCCCCCAGGAGCTCCACAGACACCAGATTCTTGCTCATTAGCACATTCATGACAACATTTACAGGCATGGAAAGGCTTTGTTGGAGCCTTTTCTCAGAAATCTTCCTCTGGCAGCTGGAGCCGGGGTTATACTGACACAATTACCTCTTCTGACAACATTTTGGGATTTGAGCAGCTCTCCTTGGGGGTGGGGTGACGGGCAGCAGAATTCTCATATTTATAACTTGCTAACCAGCATGTGGGACTCTGGGCATCAGCTTTGAACAAGTCCCCACAACCCACATCCATCCTCCCAAGAAAGAGGGAAGGAACCAGATCAAGCTTGTCCTCCCAAGGCAGGGAAAGAGGCCATAAAACCAATGGGGTAAACAAGGCATCCTGGAACCACCTGATATGACTTTCTTGGAGGAGGGAGGGAGAAATTGAGCCAGAGAGAACAGCAGGTGCTCCATCCTCCGAGGTGGAAATGAATTTCATTGGAGTCCTAGTTTAGAGGCAAAGATGTAAATAGAACAGGAGCAGTGGATGGGGGCCAGGGAAATCCAGGGTCCTGCCTCTGTCACTGATTTGCACAGTGACTTAGGGCAAGTCACTTTTTATGAGACTCAGTTTCCTTATCTGCAAAATGTCCATATATCTATGTTCCCTTTGAGCTTTGACATTCTTGGTTCTAAGCCAAGTTTTAAGTCCAATTTCCAGGGACCAAAGTAGTGTAGAGAAGTGTATGCACTGAAGGTATTGATAGAAATACTTGTGCATTTCATCTTACTATGTATTTGGAATAAATACCTCTTTTTAAAACCAAGTATTGAGTGGTTTGGGGGTGGGTTTGGGAGGCTAGTAACTGTCCTTCAACAAAGGGGGAAGGGACAAATACAGCTTGAGCCAAAGGCATTAGAGAAGAGACACCATTCCCCCAGAACTCTCAGGGGAGATGTAGCAGCTCTGAGATCCCCTGTTCTAAGGCTCCTCCCAACTCTGACATTCCATGTTCTAAGGCCCCTGCCAGCCCTGATATCCGCTGTTCTAAGACCCCTTCCAGATTTGATATTTCCAAGTTCTAAGGCCCCTCCAGCTCTGATATTCTCTGTTCTAATGGCTAGAACAAAGGACTAGAGAGAGAGGACTGGAGAGCTTTTTCATACCTACCTGAATCTGGGGCTCATGCTTTGCCCTGATCTGCATTGTACACTACCTAAGTGCTAGCCATAATTTGTATGACTTTTCAATATCTTGCTTGTATTTCCACCCCACTCCTTTCAACGAGATCTCATTTTAGGGGTTACTAGATTGGTAGATATAGACGTGGTCCACCCAGATTCTAGTATACCATCTGACCAAGTCTCTTGTGTGTTCTGATTGTGGGAAAGAGGGAACAATGTGGGTATTTGGGTAGGACCATTAGATGGCCTGGGACCTGTTGGAAAGGCCAGGCCCCCAGAAAAGCCATGGATGATTTCTGTCAAGCTGGCAGGAGGTCTCCAGTGGAGTGCCCAGGGATCTCTCTTCATTTTTGTCTATGATTTGGTAATCTATAGAGGACATGCTTCTGAAATTTACAGATGACGGCCAGTTTGCTGCTTGTTAAATTGTCTGTTTTTTTGTTTTGTTGAAAGGCTAACTGTTTTGTGTTGGTTTGTTTTTGTTGTCGTTGTTGATAGTTATGAAGCTTATAACAGCCCTGCCCACCAATAATGGGGTGAGCCACAAAGTTAGGACCTGTTGGATGTCAGGGTTAGAATATATAAAAACCTCAATGGGTTGGGGCAACAACGGGGCGCAGTGAATAGAGCACAGGCCCTGGAGTCAGGAGGACTTGAGTTCAAATCCGACCTCAGACTCTTAACACAAAAAACTAGCCTTGTGACCTTGGGCAAGTCGCTTAACCCCAATTGCCCTACCTTCCCCTCTACAAAAAAAAAAAGAAAAGATCTCAATGGACTAGAACAGTGGGCTAAATCTTGTAAGGTGAAATTTAATAGGGACAAATGTAAAAATCTTATACTTGGATGCAAACATACAAAATGGAAATGTCGTGGTGATTGGTCCACCTGAAAAAGCTCTGAAGGTGTTGGTGGACCACAAGCTAAAAATACGCCAGCTGTGCAAATGTATTTTTTGGTTACATTGATAGTCAAAGTATCCAGGACAAGAGAGGGGATAGACCTGCGGCATTCCGTGCTGGTCAGACCTTCTTGGGAATACTGTGTTCTGAGACTGGAATGTTGAGCTGGGAGGGACCTGAGAACAGAGAACGTCCATGCTGGGAGGGAATTGTGAAAAACGTCTGAGCTAGCAGTCCCCTTACATATAAAATATGGAATGTTAGAGCTAAAGGGTATCTTGTAACATAGAAAATGGGATGCCATTTCCAGAACACAGAAAGTTAGAGAGAGAAGTGGTCTTAGAACATACAACATGAAGGTGGAAGGGGCTTTACCAAGCCTGCAGTCCCATTTTATAGATGAAGAAACTGAGTCTCAGAGAGGGGATATAACTTGCCTAAGGTTATACAACGAGTTATGTATAGTTGGGCATCCAGGTCTCATGAATCCTGGGCTCCTTCTGCCATAGAAGGATGCTTTTAGGAGGCCCTAAACTTAGTCCCACCTTGTCTCTTTGCCTCCCTCCTTTTGGATCTAGGAGAAGGCAACCAACGATTATTATGTCCCCCTGTGGAGCAGATCCATAATTCCTACATGTCAAGTGCCTTGCGCATGGAAAGCTGGTTCCTGATGGATAAGCGATCAATGAAAGGTGGGGTGATGTATGGGCTGGCGGCAGGGCCCATACTCAGCTCCTCATAAATCAGAGCGCTGGGGGCCGACCTCCCAGGCTGCTGAGCTCGGAATTCAGCTCTGGCTTCATCTAAGCAGATGCCGAGCCTGGTATCCGAAAGAAATTTCTCAGTTTTGCTTGTTCCTTCTTAATGTAACAAGGATGCTTTGGGGACACTCTATCAGGGCCAGGCAGGCTACATCTCCCCTGAGAATTCTGGAGGGGATGGTGTCTCTTCTCTAATGCCTTTGGCTCAAGCTGTATTTGTCCCTTCCCCCTTTGTTGAAGGACAGTTACTAGCCTCCCAAACCCATCCCCAAACCACTCAATACCTGGTTTTAAAAAGAGGTATTTATTCCAAATACATAGTAAGATGAAATGCACAAGTATTTCTATCAATACCTTCAGTGCATACACTTCTCTACACTACTTTGGTCCCTGGAAATTGGACTCAAAATTTAGCTTCATTCCTACATAGCATTAGTCCCACCAAGTTCAAGTCTGCATGTGGTATGATTGCTGGGTGAGTCTTTTGGCTTGGCTGATGTCCTGAGGCCACAAGGTTCTATAGGAACTTGTCAACAGATGTAGTGCAATGTAGAAAACATGTAAGGATTCACCACAGCCTTTAAGCCAGTGGTTCTCAACCTTCCTAATGCTGCGACCCTTTAATACAGTTCCTCATGTTGTGGTGACCCCCAACCATAAAATTATTTTCGTTGCTATTTCATAACTGTAATTTTTCTACTGTTATGAATCGTAATGTAAATATCTGATATGCAGGATGTATTTAAATTGAACATAACCCACAGGTTGAGAACTGCTGCTTTAAGCCATTAAAGCAATTTTCGCTTTCTAATGATTCCTCCTTTTTCACTAGCGTCTCGGAGACCTTTCAACCAGGCGCTACCCTACTGTTTGGACTCTCATTGGAAGGGAACTGAACTTATAATTGCCAGTGACGCAACACCACAATTTGTTTGGTAAATCATTCTCCTCTGCAGCATACTTCACGGTTCTCCCTCAAGTCCTACAGTGTGGTTTAGACTCCCTCCCGAAGGCAAAAACACTTTGGGGTTCTTGGAAACAGAATTCTCTTCTTATTGGACCTTGTATAACACCCTGAAAGTGGGGAGCCCAGAACAGGTTTTCTGTTGTGGCCATGTTGTGGCACCCCCCCATCTGTAGACTGTGTTGGGTAATCCCTAATGACTTCTGTATGTCCATATTCTATAAGGTGAGGCATGGGTAATCAGAAGTTCTGGATCATAGCTCTTAGTAACGTTCTCAAATTGATCAGGGAACTACCTAGACCAATATCCCCTCCCCTCACATACAGACAAGGAAACTGAAGCCAGGGGAGGTGAGACTGTTGTGGTTTCCTGGTGTGTTGTGGGGTCTCCTCAGAGAATTCAGACTCAGATCATCTCCCACCCAACTATAGGCGTTTATTGGGTATCGATGCCCCTTCAGAAGTGGGCTAGGTTCCAAGAGGAACCAGCAACTTAGTAAGACAAGACAGGCAATTTTATAGTGTAATGATGCTGATTACACAACAGAAATGGTGAATATTAAAGTCAGGAGGGGTTTGTCAAAGGATTAGGTAATGGGGGAGGGATTCTCAGCCTCAGCAGAACTGTGCATGCAATTACCCACAATGCATACAGAAAAACCCATGGCGGGGGGTATGTATGTATGATAATGATATTATAATAAGCCTTCCTACATCATAGATTCACCTAAAGGGCAGCTTTTGATATTATGCGTAGGTACCTTCTTAGGGAAAGTTCCTTTTTTTGTTTTGGGGCCTGCATTCCTCTTGGGCATCCCAGCAGTGCTGTTTTCTGATTGGCTGAGTAGTGTGGTCCTGTCTGAGACTAGATGGATGTGGGTGTGGTTGAGTGCATGGACACACCTGCTGTTTCTGTGGGAAATATGAGGAATGGGTCGAGGGATAGTTTTATTAGGATTCCATCAAGGTGACATGTTTAATAAGGCCATGAAGCTAGTCAGTGCCTCCAACCCGAGTGTCCTGGCTCCAAATTCGTATTCCTGGTTGTGTGACTGGGCAGAGGTTGCTTCCTCTCAAGGAGACTCAAGTCTTAGTAATTCCTCTTGAGAGATGAAATCTGTTGTCACCTTCCCCACTTAGAACCTAAGTGTCCCCACTTCCAGCTAAATGATTGGTCTGGTGATCGTTGCAGGAGTAACTCTTCATAGTGGGTGTTGTGGAATCAGGAAGACCTGAGTTCAAATCTTACCTCAGATACTTACTAGCTGTGTGATCCTGGGTAAGTCACTTAACTTCTGTCTGTCTCAGTTTCCTTAAGTGGTAAATGGGTATAAACTAGTACCTATCTCCTAGGGTTGTTGTAAGGGAGAAGTGGGATAATAATGGTAAATCAGGACAATGCCTGGCATTCAGTAGTCACTTAATAGATAAGTTCTTCCCTTCCCTTGTCATTAAGTTTTTTAGTCACCAAGGTCATTTTATCTATTATTTAATGTGACAGTTGAAGAAATGAATTCCTGGAGTATATGGGCCTCTCTGAGACCTGTAAGGGAGATGTGGTCTGAACTCTGGGCACACCCTATCTTTTTGCCCTACCTCTTCCCCATTTTTCTGGAAGCTTTTATGCTCTCAGAAGTTATCTAGGCGATAAGGAGACTAGGTCTCTTCTAGTGGTCTAGCCCTAAATCTGTGATCTCATGATCCGGTGTTTTCACTCACCGAGGGAAAACACAACCCCTTCCTTAAAAACTTATGCCCTTCAGCTGAAGGTACCTGGGACTCAGGCAGGTCATACTGAGCTGAGTCTTGAGAGGCATTAGGTTGAGATGCCTAGATGCAGAGGTGTGGAGGTAGAACTTTCCAGGCATATGTGAAGGAATGGAGGTGGGAGGTAGAAGAGGGAGGAGCAGGGAGGTTGTTTGGCTGGAAAACAATGTGTGATGGGGAATAATGAGAAAGCAGACTGGAAAGTCAGGCTTGTGGAGTCAGAACATGAGGGCCTTTATATGCTAACCAGAGGAGTGTTTATTTTCTCACTGAAGTTTCCTAAGCACAACGGTCTGACAGTTGGACCCGTGTCTTAGGAATGGCCTTTTGGCAGCTATGGGAAGGATGGGTTGGAGAGGGGAGTGACTAGAACTTACTGATTTTTTCCACACTTTTTGGGAAAGCAAGATAACCACAGAATCAGAGCCAGAGAATGGGAGGTGGAGGGGACCTCATGATCGCTGGTCCAGCCCACATATGAAAGGTGTCCCCTCTCCAACATGTGGGACAAGAGGTCACACATCCCTCACCTTAAGATCTCCAAGGACAAGGTCTGAAAGCTGGGTGATGATCATCTGAAGGACCTCCGGTCCCAAGCTGAGCCTGACTTGTTCCTCAGGTCACCACCTGTTTCTCTCACCTGCCCTTTGCGCGCCAGCCTGTGAATCTCTCTGCTGATTTCCGACGTTTTCCACCCCAAGCACCATCTCCTAGTCACGTTCCCTTATCTTAGTTCTACTTCACCGCTGGTTCCTCTCCCACCAGTCAGACTTCTCTGCTCCTTCCTTCCATGGGCATTGCTATCTTGACAATATTTACAGCACAGAGGGTGCAACTGTGAGTCTCCAGGGTCTTTTTCCTGGGTTTTTCCAAACTCCATAAATTCGGCTTCTTCAGTCCCTCTTCTGGGGGATTCATTTGTCAGGCTCACCATGTCCTGTCGATAGCCGACTCAGCTCAATACAACAAGGCTCTAATGGAGCCTGGTTTAAGTGGGGGTGAGATATGATTCCAAACTTTGAGCCAGGGGTCAAATCCTGGCTCCAATGATCACTAGCTGTGTGATCATGGATAATTCACTTGATCAAGGCATCCAGGTGGCACAGTAGATAGAACCCTAAACCTGGAGTCAGAAAGTCCTGAGTTCACATCCTGCCTCAGACACTACAAGGTGTGTAACAAGGGAAAAGTCATGTAACTTGTCTACTTCACTTTCTTTAACCATAAAATGGGAATAATAACTACCTATCTTGCAGAGTTGTTACAAAGATCCGATGAGATCATATTTATTAAGCACCTGAACATAATGGGCACTATAAATGCTTATTCCTTTCTCCTTGTGGCCCCATAGAATCTAGTTGAAACTGAGGCACGGGATGGTCTATAGTCATTTTCTATAGTGACTTTCTATTGGAAACAGCTGCCACCACTGGCTGAGACCTTCAAAGGGTTAGACTAGAGTGAAGCCATTTAGCTCAGGATTCAAAGTTGAGTTTGAATACACTTCTGCTATGAACATCTAACCTCTGTGTTTTGCTTTTTCCATCCACAGAATGGGACCATCAGCAACTTGTTTCCCACCATGTTCCCCCTTACTCCAAAATGGTTAAGGGAGAGGAGGGATTTTTTTTGATGACATTTCCCCTCATTTTTTAAATTTAAAATTTTCATTTATATCTTTTCTTTATACATCATCTTAATTTCCCAAAATATCTCTCCATCTTCCCAACCAAGAGTAACAAAAAAATAAACAAGAAAGAGAAAAAGTAGTTAATTCTCCATCTCGTATAACTAAAAAAATAAAAGAGGAAAGAAAGTAACTAAAGCAAACTAACCAACATAAATTGAGTCCAACAGTGTATGTGACATTCTGCACCCATGGTTCCCCACGTCTGCAAAGAAGGGAAAGAGGTACGTTCTCATATCTTGTCTTCAGGGATGAGTTTGGCAGCTATAATATCAGTGTTCGGGTCTGATTTTTTGTTCTTGCTATTTACATTGTAGTAGTCACTGTGTCTGTTGTTTTCCTGGTTCTACCTATTTCATTTTGCATCAGTTCATATAAGTCTTCTCGTCCTGAGACTTGTAGAGTTGTCTTATAACTGTGCGCTGCTGAGAAGAGTTCAGTTTATCAAAGTTGGTCGTCTTACATACTTTATGTCTGTGGTTGTGTACAAATTTTTCCTGGTTCTGCTCTTCTCACTTAGCATCAGTTTGTATAAGCCTCTCCAGGTGAATATGAAGACCGTCTCCCCCCCATTTCTTATAGCACAATAGTATTCCATTACATTCACATACCACAACTTGTTTAGCCATTCCCCAATTAATGGGCATCCCCTTAATTTCCAGTTTTTTGCCACCACAAAGAGAGCTGCAATAAATATTTTTGTACATATGGGTCTTCCTCCCACTTTTATGATTTCTTTGGGATACAATCCCAGAAATGGTATTACTGGTTCAAAGGGTATGTAATTATTTATAGCCCTTTGGACATAGATCCAGATTGCTCTCCAGAATGGTTGTATCAATTCACAACTCCACCAACAGTACGTTAGTGTTCCAATTTTTCCACATCCTCTCCAGCATTTGTCATTTTCCTGTT
>CM053587.1:339331274-339362136 GCA_028646515.1 Pseudochirops corinnae | reverse complement strand
TGTCATCTTAGCCAATCTGACTGGTGAGATGTGGTACCTCAAAGTTGTTTTGATTTGCATTTCTCAAATCAATAGTGATTTAGAGCATTTTTATGATTATAGAAATCTTTAATTTCTACCTCTGAAAATTGCCTGTTCATATCCTTTGACCATTTATCAGCTGGGGAATGACTTGTATTCTTATAGATTTGACTCAGTTCTCTGTATATTTTAGAAATGAGGCCTTTATCAGAGACACTGGTTGTAAAAGTTCTTTCCCAATTTCCCACTTCCCTCTTAATCTTGGTTACACTGGCTTTGTTTGTACAGAAACTTTTCAATTTCATGTAATCAAGAGTATCCATTTTGCATTTTATGATGCTCTCCAACTCTTCTTTGGTCATAAAGTCTTCCTTCTCCATAAATCTGACAGGTAAACTATTCCTTGCTTTCCCAGATTATTTACTGTATCAGCCTTTATACCTAGATCGCACACCCATTTAGACCTGACTTTGGTGTATGGCGTTAGATAATGGTCTATGCCCAATTTAAGATCTAGAAAGAACAGAGTTTAAATGGGGACTGAAGCAATCTACATGCTTTCATTCTTTTTCATGTTTGGTTCTCTTTCTTTTTCCCATTGTTCACTCCATTGGTTACAACCCTTCTATACAACCAGACTAATGTCCAGTGTGAAAGTATTTGCAGATCCTGTACTTGATTGCAAGCCACCATGGGGTGGGGGGTGGGGGCGGAGGGGGGGGGGGAAGAAAATTTGAAACTCAAGGGATTGTGGAACTGAATCTTGTAAACTAAAAGTAAATAAACAATTCAATTTTAAAAAGTAAGTCTTCTCGTGCTTTTCTGTCCGTTCACTATAATTTTATTTTTAGTTGGAATTCAGAATCCAAGGATCATTGGATCATAGATGTTGAGCTAGAACAGACCTGTACAACCTGTGCCCCCAAGCCACTTATGGGCAGGCCTTAGGATATTTTTTGGGGGCCCACCTGAAATCCTTTGGTGGGCTGTGGGTTGTGCAGGCCTGAGCTAGAAGGAAACATAGAGATCATTTAATCCAACTGTCTCATTTTTTAGATGAGGAAACTGGTTATACATTGTGAAACCCAGGTAATACATTGGGATTCTAAGTTCATTTTTTTCTACCTCAGCTCGTAGCCCTATCATTATGCCCAAGGATGGATTGGGATGATACTTCCTTTAATTCAGAGGTACAAAGGTATAACAAAAATCAGCTAGTTTAGATGTGTGTGTGTGTGTGTGTGTGTGTGTGTGTGTGTGTATGTATGAGAGACAAACAGTAGACTTCAGGACAGGAGTGGGGAACCTGTGTCCTCAAGGCCACATATATCCCTCTAGGTCCTCCAGAGCAACCCTTTAACTGAACTCAAACTTCACAGAACAAATCCCCTTAATAAAAGGATTTGATCTATGAAATTTGAATTTAGTCAAAGGGCCATACTTGAAGACCTAGAGGGCCACATGTGGCCTTGAGGTCTCAGGTTCACCACCTCTGCTTTAGGACATGAGGTCCTAGAGAGGGAGACACCCGGGAATGCTTTGAGGCTCTCTCTGGGGAGAAAGCGGAGCAGGGCATGTGAGGAGTAGGGCTAGGTTACTACAGAGAAGGTCACATGGGGTACAACCATGAGTGTGAACAGTGAGTCTTCCTTTTTAAACTCATTATTCTTGTGAAATAAGGAGCTTGGCTTACTACCTGCTAAAGGTTTAAGTGTTGTTCCTACTCTCAACATTTCAGCACGCTGGAGCAAAGTCCCGATCACCTCGCCCTAGTTATGTCTCCTTAGAAGCTCCATCCCCCATCTCATGTGTTCAGGAGCTCTTGGGAGGGAGGTGTTTCTTTGTCTAGCTTTTATAGGAATTCTTTAGGATGACTTCTCTCCTTCCCCATTTTAATTGTTCCCTAGGCCACAACAAAGCTTGTCACAGGGAGCAGCAACACTGTGGTTACAGAAATCCTTTCAAAATGATGTGTAAAATGGGGCCATTCTTAAGTAATTTATGTAAAGAGCAAGCAATTCCTTGTACATTTTTATTAGGAAGGTAGAGTTTTATGTACTGTAAAATTTGATGTATTATTATAAATTCTGCTCTGGTCTCCAGCCCTCTGTGAAAGCCTGAGGTTTCTTTTTTTCACTGTAAATAAAACACTGTGTGGGTGTTGGGGAGTGGTGGTGAGATTTCCTACTGGGTGTTTTTGCTAATTCTGCAATGGGATACCCATTTTAAAAAATAAAAAATATTGATTTTTTTGTTTTAACATCACCTTTTTTTTCGTGACCATATACCTAGAGATTCAATAAAGGCTCCCCAACCACTAGCTACTTCACTTACATAGTGAGTCATTCATAGTGGCAATGAATAAAATGAAAAAAAAGAAAAAAAAAGCAGTCAGGATATCTAATCAACACATCGACCAAGTTTACAGACTTTGTAATATCTCATACCCATAGTCCTCTGCTCCTGCAAAGAGGAGAATAAGGAAGCATTCATTTCTCAAAATCAAAATCTGAGCTCCTTGTCTCTCCCTCACCTCCTCTCCAGTAATATATAAATGAAGACGGTTTTGTTTTCCTAAAATTCAAATTGGTCCAGGGTTCGCAGCAGTCTCCTACTCTGAAAGGACCCAGGCACGGATTCTGGAGATTTATATTCTCTCCTGGATCTCCTACTAGGCAGCTGAGTGACCTTGCTTCCTTCTTCATGGCCTTACATCTCTCCCTGCAAAAATGGGAAAACAGAGTTGGGGACTAAGAACCTGGTTTTACATTTTGCCTCTGTCCTTGACTAGCTGTGTGCCTCAGTTGTCCAATCTGTAAAATGGGAGGAGTGGATGAGTTGGTCTCTAGCTATTAATCTCACCCTGTCTCCCAATCAATGCCATTTTGATGAAGGTTCTGTGGTTCTTTTAGGACAGTGCCTTTTATGAGCTCTCAGGCCTCAGGGAACATCCCTGGGCAAATAGGGTGTGAGGAGCTTTGGCAAACATTGATAGCTAGTGGCTGAGGGACCTTTACTGGATCTCCAGGCAAAAGATGGGGAACTTTCAATTCCTTGTTTTTCAACTTCGCACACATTCTACAGTCAGCAGATGGATATTGTGAGAACACAGCTAGCTGGAAGCTGGGATTGATGGCTATCCAATAGGGTGCTGCACCAAAGGGACTTTGGTGGCGTCCTTCTCTGGCCTCTGGCCTGAGGAGTCTGAATGAGCTGGACTGGTTCCCACCAGCTGCCCCCATGCTAACTAGGACCTTGAACATGGGACACACAAGGTCTGTCCAGCATAGATTTACTTCAGAACCTACCGCTTCTAATACCACCAATCCAGTCAGTTAGTTGACAGGGAATCATTCACACGCTGGGAACTGTATTGCCGACGGTATTCTTACAGTTCATAGGCTTCTGAGTAGGAAAAGGTTATTAGAGATTCTTGAGCTCAGGGATTTTTGACTTTTCTCTGTGTCAGAGAATCCTTGGGGATAGTCTGGTGAATGAAGCCTATGAACTCCTTTTCAGTATAATGTTTTTATTTTTTATTTTTTGCTTTTTGGAGGGCAATTGGAGTGAAGTGACTTGCCCAAGGTCACACGGCTAGTTTTTGTGTTAAGTGTTGGAAGCCGGATTTAAACTCAGGTCCTCCCGACTCCAGAGCTGGTGCTCTATTCACTGCACCGCCTAGCCGCCCCCAGTATAATATTTCTAAATGCACAAAATAAAATACATAGGAGTACAAAGAAAATACATTTTGTTGAAATAGTTATCAAAATGTAAAAAAACCCCGAACACCCTAAGTGGACCCCAGGTTAAGAATCTAGTTCTAGATCTCACCTTTCCTCTATCTATCCATCCATCCATCCATCCATCCATCCATCCATCCATCTGTCTGTCTGTCTTATCTATCCTGTCGGTTTCTGTCTGTTTGCCTGTCTCTTTATCTATCTGTCTATCTATCTACCTATCTATCTATCTATCTGTCTGTCTGTCTGTCTGTCTGTCTGTCTATCTATCTATCATCATCATCATCATCATTTAAGATCATTTGAGCCCCAATAAGGCCCAAAGCCTGAACTAAACAATCAGAAGAAAAATCACCCTGGCCTAACAGACATGCTTTGCTTTGCTCTCTGAGTGAACTCAAAATGCCCCTTCCTGTGTCAGCAACTGAAGCTGACCAGGAACATTCTCTTATCTGTGACCACTAGGGAACAGATACCTGAGACCAGACACTTTCTTAAATAGTGGTATTTTAAGGAATATGATAGGTAGGGGAAACACAGATATCCTGGGATGGTAATTTCAACTGACACTTTGGCATTTATCTTATTGCATTTACAACCTATTCAATTAAGAAACTTCCTTTCTCATGCTGTGGCTAAACACTTATGGAGACTATAAATTTGAAGTGATATGGACGTCTGAAGTCAGGATTGTTAGGGTTGTGTAAAAGGTCTTTCATAACTTGGTTATCTCAGCCAGAATTATCTTCTGGCTCCAAGTACCTGTAAATTTTGCAAGCTTAAGGGAATAAACACTATGAATACACACACACACACACACACACACACACACACACACACACACACATATCTCAGTATCATCCGGACAAGCAATTTATTTAGCAGTGTGTGTGGTTGCAAAAGAAACCCAGTTCAGGGCTCTTAGTAGCCAAGACCCCACAACTTCAGTTTTTACTCGGTTAATATACAGTTTGGAGGGAATGGAAAACAGGATGAAAGGGTGAAGTCATCTGGTTTCTTACTGGAGGAGGAGATCTGGAGACAATCCCGTGAGGGCGAGGGTTGGTTGGATGGGATTAGGAGACAGTCATGAGACACAGAAAGGAGAAGGAAAAGGGGGAGTTGTGGGACATTTTTAAAGTCAGGTGACTCTTTGGGTAACCTCATAACTTCTCTCGACTCTGGATCTGCTCACTTCACTCTGTATCAGTTCACACAAGTTTTCCCAGGTTTCTCCAAAATAATTTCTTTTCTCATTCTTTATACCCAATAGTATTCCATTTTGTTCACGTGCCACATATTATTCAGTCATTCTTCACTTGCTGGAAATTCAGTTAGTTTCCAGTGCTTTGCAAGCACAAAGAGGGCTGCTACACACACACAGAGACATGCACACACACAACACACACATACATAGATACAGACACACATACACACATATACACACATTCATACATGCATATACACACATTCATACACACAACACACATAGACACAGACACACATACATAATGCATATACACACATTCAGACACACAACACACATAGACACAGACACACATACACACACAATTTACAGATGTGTCTTTTTCTTTGCTCTCCTTAGGGTATTGGTCTAATGAAATCACTGGGTCGGAGGATGCGTTTTGATGGCCAATTTCTCTATGAAGCCTTTCCTGTTCCTCCAGCTGCTGGGACCTTCCTCCTTAAATGCCTTGTATTTAAGCTACTCTGTGTGGATTTTCTGTAGATTTATTCTGTGTCTGCTCATATATATGTATTTGTCTGCTCTGTTGGAATGTTAGCTTCTTTCAAGAAGGATTAGAAACTTTTTTTGGTTGTATTTCTGCCCTCCATGTCTGAGTTATTTGGGTCAAATTTCTTCAGCAGAATAGAGGTACTAAGGGCCTCCAGGGAGAGGACTGGGCTGACAAGATGTGGGGAACGCAGAGGAGAGATGAGAGGTGGGGGTGGGCCTAGGGAGACTGATGTTGCCAACCTTGCCAATTTAGGGAACCTGCCCTAAGCCCAGTCACCATCAAGTGTGTCTCTTCTGCTTTAAGGTCAAGTTGAATAATCCATTGCAAACCAAATGCTTTTAACCTACAATTCCATGATCATCACCCCTACAGTGTTGATGAGATGCACAGAAGGTCAGTGCTGCCCACGGGAGCCCAAGGAGCCATGTAGGTTTCTGGGGGTGTATGTGTGTGTGGGGGGGCAGGGATAGCAGGCTCTGTCGTGACCCAAAGCTCTCAAGGTCTGACTCTGTTGCCTGCACTTTCTCACCTGAAGAATGGGCTTTCTGACTTGGAGGCAAGTGATTCAACCCTCCCTTCGTAGGAAACTGTTTCTCTTGGAGGTTAGGGCTCCTACTTTGGTCAGAGTTTCTTCAAGCAGGAGCAGAAAGGACCCATACCCAGGAATTTCTTTGAACATAGGAGCCAGACGTCTTGGCTTTTACTTATATGAGTACTTGGGTGGAGTGTGATATAGGTGGTTATCTGGGGAAAGTCTCCATGATTCTGCCCTGACCCAGGGAGACCTTGCTTCTGGAAGCTTGCTGGCAAACAGTAAAGTGTTCTGCTGTCTCTGTGAATGACAAGGTCCAAGGAAAGTCATTCATAAAGAATTGAGACGCTCAAAAGCTTTTCTCCAGTTTGGCGTCCCAGGGGACCAGGCCTTGGGCAAAACTAAACATGGGAGCCTGAGACTGTTGTACAAGTGATACTTTTCCTTAATGACTGTTTTCTGGCATCAGAGTCCAAGCAAGTAATGAAAAGCACAACCCTCATGTCACTGATATGGAAAATGAAGCCCTGAGAGGTAAAATTAAGTAGTGTTTGTGATGCTGGGTGCCTACTGCTAAAACAGGTGCCCTGGGGAAATGGAGAAAGAAAGGACATCATTCTTGCCCCTGAGAAACTGAATGTCTACCTGGGATCATGTTAGGAATGGAAGAGACCTTAGAACAGAGAATATCAGAGCTGGGAGGGGCCTTAGGACAGGGAATGCCAGAGTTGGAAGAGAACGTAGAACAGAAAATACAGGATGGGAGAGATGAAAAGGACCTGGGAACATAGAACATGGAATTTTAAACTTTCCAAATCTAATGATCTAGGTTTTAAAATCTCTCCCAGCTCTAATATCATAAGCAAAGTGTCTTGTCTTTTCTGATGTTCTGTCTTCTAAGCTCCCTCCCAGCTCTGACATGCTACGTTCCGAGGGACCTTCCAGCATGGATACTCTACAATGCAAAGGCTCTTCCCAGCTCTGACATTCTATATTCTATGTTCTCTGCTAGTGCTAATATCCTAGGACTAAAATCTAGGCCTGCAGAGGGAGGGAGTATGTTTCTCATCCCTGATTAGAGGGTGACTCTGCAAACTGTATTTAGAACTTCATTTCAATAATAAAATCAGGGAAACATATCAAACAAACACAAGTTTTTCATAATGCTAATAACAATAATTTAAAAGAAACCCTCCAATTAATTAGCCTTTAAGTACTGCTGCAATTTTCCACCTTTTGTGTATACCTCCTATCTCTGTGATAGGAGAAACAGAAGAGTGCTAGCTGGAGGGGCCAGGAGAGAAGGAGGGGGTTGTTTCTGCAGAAGCCGCCCAAGCAGAATCTACAGGAGAAAGGTGTGAAGACCTTTGTTCTTCCCTTCTGAGATTCTGGATCTTCCTACCCTAAACTTGGCTTTAATTTCAGCTCTGAATCTTGAAGAAGGAAGGGACAGAGGAGAGAAAATTCCAATTGTAGCACAGACCACAAATATAGTCCAATTACCTATAGTAGTCAATGATGTTTCAGGACTGTTTTTCCACCATCGCTTCAATTTGACCTTTGCTTTTACCTTGTTTTCTTGTGTATTTTTTAGGAAAAAAAAATCTCTTAATGATCTCTGTATTTTTAATTTGTTGTGGTTGTCCGTGGTTGGATTCACTTGTCTTGAATATCTGTCATCTGGGATGTTTGAAGAGCAAATAATTTGTCCAGGACTGGTTTATTTTTTAAGGATACATCTTAAAAATAAAAAAAAATCCTCTCTCTCTCTCTCTTTTTAAAATTGAACATTCAGTATCTTTTTTCATTAATGATTAGGCCCAAGATTGCAGGGTAAATCACTTTGGGTTGCATCATTAGCTTCTTTTGCTCTTTGGAACTAATTTTTCCATTCCCTCTTGTGGTTTCTAGTGGGTGCAAAATAATCTTGTGTTATTTCAATTTTCTTTCTTTTATAATTTAAGATCTTTCTTCTGGTCACTTGGAGAATTTGTTGAAACTATTAAATCTAACCACTATGTATTTTAGAGTTTGGAGCATGGTTTGTTTTTTTTCCCCCTGGAGGGAATCTGTTAGTTCTTTCAATTGGCACTTTGTCTTCTGTGTTCAGAAGTTCTGGACAGTTTTATTGTATTATTTCTTGTGTTTCGGTTTTGAAAACTTATGCTCTTTAAGGAGACTTATAATCCTTACCTTGTCTCTAGGCATCTTGTCCCTGAGACCAATATATTTTGCTTGTATGAAGAACTCAAGTCCCATGCCTCTAGAGCTGGTTCCCTTTCTTCGTTTTTTAAAAAAATTACTCTATTTAAAAAAAATGAATAAGTATTTATTTTCTTTTTCTTCTAAATCTCCTACCATAGTAGGAAATAAAAGAAACACAAAACCCTTGTCACAAAAAGGTATAGTTCAGCACAGCAAATTCTTACATTGATCCACTTTCTGCAAGAAGCCTTTCATGATCTCCCTTAATTTTAGTGCCTTCCCTCTGCTGATTATTTCCAATTTTTCCTGTATATATCTTGTTAGAATATAGTTGATTTTACTTTGTCTCCCTGTAATGGTAATGTAATTTGAATCTGAAGATCCCTTTGTATTGGCAAAAGTAACAGGTACTTAGCACTTAGTAACTAGTCAAGCCTCTGTTAAAGAGACAGAAGGTATGAATCCCTGTTGCTGATGTAACAGGAAGGGATTGGCTGAAACAGGAAGAAGCTAATGCTGTGTGTATATAAGGAGAAGCCCCTGCTGGGTCAGACAGATCTTCTGTGAGCAAGCTCTGTGGAGGCAGAAGCTGCTGTCACCTGGGAGGCTGAAGAGGAGCCAGGGAGGCTGAAGAGGAAAGCCTCCCGACCCAGGCTGGAGAGGATGATTATGATTTTGAAAACCTGGATGGAGTGATTTTGATTCTGGGAACCAGCTGAAACTTCTGCTGAGTCCGAGGGCCAGTCAGAGCTGCTAAAGATTTCTGAGGGCCAGCCGGAGCTGCTGAAGACTGAGGAAGCATGATTGTGAGGCTGGTACTTTCTATGGACCTGTTGGTGGCTTTGTTAAGCCTTGACTTCCCAGGAACAGAGACAGTGAAAGATTTAGGGTTGACTGGATGCTGTGGGCTTCAGCGTGGAACATGAAGTGTGTGGAGAGCTGGACAGGGACCTGGGAGCTGTCTTCCTTTGAACCCAGGTGGCAGTTTGGTGAAACCAGGTAAGATCTGGGATCATGGAGTGGGGTCCAGGGAATCTGAGAAACTACACAGAGTCAAGCTGAAAGAAGACTTTTCTTGGATACTGTGTACTGATTGAAAAGATTATAATTTACTAGAGACCTAGGGGTGTAGGGTCTGTGAATTTTCTGATGATTGAATGGTGAATGATGAAGGATGATTGAATGATTGAGTTGATTGAATGATTGATTGACTAAATGGTTGTACTAAGTGAATGATGATTGAATAAGTAATTGATTTGTAACTTGGTTTGTCCCATGAATGGAGAACTTTGACTATTGTACTTTGTGTTCCTTCAGGAGGCAAACCTCAAGGCAAACCTTAAGGATGATTGAATGATGAATGATTGAGTTACTAAATGATTGTTCTTTGTTCAAAACTTTGTGACCACTGTGGTGGAAACTAGGTTGCTATTTTCTGTGATAAGTTGTGAATGCTATATTTTCATTTTCTGTGATAAGTTGTAACATTGTGAATGCTGTACCTTGATTTGCTGTGAATGTTTTGCTTTGATTTGTTATTGAATAAATAGAGTGTTCGCTATACTGTGTAATATGATCCTTGAAAGCTGTTCACAGCAGTATTCTTCTGAAAAGCTGCTCATACTTGGCTTCACACTCCCCCATTAGACTGTGAGCTCCTTGAGAAATATGCTTCTTTTTTCCCCTTTTACTATTCCCATAGATTAACACTATGCCTAGCACATAGTAGTTGATTAATAAATGCTTGTTGACTAGTCAGGTCCAAAAATGTCTGTCTTGTTTGTGTATTGAGTCTTTCACCTCTCTATTAGGAGGTGGGTAAGATTTTTCTTTAGTTCACTGGAATCATGATTGTCATTGTGTTGTTCTGAGTTCTTAAGGATTTCAAGGTTGTCTTTACAATGTTATTAATATATAAATTATTCTCTTGATTCTGTTCACTTCACTCTGCATCACTTTATATGTCTTCTTAGGTTTCTCTGAAACCATCCCTTTTGTCATTTCTCTTAGTACAATGGTATTCTATGCAGTCTCCTTGATTGTTAAGAGGGATTATAATGAATTGTAGAAATGTGAGCTATCACTCTTAGCTAATTTGGGAGGTAGGGCTGGGTTGGCAGTTTTACACAAATCTCAGTACTTTTAGTCTAAGAAGTGATCTGATAATCAACTGCAAAATCCAATTTTCCTTTTCCTTCATTGCCCTGGGATTCACTGATGGAGGGAAAAGTTCCTTTCTCTTTCTGATTGGATCTCTGGCACCCAGTATTCATTGCTAGTAAGGTAAGGTTAGATCAAGGGAGAATGGCTCCTGTCTAAGTTTTGGAATAGGAAGAAATCAGACATTATTGTTTCATTCAATCTGGGCAAAAAGGCATAAACATTGCCATAAGTTGAGTAGGTTTTATCTTCTCTCTAAACGTCATACACAGATGTGAGCATAAAAATAAAGAAAGAGGAACCAAATAGACCCTCACAAATGAAAACATTGGGAAGGAGAGCATTGAAGTTCATGGCCCTGGACAGACAAGTCAGGTGGATGAAGTTATTAAAGGATGGGAAGGTTTCTTTTTTAAATATAACTCAAGATTAAAAGGAAAAATCCATTTCTCTGTGACTCGAACTACATCTGGCAGCCACAGATGGAGGATGTTTATGGACTAGCGGGGGCAACCTGTCAGACATAGATGTAAGGCTCATTAGATGTGGTCATACAGTATCCCCCCTCTCAAACCTTCATCAGGAACCAATTAATCCAAAGGTTGTATTTGATGGGATTTGAAAGTAACATTCAGATTAATCTAGATGAATTTCTGTCTCCTTTCTGCCCCCAAATGCTACCAGGAATGTTATTAAATCATTGTATAAACACTTAAAAATAATAGCTCACATTTATATAACCCTTTACATATGTTGTCTCATTTGGTCCCCATGACAACCCTGTGAAGGAGATGTTATTATTATTCCCATTTATTGAAAGGAAAACTAAGCCTGAGAGAAGTTAAATGAGTTGTCCAGGTCACACAACTAGTAAGGGTCTAAGGGAGGATTTGAACTCAGGTCTTCCTGACTAGAGGTCCAGCTTTCCATCCACTGAGGCTGTTAGTCCTACTCACCCCGGGATGGATTCCTAGTGTGATAAATCAGGGACAAAGAAAGTGGGTATAAGCAGAATGAGGGCCCAGAGCTTCCCTTTCTCATTTCCAAGACTTCTCTGTTGGAAACCTCATCAATTATGATCCTAGCATGGAAAATGTCTTGTCAACTGGCCTCTATGCAGGTGTCAAGGAAATAGTCTGTGGCTTGACTATATTACCTGGCTTTCCCCAAAGAGGTGAGAAAATCAGTGGAAATCCCTGGGGCTTTGTGCCTACTCTCTCTCTCTCCTTGCCTTGCATAAGTCATGGCTGGATCAGAAGATGAGTTTTTAGTTTTGTTGCAGTGAGAATGGGTGAGCTGAGGAAAATCATATTAGATGAAGAATTGTGTCAAGAGACAAGGAAGGCAGAAATGCAATTTAGCAGTGTGTGTTCTCATTAGAATGACTTTGTGACTTTAACAGAGGAGCAGCAGGGTCGGGGAAGACACAACGTGGATGTTGGCCAGTTATGGAGTTCCTTCTGCAAAGGGATTGGGAAGCATAGCACTGGGCTCGAGTCAGTTTACCATGTTGCCCCATATCTATCATCAATCAATAAACAATCTGATTCATTAAGCACCTACTCTGTGTCAGACACTGAGCTAAGTGCAGGAAATACAAAGAAAGACAAAAGGCATTCTCTGTCCTCAGGGAGCTCACAGTCTAATGGGGAAGAAGACATGTAGATAACCACGTAAAATCAGATTATACACGAGAGATCATCTCAAAGGGAAGGCACTTATAATGAGAGGGAAGGGAGGACGGATAGAGAAAGACCTCCTTCACAAGGTGAGATCTGAGCTGAATCTTTATGTGAATCTAAGAGAATGTAAGTGTCAGAGGAAAGAAGAGCATGCCAGGCCTGGGAGGGCAGCTAGGTGGTGCCATAGCAGATAGAGTGCCTGGCCTGGAGTCAGGAAGACTTATCTTCCTGAGTCCAAATCTGCCCCCAGACCCTTACTAGCTGTGTGACCCTGGGCAAGTCACTTAACTCAGTTTGCCTCAGTTTCCTCATCTGTCAAACAAGAAGGAAATAGCAAATCACTCCATTATCTTTGCCAAGAAAATCCCAAATGGGGTCACAAAGAATTGATCATGACTGAAAATAACTGAATAACAAATATTTATTTCTTCTGACAAAGTCAGGCATAGGAGTAGCCAATACAAATGTACACAATTAGGAGATGGAGTTCTATATGTGAGTATCCTAATTTTCAACATTCAGTTCTATAAGACTTTGAGTTTTAAATTTTCTCACTCTCCTCTCTTCCTGTAATGGTAATTAATTTAAATTTGAAGACTCCTTTTTGTTATGTCAAGTAAGCAGGTACTTAGCCCTTAATCAAGCCTTTGTGAAAGAGGCAGAGGGTATGTTTCCTGTTGTTGATATAAAGGGACATAACAGGCTGAAACAGGAAGCCAATGCTGTGTGTGTATATATAAGAAAAGCCCCAGAGAGGCAGAATCAAAATTTTTCTACTGGCGGGCTCCTGGTGGAGGAGAGAGTCTCTCTCAGTGAGCATCTGGAAGCTGACTGAGAACTGAGAGAGGATTTCCTTGAGACCAGAAGCTGGTGAAGGCTGAAGTTGCTGCCCAGAAGGCCACCTGGAAGGCTGAAATTTCTTCTGGGTCCTAGGACCAGCCCAACTGCCGGAGGACTGAAGAAGCATGACCAGGGTAAGACTTTGTTTGTTTGTGGCTTGGCTGATCCTTGAATTCCTGGGAACAGAAATTGTGAAGGTTTTGAGATGTGCTGGACCCTGTGAACTTCAGTGTGTAGCAGGAACTTCTCAGAGGATTGGATAAGGACCTGTGAGCTGTCTGCCTCTGAATCCAGGTGACTGCTTGGTGGATTCAGGTAGGAGCTGGGACCATGGAAGGGGATCCAGGGTATCTGAGATACCACCCCAAGTCAAGATGAAGAAAAGGCCTCCCCTTGGATGCATGATGAAATTGAAGTGTACTAGACACTGAGGAGTGGAGGGTTTGTGTAATTTTCTAATGATTGTACTTAGTGATTAATGATACTTAGTGACTGCTAGGTAAGTGACTGATTAAATTAACCTATGATTGTCCCATGAGTGGAAGACTGACTATTGTATTTTGAGATAACTGAATGACTGAGTAAGGAGGCAAACCTCCTTAGGCATACCAAATGATAGTTCTTTTGTTCTTTGTTCCAAATACTGTGACCACTTTGGTGAAAACTATGTGGCCATTTTAATGATAATCTGCTGTGAGCACTATATTGTGATTTTCTGTGATAAGATGTAATGTTGTGAATACTATATTGTGATTTGTTGTGAATGTTTGTCTTGATTTGTTAGGGAATAAATGAAGTATTCACTATACTGTGTAATCAGAACCTTAAAAGCTGTTTATAGTAGCATTCTGTTGGGAAGCTGCTCCTGCATGACATTACACCTTCCCCCTCCTCAAGATGGTGTGCAATCTGATATAGGTTCCACTTATGCTTTTTTTTGGTCTTTTTGGAGGGGGAAGGCAGGGCAGTTGGGGTTAAATAACTTGCCGAAGGTTACACAGCTAGCAAATGTTAAGTGTCTGAGGCCGGATTTGAACTCAGGTCCTCCTGACTCACTGTGCCATCTAGCTGCCCCTTTACTTATCCTTTCATATTAAACATTTCCACATTAGTCATGATGTAAGGAAGAATTAGAACTAATGGGAGGAATCATCAGAAAGAAGAAACAAAATCAAACAACAAAAGAAAAGGAGAGCAAATAGTATTCTTCCATCCACATTCAGACTCCATAGCTCTTTCTCTGGATGTGGATAACATTTTCTATCATGCGTCATTTGGAATTTTCTTAGATCTTTGCATTACTGAGAAGAGATAAGTCTATCAAAGTTAGTCATCACACAATGTGGCTGTTACTGTGTTTAACAGTGTACAGTGTTCTTCTGGTTCTGCTTATTTCACTCAGCATCGGTTTATATAAGTCTTTCTAGGTTTTTCTGAAGTCCGCCTGCTCATCATTTCTTATAGCACAATGATATTCCATCATATTTATATACCACAATTTATGCAGTCATTCCCCATTTGATGAGTATTCCCTTAATCTCCAATCTTTAGCCACCAAAAAAAAAAAAGAGTTGCTATAAATATTTTTGTAGATGAGGGTTCTTTTCCTGTCTTTATGATCTCTTTGGGATACAGACCTAGAAGTGGTATTTCTGGGTCAAAGGGTATGCACAATTTCATACCCCTTTGGGCATAGTTCCAAATTGTTCTCTAGAATGGTTAGATCGGTTCACAACTCCACCAACAATACATTAATGGTCCAATTTTCTCACATCTTCTCCAACATTTATCAATTTCTTGTTTTGTCATGTTAGCCAATCTGATAGGTGTGATGTGATACCTCAACATTGTTTTGATCTGCATTTCTCTAATCAATGGTGCTTTAGAGCATTTTGTCATATAACTACAGATAGCTTTAATTTCTTCCTCTGAAAACTGCATGCTCATATACTTTGATCATTTATCAATTGGGGAACAACTTGTATTTTTATAAATTTGACTCAGTTCTATATATTTTAGAAATGAGGCCTTTATCAGAGATTCTGGCTGTAAAAAATTGCTCCTCAGCTTTCTGCTTCCCTCCTAAACTTGGTTGCATTGACTTCGTTTGTGCAAAACCCTTTCAATTTAATATAATCAAAATCATCCATTTTGCATTTAATAATGTCCTCTACTCTTGTTTGGTCATAAGTTCTTCCCTTCTCCATAGATTTGACAGGTAAACTATTCCCTGCTCTCCTAGTTTGCTTATAGTATCAGTCTTTATATGTAAATCATGTACTTAAGGGAGTAAAATTTAAGAAGACTTGGGTAAGTAGGAATGGACTGTGGTGAGGATGCCAGATGAAGACCAATTCTAGAAACCAACATTGGACCTCAGGCCTATGACTGGGTTTTAGGGCCACATGGTTTGGGTTTAGGCTGAGGTTCTGGAACCCTGGGGTAGCTAATACCCCCATTGAGCTGAATATTTTGCTAGCCTTGAGAAAAATACAATCATTAAAAAATACCCTTCAAGTCTTAACCTTATGAAACTTTATTGTGTGAGATAAGGTGGATGAACCATCAATCAATCAGCAAGCATTTATGGAAAAATTGAAAGGGGACAACCAATTACTCAGCAAAACATTTCTTAAACATCTACTATATGCCAAGTCCTCCCCATGTCTCTATCTTGTATATGACTTGGACAAATCTTTTTGCTTTTGGGTCTTAGTTTCTTCATCTCTAAAATGAATGTGTTAGAATTTGGGGTGCTTAACTTGGAGAAGAGAAGACTAGGGGTCAGGTGGGCAGAAGGAACATAATAGATGTTTTCAAGTGTATGAAGGATTATCACTAGGAAAAGGTATCACAATCGTTCTGTTAATCCCAGAAGGAAAATGAGCAGAAACAGGTGAACACTGGAAATCAATCAATAAAAAAATTTATTAAACACCTACTATGTGTCAGATACCATGCTAAGCCCTGTGGTTGCACTGCTCTGAAAAGGCTTACATTTTAATAGAAAAGACACCATGTAAAAATCAGAACATAAAAGATAGCTATAGAGTAAATGGAGGAAAATCTTAAAGGAAGACACTAATATCTGGGGGTGGGTGAGAGGGAGGAAAGACCTACTGTAGAATGTAGTACTTGAGCTGAATCTTAAAGGAAGCCAAAGATTCTATGAGTAAAGAAGGAGAATCATTTCAAGAATAGGGGATAGCCTAGAGATGAGAAATGGAACATGGTGTGTAGGATGTGTTGGTAAATGTTTAACAACCAGGCTCTCTGAAATCCCATGACACACATTTAATTTGTATAATGAATACTTTCTTAACTCTACGTAATAAAGCAGCAAAATCAAGCCTTGGTTTGTACAACTTCTCGAGGTGTAAATGCTCACTGAAAATTTAACAATGGGCTCTCTCTGGAGTCCAAGCTGGCCCCAGCACATCCCTAATTGTATGTGAGAAACACAAATAGGGCAGCATGGTTGGACCATAGAGTGTGTGGAGACGAGTAAAATATGAGAAGATTGGAAGGGGCTCTCAGCAGAGTCTCCCATCTGATCTTAAAGGTCGTAGGGAGTTTATTGAGTACAGTGGATGCAAGGTCAAGCTTATACTTCAGGAAAATCATTTTGGAAGCTGAGTGGAGGATGCTTTGGAGTGGGGCTTGAGGCAGGGAGACCCATTATGGTGAACGTATGAGTATATATACTCCTTTCAAATTTCTACAAATTTAGAGAATGTGAGAAATAAATGCAGAGACAAAAAGATGTAAAGGTTCAGTGCCTGATACATGTTTGTTGACTGATTGGTTAATGTTCCATTCAGGGTACCTTTGTACCTTGTAGAAGGTGAAGCCTTTTTAGATGAAAGTGTTTTCTTCTAGACCTTGTAAATCATTTAAAGGATAGCTAGACATCACAGTGGATGGAGTGCCAAGCCTGGAGTCAGGAAGACCTGAGTTCAAATCTGGTCTCAGACACTTACTAGCTGGGTGACCCTGGGCAAGTCACTTCACTCTGTTTGCCTCAGTTTCCTCATCTGTAAAATGAGCTGGAGAAGGAAATGGCAAACTACTCCAGTATCTTTGCTAAGAAAACCCCAGATTGGGTCATGGAGAGTCAGATGTGACTGAAAACGACTGAGCAACAGCCACAACAAATACATGTAAAACTTTGATTCGGCTCGTTTGCTCCTTCTGAAGGGTATGAGTAGCTAAACTGCCATGTGAAAAGACCAGCAGAGGCAACGAGCACTCCCCAACCCTCCCAGGTCATAGACTGCCTCAGTATCTTTCTTTCCAACCACTTTGCACAGAGCAACAAAGGAGCTTTAGAGTTTAAAAAACTCCGGAAAGCCTTGAACCCCAAAGCTGTTTGATGTTTTTGGAGCAAACTATCATTGCTTATTTATGGCTTAACTTGCAGTGATTAAGATCTGAGAAATGTCCTGGGTGGCCACCATAAGTAAGATGAGGTCTCTCTCCAAAAGGACCCAGTCCTGAACAAGAAAGTATTGCTTAAAGCAGACCTGGAGTGGTTTCTGCCAGTCCTAGGCTCATGGTCTCTGGGTTTTTTGGAAAGAGAAAAGCAGTGTCCCAAGATATACATAAGGGAGAATGCAGCTTCTCATAAAAGAGCAGGGTTCCAGTGGACTGATCTATTCAACAGAGACACCATGCCTGCCATAGGGAGCAGGCCCAGACCCATCTAGCCCTCATCCTATATCCAAGTCAACTTTATAAGAATTCAATGAAAAAAACCCAAGGAGAGCCAGGCCCTGCATGACCCTAATTGTAAATTGACTTGGCCTCCTATGTTCCTTGTATGTGTGCCCCATTACCATCGTATTTTGTACCCACCTCCCCCACAGACAACAGGAGAGGGCACCCCAGGTTTAGGAGGGGATATATTGTGCCATTTGAGTAAATACCTTTGTTAAGAATTATTTGAGTCATAGAAATTTGTTTTGCATGACTGCACATGTATAACCTATATTAAATTGTTCACCTTCTCAATGAGGGAGAAAAGGGAAGGAGAGAAGGAATTTGTATCTACAGCTTTTATAAAATGAATGTTAAACATTGTTTCTACATGTAATTAGAAAAAAATAAAATATTAAAAAAAATTAATTGAGTCTACTGGCTGATTGTTAATGGGAAACACATTGGTGGGAGTTCCTCAGCTATTGTACTTATAGTAATGGACTACATCATTACCTATAGATTCCTGTAAATGGTTACCTTTTAAGGTACCTGACCTTTGAGTTCAAGTTTAAAGGGGGGGCAGTACCCCAGACTACAAAATAGGCCAGGCCAGGGGTGATCAAGGGCGAATAGAGAGCATCAAAGAGATAAGCATTCTACTCATTTGTAAAAGGTTGAGAGATGGGGAGAAAAGAACCTCCGGAGTAATCTCATTCCTGATCTTTGTTCAGCTTGCTCCTGTGAGTACCTCATGCTACAATGGAAATTGCATTGGATTTAAAATCTGGGGACCTGAATTCAAATTCTGCCACATATGCTAGTTATGTGACATCAAGCAAATCACTGAACCTTTCTGTGACTCAGTTTCCTCATGAGTGAAATGAGGGCTTTGGACTAGTTGACTCTAAAGTTCCTTCTAGCTCAAAATCTGTGATCCGCTAAAGCAGAGTTTGGCAAGTGATGTCCAGCTGGCTAAATGTGTCTGTCTATTTTTGTACAGCAGGAGAGCCAAGAATGGTTTTACGATTTTAAAATAAATTTTTACTGTATTTGCAAATGTAAAAACCAATGTGAGGTCATAGCTGCACAAAAAGCAGGAAAGCAGGTGCCTTTGGCCCCAGGGTCACACTTTGTTGACCTCATCTTATCTAAAGGCAAAAATGGCCCGTTTATCAAATTTGCAGATAGCAAAAACATTCCTGGAATATCTAACACACTGAATGAGACTAGGGATTAAGAATTACCTTGGAAATATAGGACATGGGACTGAGGCTAATAAAATGAAATTTAATAAGGATAAATATAAAATGTAGTGGATGGATAGCTGGCCTGAAAATCAGGAAGACCAGGGTCCAAGGCTCACCTCTGAAACATATTGTCTGGGTAAGGCACTCATTAGGGTTAGGGTTAGTCTAAGGGCACCAGAAGACTCTCAGAAGATTGCACGTTATAGCAAAGGCACCGAGGCACCACCTGAATTAGTAGAGGAAGTTTCCTTAGCAAGGGTTTCACTCAACAATGGAATCATAAACCCAGTCAAAGTAGTTAGGTTCAAAAAATCAATGTCACACATACAAGGTGGGAGAGTCAAGTTCATATGGAAAATATCTGAGGGCTATGGTGGATTCTAAATACAATATAAGTCAATTGTGGATTATTCCAATATGTCACCTGATCAATGATCTCATTTATATGGTTCTCCTCTCCAATGATGTAGATTGCAACCCATTCATGCATGACTATCCTATGAGACTTTTGGCATATCCTTCCTAAGGGTGCCCCAGGGCAGCTAATCAGCATCTTGATGTTTTCCCTAGACATTGCAAGGGCACCAGTGGAACATGTTGACTCTCAATGGTACATCCTTCATGATTGCCATGTGATTGGCCCATCTTTTTTTTAAACATACATTTATTTTTTTCCCCTCTACTTAATAATATTTTACTTTTCCAATTACATGTAAAGATAGCTTTCAACATTCACTTTTATATGATTTTAAGTTCCAAATTTTTCTCTCTCCCTCCCCAAGAAAGCAAGCAATCTGTTATAGACTATACGTGTGCAATCATATTAAACATGTTTCCCCATTTGTCATATTGTGAAAGAAGAATCAGAACAAAAGGGAATAATTATAAGAATGAAAAAAACCAAACAAAAAAAAGGTGAAAACAGTATACTCTGATCTGGATTCAGACTCCATAGTTTTTCTCTGGGTGTGGATAACATTTTCCATGTTAAATTTTTTGTAATTGTCTTGGATCCTTGTATTACTGAGAAAAGTTAAATCTATCATAGTTGATCATTGCCCAATGTTGCTATTACTGTGTATAATGTTTTCCTGATTCTGCTCACTTCCCTCAGTATCAGTTCATGTAAATCTTTTCTGTACTCATACATTTTCTTTGATGACTTCCCTTATATTGCTTTTCCTTCTTCATTCTTTGTTTGTATGGTGCTGTCTCATTCACACCCACCACATGACTCTTTATTACCTGGTACTTGATTCTTAGCATCAATTCTTTGTAGGTTGTAGTGTTGTATGACTCATAGTCATACAACAACATTGAATGAATACAGAAATGTAAAAGTTGGATCTTTGTTTCAGGGAAAAACTTGGGGTTATTAAAAAAAAAAAGTCTCCCAAAGGCAATTCAATCTACTTTTCTAGCCAAAAAAATTAATGCAGTCTTGGGCTGCATTGAGAGGTGTAGTGTTCAGGACTAGGGAGGTAATAGTCTTGCTTCATTCTGCTCCAGGCAAACCGTACCTGGAGCATTGTTTCATTTCTCAATGACACATTTTAGGAAGGACACCAAGAATCTGGAGAGTGTCTAGAAGAGGGTAACTCAGTGGGTCTTGCTCTCATGCCATTTATGGATCAGTTGAAGGAGTTGGGTTTATTTAATTCAGAGAGGAGATTTAGAGAGGTCCATGATAGCTGTCTTCAAGTATTTGAAGGGCTGTATTGTAGAAGGATTAGTCTTGTGTAGCTTGACCACAGAGGAAGATGTGAAGAACCAGATTTAGCTTTGATGTAGTACTTCCTGATAAGCAGAGCTCTCCAGAGATGGAGTGGGGATACTGTGGCTCCTTACCCCTTCAAGCAGGATCTGGGTGGTCACTTGTTAGGTATTTCATTTAGGCAAGAATTGGATGAAATGGCCTGTGTGTTCCCTTCTAACTCTGAAATTATTCTGCGGTTCCATTTTATAGATGAGGAGACTGAAGTAAAGTGTGACTTGTTCAAGGTCACATAGCTGAGTGCTTTACATTCATAGAGTGCTCTCTTTAACCCACTCCCTCTTTTAGAGGTCAAATCAATTTAGACACCATAATAATTAGCCAGTGTTCAAAGAAAGATGTTTTTAGACCCTTCCACCTCCGAAAATCTAAGGGAATCAAAAGGACTAATAGCTGAAATGATCTTAGATTAATTTTATATAAAGAGGAAAATTAGTTGCTGTAATAATCATGAATATTAATGCAGAACCAGCGTCTCTCAATTAAAATAATGCTCTATGATACTTGTAGCCATTATGGAATCTGTTGCTGGCAATGGAATGGCCAGATGGAAGAAGCCCAGATTTCCCAGATTCAGATGTGGAAGTGGCTTAATCATGCTATTACAACCATGATCCTTTTCTCTTGGTTGGTTTCTTAGGTCTTCTTTGGGCAGTTTCCTCAATCCTTGGAGAATTCAGCTTCTTTTTAAGGTCCTAGTCCTAGGATCATGAGTTGCTAATGACCAGACAATGACTCTTGATGGTGTGAGACTAGAGAATGTCTCATGGAAACGATTGTTTCAAATCTGTTGATATTGATAGTTATGGACTTACAGGATATCACAGCTGAAAGAGACCTTACTACAAAGAATCAGAACTGGAAGAGACTTTAGAACATAGAACATAGAATATCAGAGTTGGAAGGGAACTTAGAACATAGAGTATCAGACTTGAGAGGGGCTGAAAAACAGAATGTCAGAAATGAAAGGGACCTTGGAGCAGAGAATGTCAGAGCTATAAGCCATCTAGTCACTCATCCCTTCCCTTTTATAAATGGTGACGCTAAGGATAAAAGAATTTGTTATTGAGTTAAAGTTGGGAGAACCTTTGGAGCCCATTTTTTTTTTAAAGGAGGCAATCAGGGTTAAGTGACTTGCCCAGGGTCACACAGTTAGTAAGTTTCTGAGGCCAGGTTTCAACTCAGGTCCTCTTGATGCTAGGGCTGGTGCTCGATCCACTGTGCCACCTAGCTGCCCCTCCCTCATTTTTACAAACGACAGACTGAGCCAAGAGAGTTTAGAAGACTTACCTAAGGGCACATAGACCCTGTCAAGGGTGAAATTTGAACTTGGATCTTCTGATTGTAAAACCACTGCTCTTTCCACTGTAGCTTATTGTTTCATGCTACCTCACATAAAAAAAAGAAAAAAGGACTGGACTAGCTGATTAGGGAAAGAAATAAGCATTTATTAAGTACCTACTGTCCACCAAGCACATATTATCTTAATTGATTTTCACAGCCTTTGGAGATAGTACTATTATAACCTTCATTTTACAGTTTAGGAAACCGAGGCAGATGGTTAAATGACTTGCCTAGGGTCACACAGCTGGCATGTGTCTGAGGCTGGATTTGAACTCAGTTCTTCCAGACTCAGGGTCCAACACTATGCCCACTGTGCCACCTAGATGCCAACTAGGAATTGCAAAGGTCTCATTCAATTCTAAAGTTCCCTGAGTATAGTTTTTCCATTTGTTCCCCTCTTTCAAAATCCTCACATTTATCATCTATCCCCAGAAACAAGAAGGCCAGTGAAAGTTCTGATGTTCTCCATGGTCCTGAAATCAACCCAGGTATCTGAGTCAGGCATTTTCCTCGCTTCCCAGCCTTGAGGCCAGTCCAAACTTTCTTCAATTGGATGAGATAAGAAACCTGTGCTTTAATCCTGTGAGAAGTTACCAGTGCACAGGTTTCCATGACAGCAGTGGTTGGGGCTAGAAGCTTAGGCTCTCACTCAAGGAAACATAGAATGTCACTTAAAAGAAAAAAAATTTTGGGGAATGCACCTCCTCTTCCTCCCCTCCTTTGATTCCCCAGGACTCTCCTTGTGCTCTGGTAGTGAACCTGATGCTGCCCACATCTGGCCTCTCTGGGGCAGGGCTTCAGGTTCCCAGGATTTACCTCTCTGCCACCACTTACCTAAAATTTACCAGTCTTCTGTGCTCAAAACATAAAGGCTCCAAGAGACATCCCTCTCAGGAAAAGCCTTCACATTTCCAGTTCCTTTTTTGATATGATGTAGCTGTGAGCCCACAAGCTACAGTAGAAAGAATAATGGATTTGAGGTCAGAGGACCCAGGTTCTAATGTGACCTCTGACTGCTGTCTACCCAGGTGACTGAGAGCAAGTCACTTAATCTTAGAACATTAGAACCTTAACATAGGGGAATCTAGAACCCATGGATAAGAGATCACCAAATCCAACCCCTTAATTTTAATCAAGACCCAAGTAAGTAAAATGACTTCCCCAGATCACACAGTGAATTGTGAGATGTGGTGTTATAATGGTTAGAGAGATGGCCTCTAAGCCATGAAGAGATCAGTTTGAGTCTTCCATCTCACATAGACTGGTTGTGTGACCCTGGGCAAGTCAGCACCCTGAAAATGCCTTAGGCAAGACAAGGTGCTGATCTCTGTTGGTGGGGAAAGTGCCTTCCTCTAATGAAGCCTTAGGTTTAGAACTTGAAAGGACCTCAAAGGTCATCTCTAGTCTACCCAATCATCATTTTACAGATGAAGAGACTGAGACCTGGAGAGATTAAGAGATTTGCCTGGGATGGGATGGGGATTTTGACCTGGACCTCCCTGACTCCTAGTTATTCACTACACCACAAATCACAGTCCCTAGTATTCTGTACAATGAATTAGTGATAGAACAAAGACATGGGCAAAGACCTTTTAGTTCCAAACCCAAGGCTTTGAATTAGATCAGGCTGCCTCCTAGCCCAGAAATACTTTTTTCTCCTTGATGTAATAATACTCTTTGCTTGGATTTCCTTTGACTATGGCCTTAGATTAATAAATTAACTCACAAAAGGAAACATGATGAATTGAAGGGAGTGTTGAATTTAGATTCAGAGAACCTGGGGTTCAAATCCCAGCTGTACCCTTTGCCATGTATGTGACCTTAAGGGGGACTAGGTGGCATAACTTCTCTGGGACTCAGTTTTCTCATCTGTAAAATGAAGTATGTTTGAGGCTTCTAAGGCCCCTTTTAAGATCTCAGTCTATGATTCTATGATCCTTAGGCCTCTTCTTGGTGGTTTATGTAAAATAAAGGAATTGGACAAGGTCTATCTTTCGAATTCTGTGTAGCTCTAGAACCAAGATCCTAAAATCTTCTGTCAGAAGCTCTTCCTTGGAATGACTTGGGAAGCATACTCTGCCTAATTTTGTGAATCTGTCTTTTGAAACCTTTGAAAACTGAGAAGGCAGACTGCACTTCACTCATGTCCTTCTGTAGAAGCTGTCAAACTCTTGTCAAGGTTGTCAAAGACTGGATCCAGACCATATATGCTGTGATATAGGGGCTCCATTCTTACCAACCCACCCTAAGGCTCAGTCCCACTACATTTTGTTGTTGCATTTGACATGGTTATAAAATGAAACTAACCTGAAACCTAGATCTACAGGGGGCTTTATCATCATCCCAAATTGCACTGATTGAGGGAATTGTCGGGGTCTGGTGGCATGGTTTCTATTGAGCACCTAAAGGACCTCTGGGGGCTTTTCCTTGGTTATTTCTGTGTCAATCTTTACATCCTCAAGTCTCAAGGAGGGAAGTCCAGCAGCACAAGAGGCAGAGAGGGTTGTCGCTGTTGTTGTTCAGTCATGTCACTCTTCGTGGCCCCTTTGGGCTTTTCTTGGCAAATATACTGGAGTGGTTTGTCATTTCTTTCTCCAGATAATTTTATAGATGAGAAAATGGTGTTAAGTGACATTCCCAGGGCCACACCACTAGTAAGTGTCTGAGGCTGGGTTTGAACTCATGAAGATGAGTCTTCTTGACTCCAGGTCTGGCACTCTATCTACTGTACCACCTAGCTGCCTAATTAAGAGCTGAAAACCTAAGCCAAGAAGGCTGACCTAAAGGTCCCCATATCATATATAATGTGGTAGAGTAGGGGGATCCCAGAACAGATGCTTGTTCTGGATCATTGGATCATTGGTCTTGAAATGGAAGGAAACTCAGAAGTCAAACACAACTTCTTCATTTTACTGATGACCCAACCCAGACTGGCCATGCCCTGTTACCCTGGCCATTTTCTGGCTGTATGCTGTGCATACTTCCCACCCCTGCCAACTCTTGCTATGAAAATATAATCAATTCAGGACCCAAATGAGAACCCATCTGGGCCTCTTGACTGCTCAGATCGGTCAAGATAAACATTATTAACTTTATTCCTTTTGGTGAGGTGAAGGATCATCAGACCTTACCATCTGCCCTGCCTCTATGATTCTCTGGCATTCTCCTCAGAACTATGAATATACCTTAAGGACTCCTAGTCCTTGATATCAGCCCAACTGCTTCATCCTTAGGACTTTCAGATCCTTCTCTTTGTTCTATAGCTGAACTTAATGTGCTGTCTCCTTCCATTAGAACATGAGTTCCTTGAGAACAGGAATAGGCTTGCTTTTTCTATTTGTATAATCAATGTTTGACATATAATAAGTGCTTAATAAATGCCTTTTTATTCATTCATTATCTATCTTTCCATCTATCTACCCATTTATTTATCTATCCAATCATTTATTAAAATCAGAGCTATCATTGCTATTTGAAAGAATATATTGGTTGCTTTCTTTATGGCTTCCCTTACCATCTTCATGACTCCCCAGACCAAAGTGTCCTTCCCTGGCCACCATTCCCCTATCTGAGTTGTTTCTCTTTATCAGAACATAGTATCTCTAAGGGGAGGCATTGTCTCACTATTGTATTCCCAGTGGTTAGCACAATGCCTGACACATAATAAAGAATAATTTTTTTATTTACTAATTTCACTTATGAGGATATAGAGACTCCTAGAGATGAAGGGGCAGACAGATACCAGGTGAAAGAAATGAGATTCAAGCTATTTGCACCTGAAGTGGTTAGCACCATACCTGGCACATGTTGTTGATGTTGTCGAGTGGTTTCAATTGTATCTTATTCTTTGTGACCCCATTCAGGGTTTCTTGACAAAGATACTGGAGTGGTTTGCCATTTTCTTCTCTAGCCCATTGACAGATGAAGGAACTAAGATAAACAGGGTTAAGTGATTTGTCCAGGGTTACACAGCTGGTAAAAGTCTGAGGACAGATTTGAACTCATGAAGATGAGTCTTCTTGATTCCAAGACCAGGCATTAACAAATGCTTGTTGAGTTGAACTGAACTCTGACTCTGGATCTAGTTTACTTTCTAGTACATCATGGGGTTACTTCTATTCTCTGGGGCTCAGTTTCCCCTTTTGTCAAATGGAGATCCTAGAATCTCAGAATTAGAGGGGGGAATAGTGGTCATCTAGTCCAACTTTTATCCAAACAAACTACACCTCTATGACCTACTCCCAAAGTGACAAATTAGCCTTGGCTTGCAGATCTCAAATGAGGGGAAACTCACTACTTCCCAAGGCAGTTCAGTTCACTTTTGGACATGTCTGATGGCTAGGAAATTTTCCTGATATTGAGCCTCAACTGGCCTCTTTGTAACTGCCACTAAGTTCTAGAAGTTGAATCATTCCACATGATGGCATTTCCAATAGAGTTATCATGTCCCTTCTAAATCAGAAATTCTTAACCTAGGATCCATGAACTTAAAAATGTGATAATTTGATAAGAAATGGATAAAATTTAATGTCTAGTTCTTTTTTTTTTTTTTTTTTTTTACAGTTTTGGAAAATGATGTCTAGAAAAGGGACATATTTTGCTGGATGCTGTGTATAGCCAGGAACAGCTCCCAGGTTCTGAGGGCTCTTCCCCAACACCATTTCTAACTCCCATTGCTGTGTTCCCTTCCTGGAGCCCTCTTGGACTCTTCAGGGTGAGAGAGGAGAGAGATTGCTGAGGGAAGAAACACGAAGACCAAGCCAGAAGGCTATAGTCTGCCTCACTGTTATCAAATTACAGTGGCCAAAGTCAGGTGCTTTAGAGGCTCTTGGGTTTCCTAGGTGTGTGGGTAGCCAGCAGTGATCTGATTTCATCCATTTGCTTCATCTCCTTATGATTCTGGCCCAATGGTCACAAATGGAACCTGTTGGAAGATGGATTTCCTTTAGACCGATGGCCATCAAAATGATTCCTAGCAATCAGCAGGCAGAAGAGCTTTGCTGCGAGAAGAGACAGGAAAGCATGGCCAGAAAGGCCCTACATTGATTCAGAAGACACAGGGCCAGCAGCATGCAATGGACACAACCCCGGGTTTGGAGCTGGAAGACCTGAGTTCAAATTCAACTCTGCCACATATTGACTTATACCTTGGGAAAGTTATTTTCCCTTTCCAGGCCTCTGTTTTCTCACCTTTAAGATGGGGGTACTGGATTAGAACAGGGTTTTTCTTTTTCTCTTTTTGGTTATGGACCCTCTGGCAGTCTGGTGAAGCCTACAGACCCCTTTTCAGAATGAGATTTGTTGCCAACTTCAAAATCAATGGAAATGTTGTAAAATAACTATAATTACATGTACATATATGATGTGTGTGTGTGTGTGTGTGTGTGTGTGTATACATGGAACTCCTGAAATCGATCCCCCAGAGCCCAGATTCCAAGATGAGGTCTCAGGCATCTTCCAGATTTAATATACTAAAACCTAGGGTCTCTTCAAGCTCCAAAATTAGGATGGTATTCAGAGCTGGAAGTGACCTTGCTAAGAGTATCATTCTACATCCACCTCCCTTTTAACATGTAGCATGGATTGTGCCCCATGGAGCACATAATGTGCATGGATGTTAATTCCTGGGGTGTACTCTTGCAAATGGGGGTGACTGGAACTCTAGTTATCTAGGGGACAATTCTATAGAGCACTAGTCACATGTCCTGGCCCGTGACAGTTGATTAAAAGCTCAGCATAAAATCCTCCTCCTGCCTGCCTGTCTCTCTGCAAAGACTCGGAGGGCAGGCTTCATTTGCTAACAGGAAGCCTGGGGCTAATACCTGGGGCTTTAAATAATCAGGAGCTGCCATATTTCTTCCTGCCCAGGGCAATTCAGCCTTTAAAGCCCTACATAGCGGGAGTCTCAGTGTGTGTGGGTATGTCTTAAAGCCCAATATAAATGCCAGCTACCATATCTAGAAGGGACCTCAGAAACCATTGAGTCAAACTCTCTTTTTACAAATTTGGAAAATTATCCACAGAGAGAGGTAATGATTTGCCCAAGGTAACATAGTTAATTAGCAGCAGAGCCTGGAGTAGAGACCAGATATGTGCTTGCCATTCTCACACAGGCACACACAGACATGCACATATACACACACACACTCTCACAATGCACACACAATGTACCCATATACACATGCATACATACTCACACACATGCACACACATGCATGCAGCCCATACTCTCACACATGCATATGTATACACACATTCATGCACACACATCCTCACTCACATCCCCTCTTACACACATGCACACACACACACACATACACACACCTTGTTTATTAAGACCTCTTTACCTTGTTCTGTGAGTCTCAGGGTCAAGTACTCAGAAGACTTGGGTGGGTGAGTGAAAGGCCATTTCCACTCCTGTGCAGATGCAATGATGAACAGGGTTTTCAGACAGAAATCTATCATCTGAGACCTCTCTCATGATGTTTTTATTGCCACAAACCTCTCCTGCTCACCTCTGCCTGCCTGATGGTCCACAAGGCATCACCCTGCTCCTAGACAAGAATCTTTGAGGCTGTGCTACTCCTGGTTGACAAGGTTTCAGCTTCAGTGGGTTTTGCTTTTCTTCTGTTGCAGTGGTCAATACATCTAATCCATTGCTCAGTCCCATACTACCAGTATGACAAATGATGTGTGTGTGTGTGTGTGTGTGTGTGTGTGTGTGTGTGTGTGTATCCTCAGGTGAAGCCTACAAGGTAGGGCCCACAGTGGGATTATCTGCATGGTACATAAACTGGAATCACACTGGCCATCTCGTCCAACTGCATCTGAATGAGATCCCCTGAAATGAAAATCAAGCCTGAATCAGAATCTCACTACAAAATAGTTAACACGTGATTATCCAGCCTCTACTCAAAGACATCCCTCCAACACTGAGGGGTGCCAACCATCTCTTGAGACAGCCCATTCAACTTTGGCATGGCTCGAATTGTTAGGAAGTTTTCCCTTACTTTGAACTAACACCTGCTGCTCTGCAACATCCTATCTTCTTAGAGTTGGAAGGGACTTGAGAAACAGTGTGATACAGTGGGTAGAGTCCTGGACTTGAGGCAGGGAATCACGGGTTCAAATCTCACTTTAGAGTTAGATAGGTTATTTTCCCTTTAGGTCTCCATTTCCTATTCCTTAAAATGAGAATGCTGGATTTGCTGACTTCCAAAGTTCCTTCCAGAGCTAAAGCTATGATTCTCTGACCTTGAAGGCCCTCCAGACTTCTGAAGAAGACTTCTTTATGCAATATTTCTGACAAGTGTTCCCTCAACTTTTGCTTGAAATCTTTCAGAGAGGGGAGACCTACTATCCTGAGGCATCCCATTCTACTGTTGGACAGCTCCCACGGTCACAATCTTTCAAAAGATGGACTCAGTAGGAGACTAATTTTTTTGTTTGAAAGGGATTCTACCTCTCAATCATTTGAAAAAGATGAATAAAACAAGACCCTCCAGGCTCTTATTAATTAACAAATTAACTCATCAACATGGCTCTGAAATGATTGGATGTAAACAGTCATCTTCATGGAGCAATATGCCTGTTCATGTTGGCTCGGGAGATTCAATCTATCTGAAAATACAATGCTAAAAGTCCCTGAATCTATTCCCATAATGTCTCCAATTTCTTCTCTTTTTAAGGAATGAAAGCTTTCAATTTTATAGCACTTGACAGTTTACAAAGCACTTTCCTCAAAACAGCTCTGGGCTTATAGCATTTTAGATATAGACTTGGGGCCATCTAGTCCATTTTCATTTAACAATTGAAGAAACTGAGGTCCAGGGAGGTTATATGGTTTTGACCAAGGTTGAGGTAGGTAGGACAATTATATCCGACCCTCTTTATAGATGAGGAAATCGAGGCTTAGTTTATAAATGAAAGACAAGAGGAGAAATGACTTGCCCAAGTATGTCAATGATGGATCTGAGTTTCAGACCCAAGCTTTCTGAGATCCCATCTATTGTTTTTATTATGATGCACTGCCTAAATATTTCATTGCTGAAACTGGAATGAAAGATCATAGCCCTTGTGGATATTTAGAAAAAGGGTTAGTGATTATCTTGTGAAACCCCTTCATTTTACGGATGAGGAAACTGAGGCAAAGAGAGGGGATATAGCCAGTGCAAGGGTTCATAGGTAGTTAGAGACAAAGCTGAACCTCACATGTGGGTTCTCTGGTTCCAAATCCAATGCCTTTTCAATTAAAGCATGGTGACTCTTCAAGGTAAGGAAAATTATTTTTGGCTGCTGACAGTAAAACCAGGCAACAGCCTGGATTAGAGCCTGGAGCATGATTTCATTCTGTTGTCCTCTAGGAAGGCTTGGGGGAAGTGGTTAGCAATGATTATGACTGGCAATTGGGAATGCTTTTGAGTTCCAAAGCACTTTCATAAGTGGAATCTCATCTGATCCTTATAACGACCATATGAGGCAGGGAGCACTCTTGAACACCGCCTGCCTTTTACGTGTTTTTTTTAAAGTCGTATTAATGTCATTTGTTTCTGACAATAATAAGAGCTAGAATTTTGAGATCTTTGAGATCTGCAAAGCACTTTATAAATATTCTCTTACAGCAGCCCTGGGAAGAAGGCTGCTGCTACAGAGATCCCTTCCACATCATGACTTTCCCCATCAAGGTTTCAATATATCCTTGGTTGGCATAAGAAATTAAATGGGAATTTTTTGAGAGTTTTGTGGAAGTAGCAGATGACATTTGAAGGCCATCAAAAGACAGAAAAAGTTTGGAAACTCATAGATGCATAAAATATATGTATGATATTGTGTAATATCAACATATTTTGTCTTTTGATA
>CM053587.1:339313774-339328774 GCA_028646515.1 Pseudochirops corinnae | reverse complement strand
GCTGGTGGATTTTCAGGTACCATGACTGGATGATCTCTGAAGTCCCTTTCAGATCTGGGTCTACAATCCTGAGTTTGACTGGTGGGGAAGTGATTTGTTAAGCCATAAGGTACTATAGGTTATTGTTAAGCAGTGTAGCTAGTGGTTACCTCTTTTTGTTAGCATCCTCACGGTTTTATAGTACCCTCACGAACCACAATGCTTCGACTCTGAACACTGAGTAGAATTTCTGGTAGGATTTCAGGCAATATGTTTGGCTGATGGGAATGAGATTTTCAGGTCAGAAAGGGCTTTTATAACTGTGTGTTCTGATTTTTCAAGGGATAGCCCTGATTGAATGTTTTAGGGAAGGGTCTGGATGGGAAGGGGTGGACAGATTGATCAGAACAGACCTTTGTCTATTTTTTACTCCCTGTGCCTGTCATCTGCCCAGCAAAGAAGCAGAGAGGTGTAGGCTATAAAGCTCTATCACTTTACTCTGGTGTTATTGACCTGTCATTTTCCCTTCAAGGTGGTTTCAAAAGAGTTTCCAAGTAGGAGAGAGATTTCCAATGCCATCTGGTACCTTCTGACTATCAGTTGAAGAGATATGGATTTCCAGAGCACAGTCCCTTGGTGTTTCAATGGCTTCTGTAAGAAGTGACATGCACTGTACCAAGAAATGTAATTTCTCTCTGCTCAAGGAGGAAGATTCTAGAACTTATAGCTACAAGATTTGGGTGTCAGTCTTGGCTCAGCCACCTAGCCAACCTTGGGTAAGCCACTTAATCTCTGTGTCTGTTTCCTCATTCATAAAATGGGGATAATTTTTCCTGACCTATCCTCATCACACAGAGGTTGTGATGATGATCCAGTGAGGTTTTTGACCCAGTGAGTGTTCTGGCAGAACTGTTTGTTTAGAAAGATTATTTGACAGCTGTGGAGGGGATGGGCTGGAAAGAGGAGATACTTTGGGCAGGGGGCTCAATTAAGAAGCTATTATATTAGTAAAGGTGAGAGGTGATGGGGTTTGGATTGAGGTGGTGGCCATAGGAGTGGAGAGAAGGGGACAGATGTGAGAGATACTGTAAAAGTAGAAATGGTGAGACTTGACAACCGATTGTATATGATGGCTGAATGACATTGAAATGCAAAAGGTGACTGAAATCCTGAATGGTGAATGTCTGGAAGTATGGTGGCACTCGCAACAGAAATGGGAAAGTTTGGAGGTGCAGGGCAGTGCATAATGGGAAAGATTAACCTGAAGAATAATTAGGGTGGAACTACAAGGGTTTTACTCCAGGGCACTGAAATTTAGTGGATCTTATATCATTTACATTCCTTCAATGGTATAAAAACAAGAGAGCTTAGTACATTGTTTTGTGTCTGGATTTTTTATTTCATTGGCATAAACTAAGGTTACCTAATGGTTGTTGAATGACTGGCAAGTGAGGTGAGGAAACTCCCTCTCCTACCACATATTGCCAAGTATTCTGCAACCTAAAATCTTATAGAGTTGCCTGGGACAATTTAGAAAGATTACACGACTTGTCTAGGGTCACAGAGCTAGTATGTGTCAAAGGTGCAACTCGAATCTAGGTCTTTCTGATTCTGTGAATTAGGGGATCAGAGGACAGCTCTATACACTGTGTCATGCTTTCCCTCCTTATCTAGTTAGCAAGAATAATTAGTTAAAATAGGAAGCTCCTTGGTGTTGACCACTTCTCTCCTTTACGAACTCCTCTCTCCTGTCTCATTCTCCTCTCCTTACTAGATAGCCGCAGTCTTGAGATTTTTAGGGATCTCTCCTGACGTGAGGTTCTATGTCTTAGTATCTTTCCTACCATCTGCTGCCACTGAACTTGTCAAGACATTGACATGAAAGTGTATTTAGGATTATAAGATATTCTTTGAACTGTATTTCATTTTCTAGGTTCAACAGTCCTGGAAAGTTCTCTTACTTTCTTCATTACGGTCCTGAAGATTTTTTGGTCCTATTGTGTTCTTCTGAGAGCCCTATAATCTTTAGGTTGTCCCTACACCTCCTGTCTTTGAGATCTGTATGTTTTCCTTACATATTGAGAGTATTTTCTTTTAGTGTCATTGTTTTTGCTTCTCTTCTTCTAGATCGGTGGTTCTCAACCTTCTTAATGCCACAACCCTTTAATACTTGTATGTGGGAATATCTGCATGTGGGCGGACCCGCCTGGAGAAGGATAGAGGAGCAGTGTCTCGGTTCCTAAGACCATTGGAAACCCCTGTGACCCTTGTGACAGGGGTCGCAACCCACAGGTTGAGAACCGCTGTTCTAGATTGTCCTTCACTTCTGTGTATTAGCATTCCAAATCTATTGTTCTCGCTCTTGTTTCTTTGCTGAGGTTTGGCATTGCAGATTCACGTTTTTCTATTCTGTTCATATTTTTGATGTACAAGACATAAATTCTTTTCTCAATTCTCATTCCTCTTTTAAACCACTCAGGAGCAGTGTATTGTGGTTCCATGTTCTCCTCAAATTCCATGGGGTCCTCTGTCTCATCAAATATTAGATCATTTTCTTTTATTTTGTGATATTTATTCATAGATACATGAATTTGTTTACTAGATCTGGTGGCCATATTTCCTTTTGTTGTTACCACTTTCCTGTTGATTTATCTGTTTATATTCAAGGTTTTTGAGTTTTCTTCTTCCTGAAATCTTTAGCAGTTTCATCTTGCTTATCACTCTCTTCCTGACTCTCTCCTTTCTGATGGTCGTTTTCTTAGGAGTTAAATCTCAAAGCGTCTCAGCCTCTTTCCACATTGAGAAGCCTAAGTCTCCGCCCCAAATGACTTTTGGGTGGTCAGAACTGGCCCCAGCTGGATGCTGTGCTCTTTTCTTCAGGCCTAATGGAATACTGCAAAGCTGACCTCTCCTCCTACATGCATGGTGTGCTGTCCTGGTGACCTGTCTCACGCCCTCAGTTCCTCAGTTTTCTGGCCTAGTACTGATAGCTCAGAGCTTTGTCTCACTGGTGCCATGAGGCTGACTGCCATAACATCGACTCTGCTGGTGCTATGGGGCTATCTGCCTCTAAACCAGCACTTCAGAGTTTTGCAGCAATGGTGCTATGGGGTTGCAGCTACCAACGGACTATGGCCATGCTGGTTATCTGTTGCCAACAGCAAATTCTGTAACTTGGAGCTGGTTTCTTTGCAGCACTGGAAAGGTGTGTGGGGTGTGGGAATAGGTTTTATCACAAGCCTGTGTTGGGTTCTTGGGTCTGCTAGTGTAGCCTAGCTGTCAGGACTGTGGGAGGTGGGGGAGGGGTGCTGATTGAGCTCAAGAACAGTGAGCATCGGTTAGTGGGTTTTCATTTTTAATATTTTCTTTTGAATTCTGGGTGTCCTAGACCATGGAAATGACCGAATTAGCTTATATATGAGTATATAATTTCTGTTTTCGAAAGGTTTGAGTGATTGTGGAAATCAGAGAAAATGTCTAGACTTTCAACTTGTTGTTTATATAACCTGAAAGTCACTGGATCATAAAATATTAAAGTCATATAATTCTAACTAGTGAAGACCTCAGAGGTAATTTGGTCTGACACCTTCCTTTTTTAAACATAATATTTTATTTTCCCCAATTACATGTAAAAACAATTTTAACATTCTTTTTAAAAAAAAACATTTTGAGTTCCAAATTTTTCTCCCTCCCTCCCTCATTTCCTCTCTGAGACAGTAAGCAATCTGATACAGGTTATACATGTGCAGTCTTGTAAAACATTTCATTTTAGTGAGTTTGTGGAAGAGACTCAAGTGAGAGAGAGAGAGCGAGAGAGAGAGAAATAGTATGTTTTGGTTTATATTCAGATACCATATCCATTCTTTCTATGGAGGCAGATAGCATTTTTCATCATGAGTCCTTTGGGATTGTCTTGGATCATTGTATTGCTGAGAATAGCTAAGTCATTCATAGTTGTCCATCGTACAATAATGCTGTCATTGTGTACAATATTCTCCTGGTTCTGCTCAATTTACTCTGCATCAGTTCATGTAAATTTTTCCAGGTTTTTCTGAAATCATCCTGCTCATCCTTTCTTATAGCACAATGGCATTCTATTACATTCATATACCACAACTTATTCAGTTATCACCTGATTGATGGGCATCCTCTCAATTAGCCACCACAAAAAGAGCTGCTATAAAATACCCTTATAAAATAGGTCTGTTTTTCTTCTTATTATTATTTTTAAAATTTCTTTGCAATACAGACCTAGTAGTGGCATTGCTGGATTGAAGAGTATGCCCAGTTTTATAGCCCTTTGGGCATAGTTCCAATTTGTTCTCCAGAATCAACCCCTTCTTTTGACAAATGGAGAAACTGAGGCTCAGGAAATTAAGTAAAAATTTTTGGCTCTCCTTTCATACCAGAGAAGGTCTGAATTTTTTCTTTTTCTTTTGTGGGTTGTTTATAGCACCTTACTGTAAAATTTGGGTTAATTATTTGGTCATAGGCTCTGTGTCATCTGCTGGCCTTCATGTGTCATCTGGAACTTCTACAAAACTCCCCCCAAATTCCCATTTAATTTTTTTTTGCTTTTTTTCGAGGAGAAGGCAGGACTATTGGGGTTAAGTGACTTGCCCAAGGTCACATGGCTGGTAATTGATAAGTGTCTGAGATTGGATTTGAACTCAGGTCCTCCTGACTCCAGGGCCAGTGCTCTATTCACTGCACCATTTAGCCTCCCCCATTTAATTTCTTATGCTGACATATGATATATTGAAACCATGGTGAGGAAACTTGCGATGTGGAAGAGTTAAACTATGTATGAGTCAGAGGGGATATTAGAGATTGCAGTTCAGTTTCCTTTCACAGATGAGGAGACTGAAGCCTAGAGAGATAATGTGATTTCCCCAAGGACAGCCAGCCAATAAACCATAGGATTGAGATCTAAACCTAGATCTTCTGATCTCAGGTCCAAGGTTCTTTCTACCTCACTACACACTCTCAAAATCCTTTATCTGCCAGATTAATCAATAAACATTTTATCAAGAAATGAAAGTCCTTACTAGCAAGTAACCTACATTTTAATTAGGGAGATAATGAGGACATATCTGGATATACGTGTATGTGTATGTGTATGTGTATATGAGTATATGTATATGTATATGAGTATATGTATAAGTATGTATGTACACACACATACATATACAAACATGTTGTAAATATGAAGTTAATACATCTAAATATTTTTAATAATAGTTTAATATGTGGTAGTTTGGGACAAAGGACCTAGTAGGTTGGAGGTCAGGAAGAACTTTAGGCAGAAGAAGGTGTTTGAGTTTTAACTTGAAGAAAGTGGGAGGAACAGAGAGAACAGTTTGGCTAGATGGTAGAGTGGGGGAAGGAGAGTAATGGTGGGTGTCTGGTTAGAGATGACTTTAAAAGCTAAACAGAGGCATTTTTAGTTTATTTTAGGGCAACAGGGAGCCATAGCAGTTGGTTGAGTAGGGGAGTGACATGGTCAGGATTAGGCTTAAGGTAAATTACTTTGGCAGATGTGAAAACTGAGACTTGAAGGAGGAAAGTGACTTGCCCCAAACTCACAGAACCAGAGCTGGAACCCAGGTCTCCTAACCCCTAACCTTTCCACCACACTGCACAACATCAGCTTTGCTCAGAGGAGGGGCACAGAGATGAGTGGTTAGAGTTAGCCCCATCCTGCTCCTCTCATTTCTCAACCTCACCCATCCTCCCCACTTCCCTTTCTCTCCCTCACTCCCACATGGCAGCTGATCCTGGAGCATTTCCTTCCACATTATACAGTCCTAGTCCTTAGTTCCTCAAGGATATAATTAGCTTAACCTAATCACTTGCTTTAAGGCTTTTATTGGATTTCTTTCACCTCATATCTAAGGAACTTAGGAAAATTGGTTCGATCAGCCCAGGAAATTTTGGAGCATTTAAACATCATACCTCTGTGGTTTCCCTGGGGGCTAAGTTAGTGCCAAGGATGATTTGGAGCTGGTTTGAGGGCAGCCCAGGTCATTAGGCAATGGTGCATGACTCAGTGTTGGAGAGGGGGCTATGTGTCTGTGGGAGGGGGAGGGGACCTGAAGGGAAGTCACATCGATGCTATCGTACCGTATAGAAATCAAATATTTGAAGTCTTGTCACCGGAAAGAGGGTCTTCCCATGTTCTACTGAGCCACAGATGGCAGAACTGGGGGTGGTCAGCACAAGATTCAGAGCCAGATTTAGGCTTAACTTTGAGAAAAAAAATTTCTTAAAAATGGAATGATTTCCCTTGGGGTCAGGAAGACCTGTGTTCGAATGTCACCCCTCAGACACTTGGTCTATATGACCTTGGGCAGTTTAACTTCTTCTTGGTTCTTTCTCCTCCTCTTCTCTTCCTCCTCTTTTTAAAATTTTTCTTCTCTTCTTCTTTTTCTCTTCTTTTTTTCCCTCCTCCTCCTCCTCCTTCTCTTCCTCCTCCTGCTCCTCCTCCTGCTCCTGCTCCTCCTCCTGCTCCTGCTCCTCCTTCTCCTCCTCCTCCTCTTCCTCTTCCTCCTCCTCCTTCTCCCCCCCTCCTCTTCCTCTCCTTTACAAAAGAACATGCTGCTGAATGGCAAATAGGGTGCTACCTTTCCAATAGGGCTTTTCCTTGTCTTCCTAGTCAGAGATGATTTCTTCCATAGCCTTTCCCCCCACTTCTTGTGACCTTTCACACTCTGCTTTGTATTAACGATAGCTAGAATTTATATTGTACTTTAAAGTCTGCCACTTGTGCTGTCTCATTTGATCCTCATCACAACCCTTTGAGGTGAGATGTTATTATTCCCATTTTTACAGATGAGGCAGACAGAGGTTAAGTGACTTGTCCAGGGTCACACAGCTGGCAAGTGCCTGAGGCAGGATTTGATGCCCAGGTGGCCCAGGGCTCTATCTACTGCTCCACTGAACTTCCAATTATGTTTATTTACATGCACATCTTATGTCCCTTCTGTTGACCATAAGCTCCCTTAGTCCGACCCTCTTATTTTATTCAGAGGAGACCTAGTCCCAGAGGAGGGATTTGATGTGGAAGATCACAGAGTTATGTTTGGAAGGAACTATGAGGTCTTGGAGATCACCCTCCCTCATTTTTCAGATTGATATGTCTCCAGTCCCATAAGCATTAAGTGTCCGAGACAGGAGATGGCCCCAGGTCTCCCAACGTTCTTTCTGTTGCTCCACAGTTTGGGAGCCTTGGCTGGAATCAGCCCCTTGATTCCATTGTCTCTCATTTCTATGGAGGAACCCACAAGACAAAGAGGGCTGCACCAGACCGGAATGGAGGGAGATAATTTTATATTTGAATAAAAAGGGAATCCAACGGCCCTTCAGAAGAATAAATCAGGACAAGCAATCAAGACCAAATTTAATTCCCATCTATGTATTCAGTGGATTTTCCTGGCTGAATGATTAAAATTAGTAGAATGTTTATTTTTTTCTTTCTTACCTTTTTTTTTTAAAGTTTTCCCTCCCATCCGATGTCTACCTTTAACCTTTCCTACTGTTTTTCCCCTAAGAGTAAAGAATAGTCTTAACAGGGGCCTCAGTGAATGATGTGGCGTTCTCTCTGAGTTTCCAATTTAGCTCCATTGATTTATAAGGTCTTTTCAATTACAGAATTCTTCCTGGTGGCACCACAGAGAGTGTGTCTACGTGAGTCTCATGCTCTATTGATCCCAGGTACTTACAAAGGGGCATTCTGCATGTCTCCTTCAGACAGATGTGGCCACAAATAATGAAGATTTCCTATGTGGCATTTATTAAATGAAAGTCTGGTATTCATTAACACAGGGACTTGTCTTCTGTTTAAAAAAAGGGGGGCTGGAGAAAAATAGGAACTAACAGAGTTATCATGAACAGAATATATGAAGTAATTTGAATTCAGAGGAAGGTAATTTGGAATCTTATTAAAATTTCCTCTTGGCTTTTTATTGTGTGATCATGGTGTCTGTCTGGGGGAGTCATCGATCAAAGCACAGGTATGGGAAAGGGGAGGGAAGAAGGAGAGGGAGGCCAGCTGTGAGGGGCTACCTGAGCTGGGGAGAAAGGAGAGGGCATCAGTGTGGGTCAGAGGCAATAGGATGTAGTGAACTGAGTGATGGACTTGGAACTGGGAGGATCTGGTTTCAAATTGTGCCTCTGATACTAACTGTGTGACTGTGGGTGAGTCATGTAACCTCTCCCGAGCTTGGCTCCCTCATTCATAAATGGGAGCAAGAATAATTATTATAGAATCTACCGTAGAGATTGTTGTGGACATCAAATGAGCTAATGTATATTAAAATATTTTTTCCAACTTTAAGGAACTATATAAATGTCAGTTATTATTATGAGTAAAATATGGGGCATTGGACATTCCTTCAAGCTTGAAATTAGATCTGTGGTTTAATCAGGGATGCTGGGCAATCGATCTGGGGCACAGGAAGGTAGCATCTGTTTCCAATAACCCCAAGGAAGTGGCTCTCGCCACATGAAGCTGTCTGGGGCAGTTTTTCCAAACTTCAGAAATGAGTGTGTTGTCAGAAGGGAGAGCAAGAGACCCAGGAGAGAGCGCTTTGTGGATGGGCAGCACATTTCTAGGGTGTCTTGTCTCCCAAATGGTTTTCCTTGGGGGCCTGTGTTTGTGCTCCGTCTGTGAGCTCCTGAGAAAGTCTCATACAATGGACTAGCTTGCAGGCTGCTGGAGTTCTTAAGGCACAGCAGGAGCTGAAGGACTAGGTGGTCTTGGGCTTGAGCCACAAAGACAGCAGGAGCTACCCTCTTGTCAATGCTTCTCAAAGTCAGGGGTCCTTAAACTTTTTAGTGTCATGGACCCCTTGGGCACTCAGTCTACGGCCTCTTCTCAGAATTATGTTTTTAAATTCACAGTCAGCAAGCATTTAGTAAGGACCTACTATGTGCCAGGCTTGTCCTGTCCTATGGAAGGGAGATAAGACCTTGACTTCAGATTTGCTTTACCTGTAATAACTGGTCCTGAGGAAGCAGCGAGTAGAGAATCCCAGGGACCTGGGTAGCTGCATTCCTTAGCCTTGTTCAAGTGAGTTCTCACATTGTACATTGCCAAGAACTCCTGGGTGCAGAAGGATTTGTGGAACTGGGTCTTGAGAGCTGATTGTTAAATTTTCAGGGTAAGCGTTTAGACCTCAGAAATCAACAAATGTTCCCAATCAGGGCTTGATTTATTGTTTTGTTGATTGTCTAGACTTAGGAAAGCAATGAAGAAAAGATTCAACGTAAAAAATATGTCTTGCTTCTTTGGAAAGTTGGTTGTTAAACATTTACCAGTGCATCTCAGGATGGATCCTACGTTTAAAGGGACATCTGGGACTTAGTTTGCTGCTCGTGGTTAAAGTATTTAGTTCTCTGGTCACCAAGTACTGTTTATTGATTGACTCTATGCTGTATGTAAAAATGACCTGAGGTATTCCAGTATGAATGACTGTTTCTATTGGAAAATAATCCAGTGGTGGAGGACCATTGGCTAATGGGTAGAAGTCAGAGCTGAGTTTTGATTGGATTTCCAAATCCATGTAGTCCCGAGACAACAAGTGATACTGTCCTATAGTAAGACTAGGAACTGAGGTTTCAGGCTGTCTGGTAACCACAGAAAGCACCCCACTCCATCAGTACTTCTTATGCTCCAGCAGAGCATGTCCAAGTTGCCAGGATTGACTTTGGACTCCATTGTGGGTGGCTGAACAGGGAACCTCTCAAAGTATGTCTTCTGCTATTGGCTGAGGACCTGTAGATTCATTCATTCACTCATGCCTTAAGAAATTCTAGTCAACTGTATGAAGATCCCTCTAATAGACACTAGCATATACAAAGTCTAAATAAGTTCCAGTCCCTTCTCTCATGAATTTTAAAATCTAGTAGTGGCATAAGACTCCCCAATGAGAGAGAATATATAGCATAATGTGTTTAATACAACACAACAAACATTTCTATTCCTGGAGTCAGGAAGACTCGATAGAATTCAAATTTGGCCCCAGTTACTAGATATATGATCCTGGAAAAGTCACTTAACCTCTGTTTGTCTCACTTTTCTCATCTGTAAAATGGGGATATAGTAACATTATCTTTTTAATATAATATAATTTTAAATTAATATATAATTTAATTTAAATCAATATATAATTTAATTTAATATAGTAACAGATTATATTTTTAATATAATATAATTTTAAAATAATATATTTTTAATACGATATGATATGACATGACATGATACAATATGATACGATATAAAATAGTATAGTATAATATAATACAATACAATACAATATCATATCATATCATAGATGTATGATAATAAAAATAATGGTACCTATTGTTGTGAGGACCAAATAAGAGTATAATTATAAAGTATAAGCAAGGTACACAAAGTAAGTGCCATGTAAATGTTAGCAATTATTATTTATTATTACTATAAAATATATTTATCAAATGAAATAATATTTATAAAGTGCTTAGCATAGAGTCGACACATAGTAGGTGTGTTAATAAATGCTTGTTCCCTCCCCTTGTCCCCTTCTTAAGTGCTTACTTCATGCTTCGATGGGCTCTGGCTATGCAAGGACAAAAATGATACAGTCCCTGTCCTCAGGAAGCTTTCATTCTTCTGGGCAGGTAGATTCGACAGGTACACAGATGACTGAATACAAAGTAATTTGAAGATGAAGATGAAGAGAGCGCCAGCAAGGGATTGGGACATGGCAACTGAACTGAGTCTTGAAGGGTCATAAGGATTCCAAGAGGCAGAGATAAGGAGCGAGTGCATTTCAGGCATGGGGATATCCCTTCGGACATTAGTCTCTAACTCTGTCATTGGGTATGACTTGATAAGCTTTTAACCAAGTTCTTGAATGAAAATGTTTAATAGCCCGGGGCCAAGCTCAGATCCCAGGGGCACTCCACTGGTTTCCAAGCTGACACTGAACCATTAATGACTAGCTGGCCACTGAGGTCCATTTTAAAGCCAGCGCTCTATGAGGACCACAAAAGGCAGAGTGTATCCTAAGTGATTCATAGACTACTGAGTCAAGTCACTAGTGAGTCAAGGGACACAAAGTGTCCTAAGAGAGTCTCAGAGGACCATTTGGGTTTCAGTTGATCATGGTGGCAGAGAACAGGGAAATCTTCATGGAAAACTCAGCAGTTGAGTTGGTCCTCAATGAATCAGGAAGGATTTGGACCAGTGAACTGTCCTGTCCTGTCAAGTGTCTCCTCAGGTGTAGACATTCTGTTTCTTCTAAGTCCCCCAAGAATCTGTGCTTAGGGTTAATGGCAGAGATTTGAGGGTGGTGTATAGAACCTATATTAATGGTGACCTTCTGGAGACAATGCCCACCCTCTCCATGAGTGACCCCAGTGATGGGAACTTCAAGCCAGGTAGGCTTTGTTTATGCTCAGAGAGGGGAGAAGGAAGTAGGGACTAAATCTGGTACAATTGAAAAGTACTCGATGGGAAGTCTGAGGACCTGGGTTCAAAACCTTCCACTTATGGCCTTGGTAAACTTGGGCAAATTACTTAACTACTCTGGGCCTCAGATTCTCTATCAGTAAAATGAAGGGATTGGATTAAATGACCTCTAAGATCTCATGTAACCCTAAAACTTGTGATCATGAGATCTATGGCAATATACCTCTTAGGGAAATTATCAACACTAAATGTACTTTGTTAATCTTAAAACAGGGGCAGCTAGGGGGCGCCATAGTGCATAGAGCGCCAGGTCTGGAGTCGGGAGGACCTGAGTTCAAATCCAACTTCAGATACTTAATAGCTGTGTGTACCTGGGCAAGTCACTTCACCCTCTTTGCCTCAGTTTCCTCATCTGTAAAATAGGCTGGAGAAGGAAATGGCTAACCACTCCTGTATCTTTTGCCAAGAAAACTCCAACAAGGTCATGAAGAGTCAGATGCGCCTGAAATTTTTGAACAACAAAAGGCTTAAAACACTCTTAAATGCTAGTTATTAGCTATTAGTACAAACTCCACCTGTGTGTGGAGGAGGCCTCACTCCCCTTTGAAGCGGCCTCTCGGGGAGAGCAGGGAGGATTTGCTGTCTCAGACTCCCATGGAGCCAAGTTGCGGGTCTCTCTCTGATACTCGTGCTAGAAAGCCCTTGGTCCCTGAGTCTCTGCATGTGAATTGGCCCAGGAGAAGGGGGGTTGTAGCAGGACCTCCTCCCTCCAGGGCTCTCTTTGTCCATGGTCAGGGTAGGGCAGTGTTCTCAGGTTCTCGCCAGATAATTAGGCTAATGGCTTAGAACACAGTTCAGAAGGTGAATTCACATCCTTCACCAGGCCGCAGTCATCTTTAATTGGGCAGATCTCATTACAGCTCAGCCATCACGAAGACTGATGAAACCTGATGTTCCTTAGGGCTCCACTGGGAGATGCTTAATTGGGGAGGGGAAGGGAGCCTGGTTCCAGGGATGCAGATGGTCTGGGGTTTGTCAAACACTCCCAAGCAGCCCAGGAGGCCCAGCTAAGGGAGTGTCAGCTCTGTGTCTGGAGTGGGACCCCCAAATAAACGTGCATGCATGCAAACATGGATGTAGTCCTCTGAGCATGGGTATAGGACTTATACTGTAGGGTCACCAGGGGCCGGGACTTTGTGCCAGTTTTGGGGCACCGACCTTGGAGGGAAATATAAGGTTTATATCTAACAAAGTTCCTGTTCTCATGGAGTTCCCAATATAAAAGGGAGAGAAGTTGGGTGAATGTTTCGACCACTCCTTTGCATTCTCTGTCTCTTTCTTGGCCAGGCAGAGCCAGGAGGGCTGCCCAGGACTCATTCTAGTCTGTTTCATAGGTCATTGAGTGGCCCAGGTGCTGGGGCCCCTCTCTATTTAGCTAGCCCGGCCCTCGGACAGACAGCAGACTCTCTCTAGGTCTGTACTCCAAAGCTCCCATGCCTGGAAGGACCTATCAGATTAGTGCTTGTGCTACAAGGTGTAGTCTTTGAGAGGCCAAGGTCAAAGTCACTCTACAATTAGACATCAATGGAGGGCGATAGTATAACCTAGAATTATTAATAATATTCAAATGAAAGGCAGCATAGCTTAGTGGACAGAGCTAGCCTCAGTCAGGAATGAATGAAAGAAAATGCGCTTATTAAGGACTCAGTGTATACCAAGGACTGACTGTACTAAACCCCACAGACTCAAACACAAAAATGAAGAAAGTCAAAGATTTTATGATTTAACCAATGGAAACAGCCCAGGTGAGGCGTGGTGTCCAGGGAGGGGTACTTTACTGGGAATATTGCAGGGATGTTGATTAGGGCCATAAGGGTCGTAAGTTGATTGACATGCCATATCCAGCAGCATTGGCTATATTGAGTTGATTATGGTTCCAGACATACAAAATGTGTGGATGTCTTTGTAGGGCTGGGGAGAAAGGGGAGATGGCACATGGAGAGCGCCAAGATGGCTGCCAAGAAGGTGGCACGAGTAAAATCAAGCATGGTCTGAGTGGGCCTGGGTATAACAGGCTACATGAGACACTCAGCATTCAGCCTGGTGGGGGCTCCAGGGCAGGAGCTCTGGAGCTGAAAGGGTTAATTCCTTCAGAGAAGACCTGTGTTCCAATGCTGCTTAAGTCACGTTTTCATTGAATGACCTCAGTCTATTGCTTATCACCGCAGTGCTTCTGGACCACTCTCTAAACCCTGACATTCTTTTTTTTTTTTCTTTTTGGAGGGGGTAAGGTAGAGCAATTGGGGTTAAGTGACTTGCCCAAGGTCACACAGCTAGTTTTTGTGTTAAGTGAGGCTGCATTTGAACTCAGGTCCCGGGTCAGTGCTCTATTCACTGCGCCACCTAGCTGCCCCAACCCTGATGTTCTTGAGAAGAGGCTGACCTGCATTTGAAGAAAGAAATTTAGAGAATTTCCTTCAGCAATGAAATCACCAATGCAGTCCAACAACAACAACAGACTTACTAAGCGCTCAGTAGGTGCCAGACGCTGTGCTAAATTCTGGGCTTGCAAACACGAGCAAAAAGACAGTCCCCGCCAGGGCTGTGCAGGTAAATGTTTAACAACTGGCTCTCAGTAAACACTGTACGCACGACACTTTTAAATTTAATATGCAATATTAGCATTTTCTGCATTACTTTCTTAAGCCTAGACACTCGGCAAAACAATCAGCCAAGCCCTGGTTTACAGTGTTTGCCAGTTTTTGAGGTGCCAATGCTCATGCTGAAAATTTTACCATCAACTCTGGCAGGGGCGCTGGTTCATTCCATCTCTGGTCCCTGTCCTCAAGGCTGTCACATCCTAATGGGCAAGAATATAGGAAAGCTTGCCGAAAAGTGGGCGGGGAGAGGAAAAAGGGAAGAAAGATGAAGGTTGTGAAGTCCAGGAGCCAGGAACGGGATCAGGAGGGGACTGAAAGCCGATCAGGGACTCTCTACAAACTGGAAGTTCCAGAAGGATCTCATCCGTGGCAGAAGGGGAAAGATTTAACAGATACTTACGAGCTGTGTGACCCTGGGCAAGTCACTTCCCTCTGTTTGCCTCAGTTTTGGTACTTGTAAAATAGGGATAATAAAAGAACCTACCTCCTTATATAAGTGTTGATTATCGTTATTTTAAAGATTTGTGCTTAGTGAGTGAATGAATAAGAAAGTGACGCCCCTGCTTCTCTTCCCGCGCAGACTGAGAAGCCAGCAGAGGTAGTGGCGTGTTCTAGGTTGGCGAGGGAGCAGGTGCTGAGGGGATCTAACTGGTGTGTAGCGTTCTGTAGACCTTCTCTCCTAACCCTCACTGGCACTGGAAGGTCTGGTCCCCAGAGGGGAGGCTGCTTCATCCCCTGCCAAGGTTCTAAGGTAATCCCAGAGGGACTGGAGGCTGTCTCTTTAGTACTACAGCTCATGAGCCCCCTCTGGGGGCTCCCCTTGCTAGTTATCAACTAGTTAACAAGACTTAGATAGCAAAGGGTATTTACTAAGGCTACATAATAAGAAAAGTTGTTATAGAACAC
>CM053587.1:339280129-339313274 GCA_028646515.1 Pseudochirops corinnae | reverse complement strand
GTAGTAGTAGTAGTAGTAGTTAGGTAGTGGTAGTAGTAGTGGTAGTAGTGGTAGTAGTGGTAGTAGTAGTAGTAGTAGTAGTGGTGGTAGTAGTAGTAGTAGTGGTGGTAGTGGTAGTGATAGTGGTAGTAGTAGTAGTAGAAGCAACAGCAGTAGTAGTAGCAATGGTAATGGTAGTAGTAGTAGTAGTTGTAGTAGTAGTAGTAGTAGTAGAAGCAACAGCAATAGTAGTAGCAGTAACTGTAGTAGTAGCAGAAGTAACAGCGCGGTAGCAGCCATAGTAATAGTAGTAACAGCAGCAGCCGCAACAGCCAGCACTGGGGATATAAATATGAAAAAAGGAAGATCGTCCCTGCCCTTAGGGAGCTTACACTTTAGTGGGGGAAGACTACACAGAAAGGAAGCTGAAAAGGGAGGGGAGGCAGGGCATGATGAAGTCAGAGCATTTCAGAATAGAGGAACCAGGTGAGAAATGAGATGCCGGAGCTGAGCCCTCTCCTCAAAAGGAGGTTTGGAGTTGGTGGAGCTGAGCCCTCTCCTCAAAAGGAGGTTTGGAGTTGGTGGCTCCACGCTCCGATATGGGGGACAGAGGCTGGTGATGATGGAGAGGACTAAGGCTGCTGAGATCTTACAGGATAATGAGGTTCTCCCAATAACGAGCTTCCCCCAGGGAGGGGGATGGAGGAGAAGTCGGTCAGATGAATTCCAGAGTGGTGAGAGATGAGGTGGAAACACTTCCGATGAAGGGTGTATTTTATGTCTGATAAATCTTTACGGGCCAGAAATGTGAGTCAGTATACTTTGATGACAGATTATCCTGGGAGCTATTATTACTTAATTCAGTTTAATTCAACATGCATTTAGGAAGCTTGTCCTATGTGCTGGTCACGGAGGTACGACCTTCCCTCGAGGGGCAGGGCGGTGGGATGCTCTTGTGCCTGGCAATCAGTACCACCCACGGGCAAAGTACAAGTTCAGGTTTTCACTGGTCTTTGATTTCTGCTTTTGGAGGTGAGACGGGAAGCGAGCGGCTGTATTGTAGCGGATCTGTGGTCTTGTCCTAGAGATGATTTCCCCCCCACCCCGTCCCCTCAGTCCTCCCCCTTGCCCGCCCCCCCAGTCCTCCTCCCTCTCCCCCCACCTCCGCCTGCCTCTGTGAAGGGCCCAGACTGTGACTCTATTAGTGAAGGTCACCGAAGAACTCCGTGGCAGCTTCTAAAAGCATGTTTTACACCCCAGGTCGGCTCTCTCCGCTCGTCTGACTCGCTGCTGTCACAGACCTGAAGAGCAGCATAAATAATGGAGTTATCTCTGAGAATCTGCTCTGACAAAGGGAGAATGGGGACCCAGGCCCAGCAAAGGCAGGGGCACAAGCGGACACACCGTGCAGCTGCTTCAAGGAGGCTGTATCCTACCCCGGAGCTCTCCAGGCACCAAGGGCACAGAGCCCAAAGAAGAGAGGAGGAAACCTAAGGTAGGAGAATGTTAGGGCTGGGAGGGGCCTGAGAACAGGGGGTGTCAGAGCTGGGAGGGGCCTTAGAACAGGGGATGTCAGAGCAGGGAGAGGCCTTAGAACAGGGGATGTCAGGGCTGGGAGGGGCCTTGGAACAGGGGATGTCAGGGTTGGGAGGGGCCTGAGAACAGGGGATGTTAGAAGTTCCAAACAATGTAAGATATCTTCTAGTCCATCTCTCTTACTTTACATTGGTGGAAACTGAGGTACAGAGAGGGAAAGAGGCTTCCCTGAAGACACTTATACAGTGTTCAGAGACGGCTGGGGCTTAGAACCCTTATTTTCTCATTTCTAGTCCACTGTTCTTTGTTTTAATGCCCATTCTTTTTACTTCATTCTGCACATCCTCAAACCAGAAGCTGGAGAAATGAATCAGTAACACAGGATGAAACATCTCAAGATTAACCTGTCCCTGGGCTTTGTTAAATGCTCAGGAGAGCTGCCAGGTTAGAGATGATCAAGGCTAATGGCTTGTACATATCCCCACTAGGAGACAGTGCTGCCCACTGGAAGGAACTTTGACTCTGGCGTCGAAAGATCTAGGTTCAAATCCCATCTCTGAACATTATTACTTGTGTAACTCTGGGCCACACATTGAGCCTCTTTGGGCCTCAGTTTCCTCATCTGTAAAATGAGGTTTTTGAACTAGATCTCTGAGGTCTTTCAAATTCTACATCTATGATCCTGTTCATCTTCCTGAAAACCTTGAACTTCTGTGCATGCATGGTCTCCCCAATGTGGCCATCCTCCCACAGTGAAGAAACACATTTATTCATTTGTGAGGAGAGTTGTATTCTTGTATGTGTGTGTGTGTGTATGTGTGTGTGAAAGAGAGAGAGAGAGAGAGAGAGACAGACAGAGATGGAGAGAGACAGAGAGACAGACACTCAGAGAGACAGAGACAGAGAGGAGAAAAAGAGCCAGAGGCACAAAGAGAGACAGACAGAAATAGAGAGGAGAGAGAGGCAGACAAACACGGAGAGAGACAGAGACAGAGACAGAGAGGAGAGAGACAAAGAGACAGAAACAAAGAGACAGAGAGACAGAGACACAAAGAGAGAAAGAGACAGTAACAGAGGAGAGAGACACACATACACAGAGACAGAGACAAACAGAAACACACAGAGAGACAGTCAGAGAGACAGAGAGATAGAGACAGACAGACAGAGAGCTGTTTTTGTCCAACCTATCAGCTTCCTGCGGCAATCTTTGCAATTTTTGCTATATTCTAAGCTCCTTGAAATAAAGGATTGTGTTCTCTTTCTTTTGGGAGCCCCTCACTCCAAGCACAGTGAGACGCATAGTAAGTGTGTATTAAATTGAAGTGAATTGAGTTTTTCTCAGTGATTGGTGGTGTTGGTAGGTAAGTCAAGACTAATAATTCCCTTCGGCAATTTGCTACTTCAGCAGAAGGGTAGGACAATATAAATGGTTCCCAAACCTGGAAAGTATTTGTCCACTTCTAGCAGTACACTCTCTCCTGGGTCATCTTCGCTGTTTGATCACCATAAGTCTGGCTCCATCCATCCAGCTACTTTCCATGTGAATAGCCTTGGACAAAGGCTGCATACATCATCCTTGGGATGCATACAAAAATGCCTCCTCTCCTTGCTGTGCCCCTGCTTGGGGGCACTGGCACAGCACTGGGCACAGCAGGGAGGGGATGGGCATGCTCTTGAGCAAAGTGCCAATGACCAGTTTTATCCTTTTAAGTTTTTTCTAGGATTGGCATAGCTGCCATTTCTAGGAAAAGAGCAACATATTTCTAAACCCTAGAGGAAAAGAGGGGCAGAAAACTACCCTTTCCACAAAATAAATGATCTTTTTTGCCTTTGGAGCATTGGACAATGAATAGAACACTGAGCAATGGACAGAATTTGAAATGGAAAGAACCAGAGGCTAGTCACCTGTAGATGAGCCCATCGATTGCTAAGCCTTGGCCTTGTAAGTTCCTGAAAGAATCATTTTTAATAGGGGCCAGGTTGTGGTTAGGAAGTTTATTAGAACTTGAGCAGGGAAATAGGTTAAGATTTGTAGATAGAGGTCCTGAGTTCAAATCCTAACTCTTCCACTTACTACTTGTGTAACTTCTAGAAGTCAAGGTAATTCCTATGGAGCTCAGTTCCCTCATCTGTAAAACAAAGGAGAAGAATTATAATATTTCTAAGACCTCTTCTGCCTTTAGATGTTTGGATGAACTACTGAACTGAATAGTCCTCAATCCACTACATCATGTTATCTATTGAAGGTGAGGAAACTGAAGCTAAGAGAAAGTAGTGACTTATTGAAGTTCACACAGCAAGTTAAACTTGGGAAGTCATTCACCTTTCTGAGCCTTGGTTTCCTCAAATGTAAAATGAAGGTGTTGATTTAGACACTCTCCATTGTCCTTTCCAGGTCTGAATCTATTATTCTATGATTATAGGGAGAAGGGACTGCAGGGATTATATAGCTTAATCCATAACTAAATATGAACACCCCCTATAACATTCCTCACAAGTGATTACCCAGCTTCTGCTGGAAGATATCCAATGTGGCAGCCCATTCCACTGTGGGTTGGCTCTCACCATTAGCAAGATTTTCCTGGCATCAAGCCTAAATTTGTCTCTTTACCAACATCCACTGATTTTTCCTAACCTCTCTGGGGCAAAGCAAAAACAAGCCAACCTTCTCTTCCATGTTTGGGCGATACATTATCTTGTTCTTCCATATGTCAGTTTTGGGGTCTAATTGGTGTGGTAACTTAGTAACCATGGGCACAAACATTAGAGAGAGATAACATGATGTACATGTACAGGATGGGTTTTATAAACATCAAAGCACATTGTTCCATTTTTCCCTTTCTTTTATGTTCATCCCTATTTATGATCTCGGAATTTAAGATCTGTTTTTACCCCCTGGAGAAAGCATTAGAATAAGTACTAATGATGATGGTGGTGGTGGTGGTGGTGGTGATCATAGCTGCCAAAAGTTACAAACAATGCTTTATGATTTTTCAAAGCACTTTGCAAATGTTATCTCATTTTATCCTCACAATAACCCCGGGAAGCAGGTGCTGCTATTATCCCCATTTTATTTATAAGGAAACAATATCTTGGAAATATTGAAGGAATTAGCTGTAACCCAGTTACCATTACCTTGGACAACCCTTTTGGGTTCACAAAATCAATTTCACAAATACAGGATGGGGGAAGTGTGGTTATACAGGACATGGAAACGATCTGGGGATTTAAGTGGACTGCAAGCACAATATGAGTTAAGAGTTAGAGGCTGGTGTAAAAGCATTAACTTGCTGTGTGAACTTCAATAAGTCACTTCCTTCTCTTAGCTTCAGTTTCCTTATCTTCGATAGATAACAGGATGTAGTGGATTGAGGACTATTCAGTTCAGTAGTTTTTCAATTGTGTTCAATTCTTCGTGATTCCATTTGGGGTTTTCTTGGCAAAGATTCTGGAGTAGTTTGCCATTTCCTTCTCCTGCTCATTTTACAGATGAGGAAACTGAGGCAAACAGGGGTAAATGACCTGCCCAGGGTCACACAGTTAGTAATTTTGATGCCAGATGATGATGAATCTTCCTGACTATCTGCTGCACCACCTAGTTGTCCATAGAAACATGTACTTGGACTCAGAAAGATATGGATTTGAATTCCACCTCACATACTTATTATCTTTTTGTTCATACACAAGTTACTTAAACTCTCTCAGTTTCCTCATCTATAAAATGGGTATAATATTACTTTTGTGGTACTACCTCATAGGCTTGTGAGGCTTAAATGAGAAAATGAATATAGAGGACTTTAAAATTTTAAAGCACTGTGGAAATACCAGTTTTTCTTCCTTCTCCTCCTCCTTGTCCTCGTCCTCGTCCTCGTCCTCCTCTTCCTCCTCTTCCTTCATCTCTTGCTCCTCTTTCTTCCAACTCCTCCTCCCATTGCTGCTGCTATTATCACATTCAGTAGCCAAAAAAAGATAAAAGTAATCTTAAGTTTCATTTAGAGAGGCACAGTGTCTGGGACCAGGGAGATAAGAGTCCCACTATTCACTGCCACGCTCAGACCACAGCTGGAACACTGTGCTCAGTTTTTGCACCAGCTTTTTGGAAGCACATTTATAAATTGTAGAGTGGTCGGAGGAGGGTAAACCAGTTGGTGAAGAACATGGAACCCATGTCATATGAAGACCGTTTAAAGGAATTAGCTATATTTAGCCTGGAGAAAAGAAAATTGAGGAGGGGGCACCCAAGAGCAATCTTTCCTTATAGAGGGAGGGATTAAATTTGCTTCATATGGGTCCAATGGGCAGAGCTATAAACAATGAATGAAAAAGAGGTAGTCAGTTTTGGTGTGGGGGGAAAAGCTTTCTGACTACGAGAGCTGTCCAAGGTGACCTGGACTGCCTGTGGGGTTGGTTGGTTGTTGTCCTTCATTCTTGAAGAGGACTAATATGATTTCACTACGGCAGGGTCAAGGTACAGTGTATTTGACTATAACTGATTAGGCCAATATGAGCTTGGAATACTCCAGGACAGGTCAGGCACAAATAGTCCATATATACATTTGGAGTGGAGATGTCTCTAAATTTGTGCATCTCATGTTTCTTTTGAGCTGCTGCAACTCTGCTTTGCTCACAGGACACAGTGGCTTCTTTGAAACAGGCATGCGATGCTGGGTGGTCCTTTGCCAGTGTTCTCCATGTCTCACATTTGATTCCAGAGGGAGAGAGAAAGAGAGAGAGAGAGAGAGAGAGAGAGAGAGAGAGAGAGAGAGAGAGAGAGAGAGAGAGAAAGGTGGTAACTCCCCTCTCCCTGGAGAGCTTCAGGCAGAGGTTGGATAACACTTGTTGGAAATGCTGCAGAGGAGAGTGCTTCTGGCTCTGAAACTGTGTGATCCCTCTGGTGTCAAATGTAAGGGGCAGTCTGCCTGGTGCCTAAGCCACCATCTGACTCTGACAGGGCCTTTCTGTCTCTGCTCATCTTTGTACACAGGGCCATCCACTTGATGAAAACTGAGACAGATAAAAAATGTCAAACCTGCCAGGAGACTTAAACATTAATAGGGGAAAGGGAGGGGATTGAACCAGTTGTTCTCTTCCCTCTCTGGCATGCTGTGAGTCTAAGTGTATGAGCTCCATGAGCTCATGTCACCCTCTTTGCTCATAGTCCACAAAGGAAGGCTTGGGGGTATGGCATCCAAGCAGGTGCTCTCATCTCTTCCCTACCATAGCCATTTGAAGCTTCCTGTCTCAGAGCCAGGGGCTGCTGCCTCCCTCCACTGGGAACGTTCACAGCCCCATTAGAGGGATTCACAGTTATTTCAGCTTTTGTGCTGTTAAGTACAAATGGTTTGATCACCAGCATCTTGTCATCCTGCCAAAAAGTTAATAGACATTTACTTAGGTGCCTCTGAGCAGGCTAGATGCTCTGAGACCAATGGCAAGGGCAAGGGAGGCAATGATCCTAGGGTCTCAAGTGGTATTAGGTAGTTTTTGAATTGTCCTTTAACAAAAGAGAAAAAGAAAAGATGGAAAAGAAAAAGAAAATAAGGTGGCGGGTTGTGGGGGGAAGCAATCTCCATGGCAGTGCTGAAATGTGCTTAAGGTACATGGAGCATGTGGAGAATGGCTGGCATCTCCCTCAGGGACAGCATGCATGTGGTTTACCTTGGCATGTCTTAACTGGAGGGAAAACAATGAAGCCAAACTATGTCAAATGATGGGATCAGAGTGGAAAGAGCCATGGACTGGAGGCAGTTTCCTCATCTTTGAAATGAGGGGGTTGGAATAGATGGGCTCGAAGGCCCCTCCTGGCTCCGACATGCTATATTTTAGGGTTCTTCCCAGTTCTGACATTCTGTGCTCGAAAGCTATGATTAGGTCTGATAATAAAGAACGTCTTGTGGCTCACAGAGGAAGGTTTTGTTCTTCAGAATCCAAGCAGGATATTAATGAGAGGAGAACGAACTTGTCCAAGGTCATGTAGTGAATTAGTGGCAGAGCCAGACCTGGTCTTCAGACTTAGGCTGGATATAATTATAACACTCCACTACAGGGCTACTTTTACATTTCCCATTCATATTGGAAGTCTATGTTCTGTGAAGGTGGCTGACTTCTACTTTCCTTAAAGGTCTGGGATGGAGAGTAATTGTGAAGTAGATGAAATTTTCTAGTACTTTCACTCAAGAGCCCCCACTAGTGTACTCCCCAATAATTATCAGCCAGATTTGCTTAACTCTTAGGAAAAATATTTACTAATCAGATATAACAAGGACCGTTATGGAAACAATACCTCTAAATTGGGTGTGCATTCTCTTCTTGCACATGCAAGATCTTTGGAAAGGGTAGATTCAAACTCACAGTAAAATGGTAGCTAGGAACATATGTAAGGAACCCAGGGAGGTCCTGCTTCTGGAGAGTCCTTTTCTTCTTTTGTGGCATTCAGATGCATTCCCTTTAGGCTAGCTTTCTTCTGGGCTCTGAGGATCAGTGCTTGTGTAGGCTCCTAATACTGCCTTTTCTTGGTATATTGAATGTTACTCCTGAATCTCTCATCTCCTGATACAGACATGTCTATCAGCTGCTGCTCCTCTGAGGTCGTTGCTTCCAGTTCCAGTGAATATTGCTACCAGTGTAGATGGGACCTGGATGTTTCCCAGCCACTAAAGAGGAAAGCCAGACTACTGCAGAGAACATTTTATAGTAGGAGAAGCAGCATGGGGTTAGGGTTAGCGAGCTAACTTTGGAGCCAGGAAGACATGGATTCAAGTCTCATCTCTGACACATATTGGCTGTGTGACCCTGAGGAAGTCACTTAACTTATTAATGTCCTGGGCAATTCTAAGTTTCAGGACAGGCACTACTCTAAATTGGTAGAGGGATTTTCAACACCTGAGAGTTCTCTCTACCAATAAATTCACAGGTCCAGTACCTTTCCTTATCTTTTTGTCCATCTTTACAGTTACATGATTGACTGAAAGGTGTAAAGGATACACAGTCCCATCACGCACTTTCTTTGTTGTGATAAAAATGTATTTTATTCAGCAAAGGGAAAAAAAACCCTGCTTCATAGGCACTCCGCCAGCAAGGTGTCTCTCCTTTCTCTCTCTGGAAAATACATACGTAGATACACACACACACATATACATATACACAATACACACACATATATATGCACACACATATATACACACATACATATATACATATACATACATACACACACACATATATATGTGGGATTTGTCTAAGGTGACGTAGGCAGTTGAATCCCTAATGCTTACCACAGTGCCTTGCACACAGCAAGTACTTAATTCACATGCTTATTGACTTAAGGGGGGATTTGAAACTTAGGTCCTCTGACTTGTAGGTGGCATAATGGATGGAGCACTAGGCCTGGAGTCAGGAAGACTTTAGTTCCAATCTGGCCTCAGACACTTACTAGCTGTGTGACCCTGAACAAGTCACTTCACCCTGTTTGCCTCAGTTTCCTCATCTGTAAAAATGAGCTGGGGAAAGAAGTGGCAAACCACTCCAGTATCTCTGCCAAGAAAACCCTAAATAAGGTCACAGAGAGTCAGACATAACTGAACAACAAGAAGATTCTATGAATCTGGTGTTCTAAGAATGTGTGATTCCCACAAAGTGTAGCCAGTCACCTAAGGAAGCCATAGGAAGCAAATCCTTGTGCTCCTTCCTCCTGTAGAGCTTTGGGATGCCATTATCAACCACAAGATGGTAAGTGTCAGTACAGGGGCCAGCCATGACTTTGGAGGACTGATGGTGAAACAAGCCTCTTGACTCTCGAGGGAGAGGTGGCATGGAATTCAGCATCCATGTGCAGAGACAGCCAACATATTGACTTGTTTTGTCTGACTCTTCCATTCGGTTTCCACAGAGACCTCTGCCATGCTGCTAGGGTGAGTCATTTGGAAGAGACAGTGAGATGAAGGAAAAGAAAAAAGAGAAAAGAATTGTTTAAACTTTTGAAAAGAAAGACAAGGAAAACCCGATTCAGTGTACTATAAATTTGGTAATGCTCTCAAATGAATTTGTATTTTACAAACCACAACAGCATCTACAGAAGTTTGAAAAATATTGATTCATCTGTATGCAAGACAAAATATTTATTCAGCTTACAGAAGGTATGTTTGCTTATTTATTGTACTGAGTCACACTGCATATTTGGTTGGAGCTAAATAAAGATCAAAATTATAATGCTTGCTGAGTGTATAGAATTGCAGACCTTTTAAAATAACTGCATCCTCTGGGGCTCTCCAGTTCACAGGTCTCCAAACTCGGCTATACTACACTGTGATCCAGGATCCCATCCTCTTCTGACATTCTTCTTTGAGTGTTATCTCAGTGACAGCTTGAGCATGCTGGTATAGCTGGAAAAGACTGGAGTTCAAACCCTAGCTCTGCCTCTTGCTAGCTGTGTGACCTTAGGTAAGTACCTTAACCTCTTTTGACTTCAGTTTCCTCATATGTAAAAAGAAGATGTTGAACTCAATGACCTCTGTGGTCCTTTCCAATTCTAAATCTATGGCCCAGGACTCATCTATCTAAGTACAGAGAAGTTTATCTCAAGTAGGTTGGGCAGTAGGTGATAAATTCTTGGGCCAGGTTAGTTCCTGAAGGGACAGTAGGGACTGGAATTAGGATTTCATTGGTCTAGAGAGTTCCCAGGTGAGGACATTCTTTTTACCAATGTTAGTTAACACCATCTCTGTAACTAGAAAGTTGCCCAGGGAAGCAGCTCTCAAATGTTTTGGTTTCAGGATCCCTTTGTACTCTTAAAAATCATTGAGGACCAGGGGCAGCTAGGTGGCACAACTGATGGTGCACTGCCCCTGAATTCAAATCTAACTCAGATACTTACTAGCTGTGTGACCCTGGGCAAGTCACTTAACCTCAATTGCCTCCAAAAAGAAAGAGAAAAATCATTGAGAACCTCTCCTTCCAAAAATTTTTTGTTTATGTGAGCTACATCTCTGGGTAGTTATTGTATTAGAAGAAGTGTCTTAGTATTATTATAAAAATAGTTTTGCTTCCATGGGCCCATTGAAATGGTTTCAGGGACCCTTGGAAATTCCTGGATCATACTTTGAGAACCACTGGCTTAGGGCACAAAGAGGTTAAGTGACTTGGCCAGGGTCACACAGCCAGAAACAAAGACAATTAAAGATGACCCTAAGCTCTGCTTAGTCTTTCACTCTCACTGTGATGGTGGTAGAGTGGGGACAAATTGTACTAAGAATCATACTGTTTTCTGATCTCCTAGAAACATTAATTTAGTTGCTCAGCTCAGGGCCCACCTTCTGTGAAAAGCCTTCTCTGATCCCTCCAGTTGTCAATGATCTTTAGCCCTTTCCATCTGCTCTGCCCCCATGTTCTCTGTACCTCTGAGGGTTCCCGTCTGACCTACTGGTGCCAACCTGCATCAGTAGAGGGAGGTCACTCTGCCAATGAAATCATCTCCAAGCCCTCTAAAGCCCCAAGAGAGTCATTGAACAGATAAGCAGTGTCTGCCCCAGAGGTTATAAATATGCTCTGTAGGGATGGGAACCTGCTGGGAGGAATGATTAATACCCTGTAGGCCTCCTCTCATGGAGCCACATGGATCTCCAGAGCCCTCCCCCAGCCATATCTCCATCACAGACATTCCTAGACCTTCTTTGGACCAAGAATGCCACCTCACTTGTCTTTTTGAGATCTGAGCCGAAGGACCCAGTAGGATCAGGATGCTTCCCTAGGAGGTAACCCTGAGTAAAGCTTAACTCTTCCTTGAACTCACTACTCCTTCCCCAAATGTCTTTGGTGAGAGACTAGTTACTTGGGGGCCATCATCAGCCACAATCCTTTGGGTAAGATGAATCTCTGGGTATTCCCCTGACCATGTGACCCCTTCTGGGTGGTGTCACCCACCCCACTACTGTACCCCAGGACTCCCCCACCTTCCCCCGTGGCCTTTCCATCTACCCTCCAGCTTGCCTCTCTTCCACATGTTCTCTCACCTAATTTGAATGTAAGCTCCTTGAGAACAGGGACTGTCTCAGTTTTTGGTTTGTATCCCCAGCATTAGCACAATCCTTGGCACATAGGAACTACTTAGTACATTCTAGTCTGTCCCATCGGACCTTGTTGAGGTTGGTTTGTCCCCTCAGATGACGCCCATTATGGAGTGCCAATCCCTGGCACTGATCTTCAGAGACTGGGTCTAGGGAAGGGATCTTAAAATTTAGTTTCTTTTTCCTTAGAGAAAGTAGGTTTCCCTCACTTTACACAGTTGTTGTTCATCTTTCATTTTTTTTTTTTTTTTTTTTGCTTTTTGAAGGGGGAAGGCAGGGCAATTGGGGTTAAGTGACTTGCCCAAGATCACATGGCTAGTAAGTGTTAAGTATCTGAGGCTGGATTTGAACTCAGGTCCTCCTGACTCCAGGGCTAGTTCTTTATTCACTGTGCCACCTAACCCCCATCCTTCATTTTCAAATAGGACCAAAGACATCACAGGGTGATGCTCTAACTTGCATGTGAATTGGATTTAAGTGAGGCTGAGGTGAGTGAAGTCATCAGCCTCATTCTCTTCCAGCATCATCAAAGTCCAGCGGCAGGATAAAAGTCAAGATGACTGGTAATAACCTGGGGTGCAGTGTGTGATCTTGGCATCTTCCATACCTGACCAAGCTCTAAGTGCTCCCCAGAGCCTGCTTTAGCCACCTTCAGGAACATTGGAACAAATTGTTCTCATCCATCCATTCCACTGGGAGAGCCTTCACATGTCTGGGGCAGACATCCCTAACTTACTAAGAAGTCTGAGCTCTGTGGATTACCCTCAACCTGGCTCAGCCCAGTCTGCCAGGATGGTTTTTACCACATCGTGGCCATTATGCATGCTGCACCTTCCTGGAGCCACAGGTGAGAGTTGGGTGGTGGTGGACATCAAAAGGAATGAACCCTGAAAAGGGCTCAGCAAGCCCTCCCCCTGGAAGAGCTAGTCCTTTCTGAATAGACAAATGAATAAAGCATATGGTTTGTGGCTGCAAAATGCTACCCACTAATGACCTCCTTTCAACCTTGTATTATCTCCATTATTATAATTATTATATATTATATAATTATGTATTATAATTATATTAACAATTGCATATTAAAATAATATATAAATAATTATAATTATCTCCATTAATATCTCCAACAATTATTGTCTCCATTTTACTATCAAAACAATTCATTTCCCTGTGCCTCAGTTGCCTGCTAAATAAAATGAGAGGGTTGGAGTTCATTGCTCTCAAGGGTCCTTTCATAGACTCTGAGAGTCTCTGAAGTAAAAGACATAATTCCTGCCCTCAAGGAGCTTATAGTCTAATAGAGGAAGAGATGGCACAACTTCACAAACAAGATGTGTTTTGACGCCCATCTTGCAGATGCAGAAACAGAGGCATCATGTCAAACCTTAGTAAAGCGGTTTAGTTTGAAGTCTAGAAGGAGGTCAGGAAATGGACCCTGGTTTTCCAGACCCATATTTTTTTCCTTCACAGCCTCATTTGCCAATGGACAGGATGACTAGGTTCAAGACCCACCTCCTATGATTATTACCTATGTGACCTTGAGTAAATTACTTACTTAACTTTCCTGGGTCTTGATTTCCTCACCTATAAAAGGAGGAGGTTGGACTACATGGCCTCTCAAGTCCCTTCCAGTGCTAGGGCTAGGGACCTGATGTGACTCCAGGAGCTCACAGCTCTGATCCTATGATCTTAAGACTTAGCTTCTCTGGACCTCGGTTTCCCCATGTGTAAAGTGAGGGGTTTGAACTACATTGCCTCTGAAATTTTTTCTAGCTCTAGATGTTATGGTTCTATGATCCTATGATTTGAGTTCTCTATCTTTCTCTCCCCTCCCCTCTCCTCTCCCCTCCCCTCCCTTCCCCCTCCCCTCCTCCCCTCGTCTCCTCTCCTCTCCTTTTCTCTTCTCTTCTCTCTCCACTTTCCTCTCCTTCTCTTTCTCCTCTCTTGAACATGCTCAAACACACTCACATCTTTCCCTCCTCCCCCAGAGTTAGGACCCCTGTTTTAGAAAGAACCAGGAAAATTCCCATTGCCGCTAATTTTATCCCTGAGATAGATTGTTATTAAGATGCATTAAGAGTAGAGTTCTGTCCTGTTTAAACCCAAGACAAACAACATCTCCATGATTCATGTTTTCCAAAAGGGGAAAAAAGTTAAGGGTGAACGAGGGGGGCCAGTGCTGGGCACCCTGGACCAGACAGCAGGAGCCCTGGGTCCTCTCTGACTCCCTGTGGGAGCTGGGCTGTGCTGGACAGCACCTGTTCCCTCCAGCCTGGGAATCAGCCCCCAGAGACCAGATCCAGAGCTGACCCATTGAACACCTGGACGAGAGTCCCACATTTATGGCTGAGGTTCTGCTTTTTTGCTTCAGTTTCCATTTCTCAGGACTCCCCTCCCCAAGCTCCCTCCTTCTCTTTTTGTTTCAGGTGTGTGCTCTGTGTGGAGCTAAGAAAGATCTCATCTTGGACTCAAAGGATTTGGGTCAGGCAGGTCCCTGAGTGTGATCCCTTCATTCTCCAGAAGAGGTCACAGGGTCAGCTACATTCTGGCTGATTATCCCTACATGGGAAAAAGCAACCTAGGTCATTATTTTCCCAACACTTTACACAGGAGATGTAGATGAAACCCAGACAAGCTAAATGTAAGTTGATTTGGGAGGAGGGATATAAATTGGATTGTATTTTAAATTCAGCAGAGATCTCAGTGTTTCAGGGAAGGAGGCTGGGGCTCTCTCTTCAAAGTGAATAATCCTTTGTATTCTGGATAATTACTCATTTATACTCTATATCCCAGCAAGGCCCTAGGCCCTGATGCTAGAATCTGCATCTCAGCCCAGAAGCCTTTTGGGACTCTAGAGGAGGAAGACTCTGATGGAAGAGAAACCAAGGACTGTGTTGGGGTGGGGGGCAAGGTAACTAAGGGAGGAGGGGAGCCCCAAGTGGAGAAGCCTGATATTCTTGAAGGAGATGGCATTACCCACTGAATTCCAACAGCAAAGTACACTGAGTGGATAAGAATGCACCTGCAGACTGTAGAGTCGGGTGTCCACTAACTGGCCTTGTCCCCTTCTGCTTCTGTCAAACTTGCTGTTAGCCTCAGGTTGATGGGCTCATAGCTGGAGGGCTGGAAGGGTCTTAGCAATCACCAGGTCCTCATTTCAAGTTATAGATGAAGAAAATTAAGACCAAAAAAGTTAATTAATCCATCAATCAACAATTAAGCCCTTACTAGGTTCCAGGTACTATCGTAGGTGCTATGGATAAAAACTGATATAAGGGTGAGGGCTCACTGATGGCTGATGTTCCAATGTCCTTACTAGCTCCAACATTCCCTGTTCTAAGGCCTCTCCCAGCCCTGACATCCCCTGTTCTAAGTCCCCTCCCAGCCCTGACATACCTTGTTTTAAGGTCCCTCCCACATATGACATTCCATGTTTTAAGATGCTCACTAGCTTTGACTCCCTGTGTCCAAAGCCCATCTCTCTTGGGCATTCTATGTTCTGCACCCTTCCCACCTCTCCCCAGTTCAGGTTTCTTTGTTAGAAGGTCCCTTATAGCTCTGACCTTCTTTGTTTGCATGGATGTGGCAGATTTTCTGGCCCGTGCTAAGGTATATCACTAGACCAGCCTGGGCCCTCATTTCTCAAGAGTGAGGAGAAGGAGATTAAAGGGGTAATAATGTAAAGTGACAGATTTTGGCATCCAAGCAGCCATCACGGACTCTGCCTGGTGTTGGATGTATTATTTATGAGATTTCATTAATATGTAAATTTTTGCCAGTTGATTGGCTAGCTTGGCAAGGTTCCAGACAACTCATACATTAGAGATGAGCTGGACTTCCTGTCTCTTGTTCAGAGAGCCTTCCTCTCCAGGCCATTCTGTAGCCTGGGATGGGATCCATTAATCTGCCTTGACAGGCAGCAATCCCAGCCGGCCCCCATGTAGACAGGGCTTTAGCAGCACCACCCCTTTGGCACCAAGGAGGAACTGAAGGATGAGATCCTTTAGCTTCAGGCCAGGACAGGGTCTCACTGTTCTTCTCCCAGCTCTGGCTGTCACCTAACCGGGTCAGAACTGGGCTGGCTCCACCTAAAGAGTGGCGTCCAACTCTGCACTGATTTGGTACGTGGGCAAGAGCCTTTCTGGGTCTCAGTTTTCTCATCTGCAAATTGGGTATAATAACCCCTGCTTTGCCCCTTTCCCCTCCTCCCCAAAGGATCTCTCTCTTCTTTTGCAGGGGGTTAGGAGAAGATGATCTTGAAGGTCCCTCCCACTTCCAAAGTTCTTTCTGAAAGATTGCAGGATGTGATTGAATCAGAATTGCCCTTCGCCCATATTAAAATGCTACATGTATTTTATAATGAATTTAGGCAGACTGGGTAAGAATTAATCCCATTTTGCAGCTGAATAAGCTAAAACCTACAGCAAAGAAATGATGTGAGAAGTCCCATATTTTGTTAGTTGTTTTTCAGTCACATCCGACTCTCTCTGACCCTATTTGGGGTTTTCTTGGCAAAGATAGTCGTATGGTTGGCCACTTCCTTCTCCAGCTCATTTTACAGATGAGGAAACTGAGGAAAACAGAGTGAAGTGACTTGCACAGGGTCACACAGCTAGGAAGTGTCTGAGGCCAGATTGAACTCCGGAATATGACTCTTCCTGATCCAGGCTCAACACTGTAAGCATGATGGCAATACCTAGCTGCCACAAAGTTCCATACAGTCAGTCAATTAACAAGCATTTATCAAACCCTTACTATATACCAGGCACTATCCTAAGAAATGGGGAGACAAAGAATGGGAAAAGCACAATCCCCCTCATCTGGGATCCCACATTCTAATAGAGGAGAAAATGTGTGAGTGATTAGGTGGATACAAGATTGTAGGAAGTAGACTTAAGGAAGTCATTGGGTGGGGGTTGGGAATTTTGAGGGAGCCCTCTTGTAGATGGGGGGATTTGAGTTGGCTCTTTAAGGGAGCCAGGATAAGAGGCAAGGGTGAGTGGGGAGAGCTTTCCAGGCATGATGATGGGAGATGGAGTGTGGTGTTCAAGGGATAGAGAGTGGGCCAGTGTAGATGGATTGTCAAGGGTTCAGTTAAAGTACAAGAAGGAAAGGTGGGAAGGGCTTAGGTTATGAAGACCTTCACATGCCCAGTGGTGGCCTTTAATTTGGTCTAGGGAGACATCAGAGGCTCGTTGAACAAGGACAGGGTCAGTCCTCTGCTTTAGAAAAATTGCTGTGGCAGCTGAGTGGGGAGAAACTTACCATAGTGTCAGACTTTAGAACCAGAAGGGACCTCCAGCCCCCTCATTTCACAGATGAAGAAACTGAGGCCCGCAGAAGTCAGAGCACTTGGGCAAAATCACATAGCTGGATAGTGTAGCCTGAGGTAGAATCTAGCTGCTGGTGGTGGGAGTGTTGGATCTGGTTTCAAATTCCAGCTCTCCTCCCAGCTTCCTGTGTGGCTTCATGCAAGGTCTTTAGGTTTCTTCTCTGCTTTGAAGTGAGAGGGTTGGCCCTGAGGGTCTTGAAGGCTCTGTTCATCTCAGAAAAATCCTCTGATCCAATGGCTTGCATCCCAGGGCCATTTTTGTTCCCAGGCAAACAGGGTTAGGTGACTTGTCCAAGGTCACCCAGCTAGTAAGTGTCTGAGGCCAGATTTGAACTCAGGAAGAGGAGTCTTCCTGACTCCAAGCCCAGTGTTCTACCCACCACACCAACTGGCTGCCCTGAGGGTCTTTCAAAGACCATCTATTTTCCAGGAGAGAAAGCTGAGGTTTAGAGAACCTGGGTCATTTGCTTGAGTCTTATAGCTGGTCAATGATAAAGCTGGGATTTTTAAGCCCAAGGCCCTTTTCACTCCCCTACGCTGTCTCTGCCTTGGCCTTGCTCCCCATGGGCTGGTGACTAGATGATACATTCCCCACCCCCATCCCCTATCCCTGTCCCTGGGTTTCTCTTCCAGGGATGTCTTTCCACTGGTCCTGCAGGCAGCTGTCCCACACACCTGCTCCCAGGGACATCTCATCCTCATCCATCACTGAGCAAGGCTGGTGCTTCAGTGTGGTGCTGGCGCCATCCATCAGCCAGGGCTCTGGCCCCCAAGGAGGGTGATGGATGGTTGAGGAGATGCCTTGGCCCAGGCGGGAACAGGGACCCAGAGAGCAAATTCAATAACAATTACCAAATTAAAGCAGATGATCCTCAGGCTACTGGAAGCAGCTCCCCAGGGGCCAGGTGCAGGCACCGGCAATAAATCAGCAGCAGGCGCCTGATTGGGACACGGCTGGGGAGCACAGGGCTGGCCACTTCCCAGGATAGTAGCGCCCAGCCCAGGGGTCCGGCAAGTGCCTGCCTTTCTCTGAGCCTTGGTTCCCACTTATGTAAAATGAGTGAATTAGACCAGAAAATATCTAAGGTCCCTGTCCATTTCTGGCATTTCACATTCTAAGATTTCTCCCCCTTTTGACCTATGTTCTAAGTCTCTTTCCAGCTCTGACATCCCCTGTTCTAAGGACCCTCCCAGTTCTGATATTCTCTGTTCTAAGCCTCCTCCCATGTACTAAGGATTTCAAAAGGTCTCTTCTAACTCTGATGTTTCATGTTCCATGTTCTAGCTTCCCTTTCAGCCCTGTCATTCTATATTCTAAGGTCCTGTCTATCTCTGCTATTCTGTGTTCTAAGCTCCCCTCTAGCTTTGATAGTTCACATTCTAGAATCCTTCCCAGATCCATCATTCTCTATTCTAATTTAACTCATAGCCCTGACGCTCTGTGTTAAGACCCTTTCCATCTCTGACAGCCCCCATTCTAAGTAAATTTCTAACTCTGGCATTCCATGTTCCATGTTCCCTTCCAGGCTTGTGGTTCTGTGAATTTCTGACCTCATCTCTCTCTAAACTATCAGTAATCTCTTAGTTGCTGAATCCAGTGGTCCTTCTCTCCATCCTCCTCCTTGGCCTTTGAGTCTCTCCAGTCTTTGACGCTGTCCACCACTCTCTCCTCCTTGACACTATTCTCTCTGGGTTTTCAGGACACCACCCTCTCCTGGTTCTCCTCCTATCTATCTGATTGCCCCTTCTGTCTTTTTGTTGGATCTTCATCAAGGTCTAGGTTATATCCACTCACTGTGGGACTCCATCCTCAACTCTGTTTTCTTCTCTATTCTATGTCATTTGGTCAGCTCATCAGCCTCCTCCCATGGATTTAATGACCAGCTCTATGCTGCTGATTTTCAGAACAATTTATCCAGCCCTAACCTCTTGACCTTCAGTCTCACATCTCCAACTGTCCATTGGACAACTCAAACTGTATGTCCACTAGCCATCTCAGACTTAACTTATCCAAACCAAAATTCATTACTTTTCTCCCAAACTCTTCCCCATTCCAAACTTCCCTATTGCTATTGAAGTTACCACCACCCTTCTAGCCACCCAAGCTTGAAACCTAAGTGTCTTCCTTGACTCCATACTCTCTGCCCTCCCCACCTTGCCCCTCATATGTAATCTCTTGTCAAGTCTATCAGTTTCATCTTCATAACATCTCTCACAAATTCCCATTTCTCCCCTTTGACCCTACCATCTGGTGAAGTGTCTGATCTCTTCATGCCTATAGCCTGGTGGTTGGTCTGCCTGCCCTTCTCTGATCCATTCCCCACTCAGCTGGCAAATTAATCTTTCTAAGGTAGCTCTGACTATTGTACTCAACAAACTTCACTGGCTCCCTACGACCTTTAGGATAAAATAGAAAATCTTCTGGTTGGCATTCAAAGCCCTTCACAGCCCAGTCCCCTCCCACCTTTCTAGTCTTTTTACTCTTTACTCCCACTCCACTCCTCCCCCATGTATTCTGTGGCCCAGCAACACTGGCCTCCCAGCTTTTCCATGACCAAGACCCCCCTTCTCTTGGCTTGGGGCATTTTCATTGGCACCTGGAATACTCTCTCTATTGATCCTCCTCCTGACTTCTTTCAAATCCCAGCTAAAACCCCAGCTTCTACAAAAAGCCTTTCCTGATCCCCCTTAATTCTAATGCCTTCCCTCTCTCATTATCTCCAATTAATCCTGTCTATACCTTCTTTGTACAAAGCTGATTGGATGTTCTGTCCCCCAGGAGACTGTGAAGTCCTTGAGAGCAGTGACTATCTTTTGACTGTCTTTGGAACTGAAGAGCTTAGCACAGTGCCTGGCACACAGTGTTTATTGATGGGAACAGCTAGGTGGTGAAATGAATAGAGTGTCAGCCCTAGAGTCAGAAAGATCTGAGTTCAAATCCAACCTCAGACACTTACTATCTGTGTGACCCAAGACAAGTAACTTAACCTTGTCTGCCTCAGTTTAACTCATCTGTAAAATGAACTGAAGAAGGAAATGGCAAACCATTCCAGTATCTTGGCCAAGAAAACCCCAAATGGGATCATGAAGAGTCAGATACAACTGGAAAACTACTGAAAAAAAAATTGATTGACTGAGTGATTGACTCTATGAGGATGTTTCTTTCTGTTTTGTGTGTATGTATGTGTGCTGGTTTAGAGATTGCACTTGGTCATATTTCTAATAATCCTTTGCTGTAATCTCAATGGAATGCCCCAGAAGCTGCTCCTCTCCCCCACAGGACATCTAAAGAATGGTCTAGGTTGAAATAACTGAGCTAATAACTTTGGTCCTTTCCTGAATAACTGAGGCTAATTGTTATGAAAACAAATAAGCCTTAATTGTAGGTGGTGTAGGAGAGCAGAGGGAGCCAGGACCCCTAGGCTGGAGTTTCAGTCTCAACCACAATCCAGCTGAAGATGTAGTGCTACCTCTTTGGTGGGATGGAGGAGGAAGCAGGAGTCAAGTGGACCTTCTTGTAGGAGGACCCCCTGTTTTCTGACCTCTCCCTCACCCTGGGGTTGGACAGAGGATTGTTGGTTCTTAAGATTTACATCTGGAAGGAGCCTGACATTATGTAGTGCCACCTACCCATTTATAATGGTGGATCCCAAGGCTCAGAGAGGGTTAGTAGCTTGCTTGATGTCACAAGGCCAGTTAAGTATCAGACACAGGTCTACTTACCTCTGGGCTTATCTTTATTCTCCCTAGAGTTATATGTATTATATTAGAGAAACAGATGATTGAAGCTGCTTGGGGCCAAGGATACCACCCAGTCCATATTGGAATAAGGCTCTGTCTGTGCAAGTTCTCATTCAGCCTGTCCTGGAAGACTTTCCCTGCACCCGAATCTACTCTCTCCTAAGTTACATTACTTTTGGACAGCTCTTGTTCTTAGACATTTTTTTTGATAGGGCTAGGGTCCAAATGACTTCCTTTCCCAACTCCCACCTTTTCTTTTCTTGAGGTTAAACATTCCCAGTTCCTTTAATCAACCCTGACATTTTTGCTGTGGTTGTTCAGTCATTTCAACCATGTCTGACTCTCTGTGACCCCATGTGGGTTTTTGGTTTTTATTTTTTGCAGATACTGGAGTGGCTTGCCATTTCCTTCTCCAGCTTGTTTTACAGATGAGGAAACTGAGGCAGACAGGGTTAAATGTCTTGTCCAGATAGCATGACCATGTTCTATCTAAGGCAAGGGTGGGTTCTGTGAATGGAGCCCCTCCCCCAACCTATTTAGATAACTATTGAAAAATGCAATCCCATGTATTTTATTTTGTTTATTAAAAAATCTTATTCTGAGATAGCATGCACTGGCTTCAGCAGGCTGCCCCAAACAGGCTAAGATCGCCTGTTCTAGCCTAGCCCTCTTATTTTTACAGTGAGAGGAAGGGCCTTGTTCATATCCACATAGGCTGGAAGGGGCATTTGAGGTGACTTTTGAACCTGGATCTTTTGACCCCGTTGTTTATCGTACTACTGTGCCTTCTCAGGGCCCTTCACTTTTAAGACTGCCCTCCTCTGGACCCTCTCCAGCTTGTCCTTCCTAGACTGTGGTTCCCAGAATTGAATGCAATACCCTGGATAAGTACAGTCTGACCCGGGCAGAGTGAAATGGGCCTCTCACCTCATTCCTGGACACCATGTCTCTCCAGGCAGCCTGAGGTCATAGGAACTTTCTTGGCCTCCCTATCAGATGTGTGACTCATACACAGTTGGCAGTCTACAAAAGCCCTCACATCTTTTTCGTATGAGCTGCTGTCTAGCCATGAAGATAAGACTTCCTGGGGGGAAATCTTGTGGGATGGGGGCCATGGTCTGAATCTGATGGTAGTCTCATCCAAAGAAAGGGCCAGGTGATGATGAGAGATGTTGCCGGGTGTGGTGGGAAGAGCTTTCTCTTGGTGGCAAGAGCCTTGGCTTATGTGATGTGTGCCTTCATGTCTCATGTGGGATGTTTCCTCATTTAAAAAGCAGGGATGAGAAAGCTTGAACCCCCCACTTATCTCAACTCAGTGTGAGGGAAAAGCTTTGTAAAGCTTAGGGAGTTCTGCAAACATTAAAGTTTGGTGTAAACTTTTAAGTGTGCAGTAAACTTTAAAATGCTTTGAAACTCCCTAAGCATAGAGAGGGGACTTGGTCTTATTTATGTGACTCAGGGCCACCCAGTCCAAGACAACACCTCAGCTAGGATCATAGGCATTCTTGCGTCTAAGGTAGCTGGGTGGCACAGTGGGCAGAGCTCTGGGCTGGGACTCAGGAAGACCTTAGATCAAATCTGGCTTAGACACTGAATGTAATGCTGGGCACATGACTTAACATCTATTTTCCTTGGTTTCCTCATCTGTTAAGTGGGCATAATGATAGCACCCACCTTGCAGGATTGTAGTGAGGACCTCGAATGAGATAATAACAGTGAAGTGCTTGGCACAATGCCTCACACAAGTAGGTGATAGGTAGGCATCAGCTGGTTATTATTATGATTGTATGCCCTCCTGGCACAGCTGAGGACCAGAGCAGTTTCTCAGACTTTGACGTAAATTGCCTGGAGTAAACAAATTGTGAGTGACTGGTCCATGGCAGAAGAAGACAAAACATCCCTCCGGTGTGATAGAGTAATTAGGGCAGATTTACCAAGCCTTGAATCTCCTGTCACCAAGGTCAGATATTCCCATTTTAGAGATAAAGAAACTGAGACCCAGATTGTGTTAACCAGGTGGTTGAGTTGATTGGAGCTTAGACTCAAATTAAGAGCTGAAGGATGTGAATAATAAAGAGACAGTAGTGAGAAAATGAGACTGATTGCAGGGATTCACTAGGAATCCTAGGGACTAACCATAGCCTCCATTACCCTAGGAATGTTGTCTCCTCCTATTAGAATGTAAGCTCTCTGAGGGCAGGGAGTTCATGTTCCTGGAGACTAGCAGAGTGCCTGGCATGTAGTAGGCACTAAGTAAATGCTTGCTAATTAATTAGGAATTGACAAACGGCCAGAATATGTGTCACCCTGAGCCCCAGATTCCTGATCACTGGGAATGTTGTGGGCCCCGTTAGTGTATGTCCAGGAATGTGTGGCAGCATTTGGGACTTTTAGGATTCAAGTGGCACTTTTCTCTCTTCCCTTCTACCTTTCATGGGGGAGAGGACAAAGGACATCATAGATTTGGAGCTAGAAGGGGCCTCAGAGACTGCGTAGTCCAACCTTCTCATTTTACAGATGAGAAACTGAGGCCCAGAGAGGTTAAGCCACTTGCTTAAGGTCACACAGGTGGCAGGCGCCAATTTCAGTCCATATTTTGAACCTAGCTCCTTGAACTCCCAAGCCAGTATTACAGGTTTTTTTGTTTTGTTTTGTTTTTTAAATACCTGTAGGGACTGGTTGGGAAAATAATGACCTAGCTGGTTTTTCCCATGGAGGCTATTTGGCTAGAATGTGGCTGGGCCTGTGACTGAGCTTGGGCTTGTCCCTCCTCAAGAACCTCCAAGGCACCTTCCTGCCCCCAATCCTCTGAGCCCAAGATGAGATTTCTTTTTTTTTAAGTTTATGAGTTTATCGATTGTCACATGCAGCAGCCAGAATGCATACATATAAGCTGAATACATTCATGTGGGTGGCCTGCAAGGGACTACCAATTCCATTAAATTAGCCCAGTTCTTATACCTTTGATCAAATAATTCTGACATTGTCTTTACCAAACATTATTTCCCAGTTAATATAACACTGACTGAAATCCTCCTTCTTATCCTGAAGACATTTTATTTTTGAGAAAGTCCGGGTCTCCTGTACAAATCACCTTGCAGATTATCAGCAACTCTTCTCCTTTTTCTGCTTTGTGACATTGGGGGTTGGCATGAATTATCTTTCCTTATTAGAGCATTCTGCTATACACAAAAATCTAACCTTTCTGCCTTCCCAGAGTCAGGCATCTAGTTAAAATCTGAGGTCAGATTCAAGCTCAGGCCTTCCTGTTTCTAGGGCTTGTACTGTACCCATGAATCAATCCAAATTTATTCAGTGTTTAGTATGCATCAGGCACTATGCTAGAAGCTTTACAAATATGATGTCATTTGATCCTTACAACAACCCTATGATTTCCTTCATTTTACAGTTGAGGAAACTGAGGAAAACATTAATTGACTTGATCAGGGTTACACAGCTAGTGAGTATATGAGGCTGGATTTGAACACAGGTCTTCCTGACTCCAAGGCCCGTCCTCTGTCCATTGTTGTCACCTAGCTGATAATAACAATGGATGATTTGCAATAGCATTAACTTGTGGCTGAGATCTTTCTTAGCTCTGCATAGAGCACCCACATGAAACAAAAAGAGAAGGAGGGAGCTTGGCGAGGGGAGTCCTGAGAAATAGAAACTGAAGCAGAAAAGCAGAACCTCAGCCGTGAATGTGAGACTTTCATGCAGGCGTTCAACGGGTCAGCTCTGCATCTGGGTCTCTGGGGGCTGATTCCCAGGCTGGAGGGAATAGGTGCTGTCCAGCACAGCCCAGCTCCCAGAGTGAGTCAGAGGGGACTCAGGGCTCCTGCTGTCTGGTTCAGGGTGCCCAGCACTGCTCCCATGCTTAGCCCTTCATTTCCCCCTCTTTTGGAAAATATGAATCATGGAGATGTTGTTTGTCTTGGGTTTAAACAGGACAGAACTCTACTCTTAATGCACATTAATAACACTCTATGGCAGGGATAAAAGTAGCAGTGATGGGAGTTTTTCCCGGTTCTTGCTAAAGCAGAGGTCCTGACTCTGTGGGGTGTGTGTGTGTGTGTGTGTGTGTGTGTGTGTGTGTGTGTGTGTATGTGGTGTGTGTGGTGTGTGTGTGTGTATGTGTGTGGGTGAGAGACACACACATACAGAGAGAGAGAGACAGAGAGAGAGAGAGAGAGAGAGAGAGAGAGAGAGAGAGAAAGGGGGAGACAGAGACAGGGACAGAGAGAGCTCAGATTGTAGGATCTAGAAACATAAATCTAGTATTAGTAAAAATTTCAGAGGCAATCTAGTTCAAACCTCTCACTTCATATATGGAGAAACTAAGGCCCAGGGAAGCTAAATTTTGGGATCATAGGATCAGAGCTGGGAGCTCCTGGAGTCACATCAGGTCTCTAGCCCTAGAGCTGGAAGGGACTTGAGAGGCCATGTAGTCCAACCTCCTCTTTTTACAGGTGAGGAAATCAAGACAGAGGAAGGTTAAATAGGTAACTCACATGGAAAGTAATCATTGGAGGTGGGTCTTGAACCTAGTCATCTTGTCTATTGGTAAATGAAGCTGTGAAGGAAAAAATATGGGGCTGGAAAACCAGTGTCCATTTCTTGACCTCCTTCTGAACCTCAAGCTAACCCTTTTACTCAGGTCTGATGTGGTGCCTCAGTTTCTGCATCTGTAAAATGGGCACCAAGACACACCTTGTTCATGGGGTTGTGCCATCTATTAGACAATAAGCTTTTTGAGGGCAGGAATTATATGCTTTACTTCATAGACTCTCAGGGCTGGAGGAGGCAACTGAGGCACAGAGAAATGAATTAATTTGGTAGTAAAATGGAGGTGATCATAGCTGTACTTCCAGAACTGATATGAAGTTGAAAGGAGATAATTGGTAGAAAGCACTGTGTAGCTAGAAAACACAGTTGACATGCCTTTCTTCATTCAACAGATTTTAAATCTTCACCTTGTACTTGATGCTGTGGGATTGCAGGAGAAGACTTGGTCTCTGCCTACAAGGGGCTTCCACTCCAAAGGGACCACAAGAAGATTTAGCTCCAAGTCAAAGGGAAGGGGCTGGTCAGTACCAGTCAGGGCTACTCAGGGAAGGCTTTTTGGATGAGAGAGTTTGTTGTTCAGTCTTAGACGAGAGGGCTATAGATTGGAGGAGAGGATAGGGAAGGGCACTCTAGGTCAGAAGAAAAGCAAAGTTGTGGAACGAATAAGGAAAACAAGGTGCAATCTTTGTTTATGTAGGTCTGGTCCCCAAATCCACGCCTTTCCTCTGTCCTTGGTTCTGGAACCATCCCTGAAATGCCTTCACAAAGGGCCCTCCTTTGGGTGGAGGGATTATTTTCAGAAAGTTCCATTAAAAAAAAAAAAACACTTGCTGCTAGGCAGATAACACATGAAACAATTAATTCTCCATGGCTATGGTGGAGCTCACCATAGTTTTTCATCATTGTGAAAATTCCTCTACTCAATAAACTCCAATGACCCCCTATCACCACCAACATCATTCATCATAGTTTCTCACCATAGTGGAGAGAATGGTGATGTTGTTAACAGAAGAACTGATTCAAATCCTAGCTGAAATGGTTGCTACCTGTGTGGCTTTGGGTAAGTCACTTCCCTTTTTTTTGAGGGGGGTTCAATCTTCTCAGTTCCAGCTCTAACCTCTCCAGCACCAATAATGCTAACAGCTGCTATCTAAAAAGGCTTTTATAGGTTTAAAAACCAGTTAATATAGAATATCTCATCTGATCTTTTCAAATCATGTGAGGTGGGTAGGGCAGGTGACAGGAGCACAGATTTAGAGCAGGAAGGGACCATCGGGACCAACACTTTTATTTCACAGATGAAGAAATTAAGACTTAAGATGCTTGAATGACTTGCTGATATCAAGTGGGTAGTAAGGGAAAGAGACAGTATTTAAACCTGGGTCCTCTACCTCCACATCCCTCACTTTCCATTGCCTCCTTTATGCAGCAGCATGTAAATGGGCTTCTAGTTAAACCTGAGGTATTCTGCTATATTTGTGGAAGAAGACACAACTCCTAACTGTAGGTAGTTGGGTGACTGCAAGGGAAAGAGTCCTGGGACTGGAGCCAGGAAGACTTGAATTCAAATCCAGCCACTTTCTAGATGTGTGAGCCTAAGTGATTTATTAAGCCTCTGTCTGCCTCAGTTTTCCCAAGGGTAAGACAGAAATAATAATAGCCTCTACCTTTCAGGGTTATTGTGAGGATCAAACGAAATGGTATTTGTGAAGTACTTTGCAAACCTCAAAATACTAAACAGGAGTTTCCTGTTTTTATTATTAATCACCTCACAATGCACTATTGCAATAGTCTGTAAGTGGGCTTGCTTACCTCAGGTCTCTCTCCACTCTAGTCCATCTTTCATTCAGTCACCAAAGTGATTTTCCTAAAGTGCAGGTCCAATGAAGCTACTCCCCTACTCAATAAACTCCCATGACTCCCTATCACCTCCGGGATCAAACACAAAATCCTTTGTTTGGCATTCAAAGTCCTTCCTAAGGCAGCCTCTCCCCTCCTTTCCTGTCTTCTCACACCCTCATTCCTCAGCACATCCTCTTCCATCCAGTGACACCAGCCTCCTGGCTGTTCAATGAACAAGACCCTTCATCTCTTTGTTCCTGACATTTTCTCTGGCTGTTTCCTATGCCTGGAATGCACCCTCTTCTCTCTGACCCCACCTTCTACGGGAAACCTTGCCCAACCCTCTACTCCCAGGGCCTTCCCTCTGCTGATCATTTCTTGTTTACCCTGTATAGAGCTTGCTTTGCATATATTTGTTTGCACGTTGTCTTCCCCATTAGACTGTAAACTCCTTAAGGGCAGGGACTGTCTTTCACTTCTTTTTGTGTCCCTAATATTTAGCGCAATGCCTGACACATAGTAGGTGCTTAATAAATATTTATTCATTTATTGCTATTATTATTAATGAGAAAGAACGCTAAGCACCTACATAATACTCCAGGCTTAGCTGGAAGCCCAAGTTATACTCATTTTACAGACAAGGAAGCTGAGGTCTACAGACTTGTTTGCCTAAGGCTAGTCTCAGAGCTGGACTCAACCCCAGGCCTTTTGACTTCACATTCAATGCCCTATCGACTGTACCACAGAGCAGAATCCTGAGGTGATGGAGCAAAGGACAGAGAAAGCAGATAGAGAGGAAATCAAGTTGTCTTAGCTGCCTGGGCTGGTGGGCCTGATGGCGGACCTGCATTAGGGGCCTGCTTAGCCAGGGGGTAGTTCTTGTTCAGCCACTTCAATTGTGTCTGACTATTTGTGATCCCATTTGAGGTTTCCTTGGAAGAAATCCTGGAGTGGTTTGCCATTTCCTTCTCCAGCTCATTGTACAGATGAGGAAACTGAGGCAAATGGGGTGAAGTGACTTGCCCAGGGTCACACAGCTAGGAAATATCTGAGGCCAGATTTGAATTCATGAGGATGAGTCTTTTTGACTCCAGTGCTGGAGCTACCGACTGTGCCACCTAGCTGCCCAATCTAGCCCAGTTAGCTAGAAGGAAAAGCCAGCCTTTATCCAGAACTACTTTTAAAAATGCAGCATGCCTCTGCAGGGGTGGGGGTGGGAGTGGGAGGAATTTGTTTTGCTTCCAGGTCCCTCATCTGTAAAACGAAAGGGCTAATCTCTAGGTATCTTTTAACTCTGACATTCCCTGTTCTAAGGCCCCCTCCTAGCTTTGACACTGTTCTGACCTGAATTTCAAGGTCTCTTTTTTACTTTGGGTAAGTCTAGCACCTGGAACAATTTCTGTTACGTTACAAAGTAATGAATGAATGAAAGAAAACCTCTGGGCCTCAGTTTCCTCGTCTGTAAAACTGAACAGAATCAAAATTCCCAGGGTTATGGTAGGATCAACTGAGTCCATGTGAGGGAAAACCAAGCTTTAAACATATCCAGAGAGAAATCTCTGCAAGTGCTGGAGGGACCCTCTTTTACTGATGGGGATTTTACAGTGAGGGTTGCCGGCTGGTCAGCTCCTAGTGGTGGGCCAGGCAGGCAGGGATACCTGTGGGAATTCTTTGGGCACTTTTCAAAGTTCAGCCCCAGTTGAGTGGAGTTGGGTGAGGAATGGGGAGCACTCCAGTTGCCTTTCACTCACCCCCATGACCTGGCTACCCTCACTTCTCTCTCTACTCGGGGCTGAACTGACCCCACCGCCTCTGAGGATGCCTCCTTCCTGCTATGCTCAGTCACACTGGCAAAGACCTCTCAGGGAGTACTGACTGGGGTCCCTGGACCGTGGAGGTGTTTCCTTTCTAAGAAAAATTCTACACCTGCCACCCATTAGAAAAATTAATGCTATATCTATTTTAGAGAAGGCCTATTCAGACAAACATCTCTAGTGTGAATGCTTTGACAGGCTTTCCTGGTGTTTAGGGCTCTGCTAGTGCCGCTAGCAAATTACCTTATATTTAAGTGGAATCTGGTTTTACAAATTCAGTATCATCTCTGACACGTGCTTTCTGTGTGACTCTGGCCAAGGTACTCTGTGCACTGGGGGGAATCTCTGAGTTTAAATCTCAAGGCAGGTAGGTGTGCTTGGTAGAAGGAATTTCCATACTGGGAGTTTCCTAGGCCAATGAAATCATGGGTCCAGGCCTATCTCCCATTTCCATAGCTCATATGTCCTTAGATATGTTCATGCTATTTCCTCTGACAGAATGTAAACTTCTTGAAGGTAGGAAATGCCTCAGACCTGCATGTTGTAGGCACTACATTGAGGGGTTCACAACACAGGGAGTTGTCTCAGTAAGTAGAGCATTGGGCCTGGAGTCAGGAAGATCTGAGTTCAAATGGAGCCTCAGACACTGGGTGACCTTGGGAAAGTCACTTAACCTCTGCTTGCCTCCGTTTCCTCACCTGTAAAATAGGCATTAGAATGATTCCTACCTCCCAGGTAGAGTTGTTATAAGATCAAATGAGATAGTATTTGTAAAGCTGAAGATGTTCCATAAATGCATATTCCCTTAGCTTATTAACCTGGGGCTGTGAAAGTTTAAAAATGATTTTGATAATTATTTTTCAATTTAGTTGGTTTCTTTTGGAATCCTGAATATTTCATTTTATACATTTCAAAACAGAAATTCTGAGAAGGGGCTCCACCAGATTGCCCAGGGATCCGGAACACACAAAAAGGCTAAGAACCTACATGAAGGCTTGTTGACTGACTCATATGTAATCATGGGTAAATTACTTGGAAATAATAGGTCAGGTTTTTATAGCCCTTGAGGGCAGGAATGTTTGTTGTTCAGTTGTTGACTCTTCATGATCCTTTTTGGAGTTTTCTTGGCAAAGATACTGGTGAGGACACTGAGGCAAACAGGGTGAAGTGACTTGCCCAGGGTCACACAGCTAGTCAGTGTCTGAGGCTGGATTTGAACTCAGGTCTTCTTCCTGAGCCCTCAAATTCTGTATGGGAGTGGGAAGTGACTGGAGGTGTGGGGATGGTGAGGACAATGGCTGATGGACAGGTTAGCCACCTGCTCCCCACACTGTGGCTCCCCAAGGCTGACCAATCCCTGAGGATCCGCTACCCAAACTCCATACATAAATTTGTTAGAATTTCCCTTGGTCGATCCTGGAGGTTTCAGGGCCTTGAATTATTCAACCTGTTTGGGGCTGGGTTGTTAGTTTTCTGTGTCCCTAGCCTTGATGGCTGCCAAGGCAGATTGATAGATGAAGCCAGTAAAACAGCTTGGAGACTGGAAAGAAAATTCTTAATCATTGCTCACTGTCTCAAGGGAATGTTCTTGGCGCGGCAGCTGGAACTGAGCCCACCTCAGCTACCTTTGTCCTGAGCAAGCTGTGGCTAAGCAGGGCAGAGATGGGGTACTCTGATGGGGAGCCTTGGCTCAGAGAGAAGGTAAAGGGGCCTGAACCCCACCTGGGTCTGAGGTGCCTCTGTGGGGACACAGCCAGCCTCACATCTTTGGGCCCTGAAACCCCAAACATCTCTCCAAGCTGGAGTGCTGGGGATCCCTGAAGACCCAACATTACAGCCAAGCATAGAATCCTCAAAAGCTCCAGCAGGAAGGGACCTGAGAATATAGAACAGTGGTTCTCAACCTGTGGTTTATGTTCAATTTGTAACAATGAAAATACACCCAGCATATCAGATATTTACATTACGATTCATAACAGTAGCAAAATTACAGTTATGAAGTAGCAACAAAAATAATTTTATGGTTGGGGGTCACCACAACATGAGGCGGCATTAGAAAGGTTGAGAACCACTGGTATAGAACATTTGATAATGTCAGGGCTGAGGACATAGAACCTAGGAAGTCAGAGGAAGGGACTCTAGAACATAGAATGTTAGAGGAAGAAGGAAGCTTAGAGACTAGAACCTGGAATGTCAGAGGTGGGAGAGACCTTAGAGGTAATCATGGCCAATCTATGCCTTTTAGGGTTGAGGAACTTGGGACCAAGGTTTATTAGCTAGTAAGTGTCTGATATGAACCCAGATCTTCCTGACTCCCAGTATGGGGCTCTATCCTGTGACACAGCTCTGACATCCCCTCTTCTCAGGCCCTCCCACCTCTGATATTCCCTGTTCTGAGGCCCCTCCCACCTCTGATATTCCCTGTTCTGAGGCCCCTCCCAGCTCAGACAATCTGTTCATGGATTCTGGAAGGGGGAATCAGGTTACCCTCCCCACCTTAGGAGCAGCATGACTGATGTCTTTTAGCTGCCTGGCTCTTAATTTCCACCTCTGCAACAAGGGAGTGAGCTGAAGCTGCTTAGCACAAGAGAGAAGACAGTGAGGGGGTAGCAGTGGGGTTCTGTGGCTTTTTGGGGGGCAGGAGGAAGAGGGAAGAGAAGAGTAAGCCTCAACTCTCAGGCAGCTCTGGGCCACTCACATCTCATAGCATGGATCCTTGCTGGTCTTGCAGAAGCGGCTCTCTGAGCCCAGGGAGCTTGACTCTTAGCTGTCTCTTCAGTAATAGGGAAAAGAATGAGCTGTCCCTGCCCAGGTGCTGGAGCACTTATGAGTCTGTTATCTCTAAGTTAAAAATCACCTGGGTGTAAGACACCAGGTGCAGGGGCAAGTGGAATCAATTCTTACCCTGGCCCCTGGAGACATGGAGTCAGTGACCTGGCTGCTCCTGTGCTGCTCCTGCCCAGCAGGTGCCATCTAAGCAGATGGGCTGGGCAGACCTCAGGGGATGGCAGCTTGGTATGCAGCCCGAACTCATGGCAGCCAGGCTACCTGGGGCCAAGGGAAGGGAAGGCACCCTGAGGTCACTGATGGACTCAGCTGAGGGAGGATAATAGTCCAGGCTGGACCAGGGGCATATAATTAATATCTTTATTAATATCTTTTTTTTTTTTTTTTGCTTTTTCATAGGGACAATTGGTATTAAGCGACTTGTCCAAGGTCATACAGCTAGTAAGTGTTAAGTGTCTAAGGCTGGACTTGAACTCATGTCCTCCTGACTCCAGGGCTGGTGCTCTATTCAGTGCACCACCTAGCCACCCTGCATTAATATCTTTTTAATCATCTTAATTTCCCAATAAATCTCTTCTCTGTATCTCACCTAGAGAACCATGCCTCATAGCAAATAATTAAAAGGAAGGGAAAAAAAACCTCTTAGTAGTTTAGGAACCTCAACCAATACACCAATTGCTGATAAAATATTCAGTGTTTCCTACCCATTGTACCTCATCTAATTAGATTGCATGTGTGTAGATTGCTTCATAAAGAATGAATGATGCCTGCCCTGCTCCCTGAGTCTAGTCAGAGGCGATCTCTCCTCCGAATCCGAAATACCCAGTCACAAAGAGTGAGGCTCGTGGCAGGAGGGCTTGGAGCCCAGTGGCTGTTATAGCACTTCATAGTAAGAAATATTGGTTGAATGAATGCAAGGTTTAGGACTTGAAGAGACCCTCAGATGCTACTGAGTCCAAGCCCTTCATTTTGTAGGTAAGGTCAAAGCCAGACACTGACTAGCTGTGTGACAGTTTGCCTCAGTTTCCTTATCTGTAAAATGAGCTAAAGAAGGAAATGGTAAATCATACCAATATCTTTGCCAAGGAAACCCCCAAATGGAGTCATAAAGAGTCAGATATGACTGAGAAGGATTGAACAGAAGCTGTGTCCTGCCCACAATCGTCCAGTTAGTAAGTGCCCTAGGCAAGATTCAGGCTCAGGTTTCCCAGCCCTCCATCCCTGACATCCTCTGCTGCCCTGGCTTTGTAGAAGGAAGTTAGAATGGAGGTTTAGGTCATGTTTCTTTCTCTCCCAAAGAGTCTAGCAGCTCCATTTCATGGGGTCATCCATCCACAGTGTCCCTTTCAGACTTGCAAAGAAAGCATTTACTGGAGGAAAAAACAAACAAAAAAACCTGCTGTGCTTCTTATCAGACATTCTGATAATGCTGGGCAGGGAATCAAGGAATATTTATAGGAGACTTTTCTATGGGCTTTCTTGGATTT
>CM053587.1:339252629-339275129 GCA_028646515.1 Pseudochirops corinnae | reverse complement strand
TCATCTGAGAGGCAATCATTCATTCAGGAGTGTCTGGGAGCTGTGGTGATGGATTGGCTGTGTTCTTAATACAGCTTATGGCTGTGCTGCTAAATTTCCAGAGATTAAAAACATGATGGGGAATATAAATTTCACCAGAATGCTAGGCACAGTTATCTCTGTGTGATCCTGGAGAATGGCTCCCCAGGGATACCACACACACACACACACACACACACACACACACACACACACACACACACACACACACAGCCTTCCCCTTCACACCCAATCTCCCCAGGTGTGGGAGACATCTGCTTTCTTCTGAAATTCTTATTTGCATTTCATAAAATTATTGAATTTTAGAGCTTAAAAAGAGCCTTAGAAATAATTTACTCACCTGTCCCATTTGACAGCAGAGGAAACTGAGACCCAGGGAGGATTAAGTGAGGTCTGAGGTCACAGAGACATGAAAGACAGAATCAAGATTAGAATTCAGGTCTCACAACTTAAATTCCAAATATTCTCTATTACACCTGCTCCCCTTCCCACTTTATTGTAGAGAGGAGAAAGTTGAAGAGGCTAAGATCCTGGGGGTCTCTGAAGTTATCTAATATATAAGTAGACTGGACATCAGAGAGTGACTTGTCCAAGGTCACACAAATAAAAGTGAGTAGTGAGTGAGTAGAAGCGAGGCAGTTAGAGGGTCAGAGTCAGGAAGATATGAGTTTGAATCCTTCCTGAGACCCTTCCTAGTTGTGTGACCCTGGGCAAATAATTTAATTTCCATCAGTTCTATCATCTGTAAAATGAAGATAATACTAGCATCTACCTCATAGTTGTGAGGATCAAATGAAGACAATGCTTGTAAATGCTTCACCAACCTTAAAGCACCATAGAAATGTTAACTGAAGAGTAATGCTTTTCCAGGTATGGAAAGTGTCTGTCCCAGTCACACAGCAAAGTAGAGCCTGGACTACAGCTCAGTGTGAAGACCACTGACTTGGAAATGAGAGGAGTGGCATTCAAACCTGAGCTGTGTGACCTTGCGCCAACCACTCAGTTATCCTGGGTCTTAGTTTATCTACAAAATGAGGAAATTGAAACAAAATCTCCAAGGATTCTTCTAACTCATGATTGTCTGAGTGACAATGGTGGCTCACATCTATGTGGCAGAGTTTCATTTACTCACAAGCATTTCCATAGGACCTTCTATGTGCCAGGTGGCACGTGCTAAGTGCTTTACAAATCTCATCTCACCTGATCTTTACAACAAACCTGGGAGGTAAGTGCTATTATGATCATCCCCATTGTACAGCTGAAGAAAATTAGGTAGATAGAAGTTAAATGACTTACACAGGGTCACACTGCTGATAAGTATCTGAGGCTGGATTTGAACTCAGATCTTCTTGATTTCAGGTCCATGACTCTATCCACTGCACCATCTACCTACCTTACCTTACAACCCTGTGAGGACAGTACCCCAGGTATTGCTACTTTGTCCATTTAACAGATGAGGAAACTGAGACTCACACAAGTGAAGTAGTTTGTCTAGGGTCACACAGCTAAATCACAGGCATATAGATTCAGAGCTGGAAGGGCCTTTAGAGGCCATACAATCATAAGGTCACATATCTTGATCCAGAAGGGATTTCATAGGTCATCCACTCCAATAAAGAATTAATTTAAGATGAAATGGAAGACCACAAAAGTTCAATGGTTTTCCCAAAGTTATTCTAGTATTAAGTGGTGGAACAGGGACTTGAACCCACATCATCCAAATTCCAAGTCCCTTTTGTGTCCTCCTAATTGTAGAGCCAGCCAGCATTCAAGTTCATCATCCCCTAGGATCACATGCTTTTCCTCTTTCCATCCCATCTTGCTCCCTCTATGACTAGGGTAGCTCTGAACAGAGACTCCTTTTTTTTCCTCTCTTTTGTTTTTTATTTTAGCTCCCAGAGTGACTCTCTCTCTCTCTCTCTCTCTCTCTCTCTCTCTCTCTCTCTCTCTCTCTCTTTCTTTCTCTCGACCTTGGACAGCTCCATCTCAATGTGGAGGAGGAGGCTACCCCAGGATCCCAGGCTGCAAAGGGAGACATTCCAAGAACAAGGACAAAATGTTGCTTAGGATGGAGCAATGTCCCTGGCAGCCAGAGGAAGGCCATGGGTTGAATCTTCTCTGATCTGAATGCAAAGAAAGCCAGGAAGTTATTAGAAGATGCGGCGTCTGAGGATTCTTCCCTCTCAAGGACTTTGGAGTAACTTAATGGGTGCTAAACAGGAGGAGAGATCACAGATCACTGGATGTCAAGGCAGGACAGGCTCAATGATGGACCGTGTGTTTGCTGGCTGAGGAATAGCCTCACTCTGTGTGGAGAAGCTCATTACTAGAGGACTGGGCATGGACAGAGGAATTATTTCTGACTGCCGAGGAGTAGAATCTCATTGCCTAAGGCAGGGGAAGGGGAGAGGCATTATCACAAGAGCTTAGGGAACTTTTGTCTGCCTCAGTTTCCCCTGCTGTAAAAAGGGGATAACCAGGGTGGTGTTGAGAATCAAATGAGATAATAATTATAAAGTATCTAGCACAGTGCCTGGAACTGTAAGCACAATATAAAGTTAGCTGCTGCTACTACTGCTACTACTACCACCACCACCACTCCTCCTCCTCCTCCTCCTCCTCCTCCTCCTCCTTCTCCTCCTCCTCCTCTCCTCCTCCTCTCCTCCTCCTTCTCTCTTAACCAGCTATCAGTAGACTGGGTTTCCAGAAGGATGTGTCCCATCCTGTCATTGCTGACAATAATGCCTGTCATCCTCCCTTTCCCCTATATCCTGCATTTGGGATATTGGGTGACCAGTTGAGAGCAGGAGGTGATGATGGTGCTGGCCTAAGGCTAATTTGCCACTGACCTGGGGGCAGCAGCCAGGCAAGGGGAGCCTCTGAGACGTGGTTAGCTGATGGTGATCAGCATCTTAAAGCCAGAGCTGCCTGGTCCTTTTCTCTCCTGTCTGGGGGAAGAATGAAGAATTCCAGAACAAGGGAGCCAAGTACAACTCAGGGGTGGAGGGTCTGGATTGAGAGGTGAATGAGGAAGTGGAAGAAGCTGTCAGCTCTTAATGGACCAGACACCAGGCATTTCTGGGTAATAACTAGATGGATCTGTAATGGGAGGTTTTTAATCAATCCTGCAGTCAGTGAGATTTCTGGGAGCTTTTTCTAGAAAGGGAGAGAGTACGAGAAGGGCTTAATGATGGGAACGAGAGAGTATGGCCACAGCTCAGCCCAGACCTCAGCACGGGATGAACTAGAGAACGGGGAATGTCAGAGCTAGGGGGGACCTTAGAACAGGGGATGTCAGATCTGGGAGGGGCCTTAGAACTGGGGATGTCAGAGCTGGGAGGGGCCTCAGAACAGGGGATGTCAGGGCTGGGAGGGGCCTCAGAATAGGGGATGTCAGGGCTGGGAGGGGCCTCAGAACAGGATATGTCAGAGCTGGGAGGGGCCTCAGAACAGGGGATGTCAGAGCTGGGGTGGGAAGATGGGGAGGACCCGAACAATAAAATGTTGGAAAGGGAATTGTGCTTAGAGCCTAGAATCCCCGGGTTTGAAGAGGCCTCAGTTCCCTCATCTGTAGAATAAGAAGATTAGGCTTTGTGGTTAGCCATGTCCAACTCTTTGTGCCCCATTTGGGGCTTTCTTGGCAAAGATACTGGAGTGGTTTTCCATTTCCTTCTCTAGCTCATCTTACAGATGAGGAAACTGAGGCAACAGGGTGAAGTGACTTGCCCACGGTCACACAGCTAGGAAGTATCTGAGTCTGGATTTGAACTCTGGTCCTCCTGAGTCCAGGCCTGGCACTCTGTGCAGTGTAGCATCACCTGGCTGCCCTCTAATAGAAGTCCCTCCCAACACTAATTCTGTGATCCCTCAGGGCCTCAGACCAAGATCACAAAGGCCATAAGGGACTGTCAGACAGCAGAGTTCTAAGCCTAGAAGAGGCTTTAGGACATAGAACATAGAATGTAGAGGGGAGAAATGACCCCGCATTTTCCTGACACTGGGCTTGCTGTTTGGCAAGGGGTCGTGGGTCTAGCGCTAGAAGAGACCCTCATAGGGCTCACCTAGGCCCAGCCCTTCCTTTTACAGGTGAAGAAACTGAGGCCCAGAGACAGGAAAGTGCCCATAGCAGGTCCCTGGGAGAACCCAAGGCCCTTCCTCTGGCTGCAAAATTATCCCAACAATCCCAGCCTTCTCCCCAAGACACTCTTTGCATTTTTCAGGTGCTTAACAAATTTGTGCCAATTTGAGAGCTAAGCTGCCATCTCCCTGACCCACTGTGTGTCTGTCTGTCACATTGCTGGTCTGATGGTCTAAGTGGCCAATTGGCCTTTTATATTAGGGACCCAGAGGCTTTGCCTTCTTGCCTGGGAGGGCACATCCCTCTGAGGGAGCCTAGCTGGATTCTGTTATTTCTCATCAGAGCCCTTGCAGGCCTTCACAGCCCAGTGGGGAGACTTTGAAGTCTCGAGCTTGGGGGTCTAGGCCCAGTGTTTCCCAGCTTGCCTTGTCCCCAGGCCCCATATATGCCCATCAGCAAAAAGCCCAGGGTTCAAAGCAAGGTAATGTATTTGCCTTCCACAAGAGCTGCCTTTTCCATTGAACTTGTGGCCATGTGTGAATTGGGGTGACTGATGAAGATCCTATATGTCCTTTGCAGAGGTGGGGGGCTATGGGTGTGGAACATTGCCTGCATTGCCAGATGATTTACATTCATTTTGCTGGGTCCCTCCTTTTTTCCTTATTCTTTTTAAATTCTTTGTTATAAGAAAGGGTCTACTGGAGTAGAGGAGGGAGAAGTTTATTTTAAGAAAGAAAGATGGGATGGCTAGGTGGTATAGTGGATAGAGCTTTGGGCCTGGAGTCAGGAAGACCTGAGTTCAGATCAGATCTCAAAAACTTACTTGCTGTGTGACCCTGGGCAAGTCACTCTGTTTGCTTCCATTTCCTCATTTGTGAAATGGGGATAATCATAGCACCTACCTTCCATGGTTGTTGTGAGTATCTAAATGAGCTAGTAATTGTAAAATGCAGTAAACACTGCATAAATGTTATTTTTAAAATTGTGAAAAAAATATATTGTGTATATATGTCATATAAACTATATAAATATGTAGAGTGTATAAAATATAGGAAAATAAATTATTTTTTAAAAATCATGTATTTAACTCCCAAGTTTCTGGGGAATCAGCTAGCTATATAGCAGAGGGTTAAGCTTGGACTCAGGGGACTGAGTTGGAATCTTATTTCCTCCAACTCAGGTCCAGATCAACTGTTTGTCCTTATTATCAAGCCTAAATCTGCCTCTCTGCCACTCTCCTCCATGCATTGTTAATCATTCTGCCATCTGGGGCCAAGCAGAAAATGACTATTCTCTTTTCTACAAGATAATCTTTCAGATACCTGACCAAAGGCTATTGTGAGTCTACCCTTCTCTAGGCTAAAAGCTCTGAGTTCTTTCAATAGATCTTCATGTGGGTGTAGTCACTGGGCACTTTCCCAAGCCGGATGCTCTTCTCATCAGTGAGTTTATCAATGTCCTTTCTAAACTGTGATAGCCAGCCCTGGATGCAATACTCCAGATGTGGGCAGCTGTTGCTCTTGTGGTTTGTCCTTAGTTCTCAAAGAGGACCATGACATCAGGAAGGTGATTCCATGACTTGAAAGTGGATTGGATTTAAGTGAGGCAGGGCTGTGCAAAGTCACCAGCCTCACTGTCTCCTCTGGAGCCATCTGGGTCCAGTGGCCAGATATACATCAGGATGACTCTCTTCCTTCCTTCCTTCCTTCCTTCCTTCCTTCCTTCCTTCCTTCCTTCCTTCCTTCCTTCCTTCCTTCCTTCCTTCCTATTGTCATTTGCCCTTCATTCTTGAGGAGGACCATGGCATCAGGAAGCTGATGCCATGACTTGCTAGTGATGTGTGAGGCAGGGCTGTACAAAGTCACCAGCCTCACTTTTTCCTCTGGCGTCATCCAGATCCAGTGACCAGATACAGACCAGGATGACTGGAGTTGGCCCCAGATTCAGTGGAGTATCTTTTCTTCGGCTCTGGACACTGTACCCTTTTTAATTCAGCCTAAGTCAGTCAGTCTAGAAGCATTTATTAAGCACTTAAGGTATCCCATACATAATACTAAGTGCTAAGGATAAAAAGGGCACATGTCCCTGCCCTCAGGGAACTCACATTAGAATAGGGGAGACAACAAGTAATTAATTCAGTATGCTCAAAATATCCACAGAACAGGTGGAAGGTGATCAAAGAAAGAAGGTATTAAGAGGGGCTGAGAAAAGTTTCCTGCAGAAGATGGGATTTTAGCTGAGAATTAAAGGAAGCCAGGAGGTGGAGATGAGGAAGGAGGTCATTCTCAGCATGGAGACAGTCAGTGAAAATACATGAAGATATAACATCATCTGGTTTTTTAAAAATTTCCATTTCCATGTCACATTGATATTTCATTCCTCTACCTTCCCCAGTTCTAAGAACATTATTAGACTGTAAGTTCCTTGAGGGCAGGGACTGTGTTTTGCCTCTTTTCCTATCCCCAGTGCTTAGCATGGTTCCTAGCACACAGCAGGTATTTAATAAATGTTTATTGCTTGACTGATTGAAAATACAGGTCAAGAGACCCAGATTTGAATCCTGGCTTGGATACGAGCAATTCATTGTAACTATCTCAGCCTAGGTTTCCTTCTTGGTGAAATGAAGGGTTTGTACCCTTGGTGGTCTCTAAGATTCTTTCCAATTCTAAGTCAGTTAGTCAATAAACATTTATTAGATGCCTACTGTGTGCCAAGTACTGTGTTAAGCGCTGAGTATACAAAAAGCCCCCAAGGAGCTCACAGTGTGATGTGATCAATGATCCAATGAACTTATTGATTGGATGTGTTGTAGAGAGGAGAGAAATCAGTGAAAGCTGACTGGGTCAGGAAAGGCTTCATGGAGAAAGGTAAGACATGAGTGAGACCTTGAAGGGTGGATAGAATTTGGAGAGGAGAATGAAATGGAAATAATTTTGAAAACAGGAAGAATGCTCCATGTAAACCCAGGAACCATAAATGCTTTTACAAAGGCCTGAATTATCTGGTTAATTGTATAAAATCTCCAAATCCTTCTGCTGGCAAGGACAAAACCCCTGCAGTTCAGAGGCTGAACAACTCTTGGAGAAAACAGAACATTCTGGGATCTGGGAATTGGGATTGGCCGTCTCCACTATCCTCAAATTCTCCAGATAATGACTGAGGCTTCCCCTCCCTGGTGACTGTAGACTCATTCATCCCCTTCCTACCCCATGTCCAGTTGTCCTTGACATCCTGCCAAATGGACTTCCCTTTTGACAGTCACTTCAGTGAAAGGTCAGACTCATAGCCTTCCAGAGTAATCCCCTGGGGAAGCTGGGTGAGACAATGTTCTCTGGGGTGGGGTTCAGGAACACAGTGGATTTCCAAAGAGCCACTCATTAATTTGAAGTAAAATCTTCAGCCAGATTTTAATCAAGGGCCATTTTGATTCTTGAAGCTGTTGGGATGTGCGGCAGCCAGCTTGTACTGACTCTAAAGATCTGATTGTTAAAATTTCATTGTCTTTATACGTCAGAAACCAGAAAATTGTACAGATCGGGCTTTTTGATTCATTGCTTTCTTGATTATCTAGGCGTAAAAAAGTCATGGAGAAGATGTTAAAAATACAGATCAAACTTTAAAGTGTGTTGCACATTTTTGTTAAATGTTTACCAGCTCCTTTCACTTGGTCTGGGAATCAGGAGGGCTGGGTTTTACTTTGAGCTTTTCCACCTACTTACTGTGTGAACTTGGACATCCAATTTCTCTTTGTTTAACCTCAGTTTCTTAATTTATCAAATGAGGAAATTGGGTTAGACGGTCTCTAAGGCCCTTCCCAGATCTGACATTTTATATCCTGAGACCCTCTAGAGCAGAGGTGGGCAACCTGCAGCCCCAAGGTCACATGTAGCCCTTTAGGTCCTCAAGTGTGGTCCTTTGACTGAATCTAAACTTCATAGAATAAATCCTTTGAATTCAGTCAAAGGGCCACACTTGAGGACCTACAGGGTCATATGTGACCTCGAGGTCACAGGTTCCCCACCCTCGCTCTAGACTCTTACATTCAGTGTCCTAAGATTCCTTGAATCTCTGATATTCTATGTTCTAATGTACCTTCTGGTCTTTGTATTCTATGTTCTAAGGCTCTCCAAGTTCTGATGTGTTAGATTCTTAGGTCTTACCCAGCTCTGATAGTCTACATTTCAACCAGAGCTATAATTAGGAATTTTTGTACCTGGGAGAAAATTCAATTATTAACAATAATACTACTAATAACTAGTATATTGGGGTGGCTAGGTGGCACAGTGAACAGAGCACCGGCCCTGGAGTCAGGAGGACCTGAGTTCAAATGCGGCCTCAGACACTTGACACACTTACTAGCTGTGTGACCTTGGGCAAGTCACTTAACCCCAATTGCCCTCCAAAAAAGATAACTGGTATATCTATCTATCTAGCACTTTAACATTTGCAAAATACTTTACAAATAAATATTGCCTCAGCTGATCCTCACAATGGCCCTATGGGGAAACTGACGCAAATAGAAGTTAAATGACTCACCCAAGGTCATGTGGCTATTAAATTAATGAGACAGAACTTGAACTTAGGTCTTCCTGACTTCCTAGCCATTGAACACTTGGCTACTAGTTGGTAGGGAGGCAGGAGCAGCAAGGACAGTCTGAGTGAGTGTGGTCTGTCTTGGAGCTGAGGCAGCCTATCCAAAAGCACCCCCCACAAACCCTCAGGGTTAGGGAAAGAGGAGAGGAGATAGGACCTGGAAGGGGCCAGCCTGTGCTGCTTAACAATTCAAAGAGGCAGAAGCACCTGCTTCTGAGAGAAAGCTCGTCTCCTTGGAGATCATTACACTGGAACAAGACCCTGATGGCCCCACCCTAGTTATTATGCTTGTACTTTTAAGGTTTTTTTTCCTTCTATATCTGACATTTTATATCCTAGGGTCTCAGAATTTGGGAAAAAAGCCCACAACTATAATTCTGTGCCTACAGCCTTGGTTGAGGGGCCTCTTCAGTAACTCTGCCTGGCCAGAGCAGGCTGTTAGCTACTCGTGACAGTCCTCCTGTCCTCCTGGAGCCCGCTGATAAGGTTCTTCTTCTTCTTCTTCTTCTTCTTCTTCTTCTTCTTCTTCTTCTTCTTCTTCTTCTTCTTCTTCTTCTTCTTCTTCTTCTATTAGCTCCTTTCACCCACCATGGGACATCCCAAGACAACACGAAGAATCTAGACAAGAGATTTTATCTTCTTCATGGCTCTGCCAATAAGGTCACAAACCAGAGACCATTATGAAAGCTCAGAGGCTTATGAAACTCAGGAACTGTCAGGACAAAGGGAATGTAGGCAAGGAATCACAAGCTAATGAAAAGAGGCACTGGGGAAGGCTGGTGAACCAGCCCTTCTTGCTGCCTTCAGTAGAGAGTTGGCCATCGGGCTGATGTCTACCAGGCATAACAAAGGGGGCTTATCTAGAATAGAGACAGCCTGGGATCGGGATAGCTTGGGTCAGGAAACCAGAAAAGTTTGTTGGAAGATTAGATATCCCCATTTCTCAGATGGGAAAACTGAGGCTTGAGGTGGTGAGAAGACTTGCTCAAGCTTATCCAGCTGGCAAGTGTTAGAGCCAAGGCTCAGACCCAGATCTCACTTGCATATGAGAAGAATACTTCTACTCTTGAAATTACCCAAGAGAGGGAGCAGTGTCCAGACCTGAGGATAAACAATTGCCCTCTCTCTGTATTTCCCCCTTTGAATGAAAATCCAGGTTACACTCTAATCCTCTGTCACATAATCCCACCCTTTCCCTGCAAAGTGGAAGCCAGGTGGCTCTGAATCTGAAGGAGCAGGTGGAAAAAATAGTCAGTACAGAAAAAAAAACAGCTTTCTGTTCTGAAGGGGTATTACATCCATTCTGAAGACGACAAAACAGAGAGCCAAAGAGTTGTGCTTTTATTTTGTATATACTTAAGCAGCTGCGTGCTGATAAATGTTTAACAACCTGCTCTCTAAAAAAAATTACCCAGAATATGCTTGAAAGTTTAATCTGTTTCATTGACATTTTTCTGACACTTTCCTAAGTCTAGAAAATCAACGAAACAGTAAATCAAGTCCTGATTTGTAGCATCTATTGATTCTGAGGCATAAAAGTTCATACTGAAAATTTAACAATCAGCTCTTCTGAGCCCAAAGGAACTGATTCCAGCAAACTCTGGTTTATGTGTATCGATTTCTTCTAATAGGGTATAGACGCCTCGAGGTAGAGACTGTCTCATTTTTGTTCTTGAACCTCCAGCACCCAACCCCATGCCTGGCACATTGTAGTGAGACAGATAGGACTCCATTTGTAATTTTGTTGTTATAGGGAACTCCCATATGAGGAAACTCCCTCTCTCGATGCAGGTTAGCTTCTTCTCTGTGACTTAGCATTTTGGGGAGCTTCCCAGGATGCGGTTTAAGAAACTTGTCTAGAGCCAGTATGGGTCAAAGGTAGAACTTGAACCCAGGACTTGCTTACTCTAACATTGACCCTCTACTGTACCATCCTGAGCCTCCTATTAGGAAGTTCTTATAAATATTTGGGGCAACTAGGGGATGCCATGATGTGCAGAGTGCTGGGCCTGGAGTTAGGAAGACCTGAATTCAAATTTGACTTCAGATACTAGTTGTGTGACCCTGGGCAAGTCACTTCACCTTGTTTGCCTTATGTGTAATATGAGCCAGAGAAGGAAATGGCAAAATCCTCCAGTATCTTTGCCAAGAAAACCCCAGATCAGGTCATGGAGAGTCAGACATGTCAGAACAACAAAAATGTACCAGGTACACATATAAGCCACAGAAAGACAATCTCTTACCTCAAGGAACTAACAAAAATGGCAGTCAGCATTTTAGTATTTTTCTCTTCAGGCACATTGTAGATACTTACGAAGTGTTGGCTGAAATGAATTCTATTCTTGCTTCAGAAGTTTTCCAATGTTTTTTTGCCTCACTAGTCATGTCTCCCCTTTCCCTCTCCCTCCTTAAGACCGTAGTTAACCAGGGTTCATTGCCAGTACCTGCAGAAAGCAAAGGATTCTGGGAGCTCAGTTGTGTACACTGGCCTCCCACTCCTAACCTGAGGCTGTCATCCCTGAGGCATGGCCTCCCTAGAGGGTCATAGGAGGAAAGGACTACTTCCTTCTCTGGCCTGGACCACAAGCATTGTATTTCAGCTTGTTTTTGAAATATGACTTTGCGGGTAGAGACTTTGGAAAAGAGGCTGTCTGTGAGAAAGGCATTGACATGCAGGGGGAGGAAGACTACTTCCCCAATACTTCAAGAATTCAAGAACTTGGGCCAACTTAGGGGAAAACACAGAATTTTAGAATTGGCCAAGATTCTCTCTCCATGCCTAGAGGCACCGTCTCCTCCTTGGATGTCTGACCTCTTTCAAAGCTCAGTTCAATCTTTTCTCCCTTTACTTGGGTTCTGCCATTGGAAATTACTTTGTATTTATTTTGAATTTGCATTTCTACTAACATGGCATTTCCCCATAATGGAATTAGAGCTTCTTGAATGCTTATGCACATAGTAAGTGTTGTTGAATTGAAGAAGAGTTAGAAGGGACCTCTAATCCAGTTCATAAGGGAAAGGAGCCCCCATTGGTCAAACAGACAGACAACACACATTCATTGAAGCAGAATTATGTGCCAAGCATTGTGCTAAGTTCTTCGGATACAAAAAGAGCCAAAAGACAGTCCCTGCCCTCAGGGAGCTCACACCCTAATAGGGGAACAACATATATTTGTTTAAATAAATATATACCAGGTAATCAACAGACCGGATAGATAAGAAATCATTCCTTCCTGCCTGTTTGTCCTTCATTCTTGAAGAGGACCATGACATCAGGAAGGTGATGCCATGACATGCAAGTGAATTGGATTTAAGGGAGGGAAGAATGTGCAAAATCATCAGCCTTACCTCTCCTCCAGAACTGTCTGGACCCAGTGGCAAGACATTGGTCAGAATGACCAGACATAGCCCCAGAAGCACTGGGAGACCTTGGCCTTTTTAAGCTAAGGTCTTTCCTGGGTCTCAGTTTGACTGAGGCAATGCTCATTCAGTGACTAAGGTAAGGTAAGAAATGAGGCAAAGCGTGGCTTCTACTACTTAGTCAAAAAACCCAAACAAAACAAAACAAAACCAATCTGGGAGGGAAGGATCCTCAGGGTTTCTGGCCAAAACAGACAATTTTCGCTCACTCTGAGCCATCAGAGCTCAAACAATGACCAAGTAACGCTTGGGCTAACGTGTTGTTAACCAATCAATGAGAGCCAGAGTGATTTGAGTTTAAGGTATGGTCCTTAAAAGAGAAATCTAGCCCATAAATCCTAGGATATCTTGAGAGGTTTCAGCAATCAAATTTTATATTCTTTTGGGGAAAGTACCCACAGGTAAGGGTATGATTTCCCTATGTGGAAAGAAGGAGAGGAAGGAGGGAGGGAAGTAGGGAAGAAAGGAAGGAGCTGCATTGACTTGCTGGAACTGGCCAATGGGGCAACTAATCTTCCTCACAGATCATTGTCCTTTTGTTCTAGAAGAGGAACAATGACATCTGGAAGGTGATGCCAGAACTTGCAAGTGAATTGGCCTTCAGTGAGGGGGAGCTGTGCAGTCTTGTCCTGAGATAAGAAATAATCAACAGTGACAAAGCCTCAGGAGTAGAGGATGTTCTAGAGCAGTGGTTCTCAACCTTCCTAATGCCATGACCCTTTAATACAATTCCTCATGTTGTGGTGACCCCCAAACATAAAATTATTTTCGTTGCTACTTCATAACTGTGGTTTTGCTACTGTTAAGAATCGTAATGTAAATATCTGATATGCAGGATGTAATTTTCATTGTTACAAATTGAACATAACCCACAGGTTGAGAACCACTGTTCTAGGGTGAGAAATCCTCAGGAGTGGAGGGATGTTCTAGAGTCAGAAGGCCTCAGGAGTAGAGGGATGTTCTAGAGTCAGAAGGCCTCAGGAGTGGAGGGATGTTCCAGGGTGGAGGTCACAGGCGCTGAAGGAATTTCCAGAGTGAGAAGGCAGTTGGGGAAAGGTAGTGATGTCAAAACCAGAACAAACTATATGCCAACAAGTTTGAATTTGATTTCTGGTAAAATTCTAAAATATCTTATTAAGGGATAGTTACAAAGGGAAACAACCATCAAAAAGAAGTGCTCAAGCCAGATTAACTTTAGTTTTTGAATTTTTGGATAAAGCTCCAATAGCTTCAACAGAACACTGCCCAAAGTCCCTCATGTTGTTCTTAAGGGACAAGAGGGGGATTTGTGGGGTAGATGATCACATAGATTGCTGAAGTCAGAGCTGCTTAAATAGCTGGACCCAAATGACTCAGTGTCACTACTGGAGTTCCCCAGGGATCTGTCCTTACCAGGTGCCATTTAATATTTGGATGGATTTGAGTGGGTGGTGCAACATGGCCTCCTGAGCCACCAGTGGAATCTTGGGCTACTTTAAGAGAGGCATAATGTTCAGGAGTAGAAGGGGATAGTTCTATATCTTAGTATGTTCAATTTTGTACACCAGAAGGGCATTCACAGGCGGGAGAACACCCAGACGAGGTCACTCCAGGTGATGAAGGACCTTAGGTCTATATGAGAGATGGTGGTTGGATAGTTCAGAAAAAAAATTCGGGTTTGGGGGAGGCAGAAGGAACCTTTGTGAAGGCTGTATTCAAGTATTTGAAGAGCTGTCCTGTGGAAGAAAAAAACCATTTGTCCTGCTTGGCCAAAGGGCAAAAAATAGATGACAGGTGGGAGCTGTAAAAAGAAATGTTTAGCCTTGACCAAAAAAGTGATACCTAGGGGCAGCTAGGTGGCACAGTGAATAGAGCACCAGCCCTGGAGTTAGGAGGACCTGAGTTCAAATTCGGTTTCAGACACTTAACACTTACTAGCCATATGACCTTGGGCAAGTCACTTAACCCCAATTGCCCTGCCTTCCTCCCTCCAAAAAAGCAAAAAAATAAATGACACCTAACAGGGTCAAGGTGGAATGGGCTGCCATAGGAAGGAGAGGACTCCTGCTCACCAGAAATCTTCAACCTGAGGGTGAAGAAGTTTGGATGAAGGCAGGGATTGTCTCTGTCTTTCATCCTCAGTATTTGGTACATGGTAAGAACTTAATACGTGTTTTTTCATTCATTCATGTTGTCAGAGGAATTTCTATTTGTGTATGGATTATATTAGATGGCCTTTGAGGTGTCTTCTAATTCAATTCGGAGAGACTCAAAACGAGCAGGTTTTTAGGGTTTTGCCATTGCAATTAATAACTTCCTTTTCATTTACTCATCCATCCATTGATCCATTTGTTCATTCATCCATCCCTCCATTCATCCATCCATTCATTCTTCCATTTATCCATCCATCCATCCATCCATTTGTTCATTCATCTATCCATTCATGTAGAAAGGAATCATATTTGGGGATGGGTAGATGGTCTCTAAGGTCTGTTCCAGTTCAGATCTTGTTATCTTTGGTTCTAAAAAGGATTTTTCTGTCTGTGAGCATTTCCCACTCCCCCTCTCTCCCCTGCCCCAACCAAATATCAGAGAGGCTCAAAGCAATGGTGTTTCTCGGATTATGCCACTGGGAGTGATTTAGGACAACAGGGAAAGGATTCACTAAAACTAACCTATACCCAGTTCAGTCTTTGTATTTGTGGAAATGCAGCTGAGGAACTTTTCTGAAAGGCACCAGAAAAGCATGGGAAGGCCTTGATTGTTTCTCCTTGGGCTTTCTATGAAGCACCACCAAAATCTTATTAAACCAACAAGGAGGGCAAAGAAGTTCCCCCCTCGCCTTCCTGAGGGGCTTGTGGAGTGTGAGATAGGAAGGGACCTGCAGGCCTGAATCTCTCTGGTTCCCTTCACTGAATCCTTCATTAGCATTTGGCTCTCCTGGACAGCACCAACCCCCATCCTCCTCCCTCCTTCTTCCTGCCTGGCTGGTCCTCACACAAACACAAAAGACAATATGGAAAAGTCTTTAAGCAGGAGGTGCTAGAGGAGAGGTGGTGAGATCAGCAAAGTCCAGATTCTCACAAGAAATATATTGACTTAATATATCTTTTTTTGAAAAAAAATTGTTTATTGATGCATATAAAATTGTTTAGAAATGCACTCTGTTGAAACTGTGTTCGTAAAAGGCATAGAATCATAAATTTAAAGCCAGAAGAAATTTTAGAGACCTCTCATTTCACAGGCAAGGCTAGCAGGCGTGATTTGAATTCAGGTCTTCTTGACTCCAAACCCTAGCTGCCTCTGGAAGGGACCTTAGAGGTCATGTAGGCCAATTCCTACATTTTTCAGATGAGGAAAATGAGACCCAGAGAGTTTACTTGACTTAGTCAAGACATCTTTTATTTTTAGGCCACAAACACTTTTATATATCCATCCTGTGGTCCCTTGAGTTGAACTCTGCCTGGTAGTAATGATAGTTAAGCAAAGACACCCTATGCAGGAACCAATTCTGACAATGCATACAACATTCTGACCTCACCTCTCCACTGTGAGGAGGAAAATAAGTGTCATTACCTTCTCTAGGTCATTTTTTTCTTTTCCTTACTTAGAGTTCTGTTTCCTTTCATGAAACTGAAAAGATCACTTTCAATTCTAGGTTTCTGTGGTTCTTGTTTCTTAAAGGGATTTGCCAGTTTGTCCTCAGTAATCAATTAATCAACAAGAATTTATTAAATTCCTACTATATTCTAGACCTCTGGCCTCAAGGCCACATGTGGCCCTCTAAGTCCTCAAGTGTGACCCTTTGACTGAATCAGGCTGTACTTGAGGACTCAGAGGACCACACGTGGCCTCAAGGCTGAAGGTTCTCCGCCCCTGATCTAGACACTTGTAGTATAAAAACAGCTGCTGGGCTTGGGGCGGGGGGTGGGGGGAACGCTCAACCTCTCCCTCTCTCACCAAGGATGGAGCCCCAAGTCTGGACCTACCATTGTGAGTAGGGGTCAGTCTTGGGGAAGGAGAGAAGCTAGCTTATAAAAGAGAGTAGTGAGACTCTATTTCATTGTCTCTGGCTCTTTATGCCTTGGCATCCTGCGGAAAATGACTTCAAGCTTGGGTTTGGCTCCAAATGCCAAATAGAAAGGTTCTCAATGCATAACGTAGATCAGGTATAGGACAGCTATTTATTCCTTGCACATAAAAGATTCATAAGTGAACAATAACCAAGACCAAAATGAAGCAGTGATTTAAGACAATAAGAGCTAGCATTTATATAGTGCCTTATGGTTACCATTTACTTCATATATGTTACTATTATATTCTCCTAGGAGTTTGAGACTTAAAACCTCAAAACCTGAAGCACTTTGCAGGATGAATGAATCAGGTTTCTGCCTTTGACTCAGCCCCTCAAGTCCATGCCTTCTGAGGAGCCAGGCCAGAACCTGGGCTCCTCTATCTATGATAATTTTCTTCCCCAAGAAGCACTAAAGTGACTGTAGGAGCCACCTCCCATGGTGTGGTGAACACTGACTGAAGACACCCAGGGCAGCTGCTCCCCAAGAGTCCTGCTCTCAGGATTGCTGTTTGGGTCCCCAAGCCCAGGAAAGAACTGCTAGGCAGGAGAAACAGCCCAAGCTTGCCTAGGTAGCATTCATGTCTGAGGTTGGCAGATGGAGGTGGGGGGATAGGAAGAGGGAAAAATGAAGAAAAAACAGAGAGAGAGAGAGAGAGAGAGAGAAGGAGAGAGAGAAAGGAGAAAGGAGAGAGAGAGAGAGAGAGAGAGAAAGAGAGAGAGAGAGAGAGAGAGAGAGAGAGAGAGAGAGAGAGAGAAAGAACACATTACATGCCACATGCCAACCATTCTGGGGAAGAGAGCATCAGAGGGTGGATTTACTCCTTTACAATCTACTGAGCAGTGGATCCTTCTTGATTTAGTGACCAAGTGCTCTGTGGAGCAGCTTAGATGTACCCTTGCCCAAATATCATGGGGGGAGGGGGTGTAAAGTTGGGTAATAAAGGGATAAGTCAGGGTTTGCTAGGTTATCACAAGGAACCAAGTTCTTCAGTGGTGAGCCTGTATCCCCTGAAGTGGCCAGGGCCCAGACTTAATTCCTCAGTCCATGAAATGACCACTGAACACCATGGGTTATTAGATGATACCCTGCTGCTTGGGGGTCTGCCTGGGTGGGGAGGATATCAGTTAACTGCCTTTCCAGGTCTCACAAGGTCTTGTACAGAAGAAAAGAAGCTACCATTCCAGACACAGGCTTAAAGTCCAGTGCTGGGTCAGGAGAGGGACATCCTTGTCCTACCGACCTTCCAGACTGCAGAGAGTTATCAAAACAGTAAGGAGAGAACCTAAGGAGAAGGAATTGGCCCTGAAGCACATCCATGAGTCCGAGCTCTGTGGCCAATGAAGAGTTTTCTTGGCCAAAGGGAAGAGGATATTCAAAATGAGTGGTGGAGGGGAAAGCCCCCCCCCCCCATCATGAATCCCTAAAGTGGGTGTGGCTACTCATTTTTCATTTTGCTTATTTCACTCCTTATGAGTTCCTATAAATCCTTCTGTTATATGAATTCCTCATACTCCTCATTTTTACAGTCTGTTTATTGTGGATGCCATCTTGGAGGTGAGAGGAGAGGGATGGTAGTCTATAGTAGCAGTCCTCAAAGGGTGTGAGGGCTCCTGGGGGGTCCCTGAGACCCTTTGTGATGTGTGTGAGGTCATAACTTTTTTCACAATAATCATAAGATGTTTTAATCGCAGCACTCTTTGGGAGATTCTCAATAATTTTTAAGAGTATAAAGGAATTCTGAGACCAAAAAGTTTGAAAATCTCTGACTTAGGGAACAAAATATCAAAGATGGAGTCAGGAAGACTCCAAGTTTTACCTAAGACAGTGAGCAGCTGTGTAACCCTGGGCAAAGCTTTTAGCTCCTCTCTGTTTCAGTTTCTGCATCTGTGAAATCAGGAGAATAAGGAACATCCTCCACAGAAGACTGTTTTAAAGGTGGAATGAACTAGGTTATGGAAAGGCTTTCATGAGGATGGGACACTGGGCTGGGAATCAGGAAGACCCATCTTTGTGAGTTCAAATGTGGCCTCAGACGCTTACTAACTGTGTGACCCTGGGTAATTCATTTAATCCAGTTTGCCTCAGTTTCCTCTTCTGTAAAATGAGCTGGAGAAGGAGTTGGCAAACCACTCCAATATCTTTGCCAAGAAAACCCCAAATGGGCTCAGGAAGAGTCACACACAACTGAAAAATGACTGAACAACAAAGGGCTTTGCAAACCTTAAATCACTATAGAAATTCTAGGACACAGTGGCAAGTGACTGGATGTGCAGAAGAAAGGTGTGACTGCCAAAAAGACAGTCTCAAGCCAGAATGAAAGAAATCCCATAGGACTATGGCACTCATAGCACCAGAGGGGACCCAGAGTCTGATGTGAGGTGGAGGGGCTGAGCAGATCTCAGACAAGAAAATGCAAGAGAGTTGGGATTTGGATGCTTCCTTGAGAGCTAGATCTTGGTACAAAAAGCTATCCCTCCCAGACTTTCTTCTTTGCTTTAATTATCCATCTCTTTCTCTCTCTCTCTCCACCCCATCCCGCCCCAGGGCTGTCCAAAGGGGCAGCAGGTGGCTCTTTCTTGTCTCAGAGGTGAGGGCCTGGCCAGGAAAATCAAGTTTTTCTGTCCAGAGTATAGAGGAGAGTTTGCTTTTTGGAACTGGAAAGACAACTGTTGCCATGGCTAATTCCTTGTATTGCTCCATTAAAAAAAAAGAAAAACAAAACCCTAAATCATGGCCAACACATGACACAGAGGGTTGTTTTATAAAAATACATGGAAAGGTCCCTACGTCTCATCCTAAGCCAAGTTTGAAAGCTGAGGTACAGGAGGGGGAGGAAGAGCATAGCCCAGTAGGGAGGGTGGGGTTAGGTTGGCGGTAGGGATTGATTGAAAGAGCATCAGCCTGGGAAGCAGGAGACTTGGGTTCTTTTTTATTTTGTTTAATTCTTCAACATTTTTATTGAAACTTTTGAGTTTCAAATTCTGTCCACTCCCCCTCCTGTCCCCTGTCCCTGAGATGGTAAGCAATAGATATGTTATACTTATGCAATTATTGAAAGCATTTCCGTATTAGTCATTTTGTATCACAATACTCCAATAAAAGAAAAAATGAAAGAAAGTGAAAGATGGCGTGCTTCGATCTGTATTCAGTCAGTGTCAGTCCCTTCTCTGGAGGTGGATAGGATGCATCATTAGTCCTTTGGGATTGAGACTTGAGTTCTAGTCTTGGCTATTCTACTAGCTGTGACACTCTCTGGGCCTCAGTTTACTGCCCTTTAAAATGGAGAGAAGGTGCTAGACAAGATGCACTTTTGGTTTTAACATCCTATGCTGACATGAGACTCTCAGCCCCTGGGCACCAACAGCAATCCCCAGGGGAACCAGCATGGTTCTACAACAGGATTGTGTCCTTTAGGAAACAATGGATTAGCTCTAGTCAAACCCATGGCTAATGCTTCTGAAGCAGGGACCCTGGTATTTATCAAGGGAAAAAGACGTTGTTGTTGTTGTTGTTGGGTTGATTTCAGTCATGTCTGATTGATTCTCTGTGACCCCATTTGGGGTTTTCTTGGCAAAGATACTGGAGTGGTTTGCTGTTGCCTTCTCCAGCTCATTTTACAGATAAGGAAACTGAGGGAAACAGGGTGAAGGGACTTACCCAGAGTCACACAGCTAGTAAGTGTCTGAGGCTGGATTTGAACTCATGAAAAGGAATCTTCCTTATTCCACTGCCAGTGCTCTGTGCACTATGGTGCCACCTAGAAACTGGTATTTATTTATCAAGAGAAGAAGAGATGGATCCTACATATAAGCAGAGATCTGTCCTTTAGCACCTGTGGGCTCCCCATATAGGCATCTCTGAAGCACAGTCCACTCCAGGAGCCAGTACACTGGACAATTTCCTAGTAGAAATGGTCTGGAACCAGCTTTGTAATTCCCACTTTTGAGACCTCAGGCAAATCCCTTAATTTCCCTAGCCCTCTGTTTCATTATCATAAAATGGCGGTTACCAAGGACTCTCTCAGCTTGAAATCTCCAAGTGTGATACAATAGGAGAACTGGATTTGGAATCAAAGGTCCTGGGTTCAAATACTGTCTTATGTCATTGAGACCTATGAGACGTATGGGTCTTTGGACAAATTACTTCACCTTTTGTCAGCTCCTCATATGTAAAATGAGGCCATTGGACCAGATGATTCCTAAGGTCCCTTCCATCCCTATATCTGTGCTCCTATGACCTTATAACAGAGGCCGGGGGTGGGGGTGGGAGAGGAATGACCTGTAGTGGGTAGAAGCCATCTGCTGGTTCTAATGAAACATGGCCTCAGGTAAGTGACCAAGGACAGCTCCTGCTTCCCAGGCCCTGCTGCCAGGCCAGGCAGACCCTGATTCTGGGCCTTCCAGCTTCGAGGTGTGGGAGACTAGGGCGAGGGTGGGGTGGCTATTTCTGTCTCTGGGATGACTTCCTCAAACTTTCTGCTCAGGTTCCTGGCCCACTTTCCCCGAGAGAACCTTCTGTTGGCTGTATCGATCTGCTGCCCTGCTCAGCCCACCTCTGTCTCTGTCTCTCCCACTCTTGTCTCTTTACTCTCTCTGTCTCTCTCTCTTCTCTCCCTCTCTGTCTCCCTGTCTCTGTCTGTCTCTCAGACACACAGAGAAAAATTAAGTGACTTATCCAAGGTCACATAGTTACTAGTAATTAACAGAGCTGGGATTTGAATCCATATCTTTTGATTCCGAATGTGGGACACGTTCTCCTGCACCACAAGGCAAATGTTCTGCTGTTATCATTACTTAAGCTCATTCTCCGCCTCTTTGTGGGCTCCTGGGATCATAGATGCGGATCTCAGCAGCTGTTAGTCCACCCCCCCTTTTGTTTTTTACAGATGAACTGAGGTCTGAAGGAGTTGTGTGTTTTATTCAAGTTCACATGGCAAAGGGCAGAGCAGGAATTTGAACCCAGGTCCCTGGCCTAAAAACAAATCTGGTCCACTTTCCATGACTCCATGTCTTTCTTACTAAGATTCAGATTGAAAGGATTTTGGCCCGAGTTGCTTATCCTGCTACTATTACAACTAGTGTTATTACTAGTCTGCTAGGCCACAACCGCTGTGCGTCTGCCTGTGAGCTCTCTGTGCCTCAGTTAGTTTCCTCACCTGGAGTACCTTAGCTGGTCGGGCTAGCAATGGCTCTCCCCCTCCCCAGTCTGCCAGGGAAGAGCACAGACAGCCCTTCCAGAGAGAAGCTTCCAGAGCCAAAGTACGTGCAGACATCACCTGGCAGCCAGAGTAGCTGAGCTGTGCTTGCATGAAGTCTTTGGGCTTAAATCTCCCCGCCCCCCCAACCGCAGATACCACCCCCTGCCCCTCCCCCACCTCCCCGACTCTGATCCCCAAGGGCTCTCCTGGTGGTCTCTGCCTGCGGATGTTCTAAGAGGAGGGGGCAAGTGGGAGGATGTCTGCTGGGAGGGAGGGAGGGAGGCCCAGAAACTCCCAAAGCAGGAGATGAGCCCCTTCCTGGCCCCCTGAGCTGGCGCTTCCCCCCAAAGCTCAGGGAGAGCCAGACTGAGCTTCTACTTCATTTCTTGGGGAGGGAGGCCAAGTCCTGCTGGGTGTTGCTCAGGCAATTGGGATGATAATAATAGCTCTGGTTTCTATGGAGATTTAAGGTTTGTGGAGTATTTTTTCCCAATAAAGTACTCAGGCTCCAAGAGGAGGCTGCACCGCTTCTGCTCCGAGATCTGGTGCGGGAGGTTCTAGTATAAGAACGAGTTAGATTAGTGATGTCGCAGGGCCAGGGGACCCAAAGCCTAACCAGACCCCTGTCACCAGCTGTGAGACTTTGGGGAAGCCCCCTCACCTTTCTGGACCTAGTTTCCTCCTCTGTAAAATCAGGGGAGGGGAAAGATGGCTCGGGACGCCCATTCTACCCTGAGCTATTCTGAACTAGTTCATACGACTATTATTACCCCGGTTTTACAGATGAGAAAGCTGGGACTCAGAGAAGGGTAACAAAAAGTAACAAAAGAAGCGACATCTTCTCCTGAATATTCTCTATTTTCTGGTTTTCTGTGACTCCTTCCTGCGGTCTTCTTACCTGTCTGACTCACCATTCTCAGCCTCCTTTGGTGTCTCTTCATCCACATATACTCCCTAATTGTGAATCTTCCCCAAAACTTTTAGAGTTTTTTTCTCCTTCTCCTTCTTCTCTTTCTCCTCCTCCTCCTCCTCCTTCTCCTCCTCCTCCTCCTCTTCCTCCTCCTCCTCCTTCTCCTCCTCCTCCTCCTCCTCCTCCTTTTCTTTCTCTCTTCCCCTCT
>CM053587.1:339233429-339252529 GCA_028646515.1 Pseudochirops corinnae | reverse complement strand
CTCCTCCCTCTCTCCTTCCCTTTCTCCCCCTCTGTCTTCTCTCTTTCCTTCCCCTTCCTTTCTCCCTCTCCCTTTCTGTTTTCTCTCTCTTTCCCTTCTCTCCCTTTCTCCTTCTCTGCCTTCTTTCTCTCCTTCACCTCTCTCCCTCCTTTTCTCCCTCTCTGTCTTCTCTCTCCTTCCCCTCCCTCTCCTCTCTTCTGTTTCCTCATCATTTCCTTTGGGTTTCATCACCATTATGCTGATGACTCCCAGACCCAACCCTAGCTCTCCCCAGACCTTCAGTCCCATATCACCACCCACCCACTGGATATCTCATTCTGGATGTCCTAGACACTTGTTCCTTTCCCCTGAAAACCCAGCTCTGGTCAGTTTCACTACCTGGCACCACGCACCTTCCAGGCTTCAAGGTTCAAAACCTCAGCCTTGTCTTCAGCCCTTCCCTCTCTCTTATGCTATCTCTCTAGTCTTTCCTTCCACATTATTTCTTGTCTCTATCTCCTCCTCTTTACTCCCAGTCACATTAGTTTATTAGTCTCCCTAATTAGTTTTCTCCATCATTCCTGTAGCTTCCAAAGTGATTTTCTTTAAGGGCAGATTTGATGCTGTCACTCTCCTACTCAATAAACTTGAATGGTTCCCTAGTACCCTTAGGTGAAAAATATCATCTCCTCTATTTAGCTTTTAAAGTCTTTCCAAACTGAGCCCCTGCCTATCATTCCAGACGTATGCTACATTATTCTTCCTTCCATACTCTGGGGTACAGTCAAACTGGTCTTCTCTCTGTTATTCCCCATCAGCCTGCCATCTTTTCCCCACTTTGGCACTGACTGTCCAGCACGCCTAGAATGTATTCTCTTCTCCCTTTGGCCTCTTGGAAGCCCCCATTTCTGTCAAAGCAAAACTCAGGTGTTTCAAAAGACCTTTCCTGAGCCCTCCCTCCCTGCTAGGGATCTATTCCCAAATGACTTTAACTGTTTGTGTAAGTATTGTCACCATCGGAATGTCACTGCCTTGAGGGCAGGCACTGTTTCATTGTCTTTGTATCTTTAGCACCTACCACAGTGCTGGGGACCTACTAGGTGCTGTTTAAATTCTTGTTGATGAGTCTCACAATGATACCGTGAAGTAGGTGCTATTATTACTCCCATTTTGCAGATGATGAAACTTAGGCACAGATAGGTGATGCAACTTACCCATGATCACACAGCTAGTAAGCGTCTGAGGGAGGATTTGAACTCAGGTCTTCCTAGTACCTAGTTCAGCACACTCATACTACATCACCTAGCTGCCAATAAAAGCTCAGGTCCGGGTCAAAATAATAACTAGGATTGGTTATCTGGCACTTTACACACACAATCTCATTTGACCCTCATGGCCACTCTGTGAGGGAAGCCAGTGCAGGTTAATTACTATGCCCATTTCACAGATAAGGAAAGTGAGGCTGGGAAAGGTGACGTGATTGGCCCATGATCTCCCAGTGAGTCTCTTAGTAGAAAGATCCTGAACTCAAGTGTGAATCCTGGCTCTGTAACTCCTTAGTTATGTGACCTTGAGCAAGTCACTTGAACTTGACCCTTCTGAGACTCACTTTCTTCACAATCCATACATTGTATTTTCCCCAGCCTAGCTTGGTGCTTAGTGTGGAGTTTAATAGATGTTTTAATGAGTTGAGGTTTTAAAATGGGGGTGATAATATCTGTGCTACCTGCCTTGCAAACTTATACTTTGGGCCCAAAGTAACAGGGAAGGAGCAGGACCTGTCCTTTCATTTGTATGGGCTGCTCTTAGGTGACGAAATCCTCTTTACCAGTTCAAGTTAACTTTTTCTGCCTGGCAGTCATAGAGTTACAGGAGTTACCTAGATTACTGAGAAGTTATGTGACTTGCCCAGGGTCACACAGTGAGACCTGAACTCAGGCTTTCCTGGCTCCAAAGCCAGACCTATGGCCATTCCACCAGAGTCATCAAGCACACAGCTCTCAGCCATATGGGACCCACTGCCTTCCCAGCTCCATCCAAATCAGATTAAAATGGGACAGCCAGGTGGCCCAGTGAATAGAGCACTGGCCCTGGAGTCAGGAGGACCTTCAAATTTGGCCTCAGACACTAACCACTTACTAGCCATGTGACCTTGGGCAAGTCACTTAACCCTAACTGCCCTGCCTTCTCCCCTCCAAAAAGACCAAAAAAAAAAAAATCAGCTTAAAATGGAATTGGGAAATATTTAACAATACAAAATACATCAAACATAGATAACATTGCAAACTAAGCCAGGTATGTGGCCCACAGAGATCCTTATGTAGGGATGAATGGCCTCAGTTTCTACTCGAATTTGACCCCACTGTATTCCTCTTTACCATGATGACTCCTGATTCTGAGGAAATTCCATTCAAATTAGTTCAATAAGCACTTATTAAGAAATATGGGCAAGATATTGCAGGAAGTGATGGAAACACAAAGACAAAAACCTCAAGGAACTTGCATTCTATGAGAGAGATGCAAAGTATACCAATTAGCAAACACAGAAAATTTGGAGGGGAGAGCAGGAATAAATGAGTGGGGGAAAAACTTCCTTTCAGAGGCAGCAATGAACTAAGCCTCAAAGGGAAACCAAAGCCTTTGAAGAGGAGGTGAGGAAGAAGTTCTTTGTAGGCATAGGATATGGCCTGGGCAAAGGTATGGTGGTGGGGGATGGCACCTCAAGTAAGGAGAGCAGGAAATGACATAGAAATAGAAATTTTAGTGATTATTTTCTTGTTTGGAAATCAGGGGGCTTTGGATCTCTGATTCATCATGGATCTGACGGGAAAAGCTACTTCCTCACCAGACTACTTCCTCTTTCTATTCTTAATTTCATTTAACTTCTTCATGTCTAATTTCTGTAATCCTCTTCTCTTCCTGGACTGAGATTCAGAGACCTGGGCTTAGCTGTGTGACTGCAAGCAATTCAATTTCCCTTTCTGAGATTCTTCTGGGCAAAATGTGTTTTTCTTTTTTTTTGGGGGGAGGGCAATTGGGGTTAAGTGATTTGCCCAAGGTCACATGGCTATTAAGTGTTAAGTGTCTGAGGTCGGATTTGAACTCAGGTCCTCCTGAATCCAGGGCTGGTGCTCTATTCACTGCACCACCTAGCCACCCCTATAGTGTGCTTTTCAAAGTTATGGAGGAAGTGGAGAGAATATTGAATCGCAGCATTGTAGAGTTGGAGGTGTCCTTAGAGGGCATCTAATCTAATTACTGGGGCAACTAGGTGGTGCCATATTGCACCAAGCCCTGGGCTTAGAATCAGGAAGACTCATGTTCCTGAGTTCAAATCCAGCCTCAGACACTTAGTAGCTGGGTGACCCTGGGGAATTCACTTCACCCTGTTTTCCTCAATTTCCTCATCTGTAAAATGATCTGGAAAAGGGAATGGCAAATCACTCAGTTATTTTTGCTAAGTAAATCCCAAATAAGGTCATGGAGAGTCAGACAAAGATAGAAAAATGACAATGAAACAATCTAACCATGTTTTCTTCTTCCTTCTCCTCTTTTCTCTTTCTCTTTCTTCTCTGCTTTCTTCCTCTTTCTTCTTTTTCCTTCTCTTTCCTTCTCCCCTTCCCCCTTCTCTCCCTTTTTTTCTCTGTCTTTTCTTCCTTCTTTTCTGGATCTGTGATTCCACCACTATGGGGGAGGGGGAACTCCCTGTGCAGAAACTCCCTCCATCTATTCAGATCAACATCTCTGTAACTTAGAGTCAGAGAATGAATCAGGGTTATGGGGAAGTTAAGTGACTTGCCCAAGGTCACACACTGTATGTGTCAGAGGTGGGGCACGAGCCCAGGTTTTCTTGACTCCAAAGTCAGCTTTCTATGCAATAGGTCATCTTGCCTTTCACATATATAACCATATGTTTGGGGACTGAACCTGTGATTTCAATGGTATCTCTCTCTACGGATGAAGATTGATGCCTCTTCTGCAGTTCTGAGATGTGATGTGATGTGCCCAGAATCACACAACCAGTATATGTCAGAGTCAGGACTGGAACCCAGACCTTCCTTACTTTGAGTTTGGCTCTGTCCATTGTGCAGCATTGCTACTGTGTTGTTGAGTTGTTTCAGTTGTATATGACTCTCCATGACCCCATTTGGGTCTTCTTGGCAGAGATACTGGAGTGTTTTGCCATTTCCTTCTCCAGCTCATTTTGCAGATGAAGAAACTGAGGCAAACAGGGTGAAGTGACTTGCCCAGGGTCACACAGCTAGTAAGTGTCTGAGTACAGATTTGAACTCAGGAAGATGAGTCTTCCTGACTCCAGGACAGTGCTCTGTGCAGTATGGTGTCCCCTTGCTGCCCAACACTGCTACTAACCCTGTATTAATAATGCAGATAGGTTCCTTCTCTACATCCTAGCCAAGTAGTCATCTAACTTCTGCTGGAAGACCTTCAGTGACAGGAGACTCACTACCTCCCAAAGATTGCACTCTCTCCAAATGGGTTCTGATTATCAGGTTTAGAATCATTGAATGGAAATGGTACCTGTCTGTTCCCATCCTGACTCACTCTCTCTTCTGCTCTTCCCCCATTTCTTTGTCTTTTTCCAGGCTATTCAGCCTGGCCATGGGGTGTCTAATAGAGCTCTGCATCAGGTCCCATCAGCTAGAACTGCCTCCCTGGGCTCTGAACTTGACACTGGGCGGATAGAGGCTTAGGCTGGCCTGGAGCCCAGCTTCATCTTCTCTGCCAGATGCAGTTTCCATCTGATAAAAGCAGAACTTCATTTAGTGGAGTTGATTTGCATCTCTGAGGATAGTCTGATTCGAAGGGAGCCGGCAGTAACCTACTCTGCCTCAAAGGACTGGGAGGAAGAGACGATTTACAGAAAGCCTTCCTGAGCTTTGTTTCCCCTCTTGTACCCCATCCAAGATTTCTGGAGGCTGCTTTATCTCCCTTGGAGCTCAAGGACTGTTCCTTCTAAGGCTGGGAGGGCCTTTGGCAGCAGCTAGCAGGAGTCCAGCAGTGGGAATTCTCCCATCAGCCTCTGGTGATCCAACCACCCTGCTATCCCCCAACCCTGGGGAAGTGGGGGACTGATTGATGAGATGCTGGCCCAGAGAGACAGTGAAGTTAAGCTTCTGACCTAGAGAGGGGAGTGGAATGCTGGAAGAAGGCAAAGAGTGAGCCATGAGGGAGGATAGAGAGAGGAGAATGGTTGGGAAGGGTGTGCATTGAGGACCATCCCATTCAAGGAGGGGTGGCAGCAGGGGACAGAGAGAGAGGGGCCTTGAAGGCATTGTAAATGGAGCCTGGGGCTGGGCATCAGCAGAAGTGGGCTCTGGTCTTGTCTCTCCTATTGCCTGGCCATGGAACTTTGGGTAATACTTTCCTTCTCTGGGCCTCAGTTTTATTATCAGCAAAATGGGAATATTGATCCAATCAGAATTTATTAATCAATAAATCAGATATTTATTGCCTACATTGTACTAGGCACTGGGGATTCAAGGACAAAGAATGAAACAGTCCCTGCCCATAAAGTGCTTCTGTGAAGAGAGAGCAGAGAGATAAAGCAGCAATAATAATAATAACATTAATAATAGCCAAATACTGTAATCATCTCATCTGATCCTCGCAACCCTGGGATGTAGGTGCTATTATTATTTCCAGTTTACACAGAAGGAAACTGAGGTAGGTGAAGTTAAATGACCCACCCAGGGTCACGCAGCTGATAAGTACAGATTTGATTTCAGGTCTTGCAGACTCCAGGCACAGGCTCAATCCTCTGTGCCACACAGATTTCTACAAATAGAAATTAATCAATTCATGTGTGTACACATGTGTATTTGTGAGGTGCACTGGGAAGCAGTGGTTCTCAACCTGTGGGTCGTGCCCCCTTTGGGGGTTGAACAATCTTTTTGCAGGGGTCACAGGGGTAACCTAAGACCATCGGAAAACACGTATTTCCGATGGTCTTAGGAACCAAGATACTGCTCCTCTCTCCATCTCCAGGAAGGTCCGCCCACATGCAGATACTCCCACATATTGAGTCTTAAAGGGTTGTGGCATCAGGAAGGTTGAGAACCACTGGCGATACAGATACAACATCAGGAGATGGTTGGGGCAGAGCCAGAAGGGATCCCAGAGGTCAGCTGCCCCAAGCCCTCAGGAGGAATTGAGGAAGTCCCTAGAGGGTAAGGGCCTTGTCTAAGGTTGTATATTGAGGGAGTAGAAAGGGGAGAATTTAAACCCAGATCTCCCAACTCCAAAGCTAGCACCATTTTTATCACATAAAACTCCCTCCTGCCCTCAGTGACCTTACATTCTGGGGGTATGTGTGTGCTTACATATGTGAATGTATGTATTTGCGTGTATGTGTTGTATACATATGTGTACATGTATTTTGTATGTATATGTGGGTTTATATGCACATGTGTGTGTTTATTGTGAATATATGAGTGTATGTGTATTGTGTTTATACGTGCAAGTGTGTGTATATGTGTGTTTGTATATGTGTGTGGGTGTGGGTGTGTTTGTGTTGTGTAAGTGTGTGTACATCTGTGTTATGTGTCTGTGTGGGATATATAACATCTACACAATATCTCACTATAGCAAGCTGGGGCTAGGGATGTGGCTGAGGCTAACAGCTTCTTCTTGTTCTCCCAGAATCTTTTCCTTTAGCCGCCTGAAGTGGGGCTTGACTCATCCATTTCTCTCTCAAAGCTGGAAGTCAGAAGTGGCCAAAAACTTTCCATTGTGCCCACTGTGCCCACCCCTCCCACCAGTTAGGAGAGAGTGTCCTACCAGTGGGCTTTGGGACTAGGACAAGATAACTAAATGTGAAAGAGTATATGATAATACCAGGCAATGTTGAGAGAGTGCAGTGCCAATAACTGGGTGGTCAGCAAAGGCCCCACGTGGGCCCTGTGACTGTGAAGGAAAAGTAAGGTGATCTGATCACAAGCCCAGAGCTGGGAGTGGCCTCAGACCCATCTGCTCTCGTTTTAGTGATGGGGAAACTGAATCCCAGACACAGGGAGCTACCTGGCCAAGGCCACACAGTAATTAAGTCACAGGACTGTAAAACCAGAGTCTGAGGGGCCCTCAGGGTCATCGAGGTCCTTAAGGTTACCCAGGTGGCAGACAGTAGAGGCGGGCTCCCTATATCACTTACCTCTTGGGGTTGTTGTGAGACCCCAGTGAGATAATGGATGGAAAGTCCCATGGGTCTGCCAGATCTGAAACATGTGGACCAACCAGCTTCCCACCCATCTCACCCTTGACTTTTTTCCACCCAGGTCCTGGGTCCCACCTCTGCATTGTTTTGTTGGCTTATTCTACAGATGCACAACTCACCCTCAGCCCAACCAGTGTCTTATAAACCACAACCAAACACAGGGCTACAGGATTTTCAGCTTGAAAAGGAAGATAAATGCAGTCAGAGAACATGAGTTTATACCCTGGTTCTGCTGCTACTACCTGTATAACCTTGGGCAAGTCACGACCTCTCTGTGCTTCATTTCTGTCCTCTGTGAAAAGGAAGAGGCTGACCTGGATAACTCCGAAGGATCCTTCCAGCTCTGAAGAGAGGATCCCAGGATCTGACTCCACCATCTGTGATCTCATTTGATCCTCAGACAAAGTGGGAGCTGGTAGGTAGATGAGTAGGATTATTATACTCATTTTCAGAAGAGAAAGCCACATCCCAGAGATCTCCAGTGATTTATTCAAGGCCACAAGGAAAGTTGATAGCAGAGCTGGGACTAGACCTTAGTCAGAGGTTCTCAACCTGTGGGTCGCGACCCCTTTGGGGGTTGAACGACCCTTTCACAAGGGTCACAGGGGTCACCTAAGACCATCGGAAAACACATATTCCTGATGGTCTTAGTAACTAAGACACCGCTCCTCTCTCCATATCCAGGCAGGTTCGCCCACAAGCAGATATGCCCACGTATGAGTATTAAAGGGTTGCAGCTTTAGGAAGGTTGAGAACCACTGCCTTAGCAATCTAAGCTCCCTTTCAGTACTGAGGACCTTGCTATGGAATATCCCATTGATCATGTGAGCAAGGATGAAGGGTTCTGTGGCAGTGGGAAGCGCTGTCTTGTGGTAGGGCTGGCTACTAAGGCTGCTAAGTGTGCAGAGGTTCATCACCAGATTATCCATGGGCCAATTTCAGTAATGCCCTCAGGTGTTTTTCATAAATCTCCTAACTGGGGGCTCATAACAAATGTGCTTAAACTCATAACTAAAATAAATCCCTAAAACTAGAGTGGACTACACGGGTTAGTCTACTGCCTTTCTTTGTGTCTTCACTATTCAGCACAGTACTTGTCACAAAGTAGACATTTAACATGACTTGACTTGCTAAATCAATTAGCAACAGTCATAAAAGCAATAATAATTCTGGACTACTTTGTGGCAGGTTTTTGGGAGGACATGGAGGAGAGATGCCCAGGTTGGGTGGGCAGGGATGGACTGAGGTAGGCATTATGGGATGGAACACTCAAGCTGATGAAATTATAGATCTATAGATAATTGTGTATATAAATGATTGTATATAAGAAGAAACTGGTTAATCAATGTTGTCAGGGTTATGGAGGGGGAGGCACATTATTATATAATTGGCAGAGCTGGTAGTTGGTCCAGCTACTTGGCAAAGCACTTTGAGTCATGTGAAAAACTGGCTAGACTGTCTTCCCTTTTTGCCCTTTAGATCCCACTGCTAGTCATATACCCCAAGGAAGCTACTGATACAGAGAGGGGTTCCATATACACCAAAATATTCATAGTCAAATCATCAATATGCATTTATTAATCTATTGTGTTCCAGGCACTGTACACAATTGGTACTCATCAGTTCGGGAATGGTTAAGCAAGTTATGTTACATGAATGTGATGGATTTAGACGTGACAATACTGTGAATGCAGAGAAGTATAGGAAGACATAAGAATTGATGTGGAAGCTGAGTGGTGCAGTGGATAGAGAGCTAGGCTTAAAGTCAGGAAGATCTGAGTTCAAATTCAGTCTCAGACACTAGCAATGCGACCCTGGGCAAGTCACTTAACCTCTGTTTGCCTCAGTTTCCTCACCTGTAAAATGATGATAATAAAATCTACCTCCCTGGGTGGTTGTAGGATCCAATGAGAGAATAATTGTAAAGTACCTAACATATAATAAATACTATATAACTGTTATTTATTATTATTATTATTAAGCAGAGCCAAGAAAAAAGAAAAACACCATACAATGACTACCACAATAACATGGAAAGAGCAATAATGCTGAATGCCAGAAAGTGAATCCTATCAAACTACAATGACCAGGAAGAGATGTGAGAAAACACTCCTTTTACTTCTTTGCCAAGGTGGGGAGCCATGGGTGAGGAACACTACATACAAGACCACTCTTTTGGTTAGTTTTGTTAATCTGTTTTTTCCCTGCTCTTTTTTAGACTTTTTTATAAGGATTGGAAGAGGAGAGGGAGGGAAATATATATAATGAAAAAAAAGCATAGGTGCAAATTCATTTAATCAGTACAAAAGGGGTTGGTATAAATTTAGTTGGTACAAATTAATTTTTTTAAAAGAAGAATGAAGTCCCACTTCTTCTCCAATGTACCTCCCCCTCCCTAGCCTAGAAACACCCTCCTTGTGTGCCCTTTGGCCTTGGACTTCCTCCTCTTCCCCAGCTCTGAAGGCATTACTAGGCAGTAACATCACCCTCTGCTATTGTGGGATTGCGCAGTTTTGGTGAGCAGAAATTTGGGCAGGAGGGGAAGGCCTCCAGAGACTTGGGAAGACTTTCACATACTGGGCGTCTTACCTCTAGTTCTTCCGTCTGCAGTGGAAACCATGGTCTCTCCCAAGACAAACTCCTTGTGGGTGGAATCAGTTGGGAACATTCTCCTACCTCCTCTACTCCTCCCATCCTATGCCCTGAATACTTCAATATAAGCCTACTTTTAACATCAAGTTTCCAAGAATTCCTGTTCTGGGCTTGTAGCCAAACACACAATGTTTGAGGATCCTGGGCTGCCTCAGCAGAGTGAGAGTGGGACTCAGCACCTTCTCAGCACTGTCTGGAGAATTATAGTGTAAGCATGCTGATTCCATTCTATGGAATGATCACCTATTTAGCGCTAAGTATGTGCCAGGGAAAAGGCAACACAGCCTAGTGGATAGAACACCATCTTTAGAGTAAAAACAAACCCCCAAACCTGTGTTCAAGTTCTGTCTTTAACACACACTAGCTGTGTGACCCTGGATAAGTCACCTGCATATGGAAGTAAGACTGCAAATTGTAGAGTAGGTGTTGATCTGATTGTGATGGTGGAAGGTGTTTCCTCATTAGGTACTGCCTCCACCCATGTTGTTGTAGATTCCTTTTAAAATAATGTATCAAATAGGGATGCAGAGGAAAAAAAGGAAATGATGTCTGCTACTAGAAACCTGTGTTCTGCTATGGATACAATGTGTACTCAGAAAAATAAACATAGAAGTATACACAAAATAACACAGCCATCTCAAGTGGTAGGGAGAGTGAACAGTCAGGGGGAGGCAGGGAAGGCTTCCTGAGCTGGCTTTGGAAGGGATTTCAGGGTTCCAAGAGGTGATGAGTGAGTACATGCCGGGTGCAGTATGAGAAAAAACCGGTAGTAAATTTGACCATGTAGATGAGACAGATAGGACAGAGGTTTAAAGCTAGGAGGGAGCTATGAGGACCTCTTGTCCGGTCCCCTCATTTTAGAGGGGAAGACAAGGTCTGGGGAGAAGTGACTTTCCCCAACAGAATTTTGGGATCACAGAATTGAAGGCTCTTAGAATCCCCAGCTTAGAGGTGAATGGGACCTCAGAGGCCATCTAGTCCAGTCTTCCACCCATTATAGACTTCTCCATAACATCTTTGATACTTGCTTCAGGAACGGACAGTGCCTCACCACGAGGCCCATTCTGTTGTGTGACAGACCTAATTGCTAGAAAGCACTTTCTCATACTATAGGGAAATTGACTTCCCTGTAACTCTTGTCTTCTGGTTCTAGCTCTTTCTGCTGATGCTTGGTAGAACAAACTCTTTTTCAAATGACAGCTTTGCAAATATTTAAACAAGTTATTGAGTAAGTGGCAGATTGATTGGCAGCTAGAAGGCAAAGTGAGTAGAGTGCTGGGTTTAGAGTCAGGAAGACCTGAGTTCAAATCTAGCCTCAGCCACTTACTAGCTGTGTGACCCTGGGTAAGTCACTTTATCCTGTTTACCTCAGTTTCCTCATATAGTGCCTCATATAGGTAATAATAGTGCCTACCTCCCAGGACTTCTGGGAGGAACAATTGGGATAATAACTATAGAGTTCTTAGTACAGAGCTTGGCGCATAGGAGGTCCTTTATAATGTTAGCTATTATTATTACGGTATAATTTTTAGAGATCAAAATTAGGAGGCACAAAGAAGGAAGCAAGTAAATGCCTACTATGTGCCAGGCAGTGTGTTTTGCAAATATGATCTCATTCATCCCTCACAGCAGCCCTAGGAGGCAGATACTATTATTGCTCCCATTTAGAGTTGAGGAAACTGAGGCAGACTGAGAATAAGTGACTTGCCCAGGGTCACACAGCTAGTGCACATCTGAGGAAGGAATAGAACTCAGGTCTTGTAGAGACCAAATCCAGCACTGCCTCTCTGTGGACAGGGAAATCTTACCATAAATTAGGTGAAAATATCCCAGAGAAGACAGACTTGGCCCATTGGCAGCAGCGCTTAGCTAGCAGTGTGTCTCTGACCTTTGTTCTAAAGAGCTTCATGTCTGGGACTGAGAGTCTTCTGCTAGTGATGACAAGCCTTGTAGACCAGACGCTGAGGGGAACAAGCCAGGTCATTCAATAAGGGAAAAGGGCAGGAAGATACTTCCCCAGGGGAACTTTGGTTGGTCCATGGATTGAGACAATGGGGTAGAGAGGACAGAGATGACCCAGGAGTTGGGTTCAGGTCTGGCTGTGTGACCCTGGGCAAGTCACTTCCCTCTCTGGGCCTCAGTTTCCTTCTCTGTAAGATGAGGAGGTTGATCTTGATGACCTCCAAGGTCTGTCCCTTCCAGGTTCAAACCTATGATGCCTTAAGTTCCTGGCTCATTCCACTACCCTGGTTGAGAACAAGTTTTGCCAGGACAGGGGAGAACGGGAGAACAATGATGACTGAGGGTGTAGTTTCGCTGACTTCACTCCTTCGGCTGTAAGGGATGTGCTTACACTGAGGCCCACCTGCAGGAATGGGAGGCCCCCCTACAGAGGAGGAAGTGACTGAGTTCCTTGCAAGAGCCTGCAGATTCCTCCCCCACTCCTCAAAGCCCGCAAACCCAGTTCTCTGTCATCCAATCAGCCCCCCTTCCCCCACTGAGGGGGTCTCTAGCCTGCTGTGGGAACAGCTCCCAGCCATATGGCAGTAAACTCTGGCCTCATCCTTTCCTCTTCTCCCCCCATGGCTCTACTTGTGCAGGGCTCTGCTTTGTCCTGCCCTACCCTGCCTAGCCACCTGGCAAACAGGGGCTGTCCCCCTCCTTTTACCACCCCAGCCCTCAGCCCACCCTGCTGGGCTGCTCAGGCATTGGGTCAGGAGGGGGGAAGCCAGCCAAGTTTCCGGGCTCACCCCTTTCCAGATGTTTTTCCTGCAGAAGGACGGCCCGCCCAAATCCCACCCTGGGAACTCTGCTGTCTTTCAAAAAAAAAAAAAAAAAAGCAGCAGGCATTCAGTGGGTCTGGGATCGTGGGGCAGGCAGAACCAGCTCTGGGAGAAGAGATGAGGGAGTCTGGCTTATTTATCCTGCTTTTGTGTTAGACTGGAGCCACCCCTACTCCTGGATGAATGGATGAATGGCCACAGGAGGCTGGAAAGCTGGATGGAAAAGGCATAGTTGGAGCACAGGACTGAACTCAAAGGTTAACAGTTGGCACCCTCCTTCTGCTGGGGGGCAGGTGCTGGCCTTCACAGACAGCTGTTGAGTAGAGCACAGTGTGGAAGGTACTGAGTTTTTCTATTAATTTTCTTGATAAGGATTGGGAGTGGGGAGTTGAGGCCCAGTTCTGGGTAGTGTGGTACAGTGGGAAATGGTGAGGGGGGGGGGGCAGGATTTGGAATGAAGAGATGTAGGTTTCAGCCAGTCCTTGGTCAGCTGCTTACTAGCAGTGTGACCTTGGGTAAGTCACAACTTCTATGGTTCCCAATTTAATCATCTGTAAAATGAAAGGCATAGCATCTAAAGCTGGAAGGAATATGGAAGGCTGTCTAGTCCAGCTCAATCATTCTCAGGATAAGGAAAACAAGGCTTACGGGTTAGAAGACCTCTGAGATCTCCTCCTGCTGGAATGCTATGAGCCTACAAGTCAACTTCCCTAATTAGAACATAAATACATCTTTAACATCAGTTTGACTCATAAGGTAAATCTATCATAAAAGCAAATAAAGATATTTATCATAAACTGAATATACACAATGTCTTGATATAAGTAATAATATAAAGTATAAAATAGTCTAAATTATCTAAGACTGAAGAATTGAGTGGGAGAAGGAAATCTAGAAATTATTTAGTTCTGCACCTTCATTTTATAGAGGGGGAAACTGAGATTTGAAAGGGGAAATGACTTGCTCAAGGTCGTAGAAGTAGGAAGGAGCTAAGACTCCAAAACAACAGTACCCTAATCTCATCCAGATCTCTAGTGGCATGCAGGTCTGCCTCTGATTAGGCTTAGGCTGCTCTGGAGGCGGCAAAGACACATAATGTGTTTCCAGGCTTTACTCAGAACCTATTGGGCTTAGTAGGACCTGATGGGACTTCTGTTCTGCTGGTCATGGGCTCTGGGAGCCCAGGGTTGTTGTTCAGGATAAGTCTTGGGGAATTCTTGAATCAGGTAGAAATTGGTGAGTGTGCGTGTGTGTGTGTGTGTGTGTGTGTATGTGCGCGCGCGCGTTGTTTTCGATGAATTATGCCAAGGTAATGGTACTCAGAAATTGATTCCCTTATTATTTTATTTTTTCTAGTTTAATAAAATAATTTGGTTTTTTTTTTTTTGTAATTTAATTGGGACGGCACTGAATAAGCAGATTAGTTTAGGTAGACTTTTTGTTTTTATTATACTGGCTCAGCCCACCCATGAACAATTAATATTTCTCCAATTATTTAAATCTGATTTTATTTGGATAAAGTGTTTTATAATTATCTTCATATAGTTCCTGGATTTGCCTTGGCAGTTATACTCCTAAGTGTTTTATATTGTCTGTGATTATTTTAAATGAACTACCTCTTGCTAGCTCTTCTTAACAGGGTTTTGTTGATGATATATAAAAAAGCTGATGATTTATGTGGGTTTATATTTTGAATTCTTGAATCCTTGCACTAATGAATAGTGAAGTGGTAAAACGTCTTAGGACATAGAATGTCAGAGCTGGCAGGGGCCTTAGACCAGGGGATGTCGGAACTGAAAGGGGCCTTAGAAGTTGGAATGTCAGAGCTGGGAGAGCCCTTGAAACAGAGAACACAAAATACCAGATTAAGAAAGAAATGTAGATCATGTGTTCCATACTTTTCATTCTGCAGGTGAGGACATTGGGTCCTGAAGACAGTATATGACTAGAATAGGTCACATCAGCAGTCAGTGACAGACCTGAGACTGGAGTCTGAGTCTCTTGCCTCCTGACTGAGCCCTTTTCCCATGATACCTCACTGGAATTGGACTACCCCTGCCCAGCCTCTCCTTTGGCCATTGGCAAAAGGAAGTAGGGCTCAGAGCATTTGATGAGTGACCTTTTGCCCTTCCATCTGTGGCCTGTGCTGTGGACTGAGGCTTTCTGGGTTTTGCTTCTCTAAGCAGTCCCCAGGCTTTGTCAGCAGCTCCAGATGACAAGGTACGGGGAGAAGTGAAACTTATTTTCAGGAAAGATTCATTCTTATGAAATGCCCAGCATGTGCTAGGTGCTGGGGAAGAGACATATCGAAGTGAGGCCAGTCCCTGCCCTCAAGGAGTTTATCCATTCTAATAGAAAGAGACAACCCATGTGGGGGTGGGCATGGGTAGAGTGGGGCGAGTTCTGATTAACCCAGAGATGATGAGTGGAGTCATAGGGCAGCCCACTGTCATATGCTTTATGGTACCAGTGGATTCATCTGCTTATTGTCCCCTGATCAAGAAGAAGAAGTGGAAAGGGTGGGGGGCTGGGTTTGGGGCGAATGTGCTGTGTGCTTTGTGCCACACCAGACTCCATTGTCCTGGTGGATGACTGGATGGGATATGAAGCATGATCTGGGGTGGGGAGCTCTACAGCTCAGCAGAGCTCATTGTTAAAATTTCAGGGTGAGTGTTTACTCTTCAGAAAGTGGTACATAGTACAATGGTCCTGATGGACAATTGACTGGCGTATGAATCATGGTCTGGAATCCCTGAGATATAGTGTGGTAGTTGAGCTGGACTAGGGGCTGCTGGTAGTGATTTTCTTGGGTGTAGATATAAAATTGCAGTGATAGAAGGAAAAGCATCCTTTGATGGGAGATGGAAACCCTGACTTCATTACTTTGCTACCTGTGTGACCTTGGACAAGTCACTTCTCTTCCTGGATGACTAACTATCCCTCCATGTAAAATGACACAATTGAGCTCAAAGGTCAATTCTAGCTTGGGCAGTCTACATTCTTCGATTCTTTTTATACTGTGTTCTATGATTTGGGGTCCAAACTCAAGGTGACTAATCTGAATGTTATTTGAAAAATTCTGGCATTCAATCTAAGTATACCTTAGAATCTCCTGGATGACCTTTCTTCCCCTGATCCCCAAGAGGTCAGGCAAATGGGCAGGAATTCCTGCTGATTAGGAAGCCTCACTGCTATTGCCCAACCTTCCTCCTCCCAGGGCATGGTCCCATGCCCTCTGCTGTGTGTGTGTGTGTGTGTGTGTGTGTGTGTGTGTGTGTGTGTATGTGGTTCCCTTCTTCCACTGTCCTTTGAGATAGAACCTAGAGGTCTCCATTCATTAAGCAAACATTTATTAAGGGACAACTACTAAGGCACTGTGGGGATTCCAAGACAACAACTACATAGTCTCTCCCCTTAAGGAGCTTAGCTAGAAGGTTATATGGCAATTCCTGTTCAGGAAGGCTCTGGATTGGATGTTCCCCGAGGTCTTTTTGGGAAATAGCTGAGTTTACCAGAAATGAGGCAACTCACCAGCTGCTGCCCGCCTGGGGAATCTCAGGGTGACAGGCCACTGAATGCACCAAAGTCCTCTGTCCTGGAAAGGAGAAGAAATTCTGGCATAAATGGTTAAGTGGGACCAGAGAAAGCCCTAGGTTCCAATTAGCAATGATGCAGAGAATAGTCAGCTGGAAGAGCTCTTAGAACATGAACTGTCAGAGCTTGGAGGGGTCTTGGACCATAGAACACATAATTTTTGAATACAGAATATTATGGTTTGAAAGGAATTAAGACTATGAGTTGGTGGCAGAAATAGGTAAGCAGGTAATCTCTTTATGCCCAGACCTCTACATCCTGCTGCATGGTCAAGTTTTTTCATTCCTGTATTCATTTGTTTATTTGTTTACCCTCACTTTCTAAGAATGTTTTCATAAATCAAGAATGAATTTTGGAGGTCCAAAGATGAGCCAGATCCCATTGTAGCTTTGACTGCAAATGATTGAAATCTGGATTTATCTTTTTTCATTCTTTCTCTGTCTTTTTCTTCTCTCTCCTTCCTTCCTTCCTTCCTTCCTTCCTTCCTCCCTCCTTTCCTTCCTTCCTTCCTTCCTTCCTTCCTTCCTTCCTTCCTTCCTTCCTTCCTTCCTTCCTTCCTTCCTTCCTCCCTCCCTCCTTTCCTTCCTTCCTTCCTTTCCTTCCTTCCTTCCTTCCTTCCTTCCTTCCTTCCTTCCTTCCTTCCTTCCTCTCTTTTTCTAAGAGAAGACTCATAGAATAGAAATGCTAAACAGCAGACTGGTTCACCAAACAATAACAATTTCTCCTTGTTTGCTATGCATCATTCAAATGGCTCAAGGCAGATTGGGAGATCAGGGAACCCACAAGTAAAACTTGATTTCCATCATCGGTTCACAGAGAATGATCACAGGACCATAGATGTGGAGCTGGGAGGGGTCTCAGAGGCTACTGAGCCCAACTCCCTTATTTTTCAGAGGAAGGAACTGGAGAAGTGAATTACCCACAGTCCCCGAGTCATCAGGCTGACTTTTGATGTCATTTTCTTTTATCCCAAATCTCACATCTTCTCTATTCTACCAGACTCTTCTGCTTGGCCCCACTAACATCTAGAAGCACCTACAATTTATGGCTAATAGCTGGACTTGCTAATATGCAAGGAGGAAGGGACAAGATCCTCGACGGAGGGAGGGATTTGGGTTAGTGGGAGTCAGAAGATCTGCGTTTGAATCCCAGCTCTGACACCTCACAGAATCTCACAATTGGTAGTGATCTCAGTGTGCACCTAGTCCAATGAAATCCTGAATAAAATTCTCCCTCACATCTCCAACAAGTGGTTCTTTAGCCTTTGCTTCAAGACTTGCAATGATGGGAAGCTCATTACATTCTTAGCTAGTACATCCTACTCTTGGATAGCTCTAATTACTGAGGAATAACTTATTAAGAGCACTGATCTCTGATGCCCACTACCTGTGTGACCTCTGGGAAAGTCACTGAACCATTCTGTAATCCAACCCCTAATGAGGGGACTTCTGAGGTCACTTCCAGCTCTGGATTCAAGATCTTATGATTCTGTGATTATCAGTCAGTCAATAGCATTATTAGGCACCAACTCTATACCAGGCACTCTAAGTGCTGACAATACAAAGCAAGACAATTGTATACAAACAAGAGAGGCTTCCTGTTGAAGAGGGGACTTGAGCTATGACTTGAAAGAAACCAAGGAAGCCAGAAGGTGGATATGAGGAAGAAGACCATTCCAGGCATGTGGGATAGGTGGAGAAAATACCCAAAGTTGGGAGATGGAGAGTCTTGTTTGAGGAAGAGCAAGGAGCCCAGTGTCATTGGATCAAAGAGTATATGGTGGGGAGTAAGGTGTAAGAATACTGGACAGGAGGAGGGGGCTAGGTTATAAAGGGCTTTGAACACCAAACAGAGAATTTTGTGCAGGTGTACCTTGTCTTATCAAGCTTTTAAGCTTTGCTTTATTATGATTCCCAGATAGCGTGTTGTTTTTTTTTTTTCCACAAAGTTAAGGTTTGTGGCAACCTTGGGTTGAGCAAATCTACTGGCACCATTTTCCCAACAGTATGTGCTCTGTGTCACATTTTGGTAATTCTCACAAGATTTCAAACTTTTTTATTATTATAATATCTGTTATGGTGATCTGTGATCAGCGATCTTTGATGTTACTATTGGAATTGTCTTTGGGGCACCATGAACCACACCCAACGAAGATGGCAAATTTAATCAATACACATTGTGTGTGTTCTGACTGCTCTACTAACCAGCTATTCCCTCATGTCTCTTCCTGTCCTTGGGCCTCCCTATTCCCTGAGATACAAAATATTGAAATTAAGTTGATGAATAACCCTATAATGGTCTCTAATGTTCAAGTAACAAGAAGAATTGATCAATGGCAAACTTCATTGTTGTCTCATTTTAAGAAATTGCCCCAGCCACCCCAATCTTCAGCAACCACCACCCCAATCAGTCAGCAGCCATCAACATTGAGGCAAGATCTTCCACCAGCAAAAAGGATCCCAACTTGCTGAAGGCTCAGATGGTAGCAATTTGTTTTTAGCAATAAAGTATTTTTAGATTAAACTATGTATGTTGTTCTCTTAGACATAATATTATTGCAAATTTAAAGGACTACAGTATAGTGTACACATAACTTTTATATGCTCTGGGAAACCAAAAAATTAGTGTAACTTGCTTGATTGCAATATTTGCTTTATTATAGTGGTCTGGAATTGAACCGGAAAGATCTCCCAAGTGTTCCTGTATTTGACCCTTTCTAAGTTCTTTTTTCTGATCATGGCTTTCAGGTAATCCAATAATTTTTAAATTGTCTCTCCTGGATCTATTTTCCAGGTTAGTGGTTTTTTCAAGGAGATATTTCACATTGCCTTCTATTTTTTCATTTGTTTGGATATGTTTAA
>CM053587.1:339190742-339232929 GCA_028646515.1 Pseudochirops corinnae | reverse complement strand
AGGAATCTAGAGTTCAGTTGCTGTTCTTACTTTGCTTCCTTTGCCTGCTCATGTTGGCCAGTCAATTACTTGATTTTTTAGCTCTGTGGAACTCTGCTTCCAGGGGGGAAAGCTCTGTCCCAAATCGCTGGGGTTTTCCCAGCTACCAGAGCTACTGGGGGATGCTGTTTTTTTGCAGCCCCCACCAGCTTTGGATCACTGAAAACACACCCCAGGACTACCACCCAAGACTACGATCTGGATCCAGGCCACTCAACACAAGAGCACTTAGCCTCTGAACGATTGCTTGGCCCCCCTGCAGTCTGCAGTCTGGGAGCTCTGAAGCAGCCACATGGAGGCGACCGCAGGGCTGCTTCTGCCACTTTCTTGCCCCAGAGGTAGTTTGGCCGGACTGCTTTTCTCCCCCAAGTTTAGCTGAGTTCCACTGACCTTTCACTTAGTCCTTGTTTCTTATGGCTTGATAATTCTGGAAACTGCCACAGCTGCCGCTGATCTCCTCTCCTGAAGGCTCCAGCTGCAGCTCATCCTGGCTGCCCCTGAGGCCAAGCCACAGTTTCAGGCTGGGCTGGGTTTGGCTCCCAGCACTGCGATGATCCCTTCCTGCCAGGCTGCCTTCAGCAGGAGGTGTATTTTTGTATTTTAGAGCCCTAAAATTTGTTTAGAGTCATATTTTATGGGTATTTAAGGTGGCTATGTAGGAGCTGTGGAACCTTGCTGCTCCTACGCCACCATCTTGGCTCCACTCCCCCTGTACTTGATCCTGAAGGTGATAGAAAGCCAGTGGAGTTTATGGAATGGGTTTGGGGGAGTGGAGTGGCATGGTGCTGTAAGAAGACCACTTTGACAGTTGACTGGAAGATGGACTGGAGACTTGAGGCAAGCAGACCTCCCTGTAGCTATTGTCATAGTCTAGGCACGAAGTGATGTGAGCCTATACCAGGGTGGTGGCTGGATCAAAGGAGAGAAGTGGGCATATTCTAGAAATAATAGAGCTTGACAATTGATTGAGAGGAAGTGAGGAGTTGAAGATGACCCCCAAGTTGGCAAACCTGGAGACCTGGGAGGATGGTGGGACTCTTGACAGTAACAGAGAAGTCAGGAAGAGGGGAGATTTTTGGTGAAAGCTAACGGGTTCATTTTAGGACATGTTGAGTTTTAGATGTAGATGGGACATGCAGTTCCAGATGTCCAGTAGACAGATGGAGATGACTGTGACCTGAGGTGCCTTGGTTACATCATCTATGGAATGAGAAACATTCATCCTCATTCTCCCTCCCTCTGGTCTTTTGGAAGAAAAACACATTAGAAACATGAAGCTATAGACCCTTGAGATGGGAAGCAATGGATTGTGTTCTGACTTCCCTATGGGTGCCTAAGTACAAGGCTGGATCATAAGCATTTTGCCCCTTCTCTCCCCTCCCTCTACGCCTTCCATGGCAGGAATTGGAAATACCAGCAGCTGAGTCAGCAGTGTGGAGTCAGCTACTTTCTGAGGTTTCTGAAGGTTAGATTCAGTTCTTCTTCCCACCCCCTAAGGCAGGGGTGGGGAACCTAAGGCCACTCTAGGTCCTCAAGGGTGGCCCTTTGACTGAATCCAAATCAGCTGAGTACATCACCTTAGGGCAGGATCAGTAACCTTCAGCCTGGAGACCACATGTGGCCCTCTAGGTCCTCAAGGGTGATGGACACTGTTGTCTTGACAAGTTCCTGGCTAGCCCTAGGAGCCCTCATGGCCCACTCCCAGGGCCTGTTGTGTAAGGAGCTGGTGAAAGGAGCTTCCTCAATCCCTGCTTCTGGGCTTCAGGACACACGCCCAGGGGCCCAAGGATCCCTTGCCTTTGGGGTAGTGAGAAAAGCTGAAACCTTAGGGCCAAACCCTGCTTTACAAAATAACTGGATTCCCCAGACAGTTATGTAAGCCATATTGTGTAAATCAACATCTATTAAGGAGACTACAATTAGGCTGTGTTTATAGGAGCCAAGAGCTTTGGGGTTCTAGCCCTGATTCTGACATTGCTGTGATTGTGGGCAGGTCACTCTGAGCCTGCCAAATGGCCCTACTTATGCCTGGCTTACTTACCCCTTCAATGCAGAGAGAGACAAGAGATGGAAAGGGGATCATAGGATTAGGTCTAAGGAGACAGTGAGCATTCACTATGGAAACTCTGGTCTAGACTCAAATTTGAAATGATTTGCCCAGGGTCACAGAGCTAGTAAGCTGTCTGAGGATAGAGGGTCAGCCAGTAATAGCTGACCTTTAGATAGTGCTTTAATATTTGCAGAGTCTTTGATTAATATTATGTCATTTTATCCTTATAACAACCCTGGGAGGTAGGTACTATTATTGTGCCCATTCTACAGATGAGGTAGCAGAGGCAGACAGTGGTTAAGTAACTTTCACATCTAACTAACCCACATTTCAAGGTCACACACAAGTGGGGATCTAAGGCAAGATATGAACACAGGTCTTCCAGACTCCAGGTCCACTGCTCTAGCCATTTGTCCATAAACATTTATTAAACACTTGCTAAATGAGGGGCACCGTGAAATGGGATCTGACCTCAGGGATTTGAATTCCTGACTATGGGTCAGATGGTCTGTCCACTACACAACACTTCCCCACAGGTGATGGATAAGGGACCATGCTTCTGTTGAGGTTTAGGGGTGCTAGGGCCCCGAATTAGCAACATGTAGTTCCTGCCTGAATAAATTCAACTCAAACTTTCTTTCAGCCAAAGAGAAACAAAATTTATTAAAGTTCCATATTGGGTAGACTCTTAAGGAATCTGAACATTTGTAATGCTAATAAAAGCTGGCCAGATTCAATCTGACCACTTTCATGGAGGCAAGATGGATCTTATATACAGAAAGACTGTGGGAGGGATCTAGGGGTGGCCAAGTAATCTGGGGTGACTAGAGGTCGGAAGCCAGGAAGCAAGAGAATGGGGTTTTAGATAGGATCAAGGGTAGGAAGTAGCCAAAGGAATCCAAAGATAATGGACAATGGAGGGCTAGGCTAGGTTAAGGGTAACAGAACTGGGTACAGCGAGAATGAAAGGTTTATAGCCTCAGGCAAACTCCAGATCCAGTGGGAAGATTGAAAGGGGTTCCCAGAGTCTGTACCCCATCACTTCCATCAAATTACAAAACCATAGATGGAGAGCTGAAGGGACCTCAGCAGCCCTCTGGTCCAACCACCCCATTTTGCAGAACAGAAAACCAAGGCCCAGAGTGGTAAAGATGGCCCACAGTTATCTAGGTTGTAAGCATCAGAAGTCTGATTTGAACCTCAATCTTCTGACTCCACAGTTGGCTTTCTTTCTGCTGTTCCATAGCATGGTGGATAGATCTTTTGCTTCCATGTTAGGAGGGCATTTCTAACAATTAGAGCTTTCCAGAAGTAGATCTGCCATGGAGGAAGGAAGTGTCTCTTCCTTGGAGGTCTTCAAGGAGAGGCTGGATGAGCCCTGGTTGGGTATGGTGGAGGGGGATTCTTGTTCAGGTTTCTTTTGGGCCAGCTGGCCTTTGAGGATGCTCCTACCATAGAGCTTTGGTCTTTCTGTGCCTTGCCCCAGATCACAGAATAATCTAAGCTTGGACTGCATTCTGAGAGACAGTGCATATAGTACAGGGGAGCTGAAAGTTGAGCTGTCCACCCTGCTCAGACCACATCTTGGCCTCTAAACTTTAGTGACAATATTGACAGACCAGAAGATATTCAGAAGACATTAACCAAGATGGCGAAATACCTAGACATCTCATGTAAGGGCATGTGGAAAGAACGCTCATTGATAGACTGAATGTTTTCCAGGAGAAGCGAAGGCTGGGAGGTAGGCACACTTGAAAGTTATCTTCCAGTATCTGAAGTGTTATCATGGGGACAAGGGATCAGCTTTGTTCTGCTTGGCCCCAGAGGACAGAAAAATAGAGGGGTTAGGGATGGTAGTGGCAGAGGATCAGGTTTCAGATCAATGTTGGTCAGTCAATAAGCATTTATTAAGCCCCTACTACATGCCAAGCACTGGGTTAAGTGTCAGGGATACAGAAAGAGGCAAAAAACAGTCCCTGACCTTAGAGGGCTCTAATGGGGGAGACAATGCCTCCCAAACCCTGCCCAAAACACAGGCCATGTTTGGGTGCCAAGAGCTAATAGAGAGCTTTTAGACAGAGAAGGTCAGAGCTGGCAGAGGCCTTAGGGAGGATATATTCTATTCCCTCAATTTGGATATGAGGGAAATGAGACCGTAATGGGGAAAAGTATTCACTCACAAAATCATAGCATTGTGCGATTGAGGCTGGTTTCTTGATTCCCAGCAGTTTGCTTAAAGCAGATCAGTCAAGGCTGAACTGGCACATACCCAGAATGGCTGGAGCTCTGTGCTCCAGGAAGACCTGAGTTCAAATCTGGCCTCATACACTTACTAGTTGGGTGACCCTGGGCAAGTCACTTAGTCCTGTTTGCCTCAGTTTCCTCATCTGTAAAATGAACTAGAGAAGGAAATGGCCAACTACTTCAGTGTCTCAGCCAGGAAAACCTCAAATAGGGTCACGCAGAGTTGGACAGGACTGGAAAACTAACAAACAACAAGGAAGAACATCTGAGGTCTCCGTGTTCTTGCCGAATTCCCTGCATATTTGCAGAAATCTCCAAACAGCAGGTGGCTTTCTTCCCCCAGTCTCAGAGACCCATTCATCCACCCTTCTTCCCACCCCACCCAACCTGGCAATCTGTCCTGAGGAGGACTGTCAGCTCTGAATGGTGATCTACCTGGCACACATCTCCCCAGGCTTCGGGCAGCACCAGCTTCCGTCTAGTCAGGAGGGAACATCCCAGTGATATTTCAGGATAGCTCAGGAAACCCCTGATGAGGCACAGAAACGAGCACTGGACCAACCACCCTGCATCTCTTGACAGGTGGGCTGTGCACCCAGACTGCCCTGTCTTTTTCAACCCTTCCAGAGTCGACCTTTCTAGCCATCATAAACCCTGACGTTTAAAGGTGTCTGAAGACTTACAATGCAACGGAACAATGTTTTACTGTTTCGTTTGAGCCTTGTGGTAACTCTGTGACGGACTGCAGAAATCACTACTCCCGTTTAACAGATTCAGGAGCAGAGGCTCCGAGAGGTCACTTACTTGCCAAAGGCAAAGGTGGTAAATATCAGTGGCAGTACTTGAACTCAGGTCACTTGAACGCTGGTGCCTGTCCTTAGGCAGTCAGTTGCCTTTCCACCAGCTGGAAGGGAATGCTCAGGAGTCTCTAGACCAGCGGTTCTCAACCTGTGGGTCGTGATCCCTGGGGGGGTGTCGAACGACCCTTTCACAGGGGTCACCTAAGACCAACAGAAAACACATATTTCCGATGGTTTTAGTAACAGAGACACCGCTCCTCTATCCGTCTCCAGGGGGGTCCGCCCACATGCAGATACGCTCACATATGACTATTAAAGGGGTCGCAGCATTAGGAAGGTTGAGAACCACTGCTCTAGACCCTGGGTGACTCCTTTGTACCTTCTTGGTGTGGCACTTAGCATCCCACCGCTGCCTGTGTGGTTAAATGGGGAGTATGTCCAACAGCTTTGATGCTGAGACCTTCTCAAGGTCTCCGCCTCCCCTCAAGCCATCTATCGCAATGCCTCCCAGTCAAGTCCTAGTCATCAGCATGTGGGTCCTAGTCATCAGCATGTGGGGAAAGGGCCAGCAGACCAGCATTCACTGTTTCTCTCCCTGTCAATCCAGCAGCTTACTGACGTCAAGAAAGGGTCTTCAGGGAGTCTGGGTAATTGTCAGATTCCTTTTGGAAATGTGTTTTTGTGTCTTATTGTGGCAAGAGGCTGCCTCATTGGCCCAGGATCTGGGTCAATCAGGCAAAATCTTCAGCTGAATTAAGGAAGGAGTAATTGGAGGAGCTGGAGAGGAGAGTGAAGGAGGGGGTGGAAACACCGTGGTGGAGGGCCATCTGAGAAGCTGGTCTGAGCAGCCTGCTCCACAGAGGGCTCCCTCAGGCGTGCCCTCTGTCTGTTCTCCATCTCAGTTTTTCTAGCTGCAAAACGGTTGTGACAATAGGTCATGCTCCACCCCCTGGTAAGCAGAGGACATAGAATCCTACAACAAAGACAATGGCCCTTCTAAGGGCTCTTTGAGATGCTTAGAACAAAAGCAGATAATGTCAGAGCTTAGAACAGGGAATGTCAGAGCTGGGAGTGAGCTTAGAACAGGGAAGGTCAGACCTAGGAGGGGTCTTAGAAGAGGGAATATCAGGGCTGGGAGGAGCCTTAGAACAGAACTGGAAGCAGGAAGGGAACTTGGTACGTAGAATATAGTCCACAGATTGTCAGCATTTGTGGTGTAATGGACAAAGTACAGGACTTAGTGTCTCAGAACCTGAATTCAAATTCTGCCTCAGCAGCTTACTAGCTTTGCATGAATCTCCTGACCTGGCTGGGCCTCAGTTGCTCCTTCTGTAAGATGAGGTGGTGGTGGTGGGGGTGCATTGTATAAGGTGAATTCTATAGAATAACAATTAGAATCCAGCTCTAATTCCACGACCCTCTGAATTTGACATAATTTTGTCCATTCTCTTCATTTTATGCTGGAGGAGAATGAGACAGTCAGAGGGAATGTCTTGCTCAGTCTCATGCTACCACTCAGACCCCCGGATTTCCTATCTCCCCCCAGCCCTGCCCTTGGCACAATGTACAGTTTCAGTTTCAGAATGGGAAGCTCCAGATCACAATATTGCTGGTTTCCCAGTTTGGCCCAGGGCTGGGCCTGGCTTCCTCATTCTTTTTGACCCAGCTTGGGCCAGTGGTGCTTCCCAGTCTCCAGGTTGGGGGTGTGTGTATGGGGAGGGTGAGCTGTCCTCAGGCACCCTGCTTCAGGTTTCTCTCCTGGCCCCTGTCTTCCCATGTCTGTCCCCCTCCCCCTCCTCCTGCTCCTTCCCCTGCATCTTCTTACTGTCTCCCTACAATCTTAGCCTGAACCATGGCAAAATTACAAAGAGGAATTGAAAACAAATGAAAAACTCAGGGTTGGAAAAGCTTGTGAGTCAAGGAGGCTGCTGGAGAGCAGAAGGGCTGTGATGGGAACACAGCACAGAGTAATCAGCAGAGGGGCTTGGGAACGAGGCCGACATTCACAGAATGTCAGAACAGTTGGGGCTTTAGAACAGGGGATGTCAGGGCTGGGAGGAGCCTTAGAACAGGGAATTTCAGGACTGGGAGGGACTTTAGTACAGGTGATGTCAGAGCTGAGAGCCCTTACAACATGAGTTGTCAGAGCTAAGAAGAAATTTGAATATCATTTTATATCTAAAGAAGCTTTGGCAAAGTCTTGACCTCCCTGAAACTCAGTTTCCTCCCCAGTAGAAGGAGCAGTTTGGCCCAGAGAAGGATCATGCCAGGTCCAAGGTCACAAGCAGAGGAAGTGGGGATGGGGGAGACTGCAGGTCAGCACAGTCTAGAGACAGCTTGGCCCCTTCCTGAATCCTCTTCCTCCTGAGGCCCCTCAGGAAGAACATGCCGAGATTAAAGAGGTCCAGCCGGGCCTCTGTGTCTCTGGCTCCAGCAGAGCCCGGCCTGTTTCCCATTTTGGAAAGAGCCGGGGAGGCCAGCAGCCAATCCTCCCCCTTTGTCTCTCTCCCCCTAAGGGCCAGGTAGGTTTCGCAACGCCTCCAAGCTGCAGCCTTGGCTGGGCTCGGGGCCCACTCCCAGGCTTCCATCCCTAGCACTTTCAGACTCAGGCTTTCCTCATGACTAATGCGTGAGCCTCACACGTTTGGCCCTTTGGCGTTTACAAAGCCCCTGTCTCGGTCCTTGGGTCTCATCTAAGCCCCCAAAGGGTCCAGTAAGCTAGAAAGGGCCAGGAGCATTATCCTGATAGGAAACATGAGAAAATTGTGGGTCATACCAGGGCGGCCACTTCTGACTTCCTCAGTGTTCAGTCCCCACCGAGGTTTTGTGGACAGGGCTAGTAAAATATATGAGCTGTGCTGCTTCCCCCTCAGACACGTCTCTAAGACTGTATGTTATAGAGGAGTTGCTATTCTGTATCAGTGGATAGAATTTCCACACTAGGAGTTCCCAACAGTGAATGTTAAGACACAAGTCTAGCCCTCCCCTCTTATAAAAAAAAGTGACAGATTTTAGGTCAGTTTCTCACCATGAGCACATCCTTACAGAAGAGGCATTACCATATGCTTGGCAGCTGGTGGTTCAGGGGATGGTGTGTTGGCCAGGAATCAGAGAGACCTGAGTTCAAATCCAGCCTCAGATACTTCCTAGCTGTGTGACCCTGGGCAAGCCATTTAACCTCCTATCTGCCTCAGTTTCCTCAAATGTAAATGGGGATAATCACAGTACCTTCCTCCCAGGGTTATGGGGATCAGAGGAGATCACCTTCATAAAGCTCTTAGCAAGTGCTTGGCACATACTAGGTGCTTTATAATGCCAATTCCCTTCCTAATGTACCCTAAGGACCATGGAACTTTTTTCCATCTGATCTGTGGCTGAAACCTTCCGTGTACTTTGTCTCCCGCTAGAAAGTGAAGACTTTTCTCTATGTGTCTCTAGCCATTTATTCATTCATTCGTTTGTTTATTAATTAATTCATTCATTTATTAATACCTATTGGCATATAGTAAGTGATAAATAACTGATTCATTCATTTATGCATTCATTCATTCATTCATTCATCCTTCCCCCTTGCTTGTCTCCTTGTCCCAGACGCTGTGCCCTGCTTATATCTCAGTCCCTCCCCACAGCTGAGTACGAGAGGCTCATGCTTGTATCTTTATGATAAATAGATAAACACTGAATTCAGAGAAGGGTCAGGGGATCTGTCACAGCTCTACGGTCTTTCATTTCACTTTTTCTGGCCTCAGTTTTCTTCTTTGTAAAAAGATGGCTGTGGACTGTCAGTCGGTCAACAAACTTTTATGATGTGCCAGACACTGAAGCTCTCTGTCTTACTCCCACGAGCCCCCAGAGTGGGAGGAAGTAACGGGTCTCTGAGTATGTGTGTGGCAATTGTGAAAGTCATCTGCTTGTCACTTTTGACTGGAGCGAGTCAGGGACAGAGATGCGGTCTTAGCAGCTGCATCCTGCGGCTGAGGAGGAGAGGATGAAGAAGGCAGGACCCCTAGCTGTGCGAGCATCGGGTGAATCTAAGTCTCCAGCTCCTTGGTGTTAGCAAACCTTCCTCAACTGGTGGGGACTGCATTCCACTGTTATCGACTGAGGAGAGGGCCTGATCGTTCTGGGCTGCTCGACTATGTGAGAAGGTGGGTGTGATTGGGACAAGCTGTGCCTGGAGATTTCCCAACAGTACAGAAGCTTGGACTCACCAACCTGGTCATTGCTGGGATTTTTATAGTTGGATCATCGCTGGGGCAGCAGAAGGAATTTGGGGCTCTGAGCCTGAAGACTCTGAGTTCTAGTCCTGGGTGTGCCACAGATTCACTGTGTCACTTTGGGTAAGACAGTTCCCCTCTCTGGGTCTCAGTTTAGCCATCTGAAAAATGGCTTCGATATTTTGTTCTAAGGTCCCTCTCAGTGCTGATATTCTATGTGCTATGTTTCCTTCCAACTCTGAAATTTCTGTATTCTAAGATCCCTTATGGTTGTGACTTTCTCAGGTTCTTTTCCCTTTTGATATTCGATCTAGGTCCCTTCAGATCTGATATTCCGTATTCAGCTATCACATTCCATATTCTCATTTCTGACATTTCTATATTATCTCTTCCACTGTTAACATTCTCCTTTCTAAGTTCCCCCAGACATGCCCTTCTATGTTCTAGGGTCCCCAGCCTCTGACATTCTCTGTGCTCAAGGATTCTCAGTCTCTGCCATTCTTTTTGCTAAGGTCCCTCCCACCTCTGACATTCCATGTTCTCAGATAGGTCCCACTCAGGTGGGACTTTCTATGTTCTTAGGTTTCTCCTGATTCTCGTTGCTCTGTGAATCCTCATCCAGGATCCTTTCTTGCCCCCAGGCTGTCTCCCTAGAAGGGTTGAGAGAATTTACAGGAGCCTGAGCACCACATAGGTGCAGAGATGCTCCAAAGTCAGCCATCCCATCCATTCTTGGCAGCTCTAGACCTTTTGGTCCATGCCCAGGGTGCCCAGGAAGCTGCAGACTTGCCAAGCAAGACGGAAATTAGTAGCAGAAGCCTTAGATGGAACGTTTATCCAGCCTCAGGTAAAGGCAGGAAGGTGGTAGGCTAGTTCACTGAGGCTGAGTCCATGGTGATATATGGCATTACTGAGAATAGGGCACTCTCTTCCTTACTGGGGCTGGAAGCTGCCCACTTGTTTGGGGCTGATTTTTTTCTGGTTAGGTATATGACTAAATGTGGTTCACTTCCCTGGGGGGAGAGTCCTTTCTTACTCTGTATAACTTCTGTTCCCAGCCTAACAGGCTCTAGGGGAGAATGGCTATAAAGGAATTTTCCAATGGTTTTTTTCAGGGAATATGTACTGAGTGGGGATAGAAGCACCCATGGAGAAAGCCCAGGGATTTCCCTAGCCTGTGTTCTGTAGGGCAGGGAATACAGAATTTGGAGTGAGGAACGGAGGGATCAGATTCTTGCCTCCTTCCCTCTCTGGCTATGTGCCTGTGGCCAAGTAACCTCACTTCTCTTCCTGATCCCCTTCCTATAAAATGAGCAGATTGGGCTAGATGGCCTCTGACTCCCCTTCCAGTTCTAGCTCGAGGATTCTATGTGCCCCCTTGTTCTGCCTTCTTCCTTCTTTCTCTTACACTAACTGTATCACAGGATTTAAAGTTGGAAGGGACCTCAGACACCTGCTTCTTCCTAGCTGAGAGGCATGAGGCAAATTGCTTAACCTCTCTGGGCTTCTGTTTCCTAATCTGTCAATGAGAGGCTTAAATTAAATGACCCCTAATTCTTTTCTAGGTCTATAATTAATTAGGGGAGGATGGGGGGAGCTTTTTAATCATCTTACTAATAGCTAGCAATTATATAGTGCCTTAAGGTTTACAACAAGCTTTACAAATATCATTTCATTTTATTTCACAAAAACCCTGGGAGGTAGGTACTGTTATTATCCCCATTTTACAGATGGGGAAACTGAGGCAGATAGTGAGTAAGTGACTTATCCAGGGCCACACAGAAGTGTCTGAAGCTGGATTTGAACTCAGGTGTTGCTGACTCCAGGACTGGCACTCTATTGCTTTGTGGGGACCACCATTGCCTTGTGGGGAAGATACAACTCACATAAACTTTTTATTTGTTCTGCATTACACCACCTAGTGGTCTGTACCTAGGGAGTGCTTAATAAATGTTGGTTAAATTGAATTGAGTCGCTAAGGCCCCTCCCAGCCCTGACATCCCCTGTTCTAAGGGCACTCCCAGCTCTGACAGTCTCTGTTCCAAGATACTTTCCAGCTCTGAATCCTATGATCCTGACAGCTCATACAGAGAAGTAAATTTCACAGAGTACTTTCTTCCTAACCACCCCTTGAAATCATTAACATAAATATAACTCGGCCTCTAAATTTCTGGTGCCCTGGACAAAGTCCAAGTTGCTCCGTCCTAGTTACCGTGTTATCTCCACCACCCTGGGCTCTGTGTAACATAAGGTCACCCATGAACTTTCTGGGGAAAAAATTTACCTCTTTGTTTTCACTAACCTCTATCTGACATAGAGCATTTCCTTCAATTATTTAAAAATCTGCCAAAGGGATCCCTTACCCAGCAAAGGTTAAGAACTCTTCCACTGGATGGGACAGGCTGCCATGAGTGCTTTCTGAGGGACTGGAGAAAGGGATGTGTGTGTGTGTGTGTGTGTGTGTGTGTGTTTGGGGGGTAACCTGCTTGGATTGGTTAGCAACAGACCACAATGACATCAGCCCTTGGGTGAACTGGCCGTTATTCAGCTACTAGGTGTGTGTTTAAATTGAATGGTACAGCCCCAGGGGTGGGAAAATTCCGATCCATGCCCAGCCCTCCTAGCTCTGAAGGCCAGGCTTCCGGAAGGAATTTTCTATTGGCTTCTCTTTTAAACCATTTCCCCTTCCCAATATAGCGCTGTCTCTATCCTCTCTCATAATTCAAGGTCCTCTACTGAGATCGATATAATGATAGAAAAAAATGGTCTGTGATTCTATGGGAAATAGCATCGGTTTCCATTTCTAGAATGCTTTTACGTTTGTAGTGGTTCCAACCCCGTAAGGGAGTGCTTTGTTGTTCAGTCGGTCCGACTTCGTGGCCCTATGGGGGGTTTTCTTGGCAGAGATACTGGAGGGGTTTGCCTTTTCCTTCTCCAGCTCATTTTACAGATGAGGAAACTGAGGCAAACAGGGTGAAGTGACTTGCCCAGGGTCACACAGCTAGTCAGTGTCTGAGGGTTAGATTCCAACTTAGGAAGAGTCTTCCTGATTTCAAGCCCAATGATCTATCCAGTGCTCCTCTAGGGAATGGGAGTAGAAAAATATTATTATGTATTCAGTAAATGTCAGAGGCAGGACTTAAACCCTGGTCCAAAGAGGCTGAGTCTCGGCTTCGTTTGAGCAAAACACCTTACTTCCCTCCCCTTTGCATTCAGCCTCTGTTTCAATGAACAACCCACATATTAGATAGATTCTGTTTCATTCCATACAACAAGCATGAGGTTGTGCCCATTATGGGCCAGCCACTGTGCTGTGCACTGGGGACAAGAATGAGACAGCCCCTGTCCTCAAGGTGCCTGCTTGGATTGGCTAAGAGAATAATAGTTATCATTATTATTAATTAAAATATTTAATTAGTATTAAATTGGTTAACAGAAGAACAGAAATTCTACTGGAATAGTAGATGAGATACACAAAAAAACCAAAGTAATCCTCCGCTTTTCCACCCCTGGCAATTAGAGAGAGTGGGTGTCGGGAATTAGATTTGGAGCTGGAAAGGACGGTTGAGATAATTTAGTTCAATATCATATTCTGCAGAGAGGGAAACTGAGGCTCTGAGAAGGGAAGTAAGTTCCCCACAGTCATACAACCAGGAAGCTGTAGTGTCAAGGTTTGAACTCGGGTCCTTGGACTCCAAACCCAGGGCTGGCTTCATTACACTCTTGATGCTAATTGTTGCTAAGTGATTGATTAATGTCTGTTTAACTGATTTGAACTCATTCCCAGTGTCCTCTTGGTGCTGTCCCAGGCTCACTTATACTTCTCCAAGGGATCCAAGGGGATAGACAAGACCTTGGTTTCTGCTGTCTCTTTCACCATTTTTCTCTCTCTGTGTCTCTCTTTGTCTCTGTGTCTGTGTCTCTCTGTCTCTCTCTGTGTCTCTGTGTGTCTCTCTTCCTCTTTCACCTTTGCTGTCGCCTCCTTCTTCTTCAGATCCTCTTGGCCTCCTTGGCTTTTCCTATTAAGCAAAAGTCAATGGGAAGGGGAGGCTTGGGTGAATTCAGCCTTCCCAGTAGCTCCTGACAAATGCTGTTCCAATCTGGCATGGGCAGTGCTGGGGATGAAGGGGTTGAGGCTATTCACAGCGGGTTCCTGATTTCTAGGAGACTGAGCTGGGAGGAGCTGGGAGCTTGGGGCTCTAGCATCCTGGGCAGGGAAAGGAGTCATTATTGCAATGTGGAATTCTGGCTGGATGGGGCCAGGCAGTGAGTGTGGATTTGTGGTATAATAGAGGGAAAGGCTTGACCTGGAATTCAGGTCAAAATTCTAGTCCTGGGTGACCTTGGGCATGGAATTTTCTTTCTCTGGGCTTCAGTCTTCTCTTTTGTGTGAGTTGGACTACTTCCCCAGCCCTGACATTCCCTGTTCTAAGGTCCCTCTCAGCCCTGACATTCAATGAGTTTACATTTCTAACCAACTCCGATACTGTAACATTCTCACCACCAAAGGTATAAATTGAAACCCAATGTCAGGAAAACTCTCTCAGTCAGAGCTGTCCATAAGGACAAGGGATCATCTTGGGGGGTTATGGTGCTCCTCCCTGGAGGTCCTCTTGACAAGCCCCTGCCTGAAGTTCACCTTTAGGTCCTACTCTAGGCCCAGCTGCTTCCCAGGATGACCCTAACCCTCCCCCTCTGCCATGACTCCTCCAAATCTCTCCTCTTCTTCCTCCCCCATTTTGTGTGGTTGAGGATTAGATCATCCCATCCTTATAGCACCTTCCAATGGGATAAGCCCTGACTTTTCCTTTTTCTTTTTAGTTTTCAACAATCACTTCCCTAAGTTTTAAATTTGCCCCCTTCCTTCCCCAAGACTAAGCCCTGACTTTTCAGTCAGAGAACCTGGGCTCATATCTCTTCTCTGATGCCTACTGCCTGTGTGACCCTGGGCTTAAGCAACCTGGGCCTTAGTTTCCTCATCTGTAAAATGAAGAGGTTGGATCAGATGACCTCTGGGGTCACTTCCAGCTCTAGGATCCTATGGCTGACCGACTGTCTTTTACACTATTGACCACATTTCCCATTCTTAGGGGTTTTGATCCCATGCAAAATGTTACTGGACCTACTGAAATGCCCCACCAAGGAGTTTGTATTTCATCACAAAAGTAGTAATATTCTAGATTCCAGAATAGTAGGATAGAATTCTAAGACCTTAATAAAAATCTCCACTTACTCATAATAATAGTAGTTAGCATTTATACAGCTCCTACTCTGTGCCAGGCACTGCACTCAGTGCTTTATAACTATTATCTCATTTTATCCTCACCACAGCCCTTGGGAGTTAGGGGGTATTATTACCCCCATTTTACAGATGAGAAAACCTAGGCAAACAGAAGTTAAGTACTCACCCAAGGTCATTCAGCTATTAAGTGTCTGGGGCTGGATTCAAATTAGGATCTTTCTGACTTCAGACTCAGAATTCCATCCACTGCACCCCCTAGTTAACTCTTACACCCTTCATCATCGTCCTCATCTGCCCTAATACACATATACATAATAGAAGACAAACAAAGCATCTCAGAGCTTGAAGAGAACCCAGAAGCCCACCTCCTCTCCCCAAATTCCCTTTGTATTTAGTCTTTATATTCATACATATATCTTTTGTTACGTATGTGTATGCAAAATACATGTAATATTTATATATGTATATGTGAATACGTAAACTATGATCTACATAGAAAATATGCCGTGGAGAACAATATAGTTTTTTATGCCATATTCCCCTCTGGCAGTCTGAGGAATCCCAGAGGGCCCTTTTCAGGATAATGTTTGTTTCCCATATTCATAATTGAAGGAGACACTACATTTCACTTAGAGGTTAATGAAATTAAGGATGTAATTTTCTTTTTCTGGATCCAACTTCACAGACCCCCTGAGCTCTTTCCAAGGGCCCTTTGGGATTTCATGGTCCCAGATTCAAAAGCCTTGATTTTTGACTCTAATCTCATGCCTCTGCCTACAATCTATCCTCATACCTAATACATTTATATGGTGCTTTCTGGTTTGCCAAGGGCTTTATGTAATTTATCTTGTCTGTTCCTCACAGCAACCCTGGGGGAGAGGCACTGCTATTATTATTATTTCCATTTTACAGATGAGGAAGGTGAGGCACAGAGATTGGTGAAGTGATGTGCCTAGGATCAAACAACCATTAAGTGTCTGAAGTGAGATTCAAACCCAAGACTTCCTTCCAAGTCCAGGACCCAGGTCAGCTACCCGGCTGACTGATATTCATCCCTAATCTCCATTTATACTTATATCTATACCTGTATCTATTTCTGTATCATCTCCATCTCTATCTATGACTACATCTGTGTCTGTGTGCATACATGTGTAATGTATGTATGTACATTTCCATCAATCTCGAGATATATCTCTCCTCTTGACCTTCCATAGAGTGTAAGCCTTTGGAAGGCAGCACTGTCCCTCTTTTGTATCCACAGCATGTAACCCAATGCCTCATACACAGTTGGTACTTAATAAATGCTCATTGATTGTATGATAGATAGTCCAGTCTTTACCTGAATATCAATCTCCTCCCTAACTGTCACTGTGCTCCAAACTGGGGAGGAGTGAAAGATACCCCAAGGAAGTCCAACTATGATCAGAGAAATGCCTCCTACACCTCAGTGCCCCTTCCCAGAGTATCTCTCCCGCTGTCCATAACTCTACTCAACATCTATTGGGTAGCTGGCAGATGGGGGCACTTCTTAATCTTTTAAAGCTCTTTGAGGCCAAGTGCAGTGAGAAAAGTTAATTGTTTGGGGAAAGAAGATGCAGTGGATGTGAGTGCCACCCAGAAAGTGTTCAGGAGGGGTAGTTATCCTTCCATCAGCATAGCATGAAACCTCAAAGCCACTGCCCCTGCCCTGGGCAGTCCCGAAGGTCAGAAGCCACTGTGTGTGCGTGTGTGTGTGTGACAAATACTTGCAGGGACAGACACTCATGACTCTGGCCTAGGCACTAAAGGCCACCCAGCTCAGCAGCCACCCTCCTCACCCACTGTGGCTCTGCTTCCTGGAAATAGTGTGAATCAGGCCAGTGCCCCCCACAGGAAACCAAGGTGGCTTCTGCCCAATGCCACGCTTTCCTTGTTCTGTGCTCCATTGCCTGGGAAGCGGCAGGAAGCAGCAGGGGGGTGGCAGGGGGTACGGCACGGGGGCTGGCTTTTCCTGTTCTCTCTCTGGCCTTCAGTTTCACAGTCTGTAAATGAAAGGGGGCAGGGGAGGGAAGACTAGAAAGGTCTTGATGCCCCTCCTAGCTCTGACATCCAGAGAAAAGAATGGAATAGTTTTCAAGTCAGAGGACCTGGATTCCAATCTCACCTCTGATGGTAAAAAAAAAAAAAAAAAGGTGTAAACAAAATCACTTCACTTCCTGGGGCCTCAGTTTTCCTTCCTCCTAGGCCTGACATCTCCTGTTCTAAGGCCCCTCCCAGCTCTGACATCCCCTGTTCTAAGGGCCCTCCTAGTCCTGACATTCTGAGAATCATAGATTTTAAGCTCAAAGTAACTACAGAAGTCATTTAATCCAAATCCCTAATTTCACAAGAGGAGGAAACTGAGACCCAGAAAGATGAAGTGACATGTTTCCATAGCGCTTTGAGGTGTGTAAAGAGCTTTCCAATTACTATGTCATTTGATCTTGACAACAACCTTGGGAGGTAGCAGCTATTATTATGATCCCATTTTGCAGATAGGGAACCTGAAGCACAAAGAGGGTAGATGATTTGCTGGGGGGAGGGGGCACACAGCTAACAGATATCTGAGGCAGGATTCAAACTCAGGTCTTCCTGACTCCAAGTCCCACAGGACATCTATTGGGCCACCTTGCTGCCAAAGGTCATATCAGGCGCAAGTCCTAGATTGGAAGCCAGTCCTCTGACTCCAAATATGACCCTCCCTTTTGAAAACCATCATGTTGCTCCTCACTGTGTGGTCTAACTTAGCATGAACTCTGAAATCCTGTCATTCTAAGTCCTTCCAATGTCTGTGTTCTATGTATTACTGTTCTTTTCTTTTAACCTTTTTAAATTTAATTTTTATAATGAACAAAAATCTATTTTGTCTTCCTCTCATCTCCCTCTATATTGGGGAATAGAAAAAAGAAAAAAAAAACCCAAGTTCTTTCTAAATAAGCAGAATGAATCCACTTATCAGCCAAGTTAAAAAAAAAAAAGCTTCATTCTATACCCCAAGTCCCTCACCTTTCCATCAGAGGTAGGCAGCGTGCTTCATCATGAAGCATGGAGTTATGGATGGTTATAAAACCGATTGGAGTTCCGTCAAAGCTTATTGTCTTACAGTATCGTTGTTATTGTAGAAATTGTTCTGGTTCTGCTCTCTTCACCAGCATCAGTTCATACAAGTCTTCTCAGGCTTCTCTAAAACTGTTTCTTCATTTCTTGCAGTATCTTGTTTGGGTATTTCTCAATGAATCGGTCGTCTCTCAGTTTCCACTACATTGCTCCCACTGCTGTTCCTAACAGTTTTGTGCAGGTAGTCCTTTTCCTATTTCTTTGATCTCATTCTGGTAGAGGACTAGTATAGGACTGGTATCGAGGGTCAAAGGTATTCATGGTTTAGTTGGTTTTTGGGTGTAGTTCCAAATTGCTTTCCAGAATGGCTGGTTCAATTCACTGCTCCACTAACAGTGCATTAATGCCTCCCACTTCCAATAATCTCGGCTCAATGTGTTCCCCTCTCCCAGTCCCTCTGCATAGGATTATCTTTCTCAGCGCCTAGACTGAGCTCATTCAAACTTGTAGCAATTGAGGGGTGGGGCTGTCCCAGGTGAAGGAACTGGTCAGCCTGGGGATGCTGGTGGTGTCTGTATGTAGTGGTAAGGAGCAATTTGGGTCTTTCCTCCCAGACTCCCATTTGGAAACAGGGTGGGATTTTTCACTCTGTCTAGGGAGCTGGCAGCAGGTCAGCCCCTGTGCATCAGCTGCCTGGTTCTCGGCCAGGGAATTCCAGAGGCAAGGGAACCAATGGGGCTCGTGCCCAGTCCTCCATCTCTCCAGCTAGCAGCTGGGGGCAGCCAGGGCTCTGTTCTCTCCCAAAGCACGGCAGTGCCCGGTAGGTTTGCCGCTCTCCCTTCTCAGAGGAAGAGCTCTGTCCCAGAGGTGGAGGTCTAGACTAGAACTTTCAGGGGGACATTTGGTTCTGACTGGAGCTGGAGGTAAGTGAGTCTGCTTTGCTGGTGGCATGGGAAGCTCTTGTATCCAGACTGTTCTAGCCTGGGGACAGACGTTGCTGATGCGGGATGGTCACCTGCTGATACTGTGAAGGGTGGCGATGAGGAAAGGAGACTTGTAGGGTTAGATGTTAAGCGCTATGCTTTATGCTAGTTGGAAATAGTCGGAATGGCACCTGGTTCCCGTTTGAATGTGTCACTGACAGTGATCTTCTCTATGGGCTGGAGTTCGGAGGTGAATGAACAGGATGAAGAGGGGGAGGAGTCTGCAAACTCTGTTTTAGAAAGTTCTATAAATATAGTTCTGGTTGAAGGAGGTCGGGATGTCTGTCTCCTCTGGTGTGTGTGTGTGTGTGTGTGTGTGTGTGTGTGTGTGTGTGTGTGTGTGTGTAGGTACAGGAGAAGCACTGCTCTTACAGTTAGAAAACTTGAGTTGGATAGTAGCTATGAAACCTTGGCCTTCACTTAACCTCCCAGGGCCTCAGTTTTTTGTCTGTGAAATGGGGATATATAATAACACCAAAGCACCTACCTTTCGGTGTGTCAATGTTTTTTAAATTTAATTTTTTCAGTGAACAAAAGTAGACTTTTTTTCTCCCTCTATCACTTCCCCTTCTTCTCACCACTGGACAAAAAGAGAAAAATAAAACCCCTTGTGATAAATATGAATAATCAAGCAAATCAGCAACAACAAGTTCCTGCAGTGGCCATAGCCAAAAAATGTATGTCTCGTCCTGTACCCTGTGTCCACCACCTGTCCATTAGGAGATGAGTCGAGCTGCCTACCTTTGGAGTGTTGTAAGCAAAGTGCTAGAAACTCTATATAAACATGAGTTTTTAGAGTGACTGTTATCATTATTACCTGAACAGCTACCACGTGGAAGAGGGATTAGATTTGGTCTACTTTGCTCCAGAGTAGCAGTGTGGGGAAAAACTGGAGGGAGGCAGATCTCTAAATATGAAAAAAAAAAGGCATCTTACTAATCAGCGCTGTCCGTTATAGACCGACTCATGTGGGAATATTGTCGCTAGAGTATTCAAACAGAGGCTGAATGACCTCCGTTGGAGGGAACGACGTCACATTGGTGATCTGTGATTTTTGGAATTGATGATCTCAAAAGGGAGTGACCTTCCTGTCACTGGAGAGATGCCTGCATTGGATGGAAAGTTGGACCATCTGACCTGTAAGGTCTCTCCGTTGCCAAGATTCTCTCTGGGTCTTGGTTCTCACATCTGTTCAATGGGAATGCTTGTCTCTGTTCTGTTTACGCAAAGGTCTATTGGGAAGAGAGGTGTTAGGATACACTTGAAGGACTGGATTTGAAACAGGAGGATGGTGGAGTGGGAATTTAAATACCATGTTGCGGTTGTTGTTCAGTCATGTCTGACTCTTCGTGACCCTATTTGGGGTTTGCTTGGCAAAGATTCTGGAGTGGTGTGCCACTTCCTTCTCCAGCTCATTTGACAGATTAGGAAACTGAGGCAAACAGGGTGAAATGACTTGCCCAGGGTCACACAGTAAGTGTCTGAGGTCAGATTTGAACTCAGGAAGATGAGTCTTCTTGATTCAAAGCCCCGCTCTCTATGCACCATGGGGCCTCCTAACTTCTGCAGCAGCTGGATAGAGCCTAAAGGAGGGTGATCAGGATTGTCCCAGATCTGGGTTCCAATTCCACTTTGATACCTACCTGCTTCACTGACCACCACTAAGTCATTTGCATTGAGTTTGAGTTTCCTCATCTCTCAAATGGGGGTGATAAAGTGTGTGGTAGTGACCACACAGGCCTGTTGTGGGGATCCAAGGGGACGACATCTGCAAAGCAGTGGCAAAACCTCAAAGCCTCTAACAACACTAACTATCAGCATTCAAGGGCAGTGGCATTAAACTATTGTGACTTTGTCTATTTGAAAAATACACGTTTACTTGCTCTCAGGGTCACAGTGAGCTTTCACTTTTTGCATCTACAGTCAGTAAGGGACTAGTGATAACAAAAAAAGGGGTTAAGTCATCAGATAGAGAGGAGGAGATGAAGGACTGATGCCAGTGAGAGATATGGCTGGGGGAGCTTGGCTGGCCTAGAGCCAGGGAGCGAAGCGGAGCCAAAGAACCATCCCAACTCCTCTTTTTCCAGGTGAGGAAATTGAGGTTAAATGACTTGTCCAAGGTCACACAGCTGGTGGGTACCTGAGGGAGGATTTGAACTCAGGTCTTCCTGAATCTAGGCCCAGCACTGTAGCTGCTGCATGCCTATTGGTCTAGGTGGGCTGAGAGCAAGAGTTTCAAGTTAGGTATCCCCACAACAGGCCTGTTAGGTATGGAGGATGAAGAGGGGCATTGAAGCAAGGGAAAAGGCAGTAGGACGGAGGAAAGACAGAGGCAAGCCAGATTAAGAGTTTGGGAGTTGAGAATTCTCTTCCTCTTGTCATGGTTTTTCAAGGGTCTCCAAAGTCTAGAGTGGGGGAGCTGTGGGGAGCAGGACGGAAGAACAGAGAGGAGTGACAGAGCCTTCTGTGGTTGGCTGAAAGTTTGTATGCTTCCATTCAGAGAATCAGTGGCACCATCGCCCTCGGTGGTGTCCGGCAGCCTGGGCTTCGGCCTTGGCTTTTATTCATCACCACTGTGACCTTGGGTAAGTGATTTCCTCCTTGCATCCTCAATTTTCGTGTCTCTAAAGTGAAGGGATTAAAGTAGAATTTCTCTTAAAGTCCTTTCTAGCTGAGACATTCTATGACTCAGATCCAAGAAAGACAGAAAAGGACCAGCGTATTTGTGCTGGCTGTTCTTGGGGCTCTTGAGTCAGTCTTGCCTTCAGGTCTTTCTTGGCTCTGGGAGGCTGCCCCTCCCTGTTCTCAGCTTCTTGGCTGGGTGTGCCCTGTCTGACCCCTGCCCAGGTTATGGGGGCTCACTCTCCCTTAAGACAAGGCCATTTTATACATGCTCCTAAAATGTACAGGCAAAAGCCATTCTACCCAGCCTGGCCAAGGAAATGGGTGGGTGGGCAGACTTTATCAAGCAGTGTTTCTAAGCCTGCCTAAATCCCTAACCCTCTGCCCTATCTCTGGGACAGTCAGATTCTCTCTCTCTCTCTCTCTCTCTCTCTCTCTCTCTCTCTCTCTCTCTTTCTCTCTCTCTCTCGCTCTCTCTCTGTCTCTGTCTCTCCTCTCCCTTTCTCCTTTCTCTCTCCTCTCTTCTCTCTGTCCCAGTCCCTCTCTCTCTCTCTGTCTTTTTCTCTTTGTTTCTGTTTCTCTTCTTTCTGTCCCTCCTCTCTTTTTTCTGTCTGTGTGTGTCTCTCTCCCCTCTCTGTCTCTTTATCTCTGTCTTTCTGTGTCTATATCTCTGTCTCTCTCCCTCCTGCCCCCTCTGTTTTTTTTTCAGTCTCTGTGTCTCTTTCTCTATGTCTCTATCTCCCTCCCTTCTGCCCCTCCTCTCTGGTTTTTCTTTTTCTTTGTCTCTCTGTCTCTGTCTCTTTGTGTCTGTCCATCTCTGCCTTTCCCTCTCTCCTGCCCCCTCCTTCTCTCTCTTTTTCTTTGTCTTTCCTGTCCTCTTGTCTTTCACTTTTACCCCTCCATCTCCTTTTCATCTTTCTCTCTCTCCCTCTTTTTCTTTGCCCTAGGCACTGATCAGCCTGCATAGTAGCCCTTAGACCCCTCCAAAGTTGCACACCCTGGTGCCTGGAAAGCTCAGACTTTTCTTTCTCTCTCACCTCCCCTTTCCCCAAGCTGACTTGAACTTTTCTTGTGAAGCTGGGTTCCCAGAACTTAGCCGACCTGTCTCTAGACGTGTGGGTTGCAGAAAGTGACAGGGAGGCAGAGGACAGACAGCAAGCAGTCTTTGCCAGAATTGAGTCATTGGCCCGAATAAGGCCTTTATGATGTGGCCCCAACGCTCAGGTACCCACAGGGCATGAGGCTGGTCCCAAGTCAACAACCTGCCTCTGCCACCTGGTTCCCACCCCATTTTTGTCCCTGTGCCGGCCTCTTTCCTCTCTTCCCTGAGGCTGAGCTGTCTGCTGCTCCAGCCTTCCTCTTCCCATCCATCTCCTTGGCATTCAGCTCACACGCCCACAGAGCAAGGGAAGGCAGAGCCTCTGGGAGCCAGGAGCCAAGGCCAGGCTGGGCTCATGCACTAAGGGCGGTAGTGATTTAATTAGCTAATGAGAGGCCCCTCCGGTATTTACTGTGGAGGAAGTGACCACTTCCGTTGCTGGCTGGCGGACGACACCAAAAAGTCTTTGAAAGGCTGGGATGGAACTGAGGCTGGCCCCAAACCAATAATGTGACTCGTCCAAAATGAGGGCTGGGGGCTCCTCAGCCTTCCCTTGCCCTCTGTCTCTTCGTCTCCATTTGGGTTCCTTCTGAGCAGGGCCAAGAGCCTCCCCCACCAAGTCCCTGCCAACATTGTAGCATACTAGAATGTTGGAGCAGGAGGGGACCTTGGGGCGCCATTTTGTTCCCAGGCCCTTCTTCTCTCCTCACCCTTTCTGCCTAAGTGATCGTATCAGCACTCACAGCTCCAGTTCTAGAGGCTCTGCAGATGTCTTCCAGGTCTATAGCTACAATGTGGGTCTTATTCCAGGGCTCCTGTCCCACATCAGTAACTGCCTAGTGGGCATCGAAAATTGGATGTTCCACAGCCATCGGCAACTCAACATGTCCAAAAGAAAACTCATTGACTCTCCTTTCAAACCCAGCACTCTTCCCAGCTTCCTTATTCCTGTTGAGGGCACCAGCATCCAACCAGTCACCCAGATCCACAAACTTGGACTCATCCTGGGTAGCCTAGCAGAGAGAGTGCTGGCTCTGGAGCCAGGAGAGCCTGAGTTCGAATCTAGCCTCAGACATTTAGTAGTTGCCAAAATCACTTCATCTCTGTTTGGCTCAGTTTCCTCATCTGTAGAAGGGGAACAATAATAACATCTACCCCTTGGAGTTGTTGCAATGATAAAATGAGATAATATTTACAAAGTGCCTTGTAAACATGATATGTAAAAGTTAGTTATGTTATAGCTCTATGTAAATGATACAAATTATATAGAGAGATTAATTAACATGGTGTATAAACACGAGTTGTGGTTTATTATATTTCATTGTTATATGTGGTTATATATAATGAACCATTACATATAATATAATATATTATAATTACAATATTACATATTATATACCAGGCAGCGTGCTAAGTGCTTTACAAATAAATGCGTGTGTGTTGTTTTCCCTGATAGAATGTTAGTTCCTGAGGGAAGGGGTTCTTAAAGAAGTGCTTATTGATTGATTGATACCATGGAATCCAGCTCTTCTCATAGGTAGGGAAACTGAGACCAAGAGGGGGTGAATGACCTGTTCAGGGTCCCACAATGAGTTGATAGTAAGTTCAGTGGAGCCTTTGGTGGCTCCTTTCCTGGAGATTTGAGGCTAGCTCTGTAAATAGGCATTGTTTCTTCTTTGGCCCAAGGCAGAGGGGAGATTGATCTCTCTAAATTCCTTTCAACCCAAGGACAAGAACTTTTTGGAACCTCAGAGGTTTGTAGCTTGTGAGTACCTGTTCCTCAGGAAGATAAGGACCGTCAAACTGCGGTGTGGATTGCCAAGAGAACCTGGGGGATTCTTTTCCTTGGGTCTCTTCCAAAAGGGCCAGGAAGCCACTTTTCTGAAATGCATGGGTACAACTCTGCCTGGAGGGGAGAGAAGGATGGACAGGAGGCTTCTCTCAGTCCTATGATTCCAGTGAAGGCAATGGGGTAGCCAGGTTTTCCCAACAAGATGGTAGAATGGGAAGAGCCATGAACTCAGAAGACCTGAGTTGTTATGATTCTTACTAGCTGTGTGACCTTGGGTAAGACAGTTAACCTCTATAAAATGGGAATAATAATTCCTTCCTTGGATCAAATGATAAGCTAGAAATTAATGTAAATTAAAATACTGTACTATTAGGCCAGATCGTTAACCGTATGCTATATAATCACGTTGTACAGCCTAGTGGACAGCAAGCTGGACCTGGGTTCAAATCTCAGGTGGGTCTTTGGCTCCAGTCACCACTTCATCTTCTTCCCTCCCTTTCCAGCTTCTTTCCCCATTAGAGTGTAAGTTCTCCGAGGGCTGGCACTTTCTCAATTGCTTCTAACAATAAAAACAACAATTAGTTGATATTTATATATCATTTTGAGGTTTGCAGAGCACTTTACATATAACAATAATAACGATAACTTCGCCTCAGCTTCCTCATCTGTGAAATGGGGCTGACAATTGCATCTCTTTCCTGTGGTTTTCGTGAGGATACAACAAGATACTATTTATAAAATGCTTTGTAACATGTTATATGAAGGCTGGTTGTCCTTGTTATAGCTAACATTATTTATCTATCCAATCTATCTCCATTGTCTCACCCTCTGACACATTGATTGGGAGACCCTGAGTCACGTCTTTAACATTCCTCAGCCTCAGTTTCCTGACCTGTAAAATGAGGGAGTTGGACCCAGTGGCCTCTAAATCCAAGATCCCATGTAGTATAAACTGTGCTGTATAGTGACACCACCTTTGTGATATCATTTTCCAAGAGGACCAATGATATCCCAAAGGTGGTATCTTGAACTTGTGCATAAATTGGGTTTAAGGGAGGTCAATGACTTTGATACTCTCTAGTGATAAGGAAGGGAGCAACATGGCACAGTTATGAGAGAGCTGAGCTTGGGAGTCAGGAAGATCTGGATTCAAATTTTGCCTTATTTAGCTGTGTCATACTGGGCAAGTCACCCAAACCCTCTGTGCCTTAGACAGCTCCCTAGGATATATCTGCTCAGGCCCTTGTCTCCTCTCACCAGGACTGTTGCAAAGGCATCCCAACTGTCTTCACAGTCTCATTGAGAGGCAGCTTTTTTGGGGAGTGAGGGCTCTGACCTAGTCAGGATGACTTTGGTTCAAATCCCACCCCAGGCACTTACTAATTGTTTAACCATGGATTCTTTGGGTAAGGAGGTTGGGTCTGATGGCCTCTACAATCCCTCCTACCTCTAATCCTAGGAGGCTGAGATACTCTCTCTAATCCATCCTCCACATGGCTGCCAAAGGATGTTGCCTCTAACTCAGATATGAGTAGGTCACTCCCTTGTTCCAGGGCTCCCCTATTGCCTTTAGGGTTGAATAAAACTATGGTGGGTGTCAAACACTCTTTACAACCTGACTCTAGCTGGTTTCTCAGACATAGCAGAATATTCCCCTTATGTGTTCTTCGTTCTAATCCAAACGGCCAAAATGACTGTACCTCAGATTCAACATCCTATATCCCATCTCTATGTCCTATCTCAGCTCGAAGTCCCTGGACAGATTGCTCTCTATGCCTGGCATGCACTCCCTTCTCATCTCTGTCTCTGAGTTATCCCCGGTGTATGGGGTGTTCACGAGGAGGATCACCTCTGGTGATCAAACCCTTTTCAGGGCGGTTCCTCCATCTTTGCTGTCCACCTGGCACTCAGCTCTCACCTGTGGCTCCAAGAAGCTGTAGCATGCACAGGGACCAGGCTAAGAGTAAACAATGGATCTCAAACCTGCTGGTGAGTTAGGAGAGTGTCTACCCCAAGTATGTAAAGACTTCCCAATGGAATGGGTGGATGAGAATAATTTATTCCAACAGCCATCAAGGCAGCTGAAGCAGGTGTTATGGAGCACTTAGAGCTAGGTCACCAAAGATGCCAAGGTCATCTACTGCATCCCAGGCCATTGCTAGTTGTCCTGACTTTTGTCCTGCCACTGGACTTAGATGATTTTGGAAGAGAGAGGGAGACCAATGACTCTGTGCAACTCTGCCTCACTTAAATCCAATTCCCCCATGAGTTAAGACGTCATCCATGACATCATTGGTCCTCTTTGAAAACAAAGGACAAGCAACAACATCCCTGGTTTTCCTTCAAAGTCTCTGTCCTACATGAGGACTTTCCTAATCTCTCCCCTCCTATCTCCTAGCTACTAGGGTCCCCCTGCCCTGTAATCCCTCTGTATTGACTTCTATGGCCATGTACTGGTTTCTTCTGAGATAATGCAAGCTCCTTGAGGGCAGGGACTGTTTCCACTTGGTCTTGTGTCCCTGGAGCCTAGCCCGGTGCCTGGCACATTGTAGATGAGTGTTAATATAATAATAAGCAATAATAACTAGAATTTACATAATACTTGGCTGTTTTAAAAGCATTTTGCAAATATTTCACACATTTTCAATTTTAAATGTACAATTTACAAATATTCTTTGATCCTCACCACCATCTTGTGAGGGAGGAACTATTATTATCTTCATTTTACAGATAAGGAAACTGAGGCAAACAGAGAATAAGTGACTTGCCCGAGGTCACACAGCTAGTAAGAGTCTGAGACTAGATTTGAACTCAGGTCTTCCCGATTCCAGGTCCAGAGCTCTATCCACTGTGTTCCTAAGCTATTATATACATTTTTGCCGAGTGACTGAATTGCCAAGTCTTTTAGGGGTGGGGGAGTCCCCCAAGCTTAGGAATCCAGTCATCTTTTGTAATAGGATGTTTTTCTTTTAGGGTCACGAGAGTCTTTCCCATTCCACTGGGTGGGGGCACCAGTTCTTTGTAGATTTTCAGCCTTTAGGCTTTCTCTCCATCCAGGACAGCTGGGGAAGGGACCTAGGACTGCTACTGAGACAAGCAGACTCTGGCTTTTAGTCTTTTTCTGGAGCAGAGCTGTTCTAGAACATCCATCTGTATCCAGATGGGATAGCCTTGATGTTTCTGGGGGTGGGTGAGTGCACCCTGACCCCTGCTGTCAGGGTCTCTGCCAGACATGTGTCTAGCATCAGAAAGAAGACTAGGTTGGGAGTGGAAGTGTGGGTGTGGGTGGGGAGGACCCTGGCTAGGGAAGGAGAGAAGCCACAAAGGAGACAGCCTGGCTGTGTTCATGGTGAAGGCAGGCAAGGTCACGCCTCCTAGGATCTCTCTTATAACTGCTCTGGCCTTGAGGAAAGGAGCCAGCTTTTGGCCAGAGGTTTTGTTTAAGCCCTTCTAGGATTCCTGGAGCCTGAGAGCAGGAAAAGATCTCAATTCTGCTCCTTATTATCCATGAGAACACAGCCAAGTCGCCTGACCTCTTGTGCCTCAATTGCCTTTTGGGTAGTAAAGCAGATGTTTTTTCCTTTCAGCTCTAACTATAGAATTTATAAACTAGTGCATTCTCTCTGATGCTTTTCTGTAATTTATTCTGTCTACAATTCGTCTATACCTAATTATTTACATGCTGTCTCTTCTACTACATGGGGAGCTCCTGGAGAGCAAAGTCTATTTTGGGCCTTTTTTCGGGGAATCTCAAACCTTTAGAATAATGCTTCGCATACAGTAGGTGTTTAATAAACACTTGTTGATTTGACTTGTCCTATCCATTACAATAAATGTCTGGCATATAGTAGGCACTTAATAAATGCTTGTTCTCTTCCCGTCTTTGAAAGCTTTTGCTGTCATTCAGTCATACCTGACTCTCTATGAACCCCATTTGGAGTTTTCTTGGCAGAAATACTGGAGTGGTTTTCTATTTCCTTCCCCAGCTTATTTTACAGTTGAGGAAACTGAGGCCAACAGGGTTAAGTGACTTGACCAGGGTCACACAGCTAGTGTCTGAGGCTGTATTTGAACTCAGGAAAAGCAGTGTTTCTGACTTCAGACTCTGCAATTTATCCACTGTACTACCCAAATGCCTTCTTTGATTGACTATCCATTACAATATGATAATACTTTTAAAGCCTTTAGCATAAAAGTAAAATATATAAAATAAAATATATAAAAAATAAATACTTATTGACTTGACCAATCCTATCCATTACAATAAATGCCTGGCAAATAGTAGGCACTTAATAAATGCTGGTCACTTCCTCTCTTTGAAAGCAGAGCCTTTCTTCATATACTTAGCTCTTAGCATAATGCCTGACGCATTTAATAAATGCTTGTCAACCAACTGACTCCATGACCAATTTAATTTAATTCAGTTAAAAACATTTATTAAGTATCTACTATATTTCATTCAAATATAGTGAAAAGCAGGGCTGGCTTAAGTCTGGGATAAAGTCCTGGCTTTTACACCTACTGGTTGCATGAACTGTAAGTGAGCAACTAAATCTCTCAATTCTCAAGAGCAGACTGTCAGTTAGGGAGAAGTGCTGACTTGCAGAAATGCATCTCTGGAAGGGGAAGTCTGTATGTGGGGTGGGGGTGGGGGTTGGGAGAGAAGTACAGACATGTCGTGTCTTCTCTGACTTGATCTGACCACATCTGAGATATGTACTCAGCCTACAGATGACCACAAGCCAGTGGGGAGGGGTTTTGGGATGTGTCCTCTGAGCATTGATTCAAGGAACTGGGGATCTTCATTGAGGAGAAGAGAAAGGTTGGGTGGATGAGACGCTTTTCTTCGTGTAAGGGAATGTCATACAGAGAGGAGATGTTAGTTTTGCTTTGCAGGGCTTCCAAGGGGAGAACCAGGAGCAAAGGGTGGAAGGTGTAGAGAGGCTTATATAGGCTGGAGGTCAGAAAGAACTTCCTAGCCATGAGATCAGTCTTCAAGTGGAGCCAGTGGGCTGCCTTGGGAAGGGCTTCTCATGACCATTCTTCCTCATGTTTGCAGAAGAGGTGTTTGTTTGGGTGTGAGTTGGGTTAGATCTGAGGTCTCTTCCAAGTGTTAGATTCTATGAATTAATTGTTTGACTTTGGGCGAGTTACTTTATCTTGGTACAGTGGAAAGAGCATGATCCAGGGACCTGGGTTTAAGCTCCTTGAGCCCAGGGACGTTTTAGACTTTCTCTTTTTATCTCTAACTTGCTCTTGGCACAGAATCTGACACATTGTTGTTGTTGTTGCATTGTTTAAGTTGTGTCTGACTCTTCATGACACTGTTTTCTTGGCAAAGGTACTGGAGTGATTTGCCATTTCCTTCCTTAGTTTTAAGATGAGGAAACTAAGGCAAATAGGGTTAAGGGACTAGCCCAAGGTCACACAGCTAGTAAGGTCTGAAGCTGGATTTGAGCTCATGAAGATGAGTTTTCCCAATTCCAAGCCCGGTGCTCTAGCCACTGTGCCACCTAATTCCCTGCTTGGCACACAGAAAGTACCTAACAAACAAATACTTAATACATGAGCATAGTAAGTAAGCCTAATAAATTCTTGTTGATTGACTGATTGAAATCTTACCTCTGTTACTTACTAGCTGGATGACTTTGAGCAAACAACGTAGCCACTGTATGTTCTCAGGTTCCCCATTGATAAAAGGAGAGGGTTGGATTCAATGAAGTCTCAAGTCCCATCTCTGCTAATGGAGAGGCTCCGTACAATGTCTGGTACATGAAAGATCCTTCATAAATGCTTGTTTGATTAACTGGGCAGGAAATAGGGATGTTTGGGGGGATGGTTTTTATTCACTTAGCAAAAATTCCTTGGAAGCCATTCCGGAAATTTCAGGGACACATATATGAGACTTTTGGTGCCTGCCCTCATGCAGCTTATATTGTAGCAAGGGGCATCAGTCATGGATATTTAGAGAGCTTCCAAGGAAGAATATGGTAGCACTCACCAACAAAAAATAAAGAAGGAGTTATAGGAGGCTGGCTTTAGAACTTGAAGGAACTTTGCAGATAATTTTGTCTATTCCCACCCCATTTAACTGAGGAGGAAACTGAGTCCAGGAGGTTGTGTCTGGCCCAAGGTCATGCATGTAGCAAGTGACAGAGACAGGATTTTGATCAGTCAATTAAATACTATGTGCCAGGCACTGTGCTAAGGGCTAAGGATATAAAGAGAGAATCAAAAAGATCCTGCCCTCAAGAAGCTGACATTTTACTGAGGGAGACAACATGTCCATAAATAGAAATATAATAGAAGATGCAGAATAGAGGGAAGGTAGTGACTTTAAAGGGGAAGGCACTAGCAGCTGATCTAGACCCCAAGTTCTCTGGTTTGAAATTCACTATTCTTTGCCTTTTGTCAAGAAGCATCTGGTTGTTGCTTCCATAAAGCTTAGAGCCCTGTAGGGGATGGTAGTCATGGGTATAGCTGAGATGTAAGTTAGTCAGTCAACCAGCATTTATTAAGCACCTACTGTTTGCATCAGTTTCTTCATCTGTGAAATGAGCAGGAGAAGTAAATGGCAAAGCACTCCAGTATCTCTGCCAAGAAAACCCCAAACAGTGTCACTGAGAGTCAGACATGAATGAAAAATGACTGAGCAATAGCAATAATGTGCCAGGCACAGTGCTAGGTGTTGGATACAAGGGAGTGTGCAGTAAGAGACATAAATGTGGTATAAATAAGGATCATAAGATCATAGACTTGCAACTGGAAAGGTTCTTAGTAACTGAATAAAGGAGATGAGTCCCAGATTTGGAGATAGAGGAGACGGGTTTGAATCTCTGCTCCTTACTGGGTCTCAGTTTCCTTTTTTGCTTTTATTTTTTGGAGGGCAATTGGGGTTCAGTGACTTGCCCAAGGTCACATGGCTAGTTTTTGTGTTAAGTGTCTGAGGTTGGATTTGAACTCAGGTCCTCCTGACTCCAGAGCCAGGGCTCTATTCACTATGCCACCTAGCCGCCCCTCCTCAGTTTCTTTAATATGAAAAGTGAGGAGGTTACACCAGCTTCTCTTTCAAGGTCTCTTCCAGCTTTAATCGTCATTTCTTATGAATGGGCTGTGTCTGGAGTCAGACAATCCGGGATAAAATCTCATGTACTACATGCATGACCTTGGGCAAGTCACATAATAACTAATAACTGCTGGCATTTATACAAGTGCTTTAACATTTTGAAAGCACTTTAGTAATCTTATTTCATTTTATCCTCACGATAATTCTGGGAGGTAACTGCTCTGATCACCTCTACATTACAGATGAGAAAACAAAGACAGAAAATGGTTAAAAGACTTGCCCAGGGTCATACAACTAGTATGTGTCTTAGCACAAATTCAAACTCAGATCTCTGCTGACTCTGGGTCCAGCTCTATCTACCTACCTGTCTCCCTGGGCTCCAGGCTCCTCATTTATAAAACGAAGGGGCTGCACAAGATAATTCCTGAAGTCTTTACCAGCTTGAAATCTATGACCCTATGATCTAATGTCTAGAGCTTTGATGAATGTAGGCTCCATCCTTTGCTGACCTTTGCCAGTCATCCCATCGCCCTACCGACGCACTTACCACAGTACTTCCTGGCTTCTTCTGCCTAATCTGAAGAAGGTGGTTGCCATGGGGACCAGCTCCCAGCCAGGGTATGGAAGGCGTGAATGTGTTGATTAGTTGGGCTGCCCTGACTCTGGCAAGGGGTTTGAGCCCCAGGTGTCTTGTCTCTTCTAAGTACTAAGACCCCTAGAGATGCCCAAAGCACCCTCGAAGGATAAAACATTTCCCTTCCCGTGGGGCCAGGGAGAAGAGGATCTGGGATCCCACCCAAGCATCCCCCAAAGCCTCCACGATTTTCCTTAAAGAGTCTGCAGTTGCCATGGAAACCATGATTTTCTTTTTAAAAGAAAAACAGCAAATACAGGTCAAGGTGCAAAGCCTGAGAGGCTCGTTCAATCTCTCAAGAGTCCGAACTTCTCAGAGAAGACTCCTTGGCGGCGATGCTGCTGTCCCATTTCTGAGCGATGTTTCCTAGTGAGTTCTCCTCCCTCCAGGAAGGCAGGAGAACTGAGAAGCTTCTGGGGTCCCGAGGGTGATCTGGAAGATTCAGACAATTGAAAACAGAGAGATGGGTGGTAAATGAGGAATTCTGGGTAATGGTGGCTTCTTAGGGTCTCTAGAGATTATCTGTTACCTCCACATCAGGGCTATGTCCACCCTGAAAGAACATCACCTCTGACCCTCCCAAGGCTTGAGTCATCTTCCCTGGAAGAAAGGCTTAACCCAGCCCCCTCTCCCCCGCCAACGCCTTGGTTTTTCTAATCCTTTGGAAGGGGAGATGCCAGACCAAAGTCTTTTCAGCCAAATGTTGAGAAAGTTTCTACTCTGTTCTTCATTCTTAATTACATTAACGAGATCATCCAGGCCTCCTTGGCAGGAAGTCTCCAGGAACAATATGGCCTTGGGGAGAATGAATTTTGTCATATGGCCAGAGCCATCTTTAAGGCCCCAGAGTTCTTTGAGTTTTGGGAAGAGGATTCACAGGACCTGGAAGGGCTTTTATGAGTTCTCTAAAGTGGAGGGAAAAGGACCAGGAGAGAGATGGGCAGGGGCTGAAATGGCTGGAGGTACCATCTCCAGTCTTCCTCCCAATGACCAAATGTCCCAAGACATCTGTCTGTGTTTCCGATGAGTTCCAGAGCTGGACTGTCCAATGCCAAGTTCCGCTTGGCTGACTTGTGCTTTCAAGATGTGTTAAGTCTGGGACAGGGATGATGTGCGTAAGCAAATTTTCTGGGTTTCACACTCCTTCCTGGTCTCTGTTGAAGGGAAGAGCTGGTTCTCAGAGTTTAAGAACAGAGATCTAGATCTGAAAGGAGCTGGAGAGACCCAACACCTTATTGTACAGAAAGGGGAAACAGGTTTAGAAAACTTGATAGGATTCATCTTCTAGAGCTGGAAGACAATATAGTCCAACCCTTTCATCTTACAGATGGGGGAAACTGAGGCCCAGCAGGTTATGTGGTTTTTCTAGTAATAAGTGGCAAAGCTGGGATTTGAACCCAGGCCTTCTGAATCCAAATCTATGTGTGATCTTGGATAAATCACTTCCATTCTCTGAAATAGTCCTCTTTTTTTAAGATGAGGGCTTTTGGAGCTGGAAGGCACTTCAGATGTCATGTAGTTTAAATCCCTCATTTTTCAGATGGGAAAACTAAGGTCTAGGGAGGTCATGAGACTCACTCAAAGTTACGTAGGTAACCAGAGATGAGATTTGAACCCAGGGCCTCTTCTCTCTCCCTTTCCATTGTTCTATATTGCCACATGCCACTGGAAACTTTCCTGCATTCTCCTCCCTTCCCTCCCTGCAACCCCAATTAGTCCAGATGCTGTTTGTTGCTCACTTGTTTCAAGATACTGGAGTGGTTTGCCATTTTCTTCTCCTGCTCATTTTGCAGATGAGGAAACTGAGGCAAACAGGGTGAAGCGACTTGCCCAGAGTCACACAGCTAGTAAGTGTCTGAGTCTGGATTTGACCTCAGGTCTTCCTGATTCTAGGTCCGGCACTCTATGCACTATGGCACCCAGATGTTAGAAAGGCAAGAACTAGACCATAGAGTCATATATTCTGAATTGGAAAGGGATTCGACTAGAGATCTTTTAATCAAATTCCTTCATTTTACAGATGAGGCAACCAAGTCTGGAAATATTCCTTGATCATATCCTTACATCACACACACATCCCAGATGCCTCTGTAGGGAGCTAGTTAGTTATGAAGAAATGCTTCAGCAGGGAATTTGATCCAGCTTTCGGTGGTCTGGGGCAGGGATTCCATGGAGTGTGAGGAAGCCATGTTTCTTGACCTCCTGGGAGGCTGCATTCTGAAATCAATCAATCAGTAAGCATTCATTAAATGCCTCCTATGTGCCAGGCACCATACTCTGGGATATAAAAAGAGGCAAAAGAGAGGCCCTGCCCTCAAGAAGCTGGCAATTTAATAGGGGAGGCAACGTCAAACAAATATTAAGAAGTTAGGCAGTTCAAATCCCAGCCTCAGACCCTTCCTAGCTGTGTGACCCTGGGCAAGTCACTGAACCTCATTTGCCTCAGTTTCCTCTTCTGTAAAATGCGCTGGAGAAGGCAATGGCAAACCCTTCTGGAATCTCTGCCAAGAAAACCCCAAATGGGGTCACGAAGAGTCAGACACAACTGACCAATATGGGATACAAATGAAATAGTCATCAGAAAAAAGACACCAGAGTTGGAAAAAAGAGGCAGAGAATGATGGCTTGCCTGCACATGGGAACTTTGCCTGCCCAGAACTTTTCTGTAGGGTCCCTTCAGTCCAATTAAGATTTGCCTTAATGAATCAAGCAGATTTCCAGAAACCCAAGCAATGTTTCCATCTAGCAGGAAAACCAACACAGCTCAGCCCCCCTCCTCTCCCTGCCCAGAACTTGAGTCAGTAACAAGTAAGTTTAGCCAAAATAAGGGGCATGGGAGGCAGGACCGCAGGTTTCAGGTGTTCTCCCCAGAGCAGCAGTTCTCATGGGCCGCGACCCTTTGGGGGTTGAACAACCCTTTCACAGGGGTCACAGGAGTCGCCTAAGACCATCGGAAAACACATTTTTCCAATGGTCTTAGGAACGGGGACACTGCTCCTCTATCCATCTCCAGGCGAATCCACCCACATGCAGATACACCCACGTATAAGTATTAAAGGGTTGCGGCATTAGGAAGGTTGAGAACCACTGCCCCAGAGTGAGGAAGGATGTTCAACAATTCACACTCTCTGGTGGGTGGATTAAGAGGCAGCCCCTAGAGACCCAGGAAAATAAGAGGCTTCCCGCTTCTACCTCTTAGTGGTTATTTCAGAAGATCAGGGATCTTAGAGGCAGCTAGGCGGAGTAGTAAAGAACCGGAGTCATGAAAGATCTGAGTTCAAATTCAGCCTTAGACTTTTATTAGCTGTGTGACCTTGGGCAAATCATTCAACCTCTGTCTGCCTCAGTTTCTTATCTGTAAAATGGGGATCATCACAGCACCTACCTCCCAGGATCAAATTAGAAGGATTCAGTGAGATAATAAGTTTTAGCTACCACTATTATTTGAGCTGGAAGGGACCTGAGAGGCCATCTAGTCCAGTCTCTTTACTTCACAGATGAGGAAACTGAGATCCTAGGAAGTTAAGTGACTTGTCCAAGGTCACCTAGGTAAGTGTCAGAAATAAGATCTCTTGAGGCTTCTTCCAGCCTTAAAATGGAATGATTTTCCTCAAGAGTCCTGGTGCAATAGAATAAGCCATGGAGCAGATCAGGGGACCTGAGTTCAAATCCTGTTCTGATACTGTGACCATGGGCAAATCACCTTCTCTTCCTGAGTCATAGCTTCACTCCTCTGTAAAAATCAATCAGTAAGCATTCATTCCTTGCCTGTTTTGCTCCAGACACAGGGCAGAGATAAAAACGAAACAGAGTAACTTATACAGACTCTTCTGTTTGGTATTTAAAGTCATCCACAACCTGGTTCCAGTCTTCCCTTCTCTTCACACACTACTCTTTTCAGCCAAACTGGCCTTTTTGCTGTTCTTCAAACATAACATTCCCATTTCTCACTTCCATGCCTTTGCATAGGCTGTGTACCTTTCAGGAGGTAAGGGCCTCCCAGTCCCTGGAAGTCTTCAAGCAAAGACACTTGGTTGTCAATCTGTGGCAGGGATTTCTTTGGGCCCAGATTAGAGTAGAGGGCTTGATTTTAGGTTGGCCTTAGAGGGCAGATCTGGGATCATAGGAGAAAGGGCAGATTTAATAGTAAAGGTGCAGATCTGAGCTCGTTATGAGGAAAAAACACCACCACCTCAATTTCCTAAAAATGAGAACTGCCCCATGTGGCATGGCTTGCCTTGAGAGGGAGTGGACTCCCCTTTTCTGGAAGCTGGGGAAACACTGGCCAGGGATATTGTGGCCAGAATTCCTGCTGGGGTCCAGTGTGGTTCAGATGGTCAAGGAGATCCTGTGATTCTCTATACCAGGCCCCACACTTCTCAGTAAACTGTCCCAAGGAGTGTAAACACTTGACTACATTGAGTCTCCACAGCGTTTTTTTTTATTATTACTAGCAGGCTGAAAGCCTAGGTAAGGAGATTACCGTTGCTTTAAAACCCAGAAAAATGTAAACGGGTGGTGGTAGTTAAGGAGCCTAATTCACTGACTTGTTTAAAATTGTGCTCTGCTCTGGGGGAGTATTTGTGTATCTGTGTGGGTCGCACATCTGTTGAATACACACTACTCTCTCCCTATGTAAGCTCAACGTATGAATGAATACAGGTATGTTTAGACAAGATAAGGAAGACGTGAGTGACCCCTGGACAATATGCTTTGACTTATTTCTCCCAGAGTGGGGAATGATTTGTGTAGATGCAAACTCTCTTGTGGATTAAATAAAACCTCTTACGACTGGCAGCTTGTGTTTGCAAGGAGCCAGATGGGGGTTTGAGGGTCAGTCTGTGTCACGGAGTGGGGCTCAGGCTATGTTTGGGATCATGCCTCAGTCTGTGACCAGGATCAATTAGGGATCAACTTCTGAGACAGATTAGGGACCAGCTTGTGACCAAGGTCAGGGCTCAGCCTGTGACTGGGTCTGGGAATCTGTCTTTGACTGCAACAGGGTGTGAGCCCTTGGTTTTAGGTGTTGAGGCAGCTTGGTGAACCTGTGGAAGATCTGAGTTAAAATACAGCCTCGGAGAGTTATTTATAAACTTGTGATCTTGGGGCAAATCGCTTGATGTCTGTTTGCCTCAGTTTCCTCAACTGTTAAATGGGTATAATAATAGCACCCACCTCCCAGGGCTGGCACGAAGATAAAGGGAGATAATAGTTTTAATGCACTTGGCGTATAATAGGTACCATATAAATGCTATCATTATCGTTATTAGAAACTCATTCTTGGCCAGTTACAGTTTTAGAGAGTTGCCTGGTTGAGGGGGTAAGTGACCTGTCTAGAGTCTCACCTTTCAGAATCAGGATTTGAACTCCGGTCTTAGGGCTTAGCCTGTAGTCAGGATTAAGACTTGAATCCAGTATTAGGACTCAGACTCTGACTGGTTTTAGGTCCAGGACTGAAAGTATGTCTCAGTCTGAGGGCAGGGTAGTGTTCCACTCCTGTCAAATCAAGGTTTATCTCCTAACTAACCCTTAGTAATAGGGGCAGCAAGTGGATAGAGTGCCAGGCCTGTAGTTGCAAAGACTGAGTTCAAATCTGGCCTTAAATACTTGCTAGCTGTGTGACCCTGGGCAAGTCACTTAACCCTGTTTGCATCAATTTCCTCATCTGTAGAATGAGCTGGAGAAGGAAATGGCAAATTACTCCAGTGGCTTTGCCAAGAAAATCTCATATGGGATTGTGAAAGTCAGATACAATTGAAGCGTCTGAACAGCAACAATCCTTAGTAAACTGGTAACTGTTAACTAGAGTGTTAGTTGATAATGAATTCTCAGTCAGCTCTTACTGATCAATATGTGTCAGAGGTGGGATCTGAACTCATGTTTTCCTCACTCCAAGGCCAGCTTTCGATACATTAGACCATAATGCCTCTCATGGAGCCTTTGTATTAATAGATAATGTCATGATGTCTCCCAAGGTCATTTAAAATGGGCAGAAGAAGACTTATAAAAGTGAATGAAGAGGGGGTGGAATGAGAGGGGATGGGATTGTGGGATTGGGCCCCATGTATGTGTCCCCCATCCTTGCTTAAGGCTCCACTGTCTTTTGACCAACTAGGATTTCCCATCAGATCCCTGGTGAACCGAATGATCAATACAATGTCTCACCAGTACAAAGAGTGTTTATCAGGGAAGGCACCATTCTAGGCCTTGGCCCTCAGCAAATCCAGCAGAGTTGGGGGTGGAGGCCAGGGTGTTGGTGGTGGAAGTGGTGACTTTCCAAGGCAGCCAGCACTTTTTTGGCCCTGGGTCTAGCAGTTCTGGGTAAGTTTCCATGAGAGTGGGTGTGGGAGCAGAGAGAAAACATTCTCCCGGACCAACGAGCTAAATCTATCTCGCTGCCAGTGGCCAGTACGTGTTAGTGAAAACAGCTGCCAGCTGTGGGACTTTGATGTGACGCATCTGACGGGCTTCTCTTTCATGGCAAAATCCTTTCTGGCAGGTTGGGCTTGGAAGTGGGTTAATTAGGACCATGGGCCCCTCAGGACATTGTGCTCCTACCCCTCCCAGTCGGAAGTCCTTTCTCTCAAACTCTCTTGTCCAGTTACTTAAGCCATGAAAGGAACTTTCAGAGGGTTGGGGAGTGGTCACTGTTGTTCTTCTGGACCCAGGGCTGAGGCCCAGATTTTCCATCCAGCAGCCTGGTACTGCCTTTTTGTATAGAATCAAGGAAGGGGCTAAGGAGGAGGAGGACAGTCCCAGGATCCTTTGGCCTTCTCAGATCCCCTGTCATTGGCTGCTCAGCTGTTGGTCAGCAGCATGGCCTAGCAACCAGGGGTGGCATAAGGAATAATCAGCACTCTCCTGGGTGGGCTTAGTGCTAAGTGACAGCTAAATCAGCCAATAACAATGGGAAGAGAGAGGGCACGGTCTTCTCCTTGACTTTATGGATGCCATCACTGTTTTTGGAGGGCAAAGTTCCTGGCCAGGCCTCTGATTTCCTCTTGTTATTAGTGTTGCTGCTGGTGAGTGGCATGGCCTAGGCCAGGAGTGGGGAACCTGTGACCTGGAGGTTGCATGTGGCCCTCTAGGTCCTCAAGTGAGGCCCTTTGACTGAATCCAAACTTCACAGAACTTTGTCGTATATTAGAAAGAGACAGAATCTGAGGGAGGGACCTCAGACACTGTCAAGACCAGCCTGTTCCTAATTAGGAATCATCTCTATAACATGCCCAGCAAATGGCCATGTAAACTCTCCCAAACCTCTAGGGAAGGCACATAGACTCTCTCCAGAGGCACCCAGTTCCAGGTTTGGATAAACCTAGAAGGTGGAAAGTTTGTTTTTTACATCCAGCCCAAATCTTCCCAGAGGTCAGTCATAAAAAGTCAAATCCCTCTTCTGTAGGACAGCCTTTCAAATACATGAAGACAGCTATCCTGCTCTACGGGCATCTAGAGGGGCATCATATTGCATAGAGTTTTGGGCATGGAGTGAGGAAGATTCATCTTTCTGAGTGCAAATCTGACCTCAGATACTTGCTATCTATGTGCTCCTGGGCAAGTCACTTAACCCTGTTTGCCTCAGTTTCCTCATCTGTAAAATAAGCTTGAGGAGGAAATGGCAAACCACTCCAGAATCTCCGCCAAGAAACCCCCCAAACAGGATCACAGGGAGTCACAACTGAAAAGATTAAACAGCAACATCTCTCTCTGAACCACTTGCCTCTCTCCTCCCCCCCAGTCTTCTCTAGGCTAAATATTCTCAGTTCCTTCAACTAATCTTTATTTGTCATGACCTTGAGGTCCATTAAACATTCATGTTTAGCTAAAGAAGAGAGTGTACGGGAGGGGCCACAATAGTTGTCTTCAAGATGCTGTGTGGAGGAAGAATTAGTCTTTTTCTGCTTAGCCCCAGGAGGGTAGAAGCAGGAACAATGGGGGGAAGTATCCGAGAGATGACTAGAGGCTGGATGTCAGGAAGCACTTCCTAAGGATTAGAGCTGTCCCAAAGAGGAATGAGCTGCCTTGGAAGGCAGGGAGCTCTCTTTCCTTGGAGGCTTGAGACAGAGGCTGGACGACCACTTGCCAGGTATGTGATAGAGCGACCCCTGTAATGTATGGGCTGGTCTAGATGGTCACTGAGGTCCCTTCCCACACTCAAATCCTGTGATTCTTACTCCTCTCCTAGGAGTGCTCTTTACCTGGCTTCTATTTTTTTCTAAATAGTGGGGCCCAGAAACAAACACTGGCTCCCAGATGGATTTTGCTTGAGGTGAAACTATCACCTCTGGGATGGTGGACAAGATGGTGGAAAGGACATTGATTCTGGAGGTAGAAGGCTTGAGTTCAAATACCATTTGATGCTTATTACTGTGGGATCTTGAGAAGTCATTTAATCTCTGTGGACCATAGCTTCCTTTGGGGGAAAATGAAGAGATCTCTGAGGTCCCTCCTGTTCTAAATCTCCGATCCTCATTCTCATTCTTGGAGCATACCCTTCCCTTAATGGAGTCTAAGATTGAATTGGTGTTCTGGGCTGCTATATTACATTATTAATTCCTATTGAACTGGTAGACCACTCTAACCTCTGGGTGGGTTCAGATCAACTGCTCTCCAGCCACACTTCCTCTATCTGGTTCTTATGAAATTGATTTTTTGAACCGAAGTATAGAACTTTACATTCATACTAATTATATTTCATTTCCTGGCGTTCCCTGGTTGGTTGTCTAACCACTATACTACACCAAGTTGTCTCTCTCTGAGACCATAAGTTGTAAAGAAGGGGCTGACTTGCTTTGATAGAAGGGGTTTCCTTATCTGGAAATTCTATATATGAATGAAATCATATGTCCAACCTCTATTCTTGTCATATTTTCTATTCTATTTCATCTCATTATTTACATTTATTCTCTTTAGTTTCGTTTCAGTGGATTTGGCCTACTGTTCTGTGTGGGTATCTCTGCTCTTCTCATTTCCCCGTCAGGATTTTTACTGGGTAAAATCTGGTTTCAGAAGACATCAAGGGCAGTTTGCCTGACAGGATGTAAGGGGATCTTTCAGGTGCCTTCTGGTTCTAAATGCTAGGCACTGATGGCTCAGACATTAGTAAGAGTAGTTGTTGGGGGGAGGGGGTGTTATAGGGAGGAGATGTCCCCAGAGGGCGGTGGAAACAAGGAAAGCAATAAGAAAAAGGAAACAATAAGGAAAGGGAGAGGGTCTCCCTCTGCTGATGCTGGTTTTATCTTGGATGCTGCAGTCCAGTCACGGTCCTGTTCTCCTCTCCTAGCTGCTGTAGGGATTTATTTCTAGAGCATAGGATGTAGGGACCATGGTTTTGAGTTGCTATACTCTAGTGAAAGCTTTACTTGTCATTGGGACTAGGCTTATGGACCCATTTATCAGATGACAAAATTGAGGCTAGATGGCATGTCTAAGATTCCAAATTTATAACAGAGCAGGGTTAGGACTCAAGTCTTCTGGCTTATGGTCCAGGGTCCTCCCCATCATTTGATGGTCTCCTAAGGTAGATTCTACTTGGATCTTATGTATGTCAACACACTTGTATTCCCACTGCCTATATAGTCAGTGATGTGTAGTAGATGTAACACTAAATTAGATATTAAGAAGACCTGTGGGGGTAGCTAGGTGGCGCAGTGAATAGAGCACCAGGCCTGGAGTCAGGAGGAGCTGAGTTCAAATCCGGCCTCAGACACTTAACACTTACTAGCTGTGTGACCTTGGGCAAGTAACTGAACCCCAATTGTCCTGCCCTCCCCCTTCCAAAAAAGCAAAAAAAAAAAATCTGAAAAATTAAGAAGACCTGTGTTCAAATCTTACCTCTGGGACTAACTAGTTGTTTGATCCTGGGTATATCACTCAGTTCCTCTGAACCTCAGTTTTCTCATACGAAAAAATGGGGGTTGAACTAGATGGCCATGATCCTATACTGATCACCATCTTCCAAGTCCTCTAGGAGCAAAACTTCAGAATCATCTCTCTTCCCATATCCAGTTACTCGCTAAGTCTGGTCAATTCTTTCTTTATAACATCCCCCTCACCTCCACCCCTTCTTTATTCACACAACCATGATATTAATTCAGACTACCACCAACTTTTACCTGGGCTGTTGTAATAGCCTACTAAGGTCTCCCTTCCTCCAGTCTTTCATTTCTAATCCCCACATCTGTAACAACAAGCACCCTAGCATACCTAGGGCAGCTACTAGCACAGGTTCTTAGATCTGCTTTTCTAAAGGAAAGCAACTCAAAATGGGTTAACAATCTTACTTTAATCAAGCATATCATTTAACTAGTTCAGGGGGAAAAGT
>CM053587.1:339171189-339190242 GCA_028646515.1 Pseudochirops corinnae | reverse complement strand
GCCACAGGCTCCACGTGACCACATTCAGCCTATTAGGGAACAGAGTATACTTTCAAATATCCAAGGGTCCTCAGGGTCATGTAGCCACTTTAGCAAAGGGCCTAGGGGCAGGGAAGATCTTCAGATTCCCATAACAACATCCCACACACACAGTTGCCAGAATCATCCTCCTAAGAAACAATCCTCACTCTTCTGTTCAAAAATCTTCACTGGCTCCCATTTTCCCCTTGGATGAAATACAGATGCTTGAATTGAAGACCCTTTGCAGTCTGATTCCTTTCTAATCTTATATCTACTACTCCCCTTCATGGACTCTACATTCTAGACAAAAAGGACCATTCCCTGGATGTGATACCCCATCTCCCACCTCTGTGTGTTTCCCAAGGCTGGAGCACTGCTGCTCTTTCATCACTATCTTTCAGAATCCTTTTCTTTCTTTAAGACTGATCTCAGGTGCTTCTTCCTCCATGTCCCGCCCCCACCTCCCATCTGCCCCCCAGGTAAAAGTAATTTCCTCTCTCTTCAAGATTTCCTATTTTGTCTGTATCTTTCAGTCAATCAATGAATCAACAAATCAGTATCTAGTAGACACCTATTAAGTAGTAGTGCAGCTGGATGGCTGAGTAATAGAGCACTGGGCCTGGAGTCAGGAAGATCTGATTTCAGATCCAGCCTCAAACACTTACTACACTGGGCAATTCACTTAACTCCTATTTGCCTCAGTTCTTCATCTGTAAAATGGGAACCCACTGGAGAAGGACATGGCAAACCACTCCAGTATCTTTGCCAAGGTTTGGACACAACTGAATGTCTGAACGTAGCTACTTGCCAAGCGCTGTCCTAGGTGCTGGGGACAAATGGACTAAAACGAAATGATCTCTGCCCTTGAGGAGTTTGCTTTCTGCAGGGGGAGACAATATGGACAGTATACATTGGCTCTGGAGTCATAGAACCTGAGTTCAAACTCAGCCTCTAGTACTTAACCTGTGTGACATTGAGCAAATACCTTCCTCTCCCTGGGCCTCAGTTCCCTCCTTGGTAAAATGAAGGTCTTGGACTAGGTTGTCTTTGAGGTCCTTTCCAGCTATGGATCTATAGTCCAAGACCTTTACATTGGGGTGGATGTTCTCCTTCCCCCCATCACAGTCCACATCATGTTATATTTCTCTTTGTACAGTTTGTCTTCCTGTCCCCCAATAGAATGTAAGCTAGCTGAGGAAGGATGACATTTTTTTTCATCTTAGCATTCTCAGGGACGTAGAGGTCATAGGTAGAATGGAGTTGAATTTCCATGGAGCAGTCCTTAGTGCAGAACTCCCCATGATATTAGAGATCCAGACTCCCCAGGAAAGGTATGAATGTGCTTAGTAGCCCAGGGAAGGACCACATGTTTCTCATTCCACCAGAAATAAATGTGACCCAAAATAACCCCAGTTGCCTTTGACTCTCATCCAGCTCATTCACGCAAGGGTGTGTGTGTGTGGGGGGAGCAGTGGTTGGTGAGACATTCCTCCATTCTTCCCTTTCAGCAGCTTTCTTGAACCGCTCTTCCTGCTCTCAGCATGGGTTTCATCTGCTGGTTTCCTCTGCTAGCTAAACAGCGGAGACAGGCCTCTTCAGAATATTCTTCTCCTTAAAGTTGGTGTCAGGAGGAGGACATGGAGGGTGATGGTGGGATTTTAGCATCAAAGTTTTAGATGTGGGATGGATCTCAGAGTCCAATTTTTACAGATGGGGAAACTGAGACCTAGGGAGGTCGAGTTACTCACCCAAAGTCATACTGATAGTGTCAGAGGCCAGATTTGAACCTCTGACTTCTTTTGACCTTTAAAATTTCTGCTTTTCATAATTTTGACGCTATGACTCAAAGCTGTAATTAGCAGTAATTATGCCTTGTTCATTTGGGGGTGGGGGCAGAAGACATTTTCTCTGTAAGTGGAGTCATCTCGGAAGAGTGGGTGGCTTATCTGCAAGCAGTCTGGTCCTCATCCTCTTAGCAGTTGAAGGGAGAAGAAGGGATGCCATGGCAGTGAGATCTTGAGAATGAAGGTAATATGGTACAATGGAGTGGTCAGAGGGCCTTGGTAGAAATCCTACTTCTGATGCTTATGCCTTATGATAGCTACAGGTGCCATAGTACACAGAGCACTTGGCCTGGAGTAAGGAATACCAGAGTTCAAGTCCAGCCTCAGATACTTGCTAGCTAGATTATCCTGGGCAAGTCACTTTACTCCTCTTTTCTTCATCTGCATAATGGGAATAATTGTAACACCTACTCCACTCCATTCCTCTGGGGTTTTTGTGAGGATCCGATGAGGTAATATTTGTAAAGCACCCAGCACACTGCCTGTAATGTAGTAGGTGCTACTGGGTGGCCTCTGAGGTACCTTTCAGATCTAGGCTGATGTTCCTATGAGGCTTGGGCTGCTTTTACCTTGTGTTCCTGGATGACCGATGTTAGCCTGGAAGTCACTTCAGAGAGGAGAGATGCCTCCCCAGGGAGGAAGGGGTCCCTTCTGTGGATGTTGCATGCTCCCCCCCCACCCTGCCCCGGGGCAACCTACATTCACTCTATGCTAGTTACACCTCTGATACAAGCCGGATGCTAGCTTGGCTTGTGTCCCAAGGGGAGCTCACAAAGATGGCCCAGACATCTTCAGAAAGAACCCAAGGCAAGAGCCTCATCCCACCTTTTTTAGCCCATTCCTTTGGCTGGATTCAGTCCTGCCTTATCTTGGAGTCTGTCTTGATTTTTTATTTTCACCATGATCCTACAATCCCAAGTCACGGTCTGCCCCCTGGGCCTCAGTTTCCCCACCTGTAAAATGAGAGTGTTGGACTTGTTCACCTCTAAGGTCCTTTCTAGTTTGAAATCTATGAAATCTAAGGTTTTTTGAGAACATGTAGCCCAAGTCTATCATTTGACAGATTAGGAAATTAACACTTAGAGAAAGGAAGTGAGTTATCCAAGGAGATACAGTTAGCCAGTATAGAGCCAAGGGAAGCACTCAAGTTCTTTTTCTCCAGCCCAGGATGCTGCCTCCAAGCATTAGCATAGTCCAGACTAGACCCTCAATACACAGCTAACCCAGCCTAGAGTGAATGGGAAGCTCCTAGGCTTGGGAGGTGCTCACACCCCTTTGTGAGTCCCTCTTGCTACAATACCCCTTCAAGTTTCTCCAACTAGACAAGGTTCTTAGCTCTCCTCAAAGGCACGGAAGGCTTGGTCCTCATTAAGCAATTGCCTCTTCTCTGCCTGGTGAACAGGAATAAAGGTTCTGCACATGTTGCTCTGGCAACCCAGATTTGACTGGATGGACAGCCTTGGCAGCAGAGTTTACATTCAGTGACTCACACCTTTTCCTAGAAGCCTGGAGCGCTATTCTCCAGAGAGCAAAACAAGCTGGTCTTGTCTGCTGTGCCCTGGTGCCAGGGAAAGACAATAGCCAAAGAACCAGCTGCCTGGTTCTGCTCTATGGCTTCATCTTCCCTCTCTGCTCCTCTTTTTTTCTTATCTATTGAAAAAAAAAAGTATGGAGGATTTACTCAATCCAAGGTCCCTTCTAGCCCTGAGAGCTGATGATTTCTTCTCTTAGACTGCTAAACCTTGGATTTTATCAGTCCCCTTTGCCTACTTATGATCTGAGGGAGGAGGAAGGGGGCTGGCAGTGACCATAATAGAGAAAGAGAATTTGCAGCATGAGAGCTAGCAGTATGGTGTAGGGTCTGGGAATCCAGAACTCAAATCAAATCCCACTTCTAACACTTGCTAACTGACAACCCTGGTCAAGCCACTCAATTTCTAGGTGCCCCCGACAACTTCCTAGGACTTAACTGTCCACAAGTACCTCCAGTGCCTGAGGGATAGAGGAAGACCTTCGATTTAATTGGGATAGGAAATTTATGGATGAGACAGCTCCTTTGAACAATGGAGCTTGGCACCTCCTATGGAATTGACAATCTTTGTTATATAGAGCAGGGGTTCTTAAAGTGTGGTCTGGGGGTCAGTGGGACACTCTGAGATCCTTTTAGGGAGCCCATAAAGTCAAAGCTATTATCCTGATAATGCTAAGATGTTTTCATGACTAATAACAGTAAATATTGATAGGTATAACTCACATAGGACTAGGAAGAGTTAAGATTAGAACCCAGGTTCTCTGACTCTACTGCAATTGCAACCATTCTAGCTGATTTATTTCCATTTATATGTATTCTCAAAGGGAGGCAATGGTTCTTGGAAACCAACATTTTCAGCCAATGTTTTTTTTTCCCCCCTAATTCTCTTTTTTTTAAACCAAATTTGTGATTTCATTAGTAGGGAGAAATCCCTGAGTCCTGGTGTAGAGATTCTCATCTCTGACAGATATCAATGACTTATTTACACATTAGACTTTCTGAGAGTTTCCTGGGGGGGCACTGGGAGGTTAAATGACTAGCCCAAGGACACTCAGTCAGTATGTGTCTGAAGTAGGGTTTGAACCCAGGCCTTTCTGCTTTCCAGGCCAGTTCTCTGTCTGCTTCAACATGCTCTATAATTAGTAGAAGTAGCCAGTAAAGATTTGGGAAGTAAGATGATCCAGTGATTAGGAAGGAACAGCTCAGGGCATTTCTAGGCAGAAGTGTGGTGGTAAATATTAAACACTGACTCTCTGGAAAAAAGGAAAATGAACACAGGACACTTTTAAGTTTAGTTACTTTGTCCAGCACTTTCTTAAGTCAAGCCAATCAGCAAAACACTAAATCAAGCCTTGATTTTTAGCACTTGTCAGTTTCTGAGGTGTGAATGTTGGTGCTGATAATTTAACGATCAGTTCCTAGGAGCTGATAATTTAACAATCAGCTCTCCTAAGAGCTGGCTCCAGGATACAGATGATGGTTGAGTCTCAAGTTGTTTGTAATTATGTATCCATTGGCAGCCCCTTTTGATGTGTCATTTGGAGCCTTTCTTTCAAGTTGAAAAAAGTCACAATCTCCTGAGTTAAACAACAACCAATTGGATTTTGCAGAACAATTGCCCTGGCTGACAGGAATCAGAGATGAGGATGACCTTGGGACGAGGTAATGAGAGCTATTTCAGAGTCTCAGACTTGGGGCGTCCTTTCTTCCAGTTTCGGCATTAAAACTTACCCTGCTACTTTGAACTCAAAGGTAATACTTGGCATCATTGTTGATAATGGAAATAATGAGAATTCTTGGGTTTTTTTTTTTTATCTCTTACTTGGAGTTTACTGATAAAGAAAACTGTCCCACATTCTTGCCCTTAGATTTAGAGTTGGGAGGGACCTCCAAGGTCGTCCGTCTGACTCACTCATTTCATGAATGATGTAATAGTTGATGTACATATGGTGGTTTAAAGTTTACAAATTGATCTCACATATAGGCTCATTTTATCCCTTCACAACCAGAATGTCTATCTAAGATTTGGGACTGTGGACTCTGCCCAACATACTCCAGGAGCTTTGTTGGCAGGAAAGGGTATCACACACGTCATTATCCCCACTTTATAGGGTAGGAATCTAAGACCTAGAGAGAGCAATTTGTAAAATGGAGGGATTGATTAAATTAAAAGTTCTCAGAGTGTGATCTGAGGATGGGGAGGGGGGGGGGTGTCTCTTAGATCCTCTCAGAGGTCCTGCAAGGTTAAAACTATTTTCATGATAATACCAAGATGTTTTAATTTCTGATTGGGGGAGCGAAGTGATGTGGTAGTCAAGAGTGCTGGGCCTGGAATCAGGAAGACCTGAGTTCAAATTTGACCTCAAACACTAGCTTTGTGATCCTGGCCAAGTCACTTCACCCTGTTTGCCTCAGTTTCCTCATCTGTAAAATGAGCTGGAGAAGGCAATGGCAAACACTCCAGTATCTCTACCAAGAAAACCCCAAATGGGGACGTGGAAAGTCAAACAGGACTGAAACAACTAAACTATAAAAATCTTGGTTGATATAACCCACATAAACAAAAGGTCTCTGGAGTCCTAAACTGTTTTTCAAGAGTGTAAAAAGGTCCTGAGACCAATAAGTTTGAGAACCATGAAATTAGGTGATCTCTATGCTCCTTCTGGCCCTAAGACTGTGATTCTTTGATCCTCCTAGTTACATGACTCTAGGGGAATCATTGGATCTTCTAAAGCCTTAGTTTTCCCATTTCTAAGATAAAAGAAGGAATTCCAGAGGTGGGGAACCTGTGGCCTCGAGGCCACATGTGGCCTTCTAGGTCCTTGAGTGTGGCCTTTTGACTAAGTCTAAGTTTGACAGAACAAATCCTTTTATTGAGAGAATTTGTTCAGTGAAATTTGGATTCAGTCAAAGGGCTGCCCTTGAGGACCTAGAGAGCCACAGGTTCCCCACCACTTGTGTATTGATAGGCCTCTAAGGACTCTTCCAGCTCTAAGCCAGCAATTCTATAATCTTCAAAACACAACTGTGAGACCAGAAGCCCTAACTTTGAGTTCTAGATTTGAATCTTGGCTCAACCACACTTTACATGTGTGACCTTGGGCAAGTCACTTGCTGGGACTCAGGTCCTTCAATTGTAGGTGTCTCAGCTCTAAATATATGACTGAACCCTAGAATAAGGGATGCTGTCTAAGTCCCTATCAAAGTTTTATAGATTTAAAGCTGGGGGGTGGCTAGGTGGCACAGGAGGACCTGAGTTCAAATCCAGCCTCAGATAGCTGACACACTTACTAGCCGTGTGACTTTGGGCAAGTCACTTAACCTCAATTGCCCTCCAAAAAGCAAAAAAAAAAAAAAAAAAGATTTAAAACTGGAAGGGACATTTAGAGGTCCAACCACCTCATTTTTAAGATGTGAAAACTGAGTTCCACAGAGGGCATATGATTTGTCTCAAATCATGTTGTGATTAGCAGATTGGGGATTGGAATTCAAGTCCTCTGACATAAACCCAATACTTTTCCATTATCACATGAAAAAGGTATAAAACTTCTGAGAGTCAAGGGAAAGAAATCATAGGTCGGGGTCTAGAGTAGATTTTCCAAGTCTTCTACGCTGTAATGCCCAAAAGACAGGACTGTGGGACGATAGTCCAGTGTGTGTCCACAATATAAATAATGATTTCTGTAGGAGTCTTTGCTGAGTGAAAGTCAGTCCATCAAGCAACCAATCAGAAAGCATTTATTAAATCCTTACCATGTGCCAGAAACACCAAACTAAGAGATACAAAGAAAATAAAAACAATCCTTGTCTTCAAGGAGTTTACATTTTTAACGGAGGAGATGACAGATTAAAATGTAATTGGAGAAATACTTAACAAAATAAAAAAAATACAATAGAATATAGTTAATGTCCAATGTGGTTTTCTAAGTCAATATGCAGCCTGCAGATAACCTCCTATGTGGTTTAGGGACCTCATACTCTGGAGCTACTACCCTAACCCCATTCTCAATGGTAGACTAGGTCCCCAGAGCAATGCTAATCTATCTCCCCTCAAGATTTTTACACTAACTCTGAGGAGCTGAAGAAATGTCTTTCCGAGTGCTACAGCTCATAGGCCTCCACTTGCATGCTCCCCTCCATGATTATCACTCTAAATCAATTAGTCAGACAGAATTAATTAGCTGTTAGGGTTATTTATTAAGCTGTTATAAAAACAGTTGGAACAAAATAGCCCCCCATCTCCAAATTCTATGACATACTCTCCCACAAGTACATATAGAGTCTAGGACAGTGGTTCTCAACCTTCCTAAGGCCCCACCCTTTAATACTTGTATGTGGGCGTATCTGCATGCGGGCGGACCCTCCTGCAGATGGATAGAGTATCGGTGTCTCAGTTCCTAAGACCATTGGAAATATGTGTTTTCTGATGGTCTTAGGCAAGCCCTGTGAAAGGGTCATTTGACCCCCAAAGGAGTAGCGACCCACAGATTGAGAACTGCTGGTTTAGGAGAAAGTAGACGCAAACTTAGAAAACATAGGGATAGGGATAGGGATAGGCATAGGGATAATTCACAGCTTCTGATCCCTGAAAATACGTTTCTTCCCTTTGTGTGTGTGTGTGTGGGGGGGGGGGTGTGAGGGGTGTGTGTGTGAGTGTGTGGGTGTGTGTGTGAGTGTGTGTGTGTGTGTGGGGTGTGTGTGTGTGTGTGTGTGTGTGTGTGTGTGTGTGTGGGTACTCATGAATTTTCTCTTAAATATAGTGTAGATTTTCTGATGGGATCGGTGTAGAGTCTTGAAACTTCCATTCTTTGGGGTGCTTACTTTGTTCTTGGGCTCTCAATGAAGACAATGATGCCAGATGTTCTGGGGACACTGCTAAAATGTCAATACGCAAGATCAACCACTTTGTGGTGGTCTACAACATGTACACCAGCCTCTTCCTACTTACCACCATCAGCTTTGACCTCTCCATCTCTGTCTTTGGCAAGCCCAAAGTCCTGTAGACCCTATGAAGTTACTTTTTCCTCCTCTGGCCGTGGTAGGGAGAAGGGTACTCAGACTGAGGCTGAGGCTAAGGCCAGGGCTGGATCTTTTCTCCTCCCCCACCCAATCTATTCCTTCTCAGGGATTTGGCTGGAAGGCTTCCAGAAACTTGAATTCCCAGGTCCTGAACTTGCTTGTTATATTATAGTAGACCCAAAGAGCATGACCAAGTTTCCTCATTTAACACCAATGTAGCAATATTCCTTTTTATCTGTTGTTGTTCAAGGACTTCTAAATTGACCAAGGATTTTTGCAACTTAGTCTAAAGCCTATGATTGATTGATAGAACAAATAGGGATGTCTAGGCTTTGATCACATTTCTAAAACTGATTTATTGTTCTTCTCCAAAGAAGGTATTAGAGCATAGCATCTTGTTATGTATTTTAAGTTGAATGGGGTAATTGAATGATTGACTCAAGTGACCTACACAGTTAAACTCCCTCCTCCCTCAGTTTAGTGAAATGTGTTGCAAGGGGGTGCTATTGCTAAGTACCGGCACACAAATAAAAGGAAAAATGCAGACAGCCTCTTCCCTCAAGGAATTTACATTCTAAGAGGGGAAGATAATATAACAAAAGGGTCTGAAAAGCAGGGAAAATCGAGGGTGTGGGTACCTATTGCAGGGGCATGGTTTTTTTCCTCCAAAGGGAGTTAGGAACAGGGGCCCAGAGGAGAGTGAAGGCAGGCCAGCCTCAGCCTTTCCACAAAGTCGAGGCATCAGGAGGAACTCACCAAAGCAAGAAAGTGTATGGGCCTTGTTTGGCAAAGACCCTAGATCTGAATCTTGGGTGACTCTCTAGTGAGATTCTGCATTATTCTTTTTAATGCTTTTGCCAGTGACTCATTCCTGATAATTAACATTCTTTCATATTTACAAATACTTGCCAGGTAGGGGAAAGGGAGACTCATTAAGAAGGTTAGAGGAAAAGGTGCCCACTCTGCTGGGACCTTGATGGAATTCAGGCAGTGTACAGGTTAGAGTGGGCAAAGGAGTATGTAGTAAGTGCTTAAGGAATATTTTCTGAATCAATAGATGGATGAATGAATGAATGATGTCTTTTATTTGCAGAGAATGGCCACCGATGATTATTACAACTTTACTGAGGGCTTCTACGACTATGAAGGTGATGGGTTTGTCATCGCTCCTGAAGAGTCAACCCCCAACGATGATGGGGTCGCCAGGATCTTCCTGGTGGTGGTTTACAGCTTAGTTTGCTTTCTGGGACTCTTGGGGAATGGTCTGGTCATTGTGATCACTGCCTTTAAGATGAAAAAAACTGTGAACACTGTCTGGTTTCTCAACCTCGCTGTGGCAGACTTTTTATTCAATGTCTTCCTCCCAATTCACATTGTCAATACTGCCATGGATTACCACTGGGTTTTTGGGAAGGTCATGTGCAAGATCAGCCACTTTGTGGTGGTCTACAATATGTACACCAGCGTCTTCCTACTTACCACCATTAGCTTTGACCGCTGCGTCTCTGTTGTCTTCCCGGTGTGGTCCCAGAACCATCGGAGCATCCGGCTAGCTTCCCTTGCATGTACAGCCATCTGGACCTTGGCCTTCTTCTTGGGCTCTCCATCCTTGGTTTTCCGGGATACAACTATGCACCAGGGCAAAACTTTCTGCTTCAACAACTTCAGCCTTTTGGCCAATGTCTCCCACCCCTACCACTCCCATTTGGCCCAGGACTCAGTGGCATACATGAGGCATGTGATGGTGACTGTCACCCGGTTCCTGTGTGGATTTATCCTCCCTGTGTTCATCATCACAGTGTGCTATCTCATCATTGTCTGCAAGCTGAAGCGTAATAGGTTGGCCAAATCCAAGAAGCCATTTAAAATCATTGTGACCATCATCGTCACTTTTTTCCTCTGCTGGTGTCCTTACCATACTTTGTACCTGCTGGAGCTCCACCACACCTCTGTGCCGGCTTCTGTGTTCAGTCTGGGGCTACCCTTAGCCACAGCTCTCGCCATCTCCAACAGCTGCATGAACCCCATTTTGTATGTCTTCATGGGCCAGGATTTCAAGAAGTTCAAGGTGACCATCTTCTCCAGGCTGGTCAATGCCTTGAGTGAGGACACTACTGCTCACTCTTCCTTCATGAGTCACAGGAGTATCACTAAGATGTCCTCTGTGAATGAAAGGTCTTCTATGAATGAGAGGGAGACAGGCATGCTCTGAGTATCACCTCAGTACCCCAGTGTTTACAGAGACAGGCACCTCCCTTTGGCTTTGGCTCAAATGGACAACTTCCAAACTGCCTAAAGCCAGGGCAAAACTCTATCTGGCTACCACGTTTCTACCAAGGTTGGTGAATCACTGTTAGCTGGTGGCTCATTAAATTTGATGCGAGAAGTGAAAGACATTTTGAGATATGGCCCAAGGAGATGGAATCAAGGGCATTGACTGGCCAACCTGCCACGTTGTCTCTCCTCTCTGTGGCCTATGAGCTAATGGAGCGAATTAAAGAAACTTAGACTGAACACGAAGATAATGATCTTAAGAATATCGGCATCAAAGGGGGCTGGGAGATATCTTTACCAGATGGGGAAAGTGAGGCTCCATGAGGATGTGTGCTGGCCTAAGATCATTTGATGGTGAAACCAGGACTAGAACTCAGATCTTTCCAAATTGCTGACATCGCCTGTCCATGAATACATCCTCTTTGGACCATGAGTTTTCTTTGAACCTTGAATAGGGAAAAGCACAAAGAAAGAATGAGAACATTCTCGGAGAGAAAGTTCTACAAAACTCTACTGTGGGGTTTGATTGGATGTTTTACATGCTTCCAGGGATGGAATCTTATCAGGGCCATGATGAGGAGTATATTATGGACTCTTCCCTCCTTGGGAGTGACCCAACGATTTTATCCCCAGAACTGGTCTATGTGTAAGCAGCTTTGCCTATGTTAAAGGCACTACCCTCCCCCTATGCCAGCTTGACATACTGCCTGAAAATTTCAAAGCAGAATGTAAGCTCCCTGAGGGCAAGATTTGTTCCATTTTTGTTTTTGTCTTCCCAGCACTTGGCACAGTGCCTAGCACATTTTAAGTGTTTAAGGAATGTTTGGTGATTTGAATTATTCCATCAGAGCCATAGAATAGCAATGGTTGATGGGAACTCAGAGAGTATTTAGGAGCATAGGATTTTAGAACTGGTAGGGACCACCATCATTCAACAAACCCATCAAGTCCAACTGACTCATTTTTTACAGATAAGGAAACTGAGGTCTATTGACTTGCCCAAGGTCACACTAGTAGTAAGTTACAGAGTCACATTTTTTGACTCCAAACCCAAGACTTTTCCCACTATACCATGTAATCTCCTAGTCCAATCTAGACCACCTAATCCAATCCATTCTTCAACAGCTCTAACAAATAAGCATCCTCCTTTGGGTTAAGGCTTTGCCTCTAGAAGACCTCTGTTGAGCCATGGGTGTATTTCCTGATTGGTGTAGCACAATAATCCAGGATCACCCATTATCATGGCAGCATAGACCAATTTCTTAGACTAGTTTGAAATATAGAGAACAGGGCTCAGACTGATAGGATCTGGGATGGTGGTGGGAACACCTGTGCTGGTGGTAGGGGAGGGAGGAAGGAATAGATGAGAAGCTTACTACCTATCCCCAAACAATCAGGTTGGGGCCCCACAGTGGAGGCACCTGGGCCAACAGGGGGTCTGGGTGATGAGAGTTTGGGGGCAAACACTGAGAGGGGGTTGAGGGTGCTACATGGATTGTGAGAGAGCATGAAAAACAACTTTGCCACCCCCCCTCCCCCTTAGCTGTGGGATGGCTCTGCTTTCTTTGGTCCAGAGCCTGGGTGTCTGGTCCAGCAGGGCCTTTTCCTGGGCTGAGTAGGTCACAGAACCATTGAGAGGTCATCTGGTCCAACCTGTGCCTCATTGAGAATTCTCTCTGTTATATTAGGGACAAATGGCCAACCAGCCATTCCTTGAAGAACTACAGAGATGGGCGGTCCCCCTGCTCCTGAGGGAGCCCATTCCACTTTGGGATACCTCTCCTACTTCACTCATTGTTTCAACTCTCTGGACTTCTTTCCCCCCTCCTCTCCACCCTTTCTCCACCCCCACTTTCCAGTTTCCTAATGTGTTTTATCTTGTCCCATGATCACACCCCAGTGCCCTCTTCCGGATGCCTTCCAACTTACCTGTGTTTCTTAAAATGAGATGCACAACTCCTCTGGAACCTCCCCCACCTTCCCTGAGCAGATTAACTATTCACCTGCAGGGTCTGAGTGTGACAGCTAGTACTCAGCCCCCACATTGCCTCAAATAACCGTTACTCACACCCCTGCTGATTCAGTGACTTACTCCCTGTCTGACATTCCTTAAAATAACCCTGGTTCCTTTTTTCCCTCTTTTGGCTTCTTAAAAAATCTCGAGTTGGGACTCAGACTGATTAGAAAGAGAAAAAGCTGGAAACCTTTGACAAATAGGAAAGGAAACTATGGAGAATAACCCACTAAAAAGGGACAGTTGCTGTAGGGAAGGATTGTTACACTGGGGATCATAGATTCAGGTGGAAAAGGACTTCAGAAACCATGTAGCCCAACCCCTTCATTTTACAGATGAGGACACTGAGGCCCAGGGACATGACTTCCCTAAGGTCATAAAGCTAGGAAGTATCAAAAGAAGGATATGAACCCAGATCCTCTTCCTCTAGAGGTGACATACTGCTCTCTTGCTCTTGCTCTGCGCTCAAAAGCTGGTTGTCACTAATTTACCCCGATGTGGAGTCATATGTTGTGTACTGATAGCTGCGTAAAGTTGAGACTAAGGAAGCCCCTCCATCACTTTGGGTGTACCCTTTGTTTTGGATTCACAAAAGGACATAGACAAGAGTCTCACAGGATGAGTAGGCATAGATGGGTCGCTATCTTCATCTTTGGAGGGGCTACACATATTACTGAGTATTGGAATGGTCATAGTTTGAAAGACTCAGATGATTGAAACTGGAAGAAAACATAGAAACTCTCTAATCCAATCTCCTTTATTTTATGGATAAGGAAACAGAAACCTAGAGAGAAGTGACCTACTCAAGGTTATGTGATTAGTAGAGCTGGGAATCCAACCAAGGTGTTCTGACTCCTAATCACCATCATAGAATGTCGGAACTGGAAAGGCCCTCCGGGATCATCGAGACCGCATTATAGCCAGGGAAGACAATTGTCTACTTTTAAATAATAAATCATGATTGCTCATCAACCCCAAATTAATTTTGTATTGACTTTGCAATTAGTTTAAAAACCCATTAGAACCAATGAAGAAAATCCATTTAGGTGACAGGTTCCTTTCTCTATGCTTGTGAGAGACTGACTTTGCCGTTCCTTTTACTTAGAGACAGCAGAGTGTTGTGGATAAGTGTCCTGGACCAGGGCTCTGGAGAGACCTAGGTTCAAATTCCATCTCAGGCAACTGATTATCTATGAGATCCAAGGAAAATGGCTTATTCTCTGGGATCCTTGGTCTCCTTCTTGATCAAATGACAATGACAAAGTGGTTGGGAGGCTCTAGTGCAGTGGTTCTCAACCTTTCTAATGCCGTGACCCTTTAATACAGTTCTTCATGTTGTGGTGACCCCCAACCATAAAATTATTTTCGTTGCTACTTCATAACTTTAATTTTGCCACTGTTATGAATTGTAATGTAAATATCTGATATGCAGGATGTATTTTCAATGTTACAAATGGAACATAACCCACAGGTTGAGAACCACTGCTCTAGTAAGAGAGAAGGTTGTAGAATGAGTTATAAACTTTAAAGAGTCCTAGGAAAATACTCACCCCATCTCATTCCTTGAAGAGAACTCAACACCTTTGGAAGCTGGTGAATAAGATGGAAGGGATCCTGACCTGGGAGGCAGGTAAAAACATGTTGTGTGTCTTTGGACAATTTGATAATTCAATAAACATTTATATATAACTTCAATAAATCTATAATTTCAATAAACAATAACAGATAATTCAATAAACATTTTTTGAACACCTACTATGTGTCGGGTCCTACACTAAGTGCTGGGGATATGGAAAAGAGGCCGAAGACAGTCCTTGCCCTCAAGGAGCTTACGATCAAAGTTACCTCACTACTCTGGGCCTGTTTCTTCTTCTGTATGATGACGGTTTTGGACTAGATCATGGATTCAGGGCTGGAAGGGCCCTCATTGGCCATCTAGTCCAATTCCCTAATTTTAAAGTTGGGGAAACTGAGGCCCAGGGAGGTCAGAAAATTTAAAATTTGGAATTGGAAGGGATCTCAGAGGCCGTTAGCCCAACTCCCCTGATGATAAAGCCAGGGCCCATGGTGAAGTGATTTGACCAAGGTCACATAGGCAGTAAACATCAGAGGTGAGACCTAAACTCAGGGCCTCTGACTTTGGACTAGGATTTCTTCTGCTGTACCACCTTGGATGGAAATCTATCTGGTAAGTGGTAAAGTCAGGTTTGGAACCCAGGACTGAATCTGATTCTGGATTTCAGATAAGAAGTTCCAGGAAGTTTGTGACCCTGTGGCCCAAGCCCTCAGAATTCTCCCCAAGGTGCAGAATTCCCTAGAGACTGGAAAGGCCAACCCGAGGACAGCCATGACTTTCTCTGCCTTCTCTAGGCCCCAGCATTGTTTATTTTAGAACATTGCCCCTTGGGCAGGGTTTTCATTTTCCTAAACATCATGACAAATGCCGTCTCACTAACAAGAACTCGATGACCAGCATGGAAATGTTTCCACCAAGGCATTAAATGTTCCCAATGTTATATGGACATTGGTGACTCATAACTCATTTGGAGAAGCATTTTTTCCCTTTCCTATTAAAAAAAACATGGTTTTTATGTGGTTGCTTGTTCATGAAAAGCCACACCTTCTGCCTGCCATTCAGCTAATGATTCCATTAATACATGGACGTCTCATCATTCTCTTTAAGGCGGCTGACTGGGAGGCTGGGGGACTGGAGGATGCTTTAACCAGAAGAGCCTGGAGCTATGGTAGAGTCTCTGAGCACAGCCAAGAGGGAGACAAATTATTCCCTGTTGAGCAAATTCACTGCGTCTATCCCAGCTAAAGATCTGTTTTTTCCAGTGTTTCTGAGAATGTCAATGCCCCTTTAATAAAATGTGTTTCTCCAGGGTCAATGGGGCTGGGATTTAGCCACTCTGCTGCTCACAGTTTAGTATCTTGTCAGCACTTACTTGAGAATGAAAATCTGGATTGGCCCCAGATGCCTCTTGTGTGAGGGCCTGACTCCTTCAGAGGTGATTCATGCCTGCTCCCAATTCCTGGCTCCTTGAATAACCCAAGTCACAGATTGTAAGGGCAATGCTGTGTTAGAACAAGTCTACCTCCTCACTTACTTGTTCACCTCTCTCCTGGACTTCTTCCACTTAGGACAGAGAGAACCCTTTCAGTCTGATGTTAGAGCTTTGGAATTCTAGAATCCAGAATGGCAGAGTTGGGACCTTAAACACATGGTCCCCCCTGCCAGGTAAGCTACCCTAGGTTTAAAATTCTTTATTGGGAGAAAATGGATATCCACTGGGAAAAATAAATAAAAAAAACCCCATAGCTTATGAGCCCACACCAATGTGTTTACTTTGAGTAGTCAGACTGAAGACAAGATTAATTGAATGCAGAAATAAATGATGAAATGGCAGATTGAGAAAAGTAACAATACCTTTCTCATTAAACTTGGTATATACGCTAACCACAGATACGGGTATCATCAGCAGAAGGAGTAACATATCTAGGGAATATTTCTGGAGATATGCACACATAGGGAACATGTATAGCCACAGTACCTGCATTGAGGGACATGCAAGTAAGGAACATGTATGGCCAGTGCACTCACCCGGAAGGGCATTATTTACAGGTAGGCAAAAGATGTGACCAAGGTCCATGAGTCAACAGGCAGCTGATGTCTCTGACATTGAAAGGCCACTGATGACTTCTGAAGATAGCATTGTACTGCTTTTGCTGGGCCTGATTTCCTATAATAAAGTCAAATCAATTAATTTTGATTAAGCACTTCCGATGTGGTAGGCACTGGATATGAGCCTACATCCTAATGGGGGAAGACAGCACATGAAACGGAGTTGGAAGGGGACAGGGAGAAGGGCCCCATGTCAAGGGATATTTGGGTCTATTCCCTATTTAAACATTTTTCTCAACTCTTTAAAGGTTCCTTATAGTCTCTCATGCAAATGAATGGGAGGGAGAAGGGCAAAGAACACAGACTTGTAGAAGCAGTTCCTTGGAGACCTTTGGCTTTACCTCAGTGGTGTTGGGTGTTGAGGAAACCTGGGGACCAACATGAGATCGTAGCATTTAGAGTTAGAAAGGTCTAAGAGATCATCAAGTTCACCTTTTTTTTTTACAGGTGAGGATACAAGCTCAGAGAAACAAAGTAACTTGCCCAATGACTTGTATGATCTATACAAGTAAGGCACGGGATTAGAATCTACAGTTGCTTCCAAGACCCTTCCTTCCGAGAATCTTAATATCCAGGTGCATGGAGATCCTTCAACGGACAAGTGACTTTATCCAGTAAAACCAAGGGTAGGAAGCATGACATTGGTGAGGATGTGAGCTTTGGGTTAACAAAGCTCCATCTGCATGAAACTGAAGAACTCAGAGGTCATTCAGTCCATTCCCCTGCCTCCAAGCAGTCTAGCACCCAAAGAGTTAAGTCAAGCCCTGCTTTTTAGCTCTTGAGCTCTGAGGACCTATCACGACTAATTCCAGCTCACTCAGCACCTAAGGAAAAGTCTTCCCTCATTTCTACCTTAACTATTTTCGGCTACAATTTCAGCATCCATATTTAGCCCCCCACCTACTCCATGACAACCTTCATCTCAGTCACCAATCTGCAGCCTTCTCCAGACTTTCTCTGATGTCTTTGTAAGCCTGGCAGTCCAACACACACACTGTCTCCTTCCTTCCTGCCCCCACCCAGCGCACCTCTTGGTTTAGCATTCACATAGCACTTGGAAGTTTGGGAAGTGTTTACAAATGTCTCATTTGATCCTCACAACTACCTTAGGAGGTAGGTGCCACGATTATCCTGGCTTTACAGATGAGTAAATGGAAGCAGAGGTGAAGTGACTTGCGCAGGGTCACACAGCTATTAAATGTCTGAATTCGGGTCTTCTTGACTCCTAGTCCATTACACTGTCCACTGAGCCACTGAAACGCCTCTATGATCATCAAATCATAAACTAGCAAATGACTTTCAAGGCCATTTATGCCAACCCACTCATTTGGAGAGTTTAAGTGACTTATCCAGGGTCACTCAGCACCCAAGGAAGTCTTCCCTCATTTCTCATTCAGCAGGGGCTGAGGGTAAATCCAGGTGCTCTGATGATGTCAGGTGGATAAATGGATAAATGGGCTTAAGGGGTGCTACCTGTCTCTGAAGCAGTCAGACTCCTGGGCTACAAAGGAATTGAGCTGACAGCTTTGGTGTCATTCAGGACTCTTGGCCAATCCATTGAGTTTGACGACCACAGTCAGCTCACCAAGCTTTTAGACTACTGACTAAGAGCCATCATAAAGTCGGTTATTCAGTCATCCATCATTTGTTAAGTACCTACTATGTGCCGGGACTGAATTAAGCAGGAAGATACAAAAAGAAAGCAAAAGCTGTTCTTGCTTTCAAAAAGCTCAGTCTTGTGGAGGAGACAACACACAGACAATTATGTACAAACAAGATAAAGACAGGATCAGTTGGAGGTAGTCTCAGAAGCAAGGTGCTAAAATTAAGAAGGACTGGGAAAGGTTTATTGAAGAAGATTTTAGCTGAGACTTGAGGGAAACCAGAGAACCCAGGAAGCAGAGACAAGCAGGGAGAGCATTCCAGGCATGGTATCAGTGTATTGGACAAGGAATCAGGAAGACCTGCATTTCAAATCCAGCCTCAGATGCTGATTAGCTAGCTATGTGACCCTGGGCAAGTCACTTCACCTCTGTCCTCCTCAGTTTACTCATCTATAAAGCAAGGATAATGGGGAGACAGCCAGAGAAAATACTTGGGAGTTGGATATGGAGTGTCTTCATCAAGGAACAGAAAGGAGTGTGTAGAGAGAGAGGAGAACCAAGAGGGAGCCAGGTCATGAAAAGCTGGAGAGGAGAGTTTATCAAGAATAGGGTGATGAACAGTGTCAAAGGCTGCATCGATATCAAGAGGAATGGGGACTGAGAAAGGGCCATTAGATTTGGTTATTGCAAGATCATTGGTAACTTTGGAGGAGATTTTCAGTTGAATGATGAGGTTGGAAGCTAGATTGCAAAAGGTTAATATAACAGGGAGAGCAAAGGAAGTAGAGACACTTAGAGTAGACAGCCTTCTCAGGAATTTAGCAACGAAAGGAAGATGGGATGTAGGATAGCCAGTGGGGATGAGTAGACTGAGTAAAGGGTTTTTTTCTCCTTTTTTTCTTTCTTTCCTTCCTTCCTTCCTTTCTTCCCTCCTTCCTCCCTCCCTCCCTCTCTCTCCCTCTCTTTCTTTTTTCTTTCTTTCTTTCTTTCTTTCTTTCTTTCTTTCTTTCTTTCTTTCTTTCTTTCTTTCTTTCTTTCTTTCTTTCTTTCTTTCTTCCTTT
>CM053587.1:339145285-339170689 GCA_028646515.1 Pseudochirops corinnae | reverse complement strand
CCTTCCCTCCCCTCCCCTCCCTTCCCTTCCCCTCCCTTCCCCTCCCCTCCCTCCCCTCCCCTCCCCTCCCTTCTCCTCCCTTCCCCTCCTCTCCCCTCCCCTTCTCTTTTTTTTTTAAATAGATGAGGCTACTGGCTATGGGGTGTAAACCCATAGACCTTTTCTTGGATATTTTCATTGTCTTTTTTTAGCTTTGAGTTCCAGATGACCACAGGCCTTTTGGTCCTCCTACAATTGAAACCTCTTCTACGTGCTGTCTCCCCTAATTCAAATGTGAGTTCCATGAGAACTTCACTTATCTGTCGCTGTTCCCAAGGCTTGGCACATAGTAGGCCCTTCATAAATGATTTTCTGTTTCATTCCATTCCCTGAGGCCCAGAGAGATAAATTCCAGAATCACAGAGAGAGTTGGTGACAGATTTGGGGGGTGCCATGGGGTGGCCTCCCGGCTAAGGCTCTGGCCTCTGCTCAATGCCTTCCTGATCCAGGGAAGCCCAGAGAGTTTGGAGTGGGCACTTAGCCCTGGACCATCAGGTCTGGGGCTACAGGAGTGCTGGGGACCAGCTGGGGGAAGAGGATGATGGGAAAGCAGCACCTGTTGGATATCCTGGAATAGTGAAGAGAGCAAGGTCCCATGGTTGGGGCTGGGCTGGGGCTGGGGGTAGGGCCTACCCAGTCCTGAGCAGATAGATCCAAGCTGGACCTGGATCCAACTCGGGCACCACCCTGCTGTGCCTCACAGGCATCCGGGGCTCTGTTGGGGATGTTTCTGGGCTCTGATGTTGGGGAGGGGATCAAAACAACTGTTGCTGCTGCAGTTGCAGGGGGGCTAATGTTCTGTAAATTCCCAATCCATAGAAGAACTCAGGGCCAAGGTCATCCCATAAACATGATTTCCTTAGAAAATAGTCCTCTGATGAGGAACATGTATTCTGCTTGAATGGTGATGGGAGAAAAAAAAAAACCCAAAAAACCATAGCAAAGTCCCTCCTGTCTCCTTCCTCCTCTATATTACTGAGTCAGGGGCCATGCCAGCCCAAGAAAAAACAGAGTAAAATGCTGATAAGTATTCAGGAAACCGCCTCCCCAAGCCGTCTCTTCATAAGGTCATAGACTTTGAGCTAGAAGGGGCCAGAGTAACCACCTCGTTCAATTTCCCTATTTTATAGTTGAGGAGATTGGGGACAGGGGACTGAAGTGGACCCCAAGCCACACATCAGGCAACTATCTCTCTTTGAAAAGTATGATCCCAGCACTTGGCACACTGCCTGGCCCTTAGTAGGTGTTTTGTTGCTGTTCAATCATTTCAGTCCTGTCCAACTCCTTGTGACCCCATTTGTGGTTTTCTTGGCAAAGATGTTGGAGTGCTTTGTCATTTTCTTCTCCAGTTCCTTTTACAGATGAGGAAACTGAGGCAAACAGGCTTAAGTGACTTGCCCAGGGTCACTGGGCATCTGAGGCCAGATTTGAACTCAAGTCTTCCTGATTCCAGTATTCCATGCATTGTGATACCTACCTGACCCAGTAGGCGCTTAATAAATGCTTGCTTATGCCAATGTTATGTAGGAGTCCCTTTAAATTTGAGCCCACTCTCCACAGGAACTGCGCACAGATGGAAAGTGTATCTTCATTTGGGGAGTCCTTTTTGTACTTTGGTATATCTTGTTATATCTTTTTAGTAAGTATTCTTTTGTTAAAGCTAATTTATGTTAATCAGTTAATTGATATTGAAGAGAAAGCAAATGGGCAAATTGTTGTTGGGTGACTCTAATTGGCTTTGGTGGTCGATATGGGTATGCCAGACCACAATGAGGGCCCAGAGCAATGGTATTTGGAGAATCCCACAGCCCTTTGGGGATACCCCTAGAACCCTGAGGGGAGATAAGACAGCCTATATATACTATACTATAATCTATGACTGATGAGAAGTAAAGCACCAATTTGAGGAAGGAACTTATGGCAGACAACTCCTCTGGTCTTTCCCTGAGCTTTAGCCTCAAGACCATCATTTTTGTATCAAAGGTACAGGGGAAAATGACTTCCCAGATGGCATCACATGCTGAATTTCCAGTGCTTTCACCCCCTTTCCCCCAGCATATATATCTGCATTAATGGGCCAAGGAAGAATTTTGAAAACTGTTGTTAGGGTTGAAGGATGAGGACACAGTTGGCTCTGGATTCTCATTTGAATCAATTGAGGTGAGATTGAGAAGTGTCCTTGAGTGTAGCCCAGTAGACCTTCGGGTAAAATGCAAGAGTCCCTTAGGTCTTCCTTAAACACCTTCCAACTTTCTCTGTTCTGTCTTTGAATTTAATCCTATGGGTCCGGGGTGGCTAGGTGGTGCAGTGAACAGAGCACTGGCCCTGGAATCAGGAGGACCTGAGTTCAAATCTGACCTCAGACACTTAACACAAAAACTAGCCGTGTGACCTTGGGCAAGTCACTTAACCCCAATTGCCCTCCAAAAAGCAAAAAAAAAAATCTTATGGGTCACTTCTCTTTAAGCCAACTCTGCCGAAGGAGACTCCATTCTACTTGGGGTATTAGATAAGATAAAGATAAGAAATTGCTGTGACAACTCTTACTTGATAATAAAAGCATTACTTAATGTTATCATGATTAGGGAAATATCACCCTTCCCAGAGGAAGTTGCATTTATCTAGAACTTCTAGAGAAAGGAAAATCTTCAAGGCCCAAAGGTTTCAAGTCTTTTTCTCTAGGACTCAGTCTCAGTTCTTAGAAATGAGAAAATTGGCTACTAAATGATCTTGGAGAGGGCTGAACTGGGTGATCCAGTGTTCTGATCTCTGACATTCTATGTTCTAAGCTGTGCCCCATCCAAGTTCTGAAATGTTGGGTTCTAAGCTTCTCCTGGCTCTGACATTCTATGTTCCAAGTTCTAAGGTCCCATTTACCTATGTCTGGACTGTGCTCAAAATATTTCTATGGCTTCTCCTAGGCCTTGAATGACTTAACATTTGTTTTTGTGGCCTGTCATCTAAGCTCTCCGTTGCTGAGTCTGTGAGAACAAACATCCAGTCTTTACCCTTTCCTTGAGTAATCTGCACGGATGACTAAACCTGGAATCCTTAAAGAAAGACAACTCTTCTCTAATTTCTGGTGGCAATGACCTATTCCTGAAGTGCCATCATAAACCCATCTAGATCCACTGAGAAACAAATCCAAATGACTTAGCCATTTGTTCATGCTGTGGGCAGCTAGGTGGCTCAGTAGAAAGAGTGCTGGGCCTGGAGTCAGACAGACTCATCTTTCTGAGTTCAAATCTGGCCTCAGACATTTACTATTTGTGTCACCTTGGGCAAGTCACTTAACTAAGTTTGCCTCAGTTTCCTCATCTGTAAAATGGACCAAAGAAGAAAATGGCAAACTGCTCCAGTATCTTTGCCAAGAAAACCTCAAATGGGATCATGAAGAGTCAGATGTGACTGAAAAATGACTCAACACTAACAACTTTGTCAACATGTTGTTGGTGAGTTGACTTGGACGTTGCCCACAGAGGACTTTTCAGTTTCACTGTTGGATCTTATCCATTTTGTGGGTCCCATACATAAGTGAACCCATATTGATCATATTTCAGAAGTCCAGGAGCATCGTGAAAGCTCTGGAAACAGCCATCAATCCTCCTGCTGCTCTTTTTTGATGAGGAACCGTTGATCGTTCTATGACTAGCTTGGGGATAGCGGACTCCTTCTTCCCTTAATATTGTATGGATTTTTATTTGGATTCTATTTATTTCCATTGTCATCCATTTTGCAGTTTCAACACCACTTGTTAAGACTGGTATTGCAAAGGTGTTAATTGCTCTAAATGTGTTCTTGGTCTCATCTTTGAAACTGCTTTATGTATTCATCATGAAGGGATGTGTACATTACCTTACTTTACTCTGTACCAGGAATGCTACGCCATCCATCCCCCCATCCATCCACTGGCCCTTTGGACACAAGGTAACCTGGCATTTTCTCAGATGGCTGTATGCAGTTCATTTCCACAAGCCATAAGAAAAAAAAAAACCCTTGCATTCTCTATGCATGGCAGAGAGTGTCACTGTGACCTCCATTCATGTTAAGCTAATAGGATTCCAGAACTGTCCCTTTCATTACTTAATTAGTTATTATGTTCCCCAGCCAAGGCTAAGTGGTCAAATATGCCAACCACTGCAACACAAGTTTTCTTAATGTTAAAAGAGAAGGGGGTGCTGGTGGTGAGGCACCCATAGTTCAGAATCAGAGTGCAGCAAATATATGTCTAGACCCAATAAAATATTGTTCGAGCCTCTGCAAGGCCCTCAGCACTTTATTTCATTAGGCCTAAGACTGATCATGGCTTCATTCAATGAGAGAAAGGGTGCCAATTGCTCTGGTACAGCTGGGCTCATAGTTAGTCTTCCCTGTTCTCTTGGTCAGAGGGCATTTTTTAGCCTGAATTTTCTATACATGGAGTAGAAAAAAGCCCCATTTGAGAGTTGGCCAAGCAAGAGTGCCAGTGTTGGAATAAAAAGAGCTCAGGTTTGCTGTGTGACCATGACTGTGTCATTTTTTGAGTCTGAAAAATCTGCAGGTTTCTTGGACTTATTTGAAATCCAAAAAGCTGAGTGTTATGGCCTACTCCTGGTCTTGATCCTGCCCTTCCTCCAGCCTGGCATCACTTGAGATAACATTTGTGAGCAGTTAGCAGTGACTGGCCCATTATAAGTATTTAATAAATGATTATTCTTCCTCTCCCTGCTTCCGCTTCTGATTGGATGAAGATGTGCAAGGACTTGCCCAGGGTCACATAGCTAGTCCAAGTCTGAAACTGGATTTGAATTTAGGTCTGTCCATTACACCAGCCAGCTGATAGAGCCTCTCTTTCTGAGGTTTCCTTGTATTTGACTGTATGAATCATCTGTAAGCTCCTTGAGGGTGTGCTCCTTTTTTACTCCCAGCCCAGTACCTGGCCCTTAGTAAATATTGACAAATGTTTGCTGATTGACTCTCTTCTGGCTAGTATTTCTGGGTAGTTTCCATTAGTTACACCAGGATGTTCCCAATGAATTTTTTATCTTCTCTTCATATATAAATTGGCTGTTTCTGGCCTTATCACTCTCATTGTTGCCCTAGGTTGCATTAGGGAGAGAGTTCTGTGAGGGTGGGACTGTGTCCTGGTCATCTGCACCTATCCCCCAGATGCCAACCATGCCAAGGCTGGGAGAGCTCCATTGGATGCCCTATGCTCCAATGAAAGGCTGAGGACCACTGGGGAGGGCCTGTCCATGTACCTCCACCTGGCGCAAAAGACTTCAACCGGCGGCTCACTGGGGAAGCCCCTTCTTGCTCATTTATCACATTATACTGTCACAGACAGAGGCAGGAAAGAGTGGTTAATGCTGACGGATGTGGTTGTGGATGATGTTGGCATCACCAACCATGAAGCTTAGGAAGAAGGAAGCTGGACAAAGTTAGTATCGAGGAGCTCTGGCCGTATGTGGCAGCTTGAGTGCTGACTCAGTAAGTCACTGAGACCCAGGGACTTTCCCTCTTTGGGCCCCTTTCCTCATGTGCAAAATGAAGGGCTTGTAATAGATGATTCCTGATTCTCTTCCAAATTGACATCCCCTGTTCTAAGGCCCTTCCCAGCCTTGACATCCCCTATTCTAAGGCCCCTCCCAGCCTTGATATCCGCTGTTCTAAGGCTCCTCTCAGCCCTGACATTTCCTGTTCTATGTTCTTCAGGCCCATCCAGCTTTGACAGCCTATTAACTGAAGGCCGCGTGGTGAATTTGGCTCGTACACCAGTCTCCAGACAAGATCCACTGACTTCACATGCCTGACACCTCTTTCTGTTATGCTTCCCAGCCTTTCAAGACACAGAGTACATTCTGGGAAGAGGATTCATGTCAGTGATCCTGCCCAAGGCCTCAGTTCTGGAATGGGATCTGTTGTCTGGGAGAGACGCACTTCTACTAAACTGACTTGTCTCCAACTTTTCTCTGAGAATGAGCTAACAATTAATGAATCCATTTATTTAATGAGGTGGAAAGTAGCCGATGATAACAATAATTAGCTCTTAAATAGTGCTTTTCTAATGCAACTTGCCTCAAAGGTACATTCATTAATTAAGCTTCTTGTCACTCCAAGACTACAGGAAAAGGATTCTATGATCCCATTTTATGGAAGGGCAAACTGAGGCAGAAAAGTAGTTTGAATTTTACATGGCCAGAGGAAGTGGTTATGTCAGTATCCCAAAGTGAAGAGGTGAAGGCTATGGATGTGAAACAGTATTTATAGGGCCAAATCGGTTGGTTTCATTAATTTTATTTATCTACTGCTTTCTTTCTTTTTCTTTTTCTTTTTTTTAAAGAGGTAGCTAGTTTGCTGGCTGGGGAAGAGGAGAATGAAATTTCTGATATGAAAACAAAATATAAATATAAAATTAAAATAAAAAAGAGTCTCAATTTAGCCAGTTGAGGGGTCTTTCTAGCAAGTCAAAATAGAGCAAATACTGTGTTCAAAACCCCTGTAATTTAATGTTATGACATTCATCCACTTAATGTACAGATTTTGTGATTCTGTGAGTCCCTCCTAGCTCAGCCATCCCCTGTTCTAAGGCCCCTCCCAGCCCTGACATCCCCTGTTCTAAGGCCCCTCCCAAATCTGACATTCTCTGTTCTAAGGCCCCTCCAAGCTCTGACATTCTCTGTTCTAAGACCCCTCCCAGGCTTGACACTTGGTGTCCTAATGTTCTTAGTTCGTAGACATGGTTCAAAATCTATAGCTCAGAAGCCAGCTAGTCTAACCCCTTAGGTTTACATATAAGGATATGACTGTGTTGAGTAGATTAATCAAGTTACTCTACTTTGTTTAAAGTGATACCCTAAATAAGGCTAGAACATGCCTTGATCAATCAATCAATCCATCAATGAAAGACTTTGGATGAGTTTGGGGAAAGTCCTTCATTTGCCTGTAATGATGATTATACAGGTAATGTGTTCAGATTGGCTGAGGAAATTTGTTCATGCCTGATTAAGTATTGGGGGGCAGAGAGGAGAGAGGGAATTACTTGGGATGGGGCCAGAGGAAAGGATAGCTCTTTGGCGATGGCCTAGGTTTCCCTTCCCTTCCCCTTGACTTGGAGAGGACCCTAAGAATTGTGAAGGGTCAGGGGGATTTTGAACTTCTGACTTCTGTTCTTCACATTGATGTCCTAGCATTGTCCCTAGGATAGCAGTTGCTGCTGGCAGTGCCAGCATTGGGAGCCAAGGATAGACTAGATGCAGTTTCAAGTTTATAGAAAAAAAATAGAAAGAAAATAGTCAATAATACTGTACCTAAGGGGATTGTTTTTAGGATTCCAGCAAAAAGGACTTCCAGGAGTTATGAGTTATCCCTTTGCTACATGTTATCTTTAATCTGGAATCCATTTTCCTCTGGATTCTGTACAAGTTTGTGGAGGAGGAGCATGTGTTTGTGGAGGAGGAGCACGTAATAGAATTTGGGAGCAGATTTTCCCCACTATTCTTACTATACTGCCTTAGTAACTACCTCTTTCTAATAAAACAAAGTGAATCTGGTTGACTAAATGCCAGGACTGATCAATGTAAGGGAGATACACTAGTGGGGGCTCATGAGTTCGATGATGATGATGATGATGATGATGATGATGATGATGATGATGATGATGATGATGATGATGATGATGATGATGATATTATTAGGAAGATAACATGTAATCCTTTAAGTTTGTCCCTAGAGCCCTGAGGATTGTAGCAGTCATGATGTAGGGATCTAACTGGTCAGCATGAGTGAGAACTGGGATAGTTTCTGCTATGTTCAGAACAGGAAGCCAAGGAAGTGAATTGGCTTCCAAAGTCATATAGGCAGCAAATATCAGAGAGAAGATTTGAACTCAGGTCTGGATATTCTTACCATAAAGGAAGAGGTTATATTGAATTTATATTGGGCCATTCTTTCTCTCCATCAGAGGCATTTCTGAGACTCTAGGTCAGGGCTAGAGCTAGGTGGCATAGTACATAGAACAGTGAGCCTGGAGTCAAAAAAACATCTCCCTGAGTTCAAATCCAGCCTCAGGCACTTACTAGCTATTTTACTCTGGGCCACTCAACCCTGTTTACCTCAAATTTTCTCATCTGTAAAATGAGCTGGAGAAGGAAATCGCAAACTACTTCACTATCTCTACAAAGAAAACCCTAAATGGAGTCACAAAGAATTGGACATAATTGAAATGACCAAACAACAATGACAAAAGGCTAGGGTTAGGGCTTTCCTCCATGGCCTTGGAACAGAGAAGGGCGATTGTTGGTTTTGTTTTTTTTTTTTCTACTTGCTAGCCACCCCTCCTCTTCCCAGCTCTCATTAATCAGGGCATGGAACAACATGTAACATCTTGGGGAGTTCTGTCACATACAAGCATTTTCTGGGTGATAAGATCATGCAAATGTCATGTCTGGATGATTAGAGGAATCATTACTATTGCCAACACCCAGTCAGGAATCCCTGAAGTCATAGTTCTTACTTCATGGCAGCATCGAAGAGAGGTGAATTGATGATAACTTTCTGAAATCATAAAATTATAAAATGGGGGCAGGCATGCCTGATTTTGGGGATACTCACCAAGAAGACTATGACTGACCTCAGGAAACAGGGTTGCAATCCCGCTTTAGGCAGAGAGTACTGAGACACACTTGAAATGGGTACAGAGACAGATGGTGTGAGGGTGGGGGATGGGATGGTGAGGAAAGGCAGGTTCCATGGGGAAAAGGCTGGGGAGGGAGGAGAGGCACAGATAATCATTCACATAACCATGGATTAGTATTGGTAGCACTAGGCAGCATGGACCCAATGGAGAGGGAAGAGTCCTTGGGGAGCAGGACTTTGAGGTTACATTTTTATAGTTTTAGGGGAACAGACTAACTCTTATCTGTACAACTTTGGGGTTAATTCATTAACATATCCAAGTCATCTCAAAATTGTTGGTAAAACTTTGCATCCTCTTCATCTATCTCAAAGTTAGCACCCTTTGATGTTCTGCTGGTCTGGAATATGGAGATCTGGAATTCGTCTGGGATTCACGTAAGACCAGAACCCCAATAGCTTCCCCTGATTCAGTACATATGACCAAGATGTGCATGTTGGTTAATATATGATCCAGTTTGGAAATTATGCTCCTTTTATCTTTGGGACAGTTTGCAATTGACTTTCACATTGTCCTTTGAAACCTTATTTCCTTCTATTGCCTCTTTATACTGGCTGTTTATAAACTTGCCATACTGACTGGGGTGAGGGGGATGGTCAAGAGAATCAGAACAAGATAAAATTCTAACATGAGAGGGAAGGAGGAAACTGGGAACCACTGAGCCTCTATTGGACCTGAGTTTTCTATCCCTCTGAAATTGCTTTGGTCACTCATTTCTCTGCTGAATCCATACTCCTCTGGACATTCAAACCCAGAATATAGTTTTCTAATCAACAATTCCACTAGACTTTATGAAGCCCCTCCTCTGGGCCAGGTGCCACGCTCAGTGCTAGGGGTTACAAAGACAAAAGCAAACCCAGAAATGTAGGACACATAGAGGCACCCACCTAGAAACACCTGCACCAGAAACGTATAAAGGTCAGAATGCACGCAGCTTGGTATAGTGGATAGAATGTTGGATTCGGAGTCAGGGAAATAGGAGTCTGAATCCCATCCCTAACACTGAGAGTGGGGAAGTCACTTAACTTTGTGGAATAGTGGATATTGTGTTGGCACTTGAGACTGGAAGACCTGAGTTTGAATCCTACTTTAGACACTTAGGTGAATTGATGATTACTTTATGAAATCATGAAATTATAAAATGGGGCAGGTATGCCTGGTTTGGGGACTGACCTCAGGAAATGTAAAACGGGGGATATAATATGCCTACCTCCCAGGATTTTTGTAAGGATTATATTACATATAAGGATTATATTACATATATTATATATATAATATACAATACATTATATATTATTATATATAATACATTACATGTTATAATGTAACATATTATTATGTATCATACATACATATATAGTTGTCAACATATATCTATCTAGATATATATACATCTAGATAGGTAGATGCTTATATGTATCTACATGTATATATACACCCATACACATATGTCTTATGTGTATGAAAGGTACAGAGGTGAAACAGATGGAGATCATATGAGAATGAATGAAAAAAAGCATTTGTTAAGCATTTACTATGTGTCAGGACATGTGCTAAGTACCGAGGATACAAATACAAAGACTAACATTCCTTGCCCTATGAGCTTGTACTTTAATAGGAGAAGGCAGCAGATATAGGAGAAGGATGACCAGGGTTGTGTGTTTTGGTCTGGGAACTCACAAGGATGGTGAATGGAGTCATAAGTCTGTTGGCTTATCCTTTCAGGAATGGCTGTATTGCTTAGTTATTTCTCCCAGACATAGCATTAGAAAGTATTGGGGGTGGAGTGGGGCACACAGTAGGATGGGAAACACAAGTGATAGCTCGCCATGTACATGTCCAGAGAGCAGTGTGGTGGGCCTGAGTTTGTCTAGACATGGAGATACAGAGAACTCTCATCCTCTGAGAAATGTGTATCAAGTGCTTTGAAAACCTTAAAGATTTATAATACACATATACACATATATAAATACATATGCATACACATATACACACCATACACATCCAGACATATTCACTTATGTATACAGTATATGTGTGAGTCACCAGAGATCTGCTTGTTAAATCTGACATTCTTTTCTCCATTCTCATCCTTCTTGATCTCTCTGCAGCAAATGACATTGTTGATTATCTTCTTCTCCTGGATGCTATCTCACTGCTCTCCTGATACTCCCTCTAAATGTCTCACTGTTTTTTCTCAGTGACTTTTGCCACGTCTTCATTTCTGTCACAGCCTCCCCTGTGGATGCTCTCCAGGGTTCTGTCCTATGTCCTCTCTTTCCCCCTAGGTAACCTCCGCAACTCCCATGTGTTTAACTGGCATCTCTAATGATATGGAATGGAGTGGAGAAAGATGAGGCGCAGATGCCAATTAGAACACTCTTGCAATAATAATCGAGGTGAGAGGTGATGAGAGTCTGAACTCAGGTGGTAGCTGAGTGAGTAGAGAGAAGATATCAAATATGAGAGATACTGTAAGGTTAGAAATGGCAAGATTTGGCTGATATTTGCTTCTGTGGAGTAAAAGAGAGTGAAGAGTCCAAGATAATGCCAAAGTTATGAATGTGAGAGACTGGAAGAACAGAGGTGCCTTTGAGAGAAATTGAGAAGATAGAAAGAATGGAGAGTTTAGGGAGAAAGATAATGAATTTGGTCTTTGGCTTATTAAATCTAGCTGGCCCCATAAAAAGTGGGAAACAAAATAGGCATGGGAAGTCAAACCAATAGCAGAAGAGTATTGACTCTCCAGCTTCCCCCCTCCCAGGTTACTGGGGAATGCTAAGAGGGAGAGCTCATGACATCAAGTCTCTCTCCTGAGCTTCAGTCTCAAATAACCAATTGGACATTTGAAACCAGATCAATCAATCAATATTACTAAATTTCTGCTATGAGCTAGACACTGTATTAGGCACTGGGGATATAAATGCAAAGAATGAAACACTATCAACCCATGAGGAGCTTACAATCTTATGGAGGAAATAATGACAAATAAAATATATATACACCAAAAATTAAAATTAATAAATACACAGCTTTACATATCTTGTGTGTGTTTTATGTAGACACACATACACATGTGCACACACAAAGCAGTTAAAATACAAGATAGACTGGGAGGCAGAACAGTTGGGGGAATTAGGAAAGGCTTCATGTAGCCCAGTGGTTCTCAACCTGTGGGTTGCGACCCCTTTGGGGGTCAAATGACCCTGTCACAAGGGTTACAGGGGTCACCTAAGATCATCAGAAAACACATATTTCCGATGGTCTTAGGAACCGAGACATGGCTCCTATACCCGTCTCCAGGTGAGTCCGCCCACATGCAGATATGCCCACATACAAGTATTAAAAGATCAGGGCATTAGGAAGATTGAGAACCACTGATGTAGAGGATGGTGCATGAACTGCATCTTGAAGGAATTAAGAAACTGATGTAAAATTAGAGATGTGGAGGCAAGTAAAGATATCCTACAGGATGGAGTAGAAACTTCACTGTTTCTACTCACTCCAAGACATGATTATGACTTCTCACTAGCATTTACAAGAACCTTTTTTTTTTTTTTAAATCAGTAATAAGGAAGAATCAGGGTGCTAGTTAGGTACCTAAATAGCTATAGATTTGGAACAAGGTTTTTACTCTGGTCCACCTCTCATGACCACATCTGTTACATTTAGCTCTTCTCCTTGGATTCCCCAGTATTCCAGTGTGTGTGTGTGGGGGGAGGGGAGAGGTGAGAATCTCTACTCTTCTGCTAATGACTTGATCCTCCATCTGTTTTGTACCCCCTCTTTTCCAAGGGACCAGTGAGATTTCAACCAGTCCAGGACTGAATTCATTATCTTTCTCCTTAAACTCTCCCTTCTTCCAATCTTCTCTATTTCTCTCAAAGTCACTTCTGCTCTTCCAGTCTCCCAGGTTCATAACCTTGGCCTTACCTTGGATTTCTCTCTCTTACTCCACAGAACAATCAGGTGATAAATCTTGCCATGCCTACCTTCACAATATCTCTTGCATTTGATCTATCCTCTCTAGTCACTTGGCTACTACCTCAGTGCAGACCCTCTTCACTTCTTGTCTAGATTGCAAAAGCCTCCTAACTGACTTCCATGTCTCATATTTTTCCACTCCGTTCCATCTTACACACTGTTGCCAAAGTTATTTTCTTCAGCACAGAGTTGACCAGGTGACTTCATCACTCAATGAAGTCCAGTGGCTTTCAGTTGTGTTTAGGATCAATATCAACTTCTCTGTTTAGTTTTGAAAACCCTACACAACCAAGACTCATCTTCATGAGTTCAAATCTGGCCTCAGACACCTACTAACTGTGTGACCCTGGGCAAGGCACTGAACCCTGTTTGCCTCAGTTTCCTTATCTGTAAAATAAACTGGAGAAGGAAATAGCAAACAACTCCAGTATTTTTGCCAAGAAAATCCCAAATGGGGTCACAGAGAGTTGGGTATGAATGAAAAATGACTCAACAATACAATCCACCCCAATTTACATTCCAGGCTCAATGGATATTGCTCTCCCTCCTTTGTAATCTAGCTAAACTGATCTTTCTGTTCCTCCTATACAATCAACCCTCCATCTCTTCCCTCTGTCTTTGTACTGGCTTTCCCCCATACCTGCTGTGTGCTCCTTCCTTACCTCTGCCTCTTCCTTTAAGATGCAGCTCAGGTACCATATTCTGTATGACCTCTTTCCTGATCCTTTTAGTTATTAGTTTCTCCCACCCCACCAGAGTGTGCTGGAGCCAGCTTGTACTGTCTCAAGAGAATGGTTGTTAAAATTTTGGTGTGAGCATTTGCACCTTGGAGATCAGCAAAAACTACAAATCGGGGTCTGATTTATTATTTGTTTTGTAGGTTGTTTAGACTGAAGAAAGTGGTGGAGAAAATATTGATAATGCAGATTAAAGTTAAAAGTGTATTCTGAGTACTTCCCCTCCTCCCCAGAACTGGTTGTTAAACCAGTACATTTCTGTCTCCCTCCCAGATACTCTTGTATTAAATACTTTCTATATTCTTGTATTTATCTACTTAAGTTTATACTGCATGTGCTTATATATGTCTTTGTTGTTTTACCATTAGGACATAAGCATCTTGCAAATAGTGTTTGTTTCTTCTAATATCTCTATGGCATAACCCAGTCCCTGGTACACAGTTGGTACTCAAATACTTGTCAATTGATTGATTTTTATTAGAGGCAGCATGGCAAAGTAAGTAGACAATTGCCTTTGGAGTCTGGAAAACCTGAGTTCAAGTCTTGCCTCTTACATGTAGTTTGTGTGACCCTGGGCAAAGCATTTAACCTCTCTGTGATCTAGACAATTTTCTAATACTAGATGTTACAGGGATTTCCGTCCTAAAGAGACCACAAGTCTAATCTCCCTATCTCTATATCCCTATATATCTTTATTCTCTCTGTCTCTCTTTTTATCTGTCTCTGTCATTCTTTAGAAATGTGGTTAGTGGGGCAGCTAGGTGGCTCAGTGAATGAGCACCGACCCTGGAGTCAGGAGGACCTGAGTTCAAATCCAGCCTCTTACTAGCTGTGTGACCTTGGGCAAGTCACTTAACTCCAATTGCTCTGCCTTCCCCCCTCCAAAAAGCAAAAAATAAAAAAAGAAATGTGGTTAGTATCTATCTAAATCTCCAGTTCAGCCCATCTAAGGCATGTAGAGATATCTGATCTCATCCGATCTCCAAAGAAGATTGTGATTACTTACTCCGTGTAGAATAAGGGGAGGGTGTGGTTTTTCTAAAATAGTAAAAATGGACCTTTGAGGTTGTGAGTAGATGAGGTATGACAATTGAGTCTCTGTTGTCCTTGTCACATGACACGATGTCTTCCAGGGAGCTGCCCTCAATCCTTGTGCCGGCTCTCTCCTGGCACTGAAGGCCCAGGGGAACTTGGGGGATTTTCTCTTGGCTTGTGGCCACCATTCAGGCAACCTGGGGAAATGGGTGCCTGGGCAGGTACCCTGCTATATCCTAAGATGGATTCTCCATTTGCAAGCATAGAGCTCACAATAGCAAGGGGGCAGGAAGAAGTCTTAGAAAAAGGAAGGAAATAAAATATCATACTTGTTATAGGCAGCCACTCTAAAAATCTACTGAGACTTTCTTTCAGTCGATTCACTCCTCACTTAAGTTTAGTCAATGAAGTAGGTACCATGTGCCAGGTACTGTCCCGGGTGCTGGGAGAGGAAAAGGTGTAGATTTAGAAGGAGGTCAGTACCAGGGAGTGGAATGAGGGAATAGATTTGGAGTCAGAGGACTTGGGATTGAATCCTGACTCTGCCACTTAATACCTGTGTGGGCTTACTTCTCTTCTCTGGGTCTCAGTTTCCGCATCTATAAAATGAGGGGGTTGAACTAGGTGGTCTCTGAGACACCTTTCAGATCTAGGTCTATGATTGCATCACCTCTAATTCCCTGCTGGGTATCTCTTTCTAACATAGCCATTCTAAAATGAACCTTATTTCCCCTACCTTCCCCTAGCCAAGTTTGTCTCTCATCCAATCTGTTCTTACTAGTGGGTATACAACCAACTCCCCAGTCATCCTGGTTCATAATCTTGGATCCATCTATGACTCCTCCCTCTCCTTCACCTCTCCCATCCCATCAGCTTCAATCTTGTTGATTTCATCTCCAAAACCAACTCCCAAATCTGTTCCCTTCTCTTCACTCATACCTACCACCCCAGTTCAAGATCTCATCCCTTCTTCCCTAGACAATAACAGCAACTTCCTCCTGGGTCCTTTTTCTTTCCCCTCTCTCCTTTTTCCAATCCATCCTCACCACACTTGACAAAATAATCTTCCTAAGATATAGGCATAGGCTGGGCCATGTCATTCCCCTGCCTTGAAGCCCTCAGTTCCATAAATCCTCTAGGATGAGGAGCAAACTCTTCTTCCTGGAATATTAAGATGTTGCCTTTCCCCTAACTCATCCAGCTCCAACCAGCCTTATTTCACGTTATTCCCATTTTTTACACTTTACCTTCTAACCAAACTGGACTACTCACCATCCCCTTAACTCAACACTCATTTGCCTAGGCTATCTCCTCCCCTCACCCCCGGACTGGAATGCAGTAACGTCTTACCTTTGCTTTTCTGAACCTTCATCATTTTTCAATGATTAGCACACGTGCCAGTTATTCCATGAAACTTTTCGGGATTCCCACTTCTCCAATTGTTAGCACTGCCTTACACCTTTATTTACACATTGGCATACATGTCACAACTTTCAATGGATTGCTTTATTTTTGTCTTAATATTGTCAGTATTCAGCATTCAGTAGACACTTAATACATGATTGTTGATTAGTTACTATTGTCACCATCATCATCATCACCATCATTACCATCACCATCATCATCATCACCACCTAAGAATGCAATCCCCTTGTTTTGTTATGGTCTTTATATAACTAGCACCACATAGCACAGTTCCTGGCACATGGCAGGTCTTTAATAAAGACTTTTTGAATGGTTTGTATTAACATGGTTATTATAATTATTATTATTGTTACACCAGAATACAAGCCCCTTGAGGGCAGGAACTATTTTGTTTTGTTCTTGGTATCTCCTGTGCCTAGGATAGCTCTTTGTATTTAAAGCAGCTAGGTGGCACACGGGATAGAGGGCTGGGCTTGGAATCAGGAAAACTCATCTCCATGAATTCAAAGCTGGCTTCAGACATTTATTAGCTGTATCACCCTAGGCAAGTCACTTGATTCTGTTTACCTCTGTTTCTTCATTTGCAAAAATGAACTGGAGAAGGAAATGGCAAACCACTCCAGTATCTCTGCCAAGAAAACCCCAAATTGGGTCACAAAGAGCTGGACATGAATGAACAACAACATTTAATGAATGTAATTGAATTATCAGACAAATCCCTCCTATTTGTTTGCATCTCTAGGCTCACTTTCTTCAGTTCACATTCCTTGTTTTCTAGATTTAACTCCAAGAGCCTTTGGGGTTAATGGAAAATTGAACCCACCCTCAAAGGGACAAGATTTACCTTCCTAAGTAAGGGCCCAAGAATGTCTTATGGGTTTTGAGAAGTGTCTCCAAAGAATGTCATCTGAGCAATGGCAGCTCCACTGTAAGGGTCATCATAAGGTCACAAATCTAGAGCTGAGAAGGATCTGAGAGGCCATGGAATCCAATCCCCTCATTTTACAGACGAGGAAACTGAGAGCCAGGTAGGTGGTTTACCCAGGGTCATATTTACCTTGTTGGAGGCAAGATTTGAACTCAAGCCTTCCTGATTGTAAGTGAAGGCTTTGAGAGAGAGCTCATTCATAGGGCTTTCTAAACTCAGATATGTTTGTGAGAAAATGCATCTCATAACTTCTTTGTTGCCACTTATATATGTGTGCTAAATGAATAAATGAAACTAATTTGAAATGAGGTTAACAAAACCCTTCCATTAAACAATGGAACCATTTATTAATTGTGGCAACAATGATGATATGGTGATGGTGATGGTGATGATTATGATGATGATGATGATGGTGGTGGTGATGGTGAAGACAATCAATCAGCAGACATTGATTAAGCTCTTGCTCTGTGCCAGGCTCTGCATTGATACATGCAGTGGAAATAGAGAGGCAATGGGTTATAGTGTTTAAAGGATCAGCTTTCAAATAAAAAAGACTTGGATTCAAAATTTAGTCCCAACATTTACTAGCTGTGTGACCCTGGGCAAGTCCTTTTATTTCTCTGACTCTCAGTTTCCTCATTTGAGGAGTAGAACACAGGAATCTACTGAGGAGATTGGGCTAGAAATGAATCCAGAATAAAATAATTTCAGAGTTGGAAGGGTCCTCTGCGGCCATCTTGTCTACTGGGTGCCTAAACAAGATGTTCTACATTATGTCTGATAAATGTCACCTAAGTTGGGCTTTCCATCCTCTGGTCTCCTTATTACATCTTGAAAGGCCATTGAGTTCATCCATTTCATTTTGCAGATGAGGGGAGGTGAGCCAGCCCCTTTCACTATTGGACAGCTCCCATTGTAAGCTAGCATCTGCCTTTTTTGAAACTTCCCCTGATTCTACCCTCTGGGGCTAAGCAAAGCAAAACTAAGCCCTAATCTATGTGACTCTAAGGTGACCTCTAAGGGTCCTTCCACATCTAAAATCCTATGATGGAGATAGCACAGATAGCTTGTTGTTTATTGTTCTTCTTTCATTCTCAAAGAGGATCAATGACATCAGTCTTTGTTCTTTCTATAGAAGAAATAAATGCATTTCGGAGAGGCCAAGGGGCCTGCCTAGGGTCATTCATGACTAAATATAGTCTAGTAAGGTTCTGAATTCCCCAGGTTTGCCATTTTGCCCTTGGTCCAACATGCAGACTAACTCCTCTAATCAAGAAAAGTGAGAACAATTATCTCTAGAAACTGAAAATAAAAATACTGAGGCTACTTAGGCTCTTGGAGATGACCCCATCCAACTCCCTCATTTCACAGGGGAAGAAACTGAGATCTGGGGAGAAGAAGACACTTGTCCATAGGCACAGGGATAAGTAGTAGGCCCAAAAGTCCTGACCCAATATCCAAGGCTGTTTCTATGACCCTGTACGGCCTTCTCCTTGTCAGGGCCATTGAAGTAGGAGATTCTTCCCAGGCACTCATCCAAAGAGGAGCCTAGAAGTGCCAATTATTAATTGACCCCTGAGCAGTCACAGCTCTCCAAGGGCTGTTATCTTTTTAGCAGCACAAGGTGAAAGACAAAATGACTCCTGGTGGTCAGGCTTGATTCCAGTGACTCCATGGTAACATCTAGGGTCAAATAGAAAATTCTCCTTGGCTTTTAGAAAGTCCATCATAACTGGACTCCCTCCTGCCTTTCCAATCTTCTTATACCTCATTCCCCTCACATGCTCTGGAACCTGGGGCCACGTGCCTCCTGGCTACTCCTCAAATAAGACATTACATAAGTCTCCAGGCATTTACACTACCTGTCTTCCATGCCTGGAATGTTCTCCCTCATTACCTCTCCCTCTTGACTTCCCTCAAAAGTCAGCTAACATCCCACCTTCTGCAAGGAGCCTTTCCTAGTCCTCCTTAGTCTTAGGGCCTTCCATTTGTTGATTTTCTCCAGTTTATTCTGTCTATAACTTGTTGATGTGGTTACTCATCTAAGGTCAGAGTCCCTGGAGAATGAAGTCAAGAGGGCTATAGGAAGAATTGCTAATGATATGGCTAATGAACGTGATGGAATTTCAGCTGTGCTATTTGAAATTCTAAAAAATGATGCTGTTCATGTGCTGCACTCAATACAGCAGCCAATTTGGAGAACTTAACAGCGGCCACTAGATTGGAAAGGAGCAGTTTACATCCCAGTCCTAAAGAAGAGCAATGCCAAGAAATGTTCAAATTACTGAACAATTGCTCTCATTTTACACATCAGCAAGGTTATGCTTAAGATTCTACAAATTAGCCTTCAGCAGTATGTGACCCAAGAATTACCAGAAGAGCAGGCTTGTTTTTGAAAAAACAGAGGAACTAGAGACCAAATTGCCAACATTTTCTGGATTAGAGAGAAAGCAAAGGAGTTCCAGAAACCAGAACATCCACTTCTGCTTCATTGACTACATGAAAACCTTTTACTGTGTGGGTCACAACAGTCTCAAAGACATGGGAATACCTGATCATCTTACTTGTCTTCTGAGGAATCTGTCAAGAAGCAATGGTTAGAATGGAACATAGAAGAACTGATTGGTTTAAGATTGGAAAAGGAGTCCAACAAGGCTATATATTGTCACTTGATTTATTTGACTTATATGCAGAGTACATCATGTGAAATGCCAGGCTAGATAAATAAAAAGGCTAGAATTAAAGTTAAAAGGAGAAATGTCAATCTCAAATATGCAGTCAATACCACTCTGATGGCAGAAGGTGAAGAGGAATTATGAAGCCTCTTGATAAGGGTGAAAGAGAAGAGTGTAAAAGCTGACTTAAAACTTAACATGAAACAAAAAAACAGCTTAGATCTTGGCAACTGGTCCCATCACTTCCTGGCAAACAGAGGGAGAAGAAATGGAAGCAGTGTCAGATTTTATGTTCTTGGGCTCAAAGATCACTGCAGATGGTGACTGCAGCCATGAAATTAAAAGATACTTGCTCCTTGGAAGGAAAGTTATGGCAAATCTGAATGGCATACTAAAAAGCAAAGGCATCAACTTGCCAACAAAAGTCTGTATAATCAAAGCTATGGCTTTCCTAATAGCAATGTATGACTGTGAGAGTTGGATTGTAAGAAAAGATGAGTGCTGCAGAATCGATACTTTTGAATTATGGTACTGGAGGAGACTTTTGAGAGTCTCTTGGACAGCAAGGAGATAAAATCAGTCAATACTTAAAGAAATTAACTCAGACTATTCACTGGAAGATCAAATACTGAAGTTGAAGCTTAAATACTTTGACCTTATAATGAGAAGATGGAAATCATTGGAAAAGACCCTGTTGTTTGGAAAGATTGAAGGTAAAAGGAGAAGAGAATGTCAGAGGATGAGATCGATAGTGTCATGGAAACAAGGAATGTGAATTTGGGCAGACTTCAAGAGATAGTGGAGGATAGAAGGGCCTGGTGTGCTATGGGGTTATAAAGAGTCAGACATGACTGAACAACTCAACAACAATAACATCAACAAGAAGTGCCAGAGCACTGTCCTAGGTGCTAAGGAGACAAGAACAAAAACAGACCCATTACTGCCCTCAAAAAGTTTATAATCTCCTGGATTATTCCTGATAATTGATACTTAACAGCAAAGATAAAGATACACAAACATGGAAATGAGAATGGCAATGGATTATTATGCTATATCTATTATCTCAAATTCAGTCACCAGAAAGGAGCACACAAGCCAAAGTATCTGCCAGGAATAAAGAAAGTACAGGAATTTCTGCTCTTTGCCCCATTAGAACAGGAAAGGAAGAGAGGAAACTGAAAGAGTCTACTGCTCCCTGATTCATCATGAAGAGAGAGTGAAACCAAGAGGAGGGAGGAGAGAGGCAGAGAGGGAGGAAGGGAAAGAGAAGACAGAGGAAAAGAGTGGAGAGATAGAGACAAAGAGGCAGAAGAGAAGAAAAAGAGAGAGTGATAGAAAATGACAGAAAGAAATTGAGAGAAAGGGGAAGAGGGAGAAAAAGAGACAGAGTAGAGACAAAGAAACAGAGAAAGAAGGAGAGAGAGAAGGAGAGAGAGAGAGGGAGAGAGGGAGGGAGGGAGGGAGAGAAATGGGAAGTAACTTCAGAGAACTTGTGTCTTTTTAAGCCCTGTCTAAAAGAAGAGGCAGTGTGTGGTATCATAGAGCTTGTCTTGTAGTTAGAGTCAAGAGAGCCTTGAGTTCTAATCTGACCGGTGGCATTTTTACTCATTGTGTGACCTCTGAAAAGTCTTTGAATCTCTTTGAACCTCAATTTCCTCCTGTGTAAAATGGGGGAAGGGGAAACCACCTACTTCCCAGGATGTTCTGACAATCCCTAGAGATAATATACATTTGTTTGGTGAATCTTAAAGCAAGTCAGTCATTGTTACTACTTTTGGTTGTCAGTTTACATGCGAGGATCTATGTGGGCTCAGTTGCACATCACTCTAGAATCTCTTAAACAAGATAATTCTACTTCCTGGGCCTCAATTTATTCATTTATCAAAGGGGGAGAATAAACTCAGCGGCCTCTGAAGTCCTTTTTGATTCTAGATCTATACTCTATGTCCTTTGATATAAAGATCTTATCTTTGACATTCTAAGACCTTCTAGAATCTAAGTCTGGTAGAGATACCAACCCCCCATTCTCCTTCCAAGGAAAAAGTGAGTTTCAGTCAAGGGGATTCTGTCCTATTAACAAATAGAATGCTGACTCCTCAATCTAATCTATGTGGTTTGTCAGGGACTATCTAGAAAATCAATCACTTTGTCAACAAACATTTATCTATATATCTATTTTCTCCCTCTCTTTCCTCTCCCATCTCCCCAAGATGGTGTACAATCTAATATGAACATATATGTTCATATTAAACATTTTCACATTAGTCATGTTGTAAAGAAGAATTAGAACCAACGGGAAGAACCACAAGAAAGAAGAAATAAACAAAAATAGAAAGAGAGCAAATAGTCTGCTTGGATCTGCATTCAGACTCCACAGTTCTTTCTCTGGATGTGGATGATATTGTCCATCATGAGTCTTTTGGAGTTGTCTTAGATCGTTACATTGCTGAGAAGAGCCAAATCTATCAAAGCTGGTCATCGAACAACCAACAAGCGTTTATTAAGTACCTACTATGTTCTAGGCACTCTACTAAGCACTGGGAATTCAAAGAAAAGCAAAAATCAGGGTCCCTTTCCTCAAGGAGCTCACAGTCTAATGGGGGAGACAACATGCCAACCACTATGAACAAACAAGATAAATTAGGCATAGTCTCAGGAAGAAGGAAAGAAGACAGATTAGAGATGCCTGGGAAAGGCTTCTTCTAGGAGGTAGAATTTGATCTGAGACTTGAAGGAAGCCAGGGAATCAAGAAGGCAGAGAGGAGGAAGGAAGAACATTCCAGGCAGGAGGAGCAGCCAATGCAAATGCTTGGAGTCAGGAAATGAAGTATCACCTGCCAGCAACTGCAAGGTGTGTCAGTGGGTCATTGGGAGGCAGTAAGGTATGAAAAAGCAAGAAAGGTAGGAAGGGGTCAGGTTATAAAGATTTGTAAAAGTCAAGTAGGTTTTATAATTAATCCTGGAGCGACCAAGAAGTTAGAGTTTATTGATTAGAGGGTAGGGTGGGGGCGGTATAGTCAGATGTGAGCTTTAGGAAATCACTCTGGTGGCTGAGTGGAGCATGAACTGGAATAGGGAGAGGTTTGAAACAGGAAGAACAGCCAGCAGCTATTGTGACAATCCTGTACCAAGATGGTGGCATCAGAGGACAGAAGGGGGTGGGTTGGAGAGAAGCGACCAAGGCAAAATCAGTAGGACTTGACAAGAGATGAGATGTGAGGGGGTGAAAGAGAATGGTCATTCTAGGATGACACCTACATTGTGAGCCTGGGTGACTGAGATGATGATGGGACCTTGGACAATAACAGGGAAGTTAGGAAGAAGAGAGGGTTTGGAGGAAAAGGTAATGAATTTAGGTTGAGACATGCCAAGTTTAGATGTCTACAGACTATACAGTTCAAGGGATCCAATGACTATACAGTTCAAGGGATCCAATGAGCAATTGGAGATCCAAGGCTGGACATCACAACAACTCTGGAAAGTAGGTGCTATTATTATTATTATCCCCACTTTACAGTTGAAGAGACTGAGGCTGACTTGCCTAACTAGTAAGTCTGAGGCTGGATTTGGGCTCAGGTCTTCTGGACTCCAGACCCAGCACTCTATGCACTATGGAGCTACCTAGCTGTCATAGTCATTACCTTTAATCAGAGAGAACAGCGATGTTTAGGGGGAGATCAGGTGTGATTGGTCAGGTAGCCCAGTCTACTGATGGTCTGGGTACTAAATTCTTTGCCAGATTCATTGCAGGGAACAAAACCAAACTGAAAATATGGTCTCTGCTCCCAGCCTTGTCAGGAAACTGAGACTAACACACAGGAAACAATTACAGTGCTATGCCAGACGGAGTATAATTAAGTGCTAAATTGGGTGGTGCTGACTGTAAAGGAACTCAGATGCTGACAGTACCAGATTCCATGGGGTTTGTTTTGTCCTGCTCCAGTGTCTTCCTGATCTCTGATTCCTGGGTCAACTTGGAAGAAGGAAGAGGGGGCATCTTGAAATAACTAAGTGACCTTGGGTAAGTCTCCTCCTCTCACTGGACTTGTTGCCTCCTCTATACAATTAGAAGGTTGAACAATTTCCTAAAAGACCTTCTGGCACTGAAATCCTATAAACATCCTTTGATTCATCCTAGTGTTTACAGCTGGGGGGGGGGGACCTTGGAGCTCTTTTAGACCACAATCCCTTACTTACAAAATCCCAGAAAAGGAAACTGAGGCCCAGAGACAGACCATGGTCTATAGAATGTCACACAGGCAGTATCAGAGCCAGTTTGTGAAGTTATGTCTTTTGACTCTCAATCCAAGCACTGTTGCTGGGTCATGGTGCCTCTGGGTCATGGTGTCTCTTCATCTGGGCAGGTTACTTCCAAATCCACATTGAGACTCACCCAAGAAGCCTTCCCTGACTGTCCACAATCCCTACTCTAATCATTCCCCAGACCTCTCCTACATGTCCTATATCTTGTACTTCATTCCTGCTCACTTATGGATTTGTGTGTGTTCTTTTATATTTTCCAAGTCTTTGTTGTGGGGATTCCCAACTAGATTAGACACCCTGTTAGGTTAGGAACTGGATCTACTTTTGCATTCTGCAATTATTTCCCCTGAAGTGCCTAGGACAGAGTTGAACATATAGCAGTGTTTGATGAACACTAGATAAATGAATGAATAAATGATATCATTATTTTCTGATGTTTAGAATCATAGAATATCAGAGTTCCTACCTAAAACATGGCAGCTAGGTAGCCTAGTGAATAGAGAACTGGGCCTGGAGTCAGGAAGACCTGAGTTCAAATTTGACCTCAAACACTTACTAGTTGTGTGACCCTGGGCAAGTCACTTTATCCTGTTGCTTCAATTTCCTTATCCGTAAAATGAGCTGGTGAATGAAATAGTGAACCATTCCAGTATCTTTGCCAAGAAAACCCTAAATGGTGTCAAAAAGAGTTAGACATGAGTTAAATGATTGAACAACCAACAATAACAACCTGAAACATGAATCTCTTCAACAAAATGCCTAAAAATTAGTCATCAAGCCTGTACTTAAAGATTTCCAGGCTGGACACTCATTACTTGAGGTGGTTTATTTCATTGTCAGAATCTTGGGGAAATGCTGCCTTATATTGAGCTGCAATCTGCCCCTCTAGAGAACTTCCATCCACTATCTCTGCCCTTTGGGATCACACAGAATAAGCCAATTCTTTCTCCCATGTCACACAATCCTCAAGATATTTTCAGACATCAGCCATGCTCCTTCTGCTCCCTGCTCTCCTCCACCCACCCCTGAAGTCCTCCCTGGGATAATCAACCTCAGTTTCTTGGACTAAGAATTGCCTACCAATGCCAGTGACTTGCTCTGGGTGACCCAGAGAGGCAAGAAGCATTCATCCATATAGACTATGTGCCAAACACTGTGCTAAGTGATAGGGATAAAAAGAAAAGCAAAAAAGATAGTCCCTGCCCTCAAGGAGCTAACAGTCTAATGGGGGAGATAACATACAAGCAGCTCCTTGGCTTCCTTTAATTAAGAGAGGATGGGGAAGGCTTCCTATACTTCTACAGGAAGCCTTCCAATTCTCTCTTAATTCCAGTGTTCTCCCTCTGTTATTTCCTGTTTATCCTGTCTATAGCTTAGTATGCATATATTTGTTTACATTCTGTCTCCCCTATTGGACTGTAAGCTCCTTGAGGGAAGGGACTGTCTCTTGCTTTTTTTTCTATCTCCAGTGCTTAGCACAATGCCTGGCACATAGTAGGCACTTGATAAATATCTCTTGTGTTGTATAGACAAGATACAGACGGGTTAAATTGTACACAGCCAATAGAGGGGAGACACTAGCATTAAGGAGGACTAGCAACGTCTTCCTGGAGAAGGTGAAATCTTAGCTTGGCCTTGAAGAAA
>CM053587.1:339101852-339139663 GCA_028646515.1 Pseudochirops corinnae | reverse complement strand
TTTGTACTTCCTCACAGGGTTATGGAGAGGCATACACGTGTAAGCCTAAGAAATCATAGATACCAACTGAGAGTATTATTCGAATCAGGACACATCAGTCCTTGCCCCAGCTTTGCAACTGACTTGCTGACGTCTTCAATCAGCTAGTAGCTTTCTCTGGTCTTCAGTTCCCACACCTATGCCTAACACATAGGAGGTGTTAAATAATGTTTATTGACTGATAGACCGAGAGGGCATGGGAGGAGTTGAATTCAAAGGCAACTTCTAGTCTGGCATTAAGTGCTTTTACAGTAAAACAGAACAGTAAAAACCATAGTTTCATTCAGCTTTTGCTAAGGATTTGCTGTGTGACTTTGGGCAAGATGGTTAACCTCTCTGTGCTAAGTCTTGTAGTAGAAGCTTTTGGACTAACTCACTCTTCCTTTCAGAATCCCAAGGGTAAATTCCTCTCTCCCTTTGGTCCCACAGATGGCAGTGCCATATTCAGAGGCTGCTTCCACAGGCCCGACAACCTCTCCTTGGCTTTACCTGTGACAGCCATGATGTTGAACATGTCGGTGGACAAATGTGTCGACCTCTGCACAGAGAAAGTGAGTGCACCAGTAATATCCTTGCTAGAGTTAAAGGGGAAGTGGATTTCTATGGAAGCTGTCCATAGTTCTGGGGGGAGGGGAATGGATGATCTTCTATGTATTTTTGTCCTTCAGTGACCCCATTGACCATAATATACTAGACTCTTCTCTCCTCCACTATCTCTTGAAGTCTGGTCAAGTTCATATTCATTGTTGCTCATGACACTATCTCTCCATCTCATCCTCTGCAGTTCCCTTTTCCTTTTGTCTTCAGTCTTTCCCAACATCAGGGTCTTTTCCCATGAGTCTAGTCTTTTCATTATATTGCAAAAGTATTTCAGCTTCAGCTTCAGTATTTGACCTTCTGGTGAATAGCCTGAATTAATTTCTTTTAAATATTGACTGATTTGACCTCCTTGCATATGAATAGAGTGTGCGAATGAAGGAATGAAAAAATATGAAAAAATACTGTGCTAAGCACTGGGACAAAACTAAAATAATCCCTACCCTCTGGTAGCTTGGATTCTCTTAGGAGAAGCCACAGGAGTAAGGTAGTGGTGCCCAGGAAGGGGAATTTGGTCCTGGAACTTAGAGACAAGGAGATTAGATTGTTTCCAGCTAGACTATGAGCTTCTTCTGGGCAGCATCTGGGTCTTGAGATTTTCTCCAACCTCCTAGATGCCCATCACAGGACTAGGCACATAAGTCAAAGGTAGAAGAGGTCCAAAACACAGAACTAGAGGGTATATGAGAGTCCATTTATTCCAACCCTTCATTTTTACAGAGAAGGAAACTGAGGCCCAAAAAGCATTCATCACAAGAGCACCTATCTATTACTGAAAAGGAACTCAGAGGTTACCTCATCTAACACCCTCATTTTTTACAAAAGAGGAAACCAAGGGCTGAGAGGTTAAGTTATAGGTTCACAGACTTAAAACTAGAAGAGCCCTCAAATACCAGCTTCCTCATTTACATTGAAGAAACTGATCCCCAGAAAAATAGGGATTTGCTGAAGGACACACAGCTGGGGTCCTGGAAGGGGACATAGAAGCTGTGTTGTCCCATTTTCTTTTATACTAGAGACCTAAAGCCTAGAAAAGCAATCACTTGCTCAAGGTCCCCCAGGCAGTAAGTATCAAAGCTAGGATTCAAACCCAGATCTTCTGGCTCAAAGCCATCCACTCCTTTACAGTTCTTCCCTCCAAGTGGCTGTTGATTTCTTCCTGTCTGGCAGCTGTCTCCCCTTCCCTAGAATGAAGTAAATGTAAATCCTTTGTAAATTCCTCTTCCCCAGGAAACAAAGAAATCCTGGGTGGAGGGCAGAGGTGGGGAGAAGAGGGTAATGCTGGATATTATGTGAGACTTATAATATCAGAGCCAGAAGGGAGCTTAGTATTTAAAATGTCATAGTTCAAAAGGCTGCTAAAACATGTAATGTCAGGGCTGGGAGGGGCGCTAGAACAAAAAATGTCAGAGTTGTCTAAAGGGCCTTAGAACGGGGAATGTCAGAGCTGGAAGGAGCCTAAAAAGAAGAGATGTTAGGGGTGGGAAGGGCCATAGAATATGCAATGTCAGAGGTGGGAGGGCTTTTAGAACAGGGAATGTCAAAGTTGGGAGGGACCTTAGAAAAGGGGATGTCAGGGCTGGGAGGGGTCTTAGAACAGAGAATGTTAGACTTGGGAGAGCCTTAGAATCAAGAAGACCAGAATTGAGAAAGATCTTCCATTTGGATCACATTATCTGTCCACCAGCCTCATTTTAACACACATGAGAAAACTGAGACCCAGAAAAAGGAAGTCACTTTTCCAAGGATCCATCAGCAATACAACCACATTTAGGATCTAGGTCTCCTGACTATTCTACCACAGAGCCCTTAATGGACACACCCTATTACATCAGTACCAAACATCTAGCCAGGTCCTCAGAAGAGGGCATCCGAGGTATGAGGGGAGAAAAGACTGGAACCCTGGAGTCTAGACATTATTATCTCATCCAAACTACCCCACAAGGTAGGTGCCACAGATAACCTTATGCCCACTTTACATATATGAAGACTGGCTCAGAGTTGAAGTGACTTGCCCATAGTCACAAGGTGATTTTGCAGCATGGTTAGTAAGTGAACTCAGATCCCCCAACTCCCCCAAATCCAAAGTGCTTTCTACCCCCACCCCTGACCCATGAAGCCCCCTCCAGCCTCTGAGCCATAAGATTGAGAATGCACAGGTCAGTAGCATCAGCCGACACAAGCAAGGCAGTGTTTGACACCTGCATAGGTCTCTGCAGCCAAGTATGATGAGCGTATTTTAGGTACAATGTGCAGAACATTATGCTTGACCCTGGGGAAGATATAAAGTTTAGAAAAAAAAAGACCTGACCCCTGCCTCAGAAATTATAATGTGGTAGGGGAGTGAGACACCAGTACAGGTGGCTAGAATATATTATTCCATGATAAGTTCCTTAAGGAGAGCTATAAATTGCAGTGCTATGCGAGGAATGAGGGGGACAGCCATTACCCTTCAGTTGGACTTTAAAGGAAGGGTAGGAATTCAACTGACAAGAAAGGGAGGGAGGGCATTCCAGGCACAGGGCACAGCTTGAGCAAATGCATGGAGGTCTTACAGAACTGGGATCAAAGGATCGTAGACTTTAGAACTAGAAAGAAGATTCAAAATGAGTCAAACTCAATAAGTTTTTCTCTAGTGCACTAAGGCCTTCAGAACACTTTACAAACATGATCTCATTTGAATCTCATGAAAACTCTTAGATGTAAGATTTACAGATAATTATTATCTCTGAGACCTAGAGGTTAGGTGACTTATATAGTCACACAGTTAGCAAAGGTCCAGGGTAAGATTTGAACCCAAATCTCCCTGAAACCAAGTTCACCACTATAACATACTGACTTTCCAAATAAAAAAAAACACTGACATTTATATCATGCTTTAATATTTGCCAATTGTTTTGTATCAGGTGATTTGAGCCCCACAATTACTCCAGGAGATAGGTACTGAAGTATTTTGTTTTATATTATACAGATTTTTTTTACAGATGGGGAAACTGAGGCTCAAACATAAAATTCCTTGCCCAAATTCTCCCAACTAGGAAGTGTCAGAGAGGATTCATTCATTCCCAGGTCTCACCCAGCCCCAAGGCTAGCACTACCACTAAGATCGGGCTGTCCCTAAAAGAATAGCCATTATCATCCAGAGACATCTCCCTGCCTGCCTGTCCCCAGCAGTTAAGTCTGAGCAGTGACTGGGCACCCAGCTCCAGGTAGTGTGGCTGCTCCCTCTGGAGGCTGGCTGATCAAGGTGTAAATAAAGTGGGGCCCCCGATTAACCTGCCAGCACTGAGGCCCGGCTGGGAAATTGCCTGTCAGTCCCAGAATGTTCCCTCATAACTCTGTGCTTTAATATCCCAAATGAGGTCACGGAAGATGCAGTCCCTGGGCTTTTAGTGACCTGCCTCCCAGTGACAAATTCACACATTATTCAGCTGCTGTTGGAAAGAATAGAGCAGCAGATATATGCATATGTGAATGGATGTGTGGAAAGGAAAGAAGAGAGAGAGGAAAGAAGGAAGGAAGGAAGGAAGAAAGGAAGGAAGGAAGGAAGGAAGGAAGGAAGGAAAGAAGGAAGGAAGGAAGGAAGGAAGGAAGAAGGAAGGAAAGAAAAGAGGAAGGAAGGAAGGAAGGAAGGAAGGGAGGGAGGGAGGGAGGGAGAGAGGGAGGGAGAGATGAAGGAAGGAAAGGAGGGAGGAGAGAGAGAGGGAAGAAAGGAGGGAAGGGAGGAAGGAGGGAGGAAGCTGTGTAAACCCTGTGCTAAGTCTCACTGTGGATACAAAAATAGAAGTGAGACATTTAGGAGGGTTCAACTTCAGGGGAGGTGGTAAAGCTCTGGAGTCTTCAAGGTGCATCAAGCCAATTGTGCCTACCCTGTGCCAGGCACTGAGGCAACAGGGCAGATTGTAATGCCCAATGGTTAGAGTGAGTAGCAGTAGGGTAGATGGTAAGGCCGGGGCTTGAAGCATACTAGGGAGTCTGAGAGCTGGAGGTAAGGAAGGATCGCCTTCCAGCAGAGGAGACCTCCTGCAGAGAGGCTGGAGAGACGGCATGTCAAACATGGAGAACAGCAAGGGTGCCCATGGAGCTCTGGATCTGCCTCTATTCTGATGCAGAGAAGGAGCTGACCTGTAAGGGGAGAGGGAGGAAAGTCCTAGTCCTGGCCCCTCTGTCTCTCCTGAGGGGCACTGAGAGTTGCAGGGCTTTTGCCAAGGGCCCACGCCATGTGAGTCATAGATAGAACTGGAACCCAGGTGTTGCTGACTCTCAGGCTGGCTCTCTGTTCATGATGCCAAGTTCCTTAAATTTTCCTCTTCCTATCAATTCCTATTACTCCTATTAATAATAACTACCACAATTTATTATGCTTTATTTTTAAAAATTTATTTAAGATTTATTTTTAAAATGATACTAATAATACTGAGGGGTTATCCTATCCAAATGAACTTAGGTTCTAATATGTTTATTCAGCCACCAAAAAAAAAATTATATCCCCCTATGTCAAAAACCCTAAACAGGTGATGTCCCCAAAGTTTTAGTTCAGTTTGAAACTAATAAAGCCAGCCCGGAGAGCAGCTCACCCTCTGCAGACAAGGTGGCAGTAACACTAAGGACATTTGCATGATGCTTTGCAAACTGCCTCCTGAAGCCCCACACTAGCCCTGAGGTGGGTACCACGGCCACTAGTGACCTTATTCCATAGATGAGAAAGCTGAGACCCAGAAAGGTCTAAGTATCAGGTGTGGGATTTCAGAATCCAGCTTTGTTTGGCAGTGGGAAGGACCGGCAGTACCTGGCATTGCCCGCCACTGTCCTGCTGTGTCCAGGACCTGAACCAACCTTCATTGATGCTCTTTCCTCCCCCAGGAGTACCCCCTGGCAGCCCTGGGGGGTAAAGCCTGCCACTGTGGTTTTCCCAACACTCGCTTCCGCCTTCATGACCAGGAAGATGAGCAGCTCTGTGCCCAGAAGTGTGGCGGTGAGGAGTATGAGAGCTGTGGGACGGCCAATTATTTCATCGTGTACCAGACACAAGTGCAAGGTAGGTCTGACCTCTGGCCCTCCTGTCTGCCCAGCCTAGCAAGCAGCGAATGCCACAAAACCTGCCCCCATCACCCTGGCTTCACTGGGCAAGTGAGATCATATGGGCAGAGTGCTTACCTAGCGTAGAGCCTGGCAAATTAAATCATACATACTTCATAACGCTCCTTTCTTCTCTCCCTCTTTCCCAGGCATCAAATTACATTGTATACACTTTCTGTATGGTTTGTATCATATACTTACCCCGTTCCCTGCCCACCCACCACCCTCCTTGGGGGCAGAGACTTTCCTTTTTGTTTCTTTATTCCTGGGGCCTGACACATAGTAAGTGCTTAATAATGTTTGTGGAACTGAATTCTATTCTATGATGGGAAACTCACTACCTATTAAGGCAAACTTTCTACTTTTGCACAGATCTCTCATTGCTAGAAAGCCTTTCTTGTCATCATGTCTAAATTTGCCTGTTGGCATCCCAGTTCTGCCCCAAATACCCACAGATATTGAGGATAGAATGACCATAACAACATTCATAGTTATAAGGGCACAGTGGATGGAGTGCCTCCTCAAGTCCCACCTCAGACACATGGTACAGCTGAAAGGTCGCTGTGTCTAAAGTCAGTGGGTCTGTGTTCAGACCCCTCTGAGACTCATCTGAGTCATTTTAACCAAGTCTTTCCACCTCTCTGGACCTCGGTTTCTTCATCTGAAAAATGAAGGAGTTGGACTGAGCCACTGAGGTTCCTTCCGTTTAGAATCCTATCCTAGACAAACCAGCTCGGTGACAATGAATGAATGAAAAGTATTTATTAAGCTCTCACCATTTGCCCAGCAAGGTGGCATAGTGATTGGAGCCCTTGGGCTTGGAACCAGAAAGACTCATCTCTCCAAATTCAAATCCAACTTTAGACACTTAGTAGCTGGGTGACCCTGGGCAAGTCCCTTAATGATATTTGCCTCAGTTTCCTCATCTGTAAAATGAGCTGGAGAAGGAAATGGCAAACCACTCCAGTGTCTCTGCCAAATAAAAACCCCAAACGGGGTCACAGAGAGTCAAATATGATGGAAAAATGACTCAGCAAAAGAAAAAATGGGTCCAGCACTTTGGTAAGTTTTAAAATAGAAATGCTCTAAGATAATCCCTACTCTCAAAGAGCTCACATTGAAATGGGGGAGGTGACCCATCGAGGAGGGCTCCACTTTAGGGAGTCCAGAAAGGCTCAAGAACCTGATGAGGAGGCGCAGCGTCAATGGCAAGGGTCACAATTCACTTAACCTCTCAGTGAAACTCCAGATTGCAGATGAGCTGTCAGCCTGCATTAGGGAAAGGACTGTAACTTCCAACCAGAAATTGCCTATAGCATGAAATCACAATAAAAAAGATTATCCCAAGGGATTATAGATTTAAGGTGGAAAAGGACTTCAGAAACCATCCAGTCCAAGCCTGTATATAGTCAAAGTGCCTGGGTACAAGTTCCCCATTGAAAGTTCTATATTGGGGTGGCTAGGTGGTCCAGTGAACAGAGCGCTGGCCCTGGAGTAAGGAGGACCTCAGTTCAAATCCAACCTCAGACACTTAACACTTACTAGCTGTATGACCTTGGGCAAGTCACTTAACCCCAGTTGCTTTGCCTTCCCCCCTCCAAAAAGCAAAAAAAAAAAAAAAAAAAGTTCTATATTTCTGATCCCAACTTTAATAGGACTTTTACCATCCATTCTCTCACAGGATCCATAAAATGGGCAGAATGCGATAAATGGTACCCATTTGACAGATGAGGAGATGAGGTACAGAGAGTTACGATGTTTTTCTCAAGGTCTCATAGCTAATTGATGGCAGAGGCTGGACAAGAACTGGGTTTCTATTGGTTTACATACTCACTCAATAAGCCACTGGACAGAGGCCAGCCCATGCCTGTGTTTACCAGATGTCCGACATCCTTCCTCCTGTCTTCCTATTCCTCCTGACCCCAGGTGTGCCTTGTTGTGCAGCCTGCCCCCAGCCTGACGCTCTCTCCCTCCTTGTACATGGAGGAATCAGCCAGGCTTGGCAAGGAATTGGCCTATCTGCCACCAACAGCTGTGGGGGAGGAAGCATATCTTTGTTTTCTCTTCTTGGCTGCCTTTTCTTAGTCTACCCATGAGTTCCCATGGGGCCACTTACAAAGTCACTTTCTTTCACTCCCCTCCTCTGATCATGGATCACCCAAGTGTCTTCATAGACCTTATCATGTAAAATGTCAGAACTGGGGAGGGCCTTGGAAGAGAAGATATCAGAGCTGGGAGGGACCTTAGAACAGAGAATGTCAGAGCTGGGAGGGATCTTAGAAGAGGAGATATCAGGACTGGGAGGGATTTTAGAACACAGAGCACAGTATTTCAGAATCATAACAGGCCTTAGAGATCACCTACTCCAACATCTTCCTTTAGGAGCTAAGGAAACAATTCCAACCAGATGAAGTGTCTTCCAATGTGACACACTTAAGTCTGCAGCTGTTCCAGAACTAGAATGCCTCAGCCCTCCTGACTCTTTATTTAATGTCCTCTCCATCTGCTTCCATAGAATGGATCATCTACTTTCAAAGAGTCAGTTCTCTGGTACCTCCTGCCCCCTTTCCCCACCCCCGCCACCCAGTTCCTCAGTGTCAGCCCTCTCCACTGATCCAAGTGTCTGCTTCTGCTTTCTTTGCAGATAATCGCTGCATGGATAGACGGTTCCTCCCAGGGCAGTCCAAAGAGCTCATTGCCCTGGCCAGTTTCCCAGGTGCAGGCAACACATGGGCCCGGCACCTCATTGAGCTCGCCACTGGTTTCTACACGGGTAGTTACTACTTTGATGGCTCGCTCTACAACAAAGGTGAGAATGGTCATTTAGAAGGGCCTTTCAGTAGGTTGAGGGTAGTGGGAAAGGAGATGAAAGATGAAAAGAATGGGGTGTTCTGCAAGAAGGCAGCCATATTGATGGAGGAGGGGACAAGGTCAATCCAGGAAGACTGAGTTATTGCTTGGAGAAGCATGGAATTTGAACTTGGAACCTTTCCATGTTCATGAGAGACGCCATGGACCAAGCTCTGACTGTTTGAAAGTCCAAACCAAAGCACCATTGGGTACAAAAAAGACATACCCTCTCTGCCCTCAGAGGGCTTAGAATCTAATATTAATGATGATTTCCATACATCTTTGAGTGACAAACTATTTTCCATCTATTACTGGGTTTGATCAGCATGGATAGAGACAGGCTGCCTTTAGTGGAAAGAGTGCTAAAGGGCCAAGATCTGTCACCCTCCTCCATTTATAAGCTGTTGAGACCACAGATACATCACCTCACTTCTCTGGACTATTTTCTCATCTATAAATTAGAGAGAATAAGCAACATGGTATTGTAGCTCACATGGGCTGTGTGGCCCTGGGAAAGTCACTTTACTCTTGGTACCCAGACAACCCTCTAAGATTATAAGTTAGCTGCAGGGCAATTGGTGTTCTATGTTGGCAGAGGGAAGTTCCCTATGACAAAGCCACAAGTGGGGTGGGAGGAGAACTAGAACTGGGGACAATGATGTCCATAGTACCTATCTCAGGAGAGGCAATAGTAGGGAGTAGGGAGCCCACCTCAAAAGCAGGGTTCAAGTCCTATCACTGACACATACTGGCCATGTGATCTGGCCAGGTAATTGAGCTCAGTATTTTAGGCTACTCTGTGAGATGCAGAGTTGCAGAGAAGGTTCCAACCTGCATTAATAGAGGGAATTTCCTCACCTGGGAGTTCCTTATAACAAGGAAATCACAGATCCAATCCCTATCTTTACCAGCCTCACAGGATTGGTGAGGCTGATGAGATAAATTAAAAAGTGCCATTCTCATTATCGTTTATTGTTAGTGGATCCTCATGGAAAGCCTGTGTGGTCAGTGGTGAAATCATCATTGTTAGCTTTCTCATCATACAGATTGCAATGGTATTTCTCTAGTGCTTTGAGAGTAGAGAATGGCTTTCCACATGAGATTGGGAGGGGAGGAGGGAGGAGTTGTAGATGTGATGATAGCATCAGTAACAGCTTCTAGCACGTAGGCCTATGGGGTTTGCTGAGCGCTTTCTATATATTATCTCAGCAGATCCTTGCAATAACCTTTGAGGTAAGGTGCTGTTAACATCATACCCATTTTATAGATGAAGAAACTCAAACTCGGCGCAGACTCTGCTGTGCTGCCTCTAATGAGGACAATTAGGGAGCCTGGCTAGGGATTTGAAATTACTGAAGATGATTCTTACAAAGCCAAATGTTTACACGAAATTTGGGTAGACAGTGGATGCTGAAAATTGGTTTGTCAGGGTAGAGCTAAGTTGAAGTTTTCGCTTGTTCCTCCTTGGACTCCACTTGCAATAAGGGAAATGGGAACCATATTTCCTTTCAATGCCTTGGTCTGGGGACCCCACATCCTCAGCTGGGACATGTGGCTTCTGAACCAGTATTCCCTCTTGGGCCCAAGTGGGGAACCCCCTCTATTCCATGAGTCCCTTACCACCAGCAGGCACTTTGGGGCACCACCTTGGCACAGAACTAGTGACTAGCAAGGGTATTTAGAAATCCATTTTTATTCCCTCTGTCTGGTATAGGATATTGATATAGTATGAAAAGGAGGGGAAACCATCATGGCAGCTGAGGAGGGGAGAATGAAGGGACATGAGAAGAGATTTGAGGCAGAGAGACCTAGTAGGAGGCTGCTGTGATGGTCCAGGGAAGAGGTGATGAAGGTGGGAACTGAGAGGGTGGTTGTGTGAATGAAGGGGGTCTTGTTATTTGTTCTTCATTCAAAGACCACCATGACATCAGGGAGGTGATGCCATGACATGCAAGTGAATTGGATTTAAGCGAGGCAGGGCTGTACAAAGTCATCAGCCTCACTTTTTCCTCTGGAGCCATCTGGGTCCAGTGGCAAGATATGGATCAGGACGACTGGAGATGGTCCCTGAATGAACAGGAGTCACAGGAGAGAGATTCTAAAGGGGAAAGGCAACAGTTTTGACAACATTGTATAAATGGGGTGAATGTGAGGGAGGACCCAAGGATGTTACTGAGGTTGGGAGCCCAGGTGACCAAGAGGATGGTGGCACCCTGAACAGAATTAGGGATTTTCAGAAGATGGGTGGATTTGTTATTGTTGTTCAGTCATTTTTAAATTGTGTCCAATTCTTTTGACCCCATTTGGGGTTTTTTTGGCAAAGATACTGGAGAGGTTTTCCATTTCCTTCTCCAGCTCATTTTACAGATGAAGAAACTGAGGCAAACAGAGATTTGCCTCGGATCACACAGCTAGTAAGTGTCTGAAATTAGATTTGAACTCAGGTCTTCCTGACTCCAGGTCTAGCACTCTATCTACCATGCCACTTAGCTGCCCAGGGTATTTTGGGGAAGAAGATAATTTTTGGTCAAGCTGAGTTTGAGATGCCAGTCTAAAAAGTACCTGGTGGTATGGGACTGAAATTCAGGATCAAGACTAAGGTAGGGAGCTGGTGACACCTGTTATGTGGAGAGTTTCTCTTTGAAATTTTAATAAAATTTTAAATTAGATTTTAAAAATAATTTTAAATAATAATTAAAAAATTATTTTAAATACATTTTAAAAATAGTTCCTCTCCAGACATTGTCCCATTTTAAACTATGGTCAGTGACAGGGGAATTCCATCATTAAATGCCCACCAGAAAAAGGGTGTCTTTGTGGGCTGATCATAGTGCACTTAATAAAACTGTTTTCAGGAAATGATTTTTACAATCCCTTCTTCAGGGGCTGGGCTGGGTGTAGTTATTAAGGACTGTTGTACTCAAGTGTTCAGCACTGCCTTGTTGCCAGATCCCGGTGGAAGAAAGCCACCATCATAACAATCAGTATCTGCTAATCTCCCGCGTGAAAAAAGCCAGAGTAGAAATTTAATGCGCTACTCAGAGATCTGCAGGCAGGACAGTGGTTTCCGATCGGGCAGACAGGCAGGGGGCGCTGTGGAGCCAAGTCCAGGGATGGGACCTACCTCCTATTAAGAGACCGTGAAAATAGGCTAAGAGCGTCAAGAGGGCAGCCGGGGCAGCTCTGTCCATGCCCTGCTGTGCCCCGCTCCGTGCCGCCAATTCCTAGAGGAATACTCAGTTCCTACTGCCCCAGTGTAGAATTCTACATTGGAAAATCCTCTAGCTTAGAGACAGATTGAAGGAATTGGAGTCCTCACTCCTCTGCCAGTGAGAGGGGAAAATGCTGCCTCTGGAATTGGAGGACCCAGGTTCAAATCTCGACTTTGCTACTTCTTAACTGGGTGACCTTGGGCAAGTCACTCAACTCCTCTGAGCCCTAGTTTCCTCATCGAATAAAATAAAGGTCTTGTACCAGATGGCTTCCCAGGTCCCTTCCAGCTCACAAGAGATCCTTCTAGAAGGGATTGGACTAAAACTGACTAATTATTTTTAAAAATACAGATTTATGATGTTATTGGTATGGAAACTCCCTCCACTGATGTGTGAGGGGATGGCAAAGATGGTCTTTGAGGGTCCTTCTGGCGCTGGTCTGTGATCTCAAAGCAGATGGAGGATTCATTTGTGACTTAGCATTTCAGAGAATAGCCTGAGGTCACTTAAAAATGAAGTGCAAAGAAAAGCAAAAAGTAGTGCCTGCCCTCGAGCAGCTTACATCCTAACAGGAGAGATGAGCATGAGAATAGCTCCGTATGTACAAGACTTTTTTATGAACAAAAATAGGGAGGGAATTTATTATTTATTCCTTTTTTTGCTTAGCACATTTTTCATTTTGTTTTAATTACATTTTATTTTTTCTCCATTTACATGTAGAAACAATTTTTAACATTGTTTTTTTTTTTTAAGTTTTGAGATCCAAATTCTATCTCCTTCCCCCCTCCCTGAGATGATAAGCAATCTGTACAAGACATTTCTGGAGTCTTAGAGGAGAAATCATAGCAGCTGGGCTGGGGAGTGGACTGAGTCAGGCCTCCTGGAGAAGGTGGGATTTGAGATGAGTCTTGAAGGAAGCCCAGAGGTAGGGGTGAGGGGGCAGGGCATTCCAAGTAGCATCTGAGGTAGATTCAAACCCAGATCCTTGGACTCTGGAGCTAACTTAAACTCTGTATGAATCTTCTCTATGACATTCTATTTCTATCTAGTCACTTCTGGTGACTACTCTGCAAGGCAAACCACTCCAGAGAGAGAGTCACTGATGGTTAGAGTGTCTCCTTACGGAGAACCAAAAGTTGTCCCCTCTTCTCTTCATCCATTGCTCCTGCTTTTCTGGGGCACAACAGAGCAAGTCTATTCTCTTTTCCTCATAAAATACTTGGGTTCAAATTCTGCCTTTGCTTCTTGCTACCTGTTTTACCTGTCTGGGCCTCAGTTTCCTTATTTGTAAAATGAGGGGAATGAGGTCCCTTCCAGGTTTGCCTCTGAGTCTTTGACAAGGCAATCTAACTGTAGATAGAACCTTGCTGGAAACCATCTTGATCCAAGGCTTAACACCAGCCAGCTTGTATTGCACAAGATTCGCCAACCATGGGAGGTGGGGCCTAATGGTGGGATGAGTGCCCAGGAAGCTCAGGCCACCACCTGTCCGCCTCTTGCCTTGGAAGCTCTGGGGACATCTTGTTCCACTCTCATGTTTATTGTCCTTTTTTCATTCTGGAACCCGTGGTGTTGTCAGGACACACCAGGAAATGAAGGAGATACATTCCTTCTCTCCTCATGCCTCCATCGACCCCATCACTTCATCAAATGAGATAATATTTGTGTAAATCAGTGCCTGATATATAAAATGTACAGAATATATACACATGTATGTATGCATATATGTATATATATATATATATATATATATACTCTGTGTGTATGTATACATATATACATGTGTATGTATTTATCTCTCCTCCTTCTACTCTCTATAAAACTAAATATGGCATAGAATCATGGAATACTAGAACTGAAAAGAACTTTTGAATCAATGAATGAATTAATGAACCAAAAAAGCCCAATTAGTGTTTCCTATGTCCTTGGTACTGGGCTAAGCATCAGGGAGTCAGAGTGAGCCAGGCCTTGCATGCCAGGAGCTCAGGTCCTAGCAAGGGAAAGCAGCCCCTATAGGGAAGTGGTGGCCAGAGAAGGGGATTTTGGTCTAGGAAGTTATAGGAAGAGGGAGTGAAGCCATCTGACCACTGGCAGTCATGTTCTCTCCGATAACAGTAGTGTGGATTTGATTCTTACTCGGCAAGAGATTGGGGTAGGGGAGGTTGGTGTCACAGCAGGAAGATGGCTGGAGAACCACTTGCTGGGGTCGCCATTGGGTTATAGAAGAAGAATTCTCATGAACTCTCCTTTGAAGTAATTTAGTTCCACCCTTTTATTGGGAAGATGAGGAAACCAGGGTCAGGAAAGGGAGAAGAACTTGGCCGAGAGTTACTCTTAATGGAAGGTCAGAGAGTAGAAGCAGGTCTCCCAATTTTTTGGTATTCCTTGCACCATACACATACCCTCAATGGAGGTGAATAAGATGGTGTACTCTCTCACCATCTCCCCCTTCTTCTCTTTCCCTTTCTCTCTTACTCTCACTATCTTTTCTGGAGAGAGACAGAGAGAGAGACAGAGAGAGAGAGAGAGACAGAGAGAGAGAGAGAGAGAGAGAGAGGAGGAGGAGAGAGAAGAGGAGAGGGAAGGGGAAAGAAGAAGAGAGGAAGACAGGAGGAGAGGGGAGGGGAGAGAAGGGGAGAGAGGAGGATGGGAGAGGAGGGGAAAGGAAGAAAGAAGGGAGAAGAGGAGAGGGGAGGAGACATTCCCTGTTCTCTCTGTATCACTCTACATCTGTTCTCTCCTTCCTCAGTCCCCTCTTCATCTTCCCTCTTTCTAATCTCTCCACCCTCCCTTCCCTGACCTCTTCCTTTCTCATTATTTCCTATCTCTCTCTTTCCTCTTCCTTCATCCCTCTACTCCTCTTCTGTCTGCTCTCTTTCTTCCACTGTTCTTTGTTTCTTTCTTTCCCCTTTAATTTTCTCTTTCACTTCTTTCTCTCCCACCCCTTTCTCATTCTGTCTTCCTCCCTTCTCTTTCCTCTCTTTTTCTCCCTCCCACTTATACACAAGACACTGAATGCCATACTAAGATCTTAATTGTGTTGAGACCAATGTCTCAGCTGAAGAAGAGGCCCACTGAGCAGACCCCCAAGGAGAGATAGAAGGGACCTCTTGCTGGCTGCTAGGTGAATAACAGAACTCCCCTTGCCATGATCTGAAAGAGCCGGGAGCTTGCTTTCTTTCACCCTGACTGACACATAAGAGTAATTTACTACATTAATATTATGCTAGGAACAAACACCATTTGTCTGCCTCCAAAACTCCTGGAGGGACAGCAGTGGCAAGGATGGAGTGATGTCAAAGCCAGCCCCACTGCTGCAGCCAGCATTCCAAACAGCACTGAGGCCTGAGGCAGAAAGGCAAAAAGCCTTCTTATCCAAGGCCTTCTGCTTATCAGAGCCCAGCCCCATTGGCAGGACAGTTGTAGTGGGCTCCTAGTCCCATAGGGCAATTGGGATGTTGAATCCTTTCCAAGCACCATATTTCAGGAAGGACAATGATAAGCTAGCAAGAGAAGGACAGCCAGGAAAGGAGGAGGGCAGCCAGGATGGGGAAGAGCCTCAAGCACATGCCACGTGAGGTTGGGTTGAGGGATGGGAATATGGAAAAGAAAAAACTCAGGGCAAGCGTGAGAGATGTGTCCAAGTATAGCCAGGACTGCCATGTGGAGGAGGGGCAAAGCTTGTTCTACTTGTCCTCTGAGGGAAAGGCCAGGAGCAATGGGAGAAGTCACAAAGAGGGAAATAGAGGTTCTTTATAAGGAGAATATACTATCAAGAAGAGCCTGGGGAAGTAGTGAGTTTCTTGTCACCCGAGACCCTTCCAACAAAGGAAGGTGGGATAGCCCCTTCTTAGATTCCTCAGATACGTTATAGAGAGGATTCTTTTCAGGTATGGGTGGGAGGAGATGACCACTAAGCTTCCTTCCAAACCTGGGATTCTCTGGTCACATTGTTGTTCAGTCATTTCAGTCATGTCTGACTCTCTGTGACCCCACTTGGAGTTTTCTTGGCAGAGATACTGGAGTGGTTTGCCTTCTCCAGACCATTTTGCAGATAAAGAAACTGAGGCAGACAGGGTGAAGTGACTTGCCCAGGGTCACACAGCTGTTAAGTATCAGAGGCTGGAGTTGAATTGGGGAAGATGCACCATCCAATTTCACACCTTATGCTCTATGGCGCCACCTAGCTGCAGTAGGTGCTTAATAAATGTCCATTGGACTGAATTGAATATGTAAGAGGTTTTGTACTAGATGTTTTGCCTGGTGTCTCCTCCTGTAAGTGACTTGCCTAAGGTCTCCCACCTTTGAAGTGGCAGAGTTAGGACTCCTCTTCTGACCTCCAGACTCCAGGGCTGGGTAGCGCAGACTCTCCTCCTCTATCCTGCTTTCTCTCTTGATGTCTTAACAAATGCTGTCACCTCCTCCTTCCTCCTCAGGCATGTTTATAATCACAAGTACAAAATGTTAGATGTTTTCCCCTTATGCAGGAAGGAAACCAAGCAGAGCCCACAGGCTTGATGAGAGAGAATTAGCTCCCCAGCATCCGATTTTATCTGGGCTCAATCTGTGGGAGGCCTAGGACTCTGTCCTGTTCTCTGGTTTCTCTCCAGCACTTCCAGCCCATGAGGTTTAGTGATGAGGAGGCTAATCTGGTCCCAGCAGGGCCAGAAGAGAAATGCGCAGGGAGGACTGTTTGTCTCCCTCCCTGCTTGCCAGACCATGTAACCCCTGAGGACAGGCAATATATCTTGGGGCACACACAGCACAGGCAGGAAATGTCCATTCGTGGAGCTGTCTGTGTATGTGACACAGAATCTGAGAATATCAGAACTGGGAAGGGCCTTAGAACAGGGGATGTCAGAGCTGAGAAGGGCCTCAGAACAGAAAAGTGTCAGAGCTGTAAGGAACCTTAGAGGTCTTCTAGACTAACCCATTCATTTTTCAGATTAGGAAACTGAGGTCCAAAGGTGAAGTGACTTCTCCCAGATCCCACAGTAGTTAGTGTTAAAGCTAAGATCAAAATCCAGGCCAGCGCCCTTCCCACTGTGCCAGGCTGTCTCCCTGCTGTTTGGCAATAGGATCTATGACAGAAGCAAACTGGGAGGAGGTGACATCTTTCCTTAAAGCTCCCACATGCTAAGACTGACCATTGGCTGCACCCACATCTTAGGAAAGGCAGCAAAATGGACATATTTGACCAGACCACTTCATGACTCCATGGAGAGCTCAGGCTGGGGCTCAGTGAGTCCAAGGCCCTTGGTGACTGATGCTGTAGACTGCAGTGTTGGTGTGTTAAAGGCAGGGCCTTCTCCCTGGGGCCCCAGCTTAAGAATGGTGGCAGATCAAAAATGCACCAGTTCATGAGCCTTGAGGCCATCCATGGCAGAGTGGAAAATACCTCAGACCCAGAGCCAAAAGGCCTGGGTTCAAGTCCTCCCTCTGTCCTCACCAATGGTATGACCTTGCACGTGTCATGAAAGCTCAGTTGTAAAATTCAAAAGCCACACTTCACGTGGGATGTCCCATCTCCCATCACCATGCCTTTGCCCATGCCATCCCCATACCTGAAATGCCTTCCCTGCTCACCTCTACCTCTTAGAATTCCTAGTTTCCTTCAAGACTGAGCCCCAGCACCACCTGCTACATGAAACCTTCCCAGATCTTTCCAGCTGCTGGTCAGCGCTTACTCTCTGAAAAAATGAAATGAAATGAAATGAAAAATTATCTTGTATTTTGCATTTACTTTGTATATGCTTAAATGTATGCAGCAATAAAATGTAAAGTCTTTCAGGGCAGAGACTGCTTCCCTTTTGTCTTTGTATGCTCAAAGCCTGGTACATTCTGTTGCTCACCTGTATCCAACTCTTCACGACCCCATGTACCATATAGCATGCCAGGCCATTCTATCCTCCACTATCTGCCTAGCACATAGTAGGAGTTGATTCAACATTTGTTTTCTTTATAAACATATTTATAAATAGCTGCTTATAAAATAAATATTTATATGTATTTGTTTATAAATATTGGATTAGGGGCGGCTAGGTGGCACAGTGAATAGAGCATCGGACCTGGAGTCAGGAGGACCTGAGTTCAAATCCGGCCTCAGACACTTAACATAAAAAAAAAAAAACCTAGCCATGTGACCTTGGGCAAGTCACTTAACCCCAATTGCCCTCCAAAAAAAAAAAGGCAAAAAAAAAAAAAGAAAAAAAAATAAATATTGGATTAACTAATGGCTCCAATTCGGTCCAATCCATTCTGAAGCTTCTTTTATTCAAGGTACTGCCTGTGTGTTGCAGATACAAAGACAAAATCAAAACTGTTCCTGCCCTCAGGGAGGTTACATTCTACAGGAGAAAACACCATGAAGATAGTTCATTATATAGGTGAGAATTTGAGGAGGCAAAAGAGAATCTCACCAACCAAGGGGATCTGATTTCCTCTAGAAGGTGGTTTGTGAGCTAAACCTTAAAGGCATACTAAAGGCAAAGAGGTACGTGAGGAATACTCCAGGCAAGGGACACAGCTTGGGTACACCAAGTAGACCAGGATGGTTGAAAAGGAGAGTACATGAAGGCAAATAAAATGAGATAAGACTGGAAAAGGAGGCTAGAACTAAATTGAGCTTTAAATGCCAAACCTAGGAATTTGCATTTTATCCTAGGGATAGGGAGCCATTGAGGAGTATTGAGCTGAAGAGTCATGAGGGAAGAGTTGCCCTTTGGGAAGATGATGAGATTATGGGTTTGAAAGCACTTTATAACTATAATGTACTAAGCTGTTATTCTTGAGCCTGTGAATATCCCCTCCTTTGAGAATGTAATACATTTGAGGATGCTGTTGGAACCAATCAAAGGGGACATTGCCCCATGTCCCACCATTAATGAATCTCTTTGTCTTCTTCTGAGGAAAAGGGTTTAGGGGTGAGAGGGACCACTGGAGGAGTGGGAGGACCATTTGCATCAAGACCCATGAGAGTGGCCAGAAGGAGATTGAAGCCTTTGATGCTGCCATCTTGCTCATCCGGAACCCTTATAAGGCTCTCATGGCAGAGTTCAACCGCAAGTATGGTGGCCATATTGGTTTCGCTTCACAGGCCCACTGGAAAGGCAAAGGTAAGGACCATGGGTGCTACCCCAACCTGGCACCCCAGTCAGGCCATCCACTCCCAAAAGGTCTTAAGGAGATTGGGCATCTGGGGGCAGGACCTCTGGGGATAGTGTGTGGTCCTTGTGGCATCCCTGGAGGGTGCATAGGAGAAGGGAGTTGGGTAAGGTGTCCTTTCTATGAAAAGTTCATTTATAATACCCCTTTCGATGTATACTATCTTTTTAAAACAATCTCTTTTTTTATAGCCTCCCTCTTCCTATCAGACTTTCTCCACTTCCCCTAAGCCAAGCCTTATCTTCTGAGATGCAGACTCCCCAAGTGGGTAATGGGGTCTCTTCCAGGCCCTCCCCCACTGGCTCCCAGCTGCTCCAGAGTTACCACCTTCTCTTTGGTGCTGCTCAAAACCATATTGTAGGATGCTGTTAATTATAGCAATTTACAAATTGCTCCCATGAAATTGACGACATTGGAAAGAGTTAAAAATCTCTAACTTCATTGAACATCTGCTCCCCTCCATTCCACGTGTCTTTAAAGGGAATGTCTGCTGAGTCCTATAACTCCAAACAGCTCCCTGCCTGATTCTCACCCCAACAGGGAAGGGAACATGACGAGAAAGAAGATTGCAATGGGTTCGCTTCTTCTCCCAAGAAGGCAGGGGGCAGGAGGTTTTTGAATTTTCACGATTGAAGCCAGAATGAGAGTCTGAGAATGAGGCCCTAAGTATTCCCAGAGAGCATAGAAAATGTATAGTTAGAACTACAAGGAATCTTAAAATAATAACACTGTTGAAGCTGGACAGAATCATAGAATATAGAACGTCAGGCTTGAGAGAGGTCTTAGAATAGGGGATGTCAGACCTGGAAGGGGCCTTAGAACAGGAAATATCAGATCTGGGAGAATCTTAGAACAGAGAATGTCAAAACTAGGAAGGAACTTAGAACATAGAATATCAGAGATGAGAAGAGGCCTTAGAACAAGGAATGTCAGAACCAGAAGGGGCTTTAGAACATTAAAATGTTAGGACTGGAAGGGGCTATAATAGATCATAATGTTTTTAGCTGGCAGGGCTAACCATATTACCCTATACTTTAGCTCATGGAATGTTAAGACATAAAACATGGAAGATTTGAGCTAGAAGGAACCTGAGACATAGAATGGAGGAAAGAGATGATGCCTCAAAGACCAGACTGACCATGGCACTGGACAAACCCTAGGATTGTTCCAGTGACCTTTTTGTTTTGTTCCACACTAAGCTTTTGAAGTCAGAATTTGTTGCTCAACTAACATCACTGAGTACACCCTTCATTTGGGTGAGTGCATGGGGCTCCTCCAGGAAGGACTGAGCCAGGCTTCCTCCCTAACCCTGATGCACAGTCTTGACTGTCCAGACATGCTTTGTGTCATAAGAAGAGCTGTAGACTCCTCTGAACTAAGTTGGGCCCAGGCTACCTCCCAGGTCATCTTGAGTCAGACCATCAGCTGAGTCTAACTCCCAGCTGCCCATTCACCAGGTCTCTAAGAGCTATATAAGAGCTGCCCTTCAGCCCAGGGTTTTATTCAGTACCATTGGACTGGGTATGTTCACCAATATCCCCTTCCTACCGCTGCTATTTCCCCTTTACTTCTGGAAGCCTTTACAGTAGAGGACAGAAGGACATTCCCACTCTCATCTCTACCTCTAGAACCTGCTTCAGGGTTGCAAGTGCCCCAGACCAAGGAAGTTTTCTTGAGGAACTCAATCTTTCGTCTTCTTGGGTTGCCTGACCCAGATGGAAACTCAAGGTCTCCATCCAGGCCATTGTCACTCAGGTGCCCCCCTCACTGATGTTGAGCCAAAGTCTCAGCTCCCCAGATGTCTCCAGACTTTGGGGCAACATAACATGGTAGGAAAAGACATTACATGTTGAGTCAGAAGACCTAAATTCTGACTTCTGCTGTTTTCTGCCTGTGTGACCTTGGGCCAGTCCTTTCTCTTCCCTCTTCCATCCCTCTAAAATGAAGTGTTAGAGTACATAAACTTCATCAACCAACTGAAAGCATTGATTTTACAGGCCTACTATGTGCCAGGCACTATGATAAGCACAAGCAATGAAAAGACAAAAGTGAAGCAGTCCCTGCCCTCAAGGAATTTACAGTCTGTCAGAGAAAATACCATTCTATATGAAATACATACAAAACAGAACCACTATGAAATTTTTAAGGGTTGAGACATTAGCAGCCAATAGGATTGGGAAAGGTCTCATTTAGGAGATGACAGCTGGTCTGACCTTTGAAGGAAACCGAGAGTTTTAAGAAGCAGAATATGACTCTATACAAATGCATGGAGGTGGGAGACGACCTCTGAGGTCTCTCCTGGCTCCAACATTTTAGAAATTTGTATGGAACAGAGACTGTAGCAGAGAAGGGCCCAAACCTAAGGAACTTTTCATTCTCAAGCTCACAATTCCCTTAAGTCTCTTTAAGCTTTTGATCCTGGGACTAACTGACCTTGAAGGTCATTCCAGGTCTAACTTCCTATGGCTATGTTCTCTTGATTTTTCTCCCCTGTTCTCCTCTCTCTGATTAGCCTTGCTCCCTTACACAGAGAAAGACCAAGCTGTAACTGTCTTCATCTTCTCAAAAAAAAAAAGTGGAAGAAAGGGTCTGGTAAAGAAAGAGCCTTCAAGGACCTAGTTTAGAATTTCACTTCTGCTGGAGTGACCTTGGGCAATTCATTTCCCTTCCAGGGCCTCAGTCTTCTCCACTATCAAATGAAGTGGTTGTACTAGGTGACCTATAGATGGATTCAGAGCTACAAAGGGCCTTATAGGTCACCTAACCCAGCTCCTCCCCCCCCATTTAACAGATGAAGAAACTGAATCCAGAGAGGAATCATTGGTTTAGGGTTACAATGAACCTTACAGGTCCACCACCACTCCATTTTACAGAAAAGGAAACTGAGGCCAGCGAGAGATAATAGATTTAGAGCCCAATCTCCCTCATCTTACAGATGTAGAAACTGAGGCTAGAGAGGGATGACAGATTTAGGATTCCAAAGAGACCTCAGAGGCCATCTGTTCCAATGTCCCCTCATCCAGAGGGGGGAAAACACTGGTCTAAGATGATATAAGTAAAGGCATAATGTGAACCAAAATCCATAGCCTGTGCTCTTTCCACAGTACCTGACTTGTCTAAGATCGCTTGAATACTAAGGCTGAGTTTGAACTCAAGTCCCCCAACTCCTAAGCCAGCCCTCTTTCTCTAGCCACCTCTCCCTTCCATTCAATGGTCCTTTGGGTTGCCTGCTTCCAGAGCTCAGCCTTCCCTGAGTTTCATCGGTAAGGGGAAGGATTACCGAGAGAGGGCTCGATGGCACTGGGCGTTTCGGCAGGCTGGTGCACACAGCTGTTGGAGACACGGCTCTGTCTCTTGCCACCACACACACACCCCCAGTTCCAGCTGTGCGTCTCCCCAGTCCAAGCTGAAGGCCCCTGTAAAATCTGGATTTTGTTCCATGACATTAATTTTATGATCTCCCTGGAGCAGATCCAAAGCAAAGTTTTATGTGATATGATTACACAAGGTGAATTGTCCTGGATCTGTGTAATGAAACAGATACTGTGTTTAATGATTCTTTGGGGAATTAAGTGCAGTTGGGCTATTAATCAGGCATGGGTTCCTGCAGGAGAATGAGACAGAGCAGCAGAGATCTGGAGCTCTCGTGCCTTGGGAGCCATAGGCACATGTCTGCATTCTAGCACTGGCAGATCCAATGCCCAGTAGCAATGTTTATTGCAGAACATGGATGCTAAGCTCAGCTACCAAGAAAACAGGGATAACTGGAAAGGCTTCCCCTCTCTCCACTCTAACACTGCCCTAGCAGAAAGTGCGTGGAGATGAGATGGCTTGGGACTTTGGAGAGATGAGGGCCAGGATAAAGCTCACTGAACACTGTAGAACAGTGAACTATAGCTAGCAGGAGGCTTAGTGGCCATCAAATCTACCTCCTCCTCCCACATCTCCAGACAAGAAAATTGAAGTATATAAAGTGACTTGTCCAGGGTCTCACAGTGTGGTAAGTATCTGAATCTGGATTCCTCAGGCGCAGTGTTTTATCCAAGTTTCACCCAGCTGCTTCTGGGAAAGATAGCCACCTCAAATTCAAGTCAGCAAATGTTAATTAAGCACTTACTACATGCAGGGCAGAGGCAGCTAGGAGGCTCAGTGATCAGTGCCTCTGCCTTGGAGTCAGAAGGATCTGGGTTCAAATCTGGCCTCAGCCACTTCCTAGCTGTGTGACCCTGGGCAAATCACTTAATCCTGTTTGCCTCAGTTTCCTCATCTGTAAAATGAGCTAAAGAAGGAAATGGCAAACCACTCCAATATCTCTACCAAGAAGACCCCAAATGGGGTCACAAAGCATCAGACATGACTGAAATAACTAAATAACAAAATTTGCTATTGCTGATAACAGTCCTCCTACCAAGACGACATCAGCTTCTTGGTGACATCTCCAATGACTCCTAGTTTGCCCTCTGGGGCCAAGCAGAACAAAGCTGAGCTCTCTTTCACATGAAAGCCCTTACTTTACAACTATTACATTATTTGATACTCACAACAACCTTGGGAGGTAGATCCTTGTGTGACAGTTGATTTGAGGAAACTGATGCAAACAAGTTAAATGACTTGTCTAAACACATATAGCTGATAAATGTCTGGGGATGGATTCGAACTCAGATCTTCCTGACTGCAGGCCCAAGGCTCTATCTACTTCACCAGCTAGATAGTAATCATGTCCCCCAATCTCCTTTTTGCCCTGCTAAATCATCTCCAGACTAAATATGCTCAAATTCAACTTCCTTCCTTGGATTACATCCATTCTCCATACTAGTCATCCTCTCTCTTCATGTTGGTCATCCCTCTAGTCAAAATACTTCATAAAATATGGCACCCAAAACTGAACAGGAGAATCCAGATGGGGTCTGACCAGAACAGGGTAGAGTGGGGCTATCAGCACCTTTAATCTGGACAGCGCCCCCTCTTAATTCAGCCTAAGGTCACAGTTGTTTTCTTTGACTGTCTTTTCACTTACCATCCAGTAGCAGACACAGCTCAGACCACATCCTTTGTATGAAGCCTTTCCTGACGCCTCGACTGCTAACACCCTCCCTCCCTAACTGCCTTGTACTCATTTGAATTTACTCTCTTTACATGTATGCTCTGAATACATATTCAGGGAGAACATAGGGAATCTTAAGCTTTAACACCTTCAAACTACACTACGACTTTGAGGATACCTTATTTTTGTCCTTGTTGTCTCCCCATTAGAATGTAAGCTTCTTTTGAGTTGGGATTTTTTCATTTTTTGTGTTTGTATCCCCAGAACCCAGCCCCCTGTGCCTCGTACAATGCTTGTTGATGAATAAACAGTCTCAGTCAGAAAATTGTATGTAGATTTAGAGCCAGAAGGGACCTCAAAGTGCACAGAATCCAGGGATTCTTAATCTTTTTCATGTAATAGCCCCACTTTGGAAGTAAGTGTGGTGAAGGCTGTGGACCCACTCTCAGAATCATGTGTTTAGATTGGTGGCAGCAGTGGTGGTCCTTCATTCTTGTAGAAGACCATCACCACAGGTGATGTCTTGACTTACATGTGAGTTGGATTTAAGTGAGGTAGAGTCATGCAAAGTCATCAGCCTCAGTCTTCCCTCCAGAGTCATTAAAGTCCAGGAGCAAGGCGTAAGTCAATACATTTAATAAAATACATAAGATTACAAAGGAAACCAATTATATTGAAACAACAGTTATCATGATATATATACATGCACACATATGCATAGATGAAGATATATAATACCCAGACTTCCTGAAATCTATTCAGGGACCCCTTGGGAGTCTATGGACACCAGGTTAAAAACTCCTGATCTAGTCCAACCTTTCATGTTGCAGATAAGGAAAATGAAAACAAGAGAAGTTGCCCAAGATCACCCAGGTATTAAGGAGCAGTTAGGATTTGAACCCAGGTCTTATGAATCCAACTAAAAAGTGACTAAACAGGGCAGTCAGGTGGTACAGGGGATAGAACACTGGACCTGGAGTCAGGAAGACTCATCTTCATGAGTTCAAACCTGACCTGAGACACTTGCTAGCTGTGTGACCTTGGGCAAGTCACCCTGTCTGCCTCAGTTTCCTCATCTGTAAAATGGTCTGGAGAAGAAAATGGGAAATCACTGCAATATCTTTACCAAGAAGACCCCAAATGGTGTCATGAAGAGTCAGACATGTTTGAAACAACTGAACAAAAACTTATGTATAACTCCAAATCCAGCCTTCTCTCTAAAACACCATCAGTAAAAGAATGTCAGACAAAAGAGCTTCTGGGCTGGGAGATTAGATGGATAGTGATAGTGTGGCCTTGAACAAATCTCTACAGTTCTCTAAACCTCTGTTTTCCCATCTGTAAAATGGATGTTCCAAAAGCCTTAATGCAGATTTAAGTGATTAAAACAACAACAATTTAAAACTGCACTAAGACTGTTGGAACACCTGATATATCTGTCCTACAAGCCTTCCTGTGGGAGTTGGGAGGCTTCACCAAAATAAGGAGCAGGAAAATACTTTGAAAATTTTTAAAGCTGTATAAGTACTAGATCTCTTTTAATCATTCAGATACATCTGGTCTTAACCCATTATAACAGTATGGGCCCAATCAGGCAGATAGATTATAATAATCTGCTTCTGTGATTTAAAAAAACCTTGTTTTGGGCATAAATACTTCCCAAGCAGCCAGAGCATTGTAGAGGTGGGCTAGGAGGAGAAGAAAGGCATTGAAGGGGGGAGAAGTAGGTCTTTACCAAAAATATTTCTTCTGCCATTTAGTATCTATACCTGGGGACACAAAATTTCAACTAAGTTTCCTATTTATGGTCTTCTGAAAGGTCTCGTAGAATCCTGGATTATTCAAGCTAGGAAGAGTGATCTAGTGAAGCCCCTTCATTTTAGAAAAGAAGAAAGACCAGAGAGGAGAAGGGACCTGACCAAGGTCACGAGACAGATCTGGAACTTGAACCCAGATTTTCTGGTTTCCCCCTTACCATAAAATCAGAAGTCTGCAGGAAGAGGTTCCTTCTTTATACCTTTCTTGCCCCAAAGTCTACAGTGAGGGTTGGCTCTTTATGATTATTCAGATCTATGATTTAGAACTGGAGGGGACTTCAGAGAACATCGACTCCAACTCTTTCATTTTACAGAAAAGGAAATTGAGACCCAGGGAGATGAATTGGCTCCCGAAGTCACATGACATTGAAGGCAGGATTTGAACCTAGGTCTTCTGACTTCAAATCCAGTACTATAGTACTCAGTACATCCTCTGAGGGCTCACTCTCACTCCCTCTCACTCCTTTTCTTCACAGAGTGGCCAGAGTTTGTGAAGAATTACGCACCATGGTGGGCCACGCACACGTTGGACTGGCTGAAGTATGGCAAGAAGGTCTTGGTGGTACATTTTGAGGACCTCAAGCAGGACCTGTTCACCCAGCTGGAGAGGATGGTCAAACTCTTGGATGTGGATGTCTTTGAGGACAGGCTCCTATGCGTGGAGGGCCAGAAGGATGGAAACTTTAAGCGTTCAGGGCTGAGAAAGCTAGAGTATGACCCTTACACCCCTGAGATGCAGAACACCATCAACTCCTATATCAAGATGGTGGATAGGGCCCTCAAACTGAGGAACCTCACAGGAGTCCCAGATGACTACTACCCGAGATGATGAGGAGGCCTGTGGGGAGACCAGGATAGCAAGGGTGGGGAGGGAGGAGGATCAGGGATCCCAGCAGAGGGCAGCTGCAAGCTTTTAGAGCTAGCCAGACTGTTGGGCTAAATTGCAGTCTTGGCTTTATGGATGACCCATTTTGCTGCTATTCCCCTTCAGGCCTTCCCTGCATGAAAACTAACTCAGCCCTAAGAGGGTGTTCAGACATTTCCACCAAGCCCAGAGGTTGTTCAGGCACATGCACATCACATACACACACACACACACACACACACACACACAAATTTCTATCTTTCTCCTCTTCCTTCTCCTCCTCCTCCTTCTTCTCGTTCTTCTCCTCCTCCTCCTCCTTTTCTTCCTCTGTCTCTTCTTTCTGTCACCATTTGTTTCTGTCACTCTCTATATTCCTACTTTTCCTCTCTTCCCTGTCTCCTCTCTTCCCCCCTGCCTTCCCTCCTTCTCTGTCTCTTTCTGTCTGTCTATTTGTCTCTCTGTCTCTGTCTGTCTCTATCTCTGTCTCTCCCTGTCTCTGTCTCTCTCCCCCTCTCCCACTACCCCTGTCTTCTTTTTCTCTTTAATTCTCCCTTCCCCTTCAGGACCATTGGAAGTGGTGATGATTCAAGCCTTCTTTTATTGAACATTGCCTTGATCTCTATACTTGCCCCTCATGGTTGTTTTCAGCCCCCAACTGCTATAGTTTCTGTCTTGGTGTGAGAAGGCCCTCCATTCTCTTGGGGATAGGGACAGGAAAAGAAGTGGAAATCCTTCAGACCTGCCCACTAAAAGGGCAGTCTCAGACCCTGCCCCACCCCACCCCCGCTTGTTCACCTGATCCCCACCTGGTGCTCTTCCTTCATGCCTAACCTGAGAATTTGAAGGTATGAGAGGGACAGTGCTGGGTTTGGAGTCAGTTGGGACCCACCTCAAACCTATTAGCTGTGTGATGTTGGGCAAGTCACAACTTTTCTGAGCCTCAGTTTCCAAATCTATCAAATGGGGAGAATAATACCCATAGCACCTACCTTCATGGGATTATTATGAGGATCACATGAGACCACAGATGTAGAGTGCTTTACAAACATTAACATGCAAATCTAAATGTCAGCTATTATTATTAAAGTCTCTAGGCCAGTGGTTCTCAACCTGTGGATCGCGACCCCTTTGGGGTCGAACACCCCTTTTGCAGGGGTCACAGGGCTCACCTAAGACCATCGGAAAACACATATTTCTGATGGTCTTAGGAACCAAGACACAGCTCCTCTATCCGTCTCCAGGTGGGTCCATCCACATGCAGATACGCCCACATACAAGTATTAAAGGGTCGTAGCATTAGGAAGGTTGAGAACCACTGCTATAGGCCAATGTAGAAAGAGTGCTAGATGTGGCATCAGAAACACACGGGTTCAAATCCCACTTCTGACCATTACTTGCTGGCCAAACCACTTAGCTTCCATGACTGGTGGAAGGACATCCCATGCAGGGAAGTCCTCAAGGTTGACAAAGTCCTAGATTCCTTGGGTTTTTGTGAATCTGGGCTTGTTTTTTAAAAAACATCCTATCTTTACTTGTCAATTTCTGTTCCTAAAACATGGGTCCCAGGACAGCTAAGTGGTGCAGTGAATAGAGTACTGGCCCTGGAGTCAGGAGAACTTGAGTTCAAATCTGGCCTCAGACACTTAACACTTACTAGCTGTGTGACCTTGGGCAAGTCACCCAACCCTGCCTTCTCCCCCCACAAAAAGACAAAAATAAAAAGACAATGGTCCCAGCCTTCCTGGATGGGGTCTAGGGGAGGCTGGTGGTCAAGAGGACAGAAAGGAGGAGACCTTGAGCTCCTGTGGCCTTCAAGAACCAATGACTGGTGGGGACTGGTAGTGGTGAAGAATTCTTCATTCCCTGTCCCAACACTGCACAGGCAAAGGCTCCATTAGGGAAACGATGAGCATACTGGAGAGGTCCTAGATGCCCAACAGAAGGGAGTTCAGGGGCCCCTACAAATGGCCAGAGGGAGATCTCCCCCACGGGAGCCAACAGAGATAAATCCCCTTTGGCTTTCTATTATTTGGTGTCTCCTTATCCAGGCCCAGGTCCAGAGAATGCTGGGACAATGAGTGAAATCACCGCCATCATTCACATTTCTGGGGAGGCAGAGAGAGATCTGCCTCTGCCACATACTAGCAGTAAGACCCTGGAGAAGTCATTTAACTTCTCCAGGGATGCCATAAACAGTCCTAAAATGACAGAATACTAACAAATTGGCAATCTCTTTCAGTGGAGGAAATCTTCACTCTTGGAAAATCCCCAGGTCAATGAAATCCTAGGTCTAGAATATTTACACATTTCTCTGATGATCTGCCAACCTTGGAGGTGGGTGCTGCAGGTTTTATTATCCCTACTCTGCAGATGAGGAAACTGAGGCTCAGAGATTTAAGGTAGGGAGCGGGTTAGAATGCATGGTGATCTCTCAGACTAGAACAGGAATCCTTGAGTCTCATCCAGGTCCCTGAGCTCGCCCAGCCCCACCCACCTGGCTTGACTTCTACCTCCCTACAAACAGAAATAGACTGGCCTCAGGCATTCCTGCTTTTCTTGGAGAGACTTAAAGGACAGGATGGGGGTGGGAGGGGAAGAAGGGAGGCATCTCTAGACAAGACCGCTTTTTCATCCTGGAGGCACCAAACCAAAGGATTTCAGGGAGCCTGAGTCACTAGAACATCCATCCCACAGAGATGGGTTTCTTCGGCTCAGCATGGGAAGGTGCAACCCATCCCCCAGCCAGAGCTCTCCTCCCCTCTTCTCATCTACCAAGATCCTCAGTACCACCTGACAGCTTTCCCCCACTTGCAGTGTGGATACAGAAGCCATAGTGTCCACAGATTCTTTCCGATTGTTTGTCCATCATGTGCAGCTTCCCCCATTGCTTGGAACGTTCCCTCTCCCTTCATCCTCTGCTCCCTCCCAGGAGAGAAGCATACCGGAAAGGTGGCTGGAGGCCAACAAAGAAATCTATTTTTTTAAGAGGTGTATGAGTAAGCTGCTTCCCTGTGGGGAGCTCAATCACACAAAAGAGGGGATACCCTTAATCCCTTGACTCTCCCTCACCCACACTCCTTGACTTGACTTAATCCCTCAAATCCCTTGTCATCATCTGGGTATGGACATCTGTGCACCAAGGGACACCCTGAGCCCGGGGCCTTGGGGTCTCTGAATGTATTTTGTATGCAGTTCCCTGGACTGATTTTTAGTCTTTCTTTAGCAAATCAAGGTGGGAGGGGGAGTTGTATGCCCTCACCCTGCTTGGATGCCAGCTCTCTTGAGGGCAGCGTGCCCAGACAACGGATGCCCAAGAGCTGCTTCTGCCCAGGGCTTGGCCCAACCACCCACCTCTGTATGAACACTCCTCAGGTTAATGCCATCATTAAATGAGCATTTTGTTGACTTTCTCTGATGTGGCAGTGGCCTACGTGATACCTCGTGCTTGAAGTGTTCCATGTGTGCATGCATTGCGTGTGACTGCATGTGCACAGGTACAAAACTGTTTTGGAAAACTCTCCAGTGTGTGTGTGACATATTGAGGTCAAGAAGGTCTACAGTCTGACACTTAGATGTGGGTCCATGACAAACTCACTTAACCTCTCACCATGATACTAGCTCTAGAGAATAAGGACCTGGGTTCAAATTCTGCTACCTGCATGACCTTGGTTGAGTCCCTTCCCCTCTGGGCCTCAGTTTCCTCATCTGAAAAATGAGAGGATTGGACTAGATGGCCTCAGAGATCCCTTCTTAGCCCTAGACCTAAGATCCCCTGAGCCTCAGTTTCCTCTGTGGAAAAATGAGGGGATTGGACTACATGGCTTCTGGTCATGAGCCTTGGTCAGCCACAAAATGTGGGCACCTACATCGGGGGAGAGTGGACATGAGGCTCCAACGAGGTCATGTGAGGAAAGTGCTTCACAAACTTTCAAGGACAATAAAGCTGCTAGTTATTAGAGTTAGTGCAGTTTGCAAATATTTTCCTACACAGCTCAGAGAACCAATAGTGCAAGTGTGATGGTCCCCATCACTCACATAAAGCATCCTCAGATGCTCTGAGAGCCCAGAAGAGGAGGTGGGGCAGGGAGCAGTGGCCACAGGGAGCCTTTAGGTTTCTAAAGGGTTTCCCTTACCACAGCTCTATAAGGTGAGTCCTCCAAGGGTCATTGGCCCCATTGTAGAGACTGACCAAACAGGCCCTGAGAAGGCTCCCAAAGCTAGTAAGCACCAAAACTAGGATTTGAACCTAGATCTTCAGACTCCACAACTAGTACTCATCCCATTGCCCCATGTGACTTGTCTGCGTTCACGCCAGGTCTTCCAAATAATACATGACTTTAATTGTTGCTAAGCTTCTTTGGTAGATGAGGATGTCCTTACTGGGAGTTCCTTACGCTAGCGAAATCACAGTTGAAAAAATAAAATATGTTATGGTTTGCAAAGCACTGTAACTTAAATGGTCCCATCTGAGCCCCATAAAACCCCATATAAGAGTGGTACTCTGAGGGTGGCTAGGTGGTGCAGTGAATAGAGCACCAGCCCTGCAGTCAGGAGGGCCTGAGTTCAAATCTGACCACAGACACTTGACACTTACTAGCTGTGTGACTTTGGGCAAGTCACTTAACTCCAATTGCCCTGCCTTCCTCCCTCCAAAAAGCCAAAAAGCCAAAAAAAAAAAGGAGTGTATTCTTCCTGATTCTTCCTGTTTTAGAAATGGCAAAGCTGAGGGGAATGTCTTGGCAAGGGTCACATAGCTCATAAGAGAAGCAAAATTGGAATCCAGGATCTTCCTGTCTCAAAGTCCAATGGTCTTTTCCATTCTGCCATATTGGTATCCACATGGAAATAATGATCCTCAATATGTGTGTGTGTTTAAGAATAGGGACAGTTGAAGGTCAGTACCCTGTGTGTTCATGTTTGATTCAAACTTGATGTCTGAGTATCTGTATTTCTCACTACAAGTGATAAATGCAGGCCTTATGCAATGAGTGAGTACACCTTTCTGTGTGCATAGGAATGGGTGTGGGTCTGGAGGAGGAGACTCTGTGTCCTGTGTGTTGATATTTAGAGTTGGGGGAAGGAGGGGTTGTTTGGAGGGAATGAGCTGGCGGCGAGGAGTCCCACATGGATGGGTGGGTGCCCACATCAGCAAACTCCCCAGTAGCTTTTCAAAGAGGATAGGTGTTTTGACATGACCTTTGGGAAATTGTACCACTTCTGAAGAAACCTGATTCCAGGGCCCCATAGGAGGGCCCTTTCTGTAGCCAGCCCTGAGTCTGGTACAGTAGGAGGGAGGGAAGAAAGATAGGAAAGAGGTCAAATGGGGTTGTTTTCAAAACAAGGTCCTTTGAGGGCATCACTCAGGGAGCAGAAAGCCAGGCAGCCCTAAGCTGCTGGATTCAAAGAGGAGAATCATGAGATATCTGATGTAGAAGGATCTTTAAAGACTGTGTTTTAGCTGATACATTTTAGAGTTTCTCATTTTCCAAATGAGAAGGTTGCTTATCCAAATCTAGAGTGGCAAAGCCAAGCCTTGAACCAAGATCTTCTGACTTGCAATGTTTCCATGACTCCTTGCTCTTGCAAGTAAATAAATAGGTCATTCATTGCAGGGCAGTCAAGACCAAAGTTTATGAAAAACCACGTCTTCCTATCCAAGGTCAAGGTGGTCCTAAGGAAAGAAAGTAACGAGGGCAGCATTTCAGGATCCTCCTTGTCTTGAGATTTCCTCCACACTGGAGGAATCCAGCCCCTTCTCTGCTCCTAAAGCAGAACATAGATTGCAATTGACTCTAAGGAGATATGGATGAACAGGAAAACAGCCTAAGGATAATGCCCTATATTTTATAGTATAAAATATACTATATTGCATACTATAAAACGGACAGGATCTAAGATCTTCCCCATGAACTGGCTGGTGCTCAGCAAATTCATTTTTTTTGCTTTGGGCATAAACTGATCCCCTAACATCAAGTAGAGACCAAGTGCTAACCTCAGTCATAGACCAAACCTTAAGTGTGAACACAGACTACACCCAAGCCCTGATCACATTTTGAGTCCTGACTCTGGCTATATTCTGAGCTTACCCTGGGTACAAACTGTACTTCAGCCTTGCCCCCCATACTAAGCCCTAACCTTAGCAAGTCATCTGGCTACCAGGTTGCCTTGGGTTACAGTGATTTGACATTTTTATGATCAAGGATATAGATAGCTCTGCCCAAACCCCTTCTTACTGTTAGAGATACAATTCAACATGCTTGCCTCTTTGTGGCAAGTGAAGAGTGTTATCTTTGGACATAGGGATAGGGAAGCTGGCTCAGTGTTTCTTTAGGTCACAAAATCCCCCAGAGGCATTGAACACAGCTTTGGTAACCCAGAAGTTCTCTCCAGTTCATCAGGAGACCAGAGAAAACCAGCCAGGGGGTTGTTTGAGTTTTGAGGGTGTTTGAGGATGGAGGGAATGGCTTTCCTAGATTCCTTCATATCCCCACCTAACTCTACCCTACTCTAGAATCAGCTAGGTGGTGCAGTGGATAGAGCACTGGGTCTTCAGAGTTCAAATCTGGCTTTTTATCCTTACTATGACTCTGGGCAAGTCACTTAACCTCTGTTTGCCTCTTTTTCAGCTGTAAAGTGGTGATAGCAATAGCATCTACCTCCCAAAGTTGTGAAAATTAGAGAAGTGAAGCACTTAGCACAGTGCCTGGTACACAGTAGGGGCAGCTCATAAATGCTTAAATGTGCTTTTCCCCCAGGCGCATTTTCTGGGGGTGCTGGCCATGGTTCTGAGTTTAACAGAAGACTCCCTCAACATTCCAGGGCTGTGTCTGGAACAAGTGCCTCTGTCTTTGGGCTTGGCTGTGGGGAGAACAGGGTATCTAAGGTAAAGTTTCTTTCCCTTGGTCTCTGCTTCTGGCAAAAACAATTAAGAGGGGTGAGGGTGGAAGGAGTATGGAGGTGCTAGAAAGAAGACTGTTTTACTGAATAAGCAAAGATGCGACCATGGCCATGTCACTTGCCCCCTCTTTGCTTCAGTTTCCTATTTATCTAATAAAAGGATCCAAGTAAGTGATTTAAAGTATCTATAAATGTCCCTCTATCTCTAAACTCTATGGTCCCTATGACTTCTATGATATCTGTGACCTATACCCATAAGGATTTAGTGAGTACCAGGGAATTGGCAGAGGAAGGGTTGATAAAGTTAACTAGATATTGGCTCATGGAATTTTTAAAATAATATTTTATTTCCCCCCCCCCAGTTACATGTAAAACCTCATAGTATTTTAAAGTTGGAAGGACAATAGAGCCAATCTATTCCAACTCCCTTGTTTTACAGATGAAGACAAGGCTCAGAGATGTGCTTTACACAAGGCACTGAACTGGAGAGGGCAGTTATTTGAGTAAGGGAGTACAGATGAGAAACAGCGTATAGACAAAATTTGCAACTGATTGGATGAGGAAGAGAATTCTTTAAAAATTCAAAGAACTGTTCCATGGAAAAGGATTTCACCTTTTCTTGACTAGCCTCAGAGGATAGAACTAGGAGCAGGGGCTAGATACTAAAGAGAATCAAATTTAGGTTCAATGAGTCTTCTTGTACAAAATGACTTAATAAGGAAATGTTTTACATGATTGCATACATAAAACTATATCAGATTGCGTACCATCTCTGAGAGGAGGGAGGCAATGGAGAAAGAGATAGAATTTGGAACTGAAAACTTTTAATGTTAAAAATTGTTTTAACATGTAATTGCGGGGAAATAAAATATATTTTTAAAATGTAGGTTTAATGTAAGGCGGGGGGGAGGGGGGAATCAAGAAGGCAAATTGACTACCTCTGAAGATAGTGGCTTTCCATCACTGAAGGTCCTGAAGTAAAGACTAGATGACTACTCCTCAGGAATGTAGTCGATGGCTTCTTGGACAGATCTGGGTTGATGTTGATGGCCTCCAAAGTGCCATCTGACTCCTAATATTCTAAGATTCATTGGGCTCCCTCTCAATAGACATCTTCAAGAGAGAGTTGGATAACCGTTTTCCATAGATGTTCCAGAGAGGTTTCCTATTTGTGTATGAATAAATAACTTCTGAGGTCCCTCCTACATTTGAGAACCTATGATATGATAACTAAAGTCCTCCCTCTTCCAGAAGAACAGACATCAAAGCTTTAAGCTAAAGAGTGAAACTCTAATCATGGAGTTTCAGAGGTCACAATTAGGTGGAAAGGAGTCCTTGAAAGGGTCCTGATATCATGCCATGGTAGTGGTTAATTCACCATGTAGCTTTAGGCTGGTCAGTTCCCATCTCTGTAAATTGTGGGGTGGAGGGAGGATAGAAGGGAGAAGGATCAAACTATCTTTAGGGCCTCAATCAGCTTGAATGTTTGACTATATGATTCCATACAGAACAGGGCTCTTGGAGGGGAGCTTGGAGTCAGTGGATATTTCTGAGCCAGGAGTTGGGATGCAAAGGAGGAGCTGGTAGCAATGCCTGGAATGAAATGGCCTGCTTTCATCAAGGTCCAATGCCTAAATCAGCCATTGGCTTTCATTGCTATTTATGTACTTGTCCAGTCCTTGCCCTAGAAGCCTGTGTAGCTTATGTTTGATTCCAAGTACTTTCATTAAGCTCATAAAATGTGGCATCAGCAGAATTACAGACCACGCCATTGTCCTTGGTGCTGGAAGGCTGCAAATTCCCCTTGTCAAGGAAAAGAACCTGCTGTCTGCACACTACATTCATTGAGGTGCAGGGGAACCTTTAGAGTGAAAGCAGCCTCAGAGACCATCTGACCCAACCCCCTTATTTTACAAATGAGGAAACTGAAAATAAATAGGATTGAATGATCTGCACAAGGTTAAAACAGGTAGTAAGCTGAAAAGGGAGGCTTTGAACCCAGGTCCTCAGACTCTTGAGCTAGTGTCCTTTCTACTGTATCATACTGCCTTCCAAACAGAAGTCCATTTCCTACAGAAAGCTTTCCTGGATTAACCAGAGACACCCAACCTTTGAAAAATCATCCCCCCCATGATGACTTCATCTAAATACCTCTCCAAATCACAGTACAATATTCCTTTTCTGAGGTCTCTGGGTGTTTGAGGGCTAACTATCATAAATACCATAGGATCATAGATCTAGTCAGTTAGAAGCTCCTTAGAGACCATCCAATCCAATCCCCTCCTTTTACAGAAAAGGAGACTGAAGATCCAAGAGGTTAACTGCTTTGATCAAGGTCACTCAGTGAGTAATTGACAGGTGAAGTCCAGTATTCTGTGCTACGTTGCCTGTTTTCTATGGAAACATTTCATAGTACCTTCCTAGGGAAGTAGGAATGAAGACTGACTAGGACAGCTGATGTTAATCAGAGAAAAAGAGATATGTGATGGGAAGATCCCTGGGCTCTGGAGTCAAGTGATCTAGCTTCTAATTCAGGATGGGCCAGGGGCCAGTCACTTCCTCTTCTCTGGGTCTCAATTTCCTCATCTATAAAATAGGTAGTTAGATTAGGTAATTTCTAAAGGTTCCTTTCATCCTGAACATACTCTGATTTTATAGCTACAAGGCAGTCTCTCTCATGGACATGCCAGCAGGTCCTCTTCCCTAAGAAGAGGAAAGTCAGACCAACAGATGGGGAAGGAAAAGGCAGGTGCTAAGAGAAAGTTAACTTCATTAGTTGGCTCACCAACATGCAGAGTCTCTCTCTCTGTCTCTGTCTCTGTCTCTGTCTCTGTCTCTGTCTCTGTCTCTCTCTCTCCCTCTCTCTCTCTCTCTCTCTCGTCTGTATGTGTGTGTCTCTCTCTTTGTGTGTCTCTGTGTCTCTGTCTGTCTCTGTCTCTGTGTCTCTATCTCTGTCTCTGTCTCCCCCCCCCCCCCATAAATACAGGGGACAAGATTCTACCCTCAACTTAATCCTTGGACTATTGGAAATGGTGCTTATCATCATGGAAGCCTGACAGGATCCCTAGGGACCAAATTTTCCTTGGGAAGATGAATGATGGAGTGGATCTATAGCAGATAAAGAACATAGCACCAGCTAGCAATAAGAAGACATGACATTTATAGAGAGTTTTACAGTTTACAAGCCACTTCCATGCACATTGTCTCAATCAATCCTCATGAGAACCTTGGGAGATAGGTAGAATAAGTCCCCTTATTTCCATTTTACAGATGAAGGAACTGAGGCTCGTAGGGATGAAGTGACTTGCCCATAGGATCCTAGGATCCTATACTAGCTACTAGCTTTCAGTCTAGAAGGGACCTCTGAGGCCAGCCCATTTTACAGTGAAAGAAACTGAGGCCCAAGGAAGCAATGGCTAAACTAGAACTTGAAGCCAGGCCTTTTTATCTCCTGGTGCAACACTCTTTATCACTGCATGAGTCCATGTCCTCTCTTCTGTTGATAAAGTTAACCATTCATTAGCTCGTATCAGACTCCTAGCCTCAACTATGGCCAGGTCAGTTTGGGGAAAATTTTGGCTAATCAAAATTTCTGCTGTGAAAGATAAATTTTGTGAAATCCCAACATGCCTGCAGCCATATCAAGCGTGCCATCATTGATTCATTGGTACTGATGACACAAATGCTTTTACCTAAAATATACAAATAATCACTCTGGATCATAAAAAATTGATTGAATTTCCTTTTCCCCAACCCAACACTCATTTTCCAGTGCCTTCAGGATGTAATTATTCTTTTCTTCTCTAGGACTAGGTGTATTGCTTCAATAGAATGTAAGCTAAACAGGGGATTTTTGAAACAATGTCTTCACATCCATAGGATTTAAGACAGTGCCTAGCACATAGTAGGCCTTTAATAAATGTCTTTTGTACAGTAATGAATTGGTCATGCATTATTTAAACAATCCTTAATTAATTATCTGACCTAAACAGAGTAAAAAACCCAAGACTCCAAAGTGCTTTCAAGCTCAACAGATTATGTGGGGGGGGGGGGGACCCTACATTTTATTTTCTCACCGAGATTAGATTCATGACTCTTGACACTCATGTACTACAGGACAATGAGTAAGTCTATTAGCCTCTTTGGGACTCAGTTTTTTGCTTCTGTAAATGATGATGATGATGGTGATGATGATGACAATGACCAGGTGACTTCAAAAGTCTCTTCCAGCTCCAGGTCTTAGGGTC
>CM053587.1:339065469-339101352 GCA_028646515.1 Pseudochirops corinnae | reverse complement strand
GGCTGTCCTGGAATGGTATTGGGGCTCCTGCTTCCCACAACTTTTCCCTTGGGCTTCCTCTCCAATGCTACCTGGAACCTGGCCCCAAAGTATGAGTCCTGAGTGGGTGATTTACTGGGCCTCAGCTGAAGGAAGCATCACTTTACAAGAAAAAAGGCCTCACAGGTGTGATAGATCATAAGGCAAGAGGCAGCCCCATTACTTAGAGGCAGGAAGGATTGTGCCGTTGTGGGAGGTGACTTAGAGAATGATGGAGACCCTGTGGCTCTCCAGGGAGGGAAGCTGTGAGCTGGGCACCAGGCAGGGCTGGGGACTGACTGTCACTATCGGCAGATGGGGCCATTCTGCCTGACCTCAAGGAGTTTGACCAAAGGGGATAGAAGGAGGAAAGCTGTGAAGAACATGAGATTGATGAGTTGATGTAAGGAAAGCCTTCCCAGAATTAGAGACATTCGGAAGTAGAATGGGTGTAAAGCACTGGAAAGATTGTGAGATAGAGTCAAAAGGCCTAGGTTTAAATCTTGCCTTGTCTACCTACCACTTGCATGCCTGCCCTGAGCCTCAGTTTCCTTTTCTGAAAAATAGGTTGGGGGACTAGCTGGCCTCTGAGGTGCTTTACAGTTCTAAATCTATGACCCTCTGATCTGAGTGGGTCCCTCCCTCCTGGAAGATGAGCCCAGACTGGATGACTACTTCTCAGGGATTCTAGACAGAGGATTTTTAGTCAGGTACAAATTGGACTGGGGAGGAAGGATTGCCAAGTGGATAGAGCATCGGACTTGGAATCAGGAACCTGCCTACTAGTTGTATGACCCTGGGACAATTTATTTCTCGGGATCTCAGTTTCCTCACCTGCAAAATGGGGTAATAATAGTACCTATCCCATTGGGTTATTGGCCAACTCAGAGGAGATAATGGATACCAAGAACTTTGGAAATCTTGCAACCCTCTGAAAATGTCCATCACTATTATACCCACTGAGGGAGACTGCATGGCAGAGTATTTAACTCATCTTAGGAAGACCTGGGTTCAAGTCCTGCCTGTGACACACATTGGCCATGTGACCCTTGGCAAGTCACTAATTGCTGATGGGTCCAGACCCGGAACTCCCTATGGGAGGGGCCCTTCAGCTTTGGAACACCCCCAATGGTAACTGGTAAGGGGGAAAGGTAATGATCCTGGAAAGATTTTGGGTGGGAATTGGGCGAGGTAGAGGCCTTACATAGACCTTGTTTGACCCCAGAGGCCTTGGTCTGGGACCCTCAGGACTGGATCTAAGCAAATGGAAGCTTTCAAGAGAGGAGTCATAGAACCCTAGAATCAGAGAACAGGGAATGCCAGGGCTTGGAGGGGCCTTAGAACAGGAAATATCCGATGTGGGAGGGTCTTAGCACAGGGAATGTCAGAGCTGGAAGAGATTTTAGAACAGAAAATTTCAGTTAAGAAGGGCCTTAGAACAGAGTTAGATTAGGAAGTAGGAGAGCCATTAGAATATGAACTCTCAGAACTGGAAGGGGCCTTAGAACAGATAATGTCACAGCTGGGAAGAGCCTTAGAATAGGGAATGTCAGGGCTGGGAGAGAATATAACACAAGGAACCTTAGAACATCAGAACTGGACCAGATCCTAGAACCAAGAATGTCAAGAGGGAAAGATCTTAGGAAATAAGGATGTGAGAGCTGAGAAGGGTCTTAGCCCAGATGTCAGAGCATGTCAGCTTTAGGAGAAAGCTAGAGTGGTACAGTGGAAACAGATTTCAAATCAGAGAACCAGAGTCAAAATGCTGTTACTCTATTATTTTATGTTTCTGGTTATTCTAAACCCCATTGATTCTATTTATTACCTTGTATGACTTTGTGCAAACTATTTGGCCTCAGTCTCTTCATTTATTAACTGAGGGCATTGGGCAAGAAACCTCCATAGACCCTTTCAGACTCAATCTATGATCTAGAACTTGCAATGTCAGAGAGAGAAATGAACACTCACTCCAACTTGCTCAGTTGACACATGGGGAAAGGCAGGCCAAGAGAGGGAAATTCGTTTGCCCAAAATTAGTGAGAGCCAGGAGGAGAACACAGGTCTGCTAACTTTCGGTACTGGATTTGAGTCATTCTCTCACTTTAGCTAGAGCAGAGCCCAGAAGGGATCTGCCCAAAGTGGCCACTTTGAGGTGATACCCCCTTTTTTTCCTCTGCAGGAGGCTCTTGGGCCAGCTGGTCTCCACGCTCCCTCCTGGTTCTGTCCTTTGATCTAAGGAGCAGCCAGGGCTGCATCCTCAAGCTCCTCCTTCAGAGCATCTGCATTTAGAATGCTTGCTCTGACCCACCATCCTTTACATGTCCAGAGCTGCTGTCTGGAAAGACAATTCTTTCCCCTCAGTGAACTATTTTTAATCATGAATATCATTTTCATTTTGGATGAGAAAGCTGTGTCTAGCCCAGTGTCTGCCTCTCATTGTGGGGAAAACAAAGCCTTCAGAGAAATCCTTAAACACTCACACACATGCAGATACTCACACACCTCCACATGTGCTCAAGTGTCCTTACAACGGCACACTAACACTTTCAAACACACATGCTTTCTCTTTTACCTACCTCCAGGACTGCTGTAGGGACCAAATGAATTAATACTTGTAAAACCCTTAGCCTATCTCCTGGCTAATTAAGTAGGTACTTAATAAATAATAAAAAAATAAATAATTAAGTAGGTACTTAATAAATGCTTGCTCTCTTCCTTTCCTTCCATACATGTCCTCACCAGGGCACAATCATTCAGACCATGACTTTCTTGCCCACACATATAAGCACAGATTCACACATACTGTCCTCGCATTGACATGCCCTTATCCACATGCACCCTTGCTCATATGCTCCCCTGTACTACATTCACACCCAATCCTACATGCATACATTCATATTTTCCTGTACATATACTGTCCTTCTACACCTAAAAACCTACTGGTTCCCTCACCCTCACAGCCCCAAATACACTCAAATGCACATCATCACACATCCTACAAACACACACTCCTCTGCTCCCTCTATATTTAGTGACTGGTTGATTTCATCTGACTGAGAAACCTCAGTTCTAGAAATCCCTGTTCTAGCATTAAATATGTCCTTTGTAAATTGCTTTTATATATGACTTTGAATTCTCAAGCCTGAAGTAAGAAGTTGAGGCTAATAACCAAGTCACAAGGCTGACCTTTGAAGTGCTCTGAAGTATGTAATAAAAAATGAAGACTCCCTCCATTTGCTTTCTGCTCAAACTGCAGGTTGTATTCAATCAGTCAGTCATAAACTTTTATTAAGCACCTATTTGCCAGGCACTGGGCTAAGCACTGGTGACAGGAAAAGAGGCAAAAGACAGGCTCTGCCCTCTGGGTGCTTTCAATCTATGGGAGGAGACGATGTGCAGACAAGGTTTACAAAGCAAGCTATCTTCGAGATAAAAATGGAAACCAAATAAAGGCACTAGAATTAAGAAAGGTGGGGCAAGGCTTCCTATAGAAGGTGGGATTTTAGTTGGGTCTTAGGTATAATGGCCAGTGGGCCGGACTTGGGTTTGAAGCTAGCCTTGGGCACAGAGAGGCTATTTGCCAATGCTCAACCCTTCTAAGCCTCAGCTATGAAATGGGCAAATAGTGTCTATGTCTGAGGTTGTAAGGATCATAGACATGGTGCTAGAGGTTAAGTTTAGGTCTTTATTTTACAGATGAGGAAACTGAGGTCAAATGAGGTGCATACAAAGTGGTTTGAAAATCTTTAAAGCCCAAAAGAAATATTGGCTGTTATTATTAGGTGGCTCTCTTGCCAAATAGTCCTCTTTTATCTCTCCCTCACCACCTGATTTTTTCCCCTTCTTCAACAGCTCAGTCAATTTTAAGCCTCGATGTTCCCCATGAATGGGTTGGGAATGGGGTAAGTGGACAACACTTAGGACCCCGTCGATGTAGTGGATAGAATACTGGACTTGGAATCAGCAAGACTTGACAAGAAATCATGCTTCAGTTGCTTCTTAACTGTGTGACCCTGAGCAAGTCACTTAACCTTTTGTGTGTCAGTTTCCTCATCTGTAAAATGCAAAGGTTGGACCTGATGGCCTCTTAGGTCCCTTCCAACTTCAGAATTAGGATCCTCTGATCTTGTCTCCCCACCAAAGATCCAAAGAAAGATTGAGAAAACGTAAAAACTGGGGGAGATGAATTTTTCCCCCGTAAATGTAATGATGATGATGATAGCTAGCCTTTCTATAGCTTTGGAGGATTGCAGAGCACATTCTGTTTAACATTTCCTTTGATCCTGAACCCCATGAGGCATATGCTATTATTATCACCCTCCCTTTAGACAGGAGAAAACAGAGTCTAAGAGAATATAAGTGACTACTGGCCCGGGATCACGCAGCTGATAAATATCAAAACCAGGATTTTAACCCAGCTTTTCCAATCCAGACTCTGTCCCCTGTGCCCCACTATCTCAAATGAGTCCAATTAGGGAGCTGGGGTAGGGCTTAAAACAACTGCCCCGTGCAGGGCTAGAAGGCCTCACTCTTGGGCCCCTGCTTTCTTCCCGGACCTGCATTCCCATGACCAGCACTTTCACTGATGGGTTCAGTGGTGGGCCTGAAGCCAGAGACCCTGCAGGCCTGACAGATTTGGTCTCCAAAGGGAATGGTCCATTTTTTATGTACTTAGCACAAGGCCAAGAACTGGCTAATTATGTCCTAAGATCTCACCTTCATAAATTTGGTATCAGATTTGTAAATTTCATGGACTGGCTCATTTTCTTTTGTCTAGGGTTGCCAGGAACTCCCCAGTTTCAACAGTATTTGCTGTTGGATGGTGGGGAGGGCCAGCAAGCCCCCTGGAGCCCCTGACTGACTTGCACACATCCATGCACTCCCTTTAAACCCCACATCCACACCTCTTGTGCCCCCACACCTGTACACTCCAAGCCCCCCACAGACAGAAAGGCAGAGAGCACCAAGTGGGGGGAGGTGGGCTGGGGATGGAGGGGCATCCTTAGGGGCAGCAGGGCTTGCGTCCCACCCTACCGCTCAGCACAGCTGTCCTGGCAGCGGAAGACTGTCATCTTCTTGTAGTCAAAGAAGGATAATCCTCGGAGGGCCCGTCTGCTGGGGTTGTCCAAATAGCAGCCGACGTATTTCGCTGGGGGGAGAAAAAACAGACCCAGCTGAAGATGAACCTTAGTGGGAAAAGAAAACCTGCCAAGAATAATCCTGGCATCCGTATCAGGAGTGCCCAAAGAGAGACAGATTTGGATGGAGAAAGTGAAACCAGCTTTGACTCTGATACCTTGTACTTGGGTACCTGGGGCCTCAGTTTCCTCTTTGGTAAAACAAGAAAATTGGATGAAATGAATTCTAAGACTTTCTCCCACCTTTACATCTAGGCAAGATAGGACAATGGAAAGAGCATTGGTTTTGGAGTCAGAGGAAGTCAGAAAACTGCGGTTCATTCTCCTACTTTCTGTCTGTGTGACCTTGGACAAATCACTTCGTTTTCCTGGGTTCTTCATCTGTCCAATGAGAGGGCTGAATTATATGGACTCTGGGGACCCTCTGAGGTAAAAATCTCTGGATCTTCATTTTTACCATGATGCCATCTCCTCCAACCAGTTAAGAAACCCAAGATCAGAAGTAAGAGGCTAGGGGTGGTATCTTGGCAGGTGCTTTGCTCTCTGCAAGTGGGCAGAATGGGCAGGAGTGGGTAGAAAGGAGAGAAGCTTTAGACGTGGGATCAGAATGAATGAAGTCCTCCTACCTTGGTGTTCAAGCACAGGCTAGATAAACGTTTGTCAAGTAGGTCGTTTTGGGAATTCCTTTCAGGTACTTTCCTGCATCATAGGTTTGACCATATCACTCCCTTTCTCAATAAATCCCAGTAGCTTCCTATTATCTCTAAGATCAAATATATAAATTCCTCTGTTTGGCACGTAAAGGCCTTCACAACTTGTCCCAAACCTACCTTTCCAGCCTTTTTATACATTACTTCCCTTCATGTTCCCTCCAGTCAAGTCAAACTAGCCTTGTTATTCTTCCCCATACATGAAAGTCCATTTCTAGTTGCCAATGCCTTGAATGCACTCCCTCTTCACCTCTTAGAATTCCTAGCCTTCTTTAAGCTAATGATAGATCTAATTCCCAGTTCAAAAAAACCCCAAAGCAAACCATTTCAGGATGTTTGCTCAGGGCCCAGACTTAGCTCTATCCACAGAAGAAAATATGCAGTCTCAGGCAGTTAGGTGGTGCAGTGAATAGAACACCGGTCCTGGGAGTCAGGAGGACCTGAGTTCAAATCCGAACTCAGATACTTGACACATTTACTAGCTGTGTGACCTTGGGCAAGTCACTTAACCCCAACTACCCTCCAAAAAGCAGAAAGAAAGAAAGAAAGAAAGAAAGAAAGAAAGAAAGAAAGAAAGGAAGGAAGAAAGAAAGAAAGAAAGAAAGAAAGAAAGAAAGAAAATATGTAGTCTCAAATGAGTTCCAGGGAGTAAAATAATAATCTCTCCCTTCCCCAGGACACCTCCCTCCTTGCCACCTTTGTCTACTGCTGGGCCATTCGCTACCAAGCAGCTCTGAGCTTTGGAAGAGGGCTAGGCCTACCCCTCGTAGCACTCTGCTGAAGGAAGAGGTCTCTAGGAAGACTTGCATCTAATCAATTAATCAGTCAGTAAATATTTATTACACTCCTATTATATTACCAGCACTGTTCTAAGAGAGCACTGGCTGGAACCCTGAGCTAAGGAGTCAGCATTCCTGATACTTCTGTGTGGCCAAGGGCAGGTCCCTTCATTTGACTAAGCCTCAGTTTCCCCCTTTGCAAAATGGAGTTAATCATACCTATGCTCACTACCCTCAAGGCTATAATGAGGCTCCTGAGAGAGGGTGGATTACTACTTTATGAGCTTAAAAGCATCATAAAATGTCAGTTACTCGATGGCGTGCTTTGGCTCCCAGAGATGTTTTCTACACAATGTCTAACACATAACTGCTTTTGTTTTTTCTCCAAACATCCTATTATTCTTACTTAACATTTGTGGACAAACAGGGGCCAGTTCCTGCCTCTTGGTCTGATTTTATAGTCCCAACTGGGCTTCCTTTCCTCCTTCTCTCTGATCTTCAGGGGAAAGAAGCATCCATACTGTGGGTCTTTGCAGGCTCACAGGCAAAACCTCACATGGGCTGGTCCCTTCCTTTCATCCCCTGCATCATGGCCCATTGTCTTTCAGGAATCACTCCAGACAGGAACATCAAACATCGCTTGACTGGCAGCCCTGTTCCTCCCAGGGTGCAGGAGACAGACACATTCGGAAACTATTAACCCAGCAAAGCCAAAGAAGTCTGGATTTGAGAGATTTTCCTATCATTGTGGCTCTTCTGTGCCAGACCTGCTCCTGTTTGGGACTAACCCTCTGGCCTCAATTTCTCACCCCTGATCCTTTAAGCAGTGGTATAGTTTGCAAGGATTTATTTAATAATGACATTTTAAAGTACTGAGAACCCAGAGAGCATTGGAGTTGTAACAGACAGAACAGAGAATATCAGGGCTGGGAGGAGCCTTAAAACAGAAAAGAGCAGAGTTGAGTGGGCCTTAGAACATTGGATGTTAAAGTTGAAGACTCTAAGAACACTGAATGATAGTACTGGAAGGGACCTTAGAACACAGAATTCTGAAGAGTTTTATTTCAGATATCTGCATGAAAGGTTATAGAGGAACCTGGCTTTTCCACATATAATTCCAAAATGATCTTAACAAGTCACTAGACTGAGTAATGGCCAAGAAATTAAATAAGAAACTTATAGAAGCTCCTCTTCCAGTCCAGTACATCACAAAATGACAGCCTGAAGCTATGAGCACTAGACAAAGCATCCTGCCAAGAAACCAACTTGAGCTCAGGTGAATTGGCTGGAAGTCCACAGTAGCATGCAGATTGAGGAGACTGGGAGAGGGGAAAGGTGGGAAGAGGCTTGGAGCAGCTGAGAAATGCCCAGGGTAGGGGAGGAGGGGCACCGAGGATAATGGAAAGCCCAAGGAGCCCAGAATGGGGAGGCTCATGACTACATCCTTACCAGAACAGCCAAGGACAGAGCTCTGACTAGGGTCATTGAAGCCTGTCAGTGCTCTGAACACAGGTGAATAAAGAGAGAAGGACTCCAGTGTCGAGACCCCAGGAAATTGAGGTAAGGAAGTGACATGGCTTGAGCACCCTAGCTAAAAGTGCAGGAAGGGGAGGAGCGTGGCCCCCAAAACCAAATCAGGAATTGAGGTTAGAAATATGCCCAAGTGGAAGAACATACCAAACACCATTAAAAGTATCATAGGTCCAGGGACACGCAAGATTAACCCAGAAGGGCGTGACTCCACAGTGATATTACCAGGGCTCCAGAGAAGAAAAAACTTGGTGTGGTCACAAGGACTGTAAGAATATCTGGGGAAAATGAAGCAACAAAAACCAGAATTTTAAATGAAATAGGATCTCTGGAGAAGGTTTGGAATGAGAATGAGTAGCTTAATACAGAAATTAGGAAACTTTGTTGAAGCAATGGACTACCTAAAAATTAGCATAGACTAAGGAGGACTTAACAGTATTATGAGATGGCAACCCTGTGAAATTTTAAAAGAAAATATAAAGATGGAAAAAAATAAGAAAATGTGAAGTATCCAAGATAAAGAAAAAAACTTGGCCTGGCAAGATAGTCAAGAAGAGATAATTTAGTAATCATGAAACTTCCTGAAAACTATGACAGTAGGAAAAGCCTGGATGCTATCTTTCAAGAATTCATAAAAAGGAACTTTGTAGATTTACTAAAACAAAAGGGAAAAGTGAAAAAAAAAAAAGATTCAATAGATTATCTTCTGAAAGAAAACTCAAAATGAAATTCCCAGAAATGTCATAGCTAAAATTCAGAGATTCCAGGTCAAAGAAAAATATTACAAGACTTGTGACTACCTAAGTGCAGAGAAAATCCTGGAATATGATATTCCAAAAGACAAATGATAAAGTTTACAAGCCTGAATAACTTTTCCTACATGACTGAGTATAATCCTAGGGGGAAAGTGGATGTTTAATAGAGTAGAAGACTTTAAGCATTTTTGATGAAAAGAAGAGAACGGAGTTGATACTTCAAATTGTAACCATAAGAGGCAAGAGAGACCTAGCAAAGTAAACACATTCAAGCAATGTATTTGGGGATAAAATAATGATAAACATACATTTTAATAACAGTAGTAGAGACTAGTGTCCTTTCAAAAGTATAAATCCTTCTAGGGCCACAGAGGAGATCAAGTGAGATAAGCAATGGAATTGAATGTGATTTGTTCTGGTAAGAGAGTAAGAAAAAAGTAAGAAAAAAGGAATATTTTAGGGAAAGTATGAGGAAAGGAGTATAACTTCTTATCTTTGCTCATTTGGGTGGGTGAAAAAAATGAATATACAAGCATGGAAGAAGGAATGGGTATCACTTTTATCTGAAGCAGATAAAAAAGATTTTCTTGCTCTCTCTCATGCACCCAAAAGCTGGTTTAGTAATTTGTTTAATTCAGCAGGGAGAAAGGAAAGGAGAGGGAAATAGGAGATAAAGGTTTAAAAGGACGGATAGAATTGGGGAGGGAATAGTCATAAGCAAAACAAACTTTATCTTTAGAAGAAGGATGGTAAAGAGAGATTAAAAGGAAAGACAAAGTGTAAGAACCTGTGATCAAGGTCTTGATAAGGGAAGGAAGAGGTGCAAGTGAAGCAGAAATAGATCTCTTCGATTGTAGATTACTAGTGCTGATCACATTCCTTCTTTTTCACCGCACTCTTTTTTTGTATGGAGGAAATGTATAAAAGGAAATGATAGAAGTAAATACACATTTAAAAATCATAACCATGAATGTGAATGAGATGAACTAAGAAACTGGAAGAGGAAGGCAAAAATGGATTAGAAATCAGACTCTGACAAGATGGTGTTTACAAGAAACACACTTGAAACAAAAAGATTCACACAGAGCTAAGATGAAAGGCTGAGATAGAATTTATTATGCTTCAAATGGACTAAAAAATAAAAAGCATCACAAACACGATCTCAAACAATTGAACAGTAAAAAGAGATATGGTTAAAAGAGATAAAGAGAGAAATTACATTATGATAAAAGGAACCATAGACAATAGAAATAATATCAATGCTTTAATTAGGTAGGGATGTTCTGGTAAGTGTTTAACAACCAGCTCTTTGGGGGGAAAAGTATACATGATACTTTAAAATTTAATCTGCAATATTAGCATTTTCTCAATCACTTTTTAAAGCCTAGACACTCAACAAATTAATAAATGAAGCCCAGATTTGTTGATTTGTGAGGTATAAAAATTTATACTGGTAATTAACAATCATCTTTCTCAAGTTCAAAATGGTTCCAGAAATCCCTGAAAATAGGTCAAGAATGACATAGCATCTAGTTACTTAATGGGTTTAATCAAATGATAGGGAGAAATAGACTCCAAATCTACAATAATTGGAGATTTCTATGCACCCCTCTCAGATAGACAAATCTAAGGAAAAAAGATAAACAAAAAAGATGATAAAACCTTGATAGAACTTTAGAAAAGTTAGCTATGATAGATACCTGGCCACTGCTGAATGGAAATCAAAAGTAACATACATATTTCTCAGCTGGCATGGCACCTTGAAACACTGGCCAGCATAAAATCCTCATTAACAAATACAGAAAAGCAGAACTATTAAACTCACTTTTATTGACCATTACAGTAAAATGTAATTAATAAAGGGCCTTTGAAGAAATGATTCAAACTTACATAAAGGCCAACTTACTTAATCATGAAGACCTGATGTGTCAACAAACAAATCACAGAAATAATAGATAATTTCATGAAAGAAAACAATAACGATGAAACAATATATTAAAAGTTTTGGCATCCAGTCAAATAGGTTCTTAGGGGAAAATTTATATTGTTAAATACTTCACTCACAAAAGAGATCAATGAACTGAGCATGCAACAGAAAAAAAATAAAAACTAGAAAAGTTACAAAATCCAACTAACCACGAGAATAGAACCTTGAAAATCAGAGACTAATGAACCTGAAACAAAAAATAATTGAAGTAATAAAACTAGAAGCTGTTTTTAAAAACTTACAAAATAGAGAAACCATTATCTAATCTGCTTTTTTAAAAAAGAAGAAGGAAAACCAAATTACCAGTAACAAAATTTAAAAAGGAGAATTTACAACAAATGAAGAGGAAATAAAGGAAATTACTAGAAACTCTTTTGCTCAATTATGTGTTAACAACATCAATAACTTTAACAAAATGGCTGAATGTTTACAAAAGCATAAAGTACCCAGAGAGAACAAGAAATAAAGAATTTAAACAACACAGTATTAGGAAAAGAAATAAAACACGTCATAAATGATATCCCCAAAGGGGGAAAAACCCAGGAACAGATGGATTTACAAATGAATTCTAATAAACATTCAAAGAAAAACTAATTCCAATATTACATACATTGTTTACAAAAATAGACAAAGAAAACATTCAACCAAATTCCTGATCTTGATAGCTAAGCCAAAGAAAATCAAAGAGAAAGAAAGCAAATATACCAACTAGCCACAAGAACCCCAAGTAACCACAAATGTACTGATGCAAAAACACTGAATAAAATATTATCCAAGAGACCACAGCAGCATATATAAAAGATTATACAAAATGATCAGACTCAATTTATACCGGGAATGCAGGTTTGGTTCAACATTAAGAAAACCATAAACATGAGACCATATTAATAACAAAACAAAAATCATATGCAGAAAAAGCTTTTGAAAAAATAGAAGTCATTTCTGTTGAAAACATCAAAAAACATTGGAATAACTAAATCTTTCCTCAATATAATGAATACTATCTAACTAAAACCAAGAACTAGCATTTTTGTAATAGAAAAACAGTAGAGACTTTTCCGAAGAGACAGGGAATAACGATATATGTTCATTATTACCTCTATTATTTTATATAGTTCTAGAAATGCTATTTATAGCAACAAGAAAAGAAAAAAATTGAAGGAATAAGTGTAAACAAAGAAGAAATAAAATGATCATTTTTTGCAAATGATGTGGCACACATTGAGTACCCTAGAGACAAAATTAAAAACTGACAGAAACTATAACTTCGTCAAAGTAGCACATAAAAAATAAACCCACACAAAATTATTAACAATTTTTTGCATATTACCAAAAAAAACCTCCTCAAGAAAATATAGAGAAATTCCATTCTAAATAATTATATTGCATATAAAATAGTTGGTTGTCTTTGAATATATGAATACAACTACAAAACATTTTCTACAGAAATAAAGGCAAATGTAAATTACTGAATGCATATTAATTGTTCATGGTTAGGCAAACCAATGTTATAAAAATGACAATACTATCTAAAGTAATTTCTTTATTTGGTACCATAACAATCAATCTACTGATGAGTTACTTCTTAGAGAAAAATAGTAATTCAATTCATATGGAGGAATTAATGATACAGAATTTCAAGGGAAACAAAAGAAGAGGGTGGAAAGGAAGAGGAGGGACCTTGAAGTACCAAATCTTAAACTATATTATAAAGCAGTAATCAACAAAAGGGGTCAGATTAGTTATACCAAGTCCAGAAATGAAAGAACACAATTGCATAATATTTGATACATCAAATGTCCCCAACTACTAGAATTAGGACTCTACTAGACAAAAGCTGCTAGTAAGAATGAAAAGCATTCTGTTGGAAATTAGGTTTAGACCAACATCTCATACCCCATACTTCAATAAACTCCAGATAAATATATGACTAGAAGTAAAAGGTCATAAACAAATTAGAGAAGTAAGGGGGTTGATCACTTTTGCATTGATGGATAGGGGAAGAAATCTGAACCATATGAAGAAAAAATAAGATCACAACAGATAAAATAAAAAATTGATAATACTTTGCACAAATAAAATAAATGCAGCTAAAATTAGAAGGGAAATAATTGACTAGGAAAAATCTTTCGGACAAATTTCTCTGATAAAGGTCTGAAATCTAAGACAATAGATAAGTCATTTTAGGATATGAACATTCTTAAAAGAGCATAATTCTCAAAAGAAGATAAACAAGTGGTTAACAACCATATGAAAATAATTCCCTAAATTACACTAAGAGAAATGTAAATCAAAATGACTCTAAGACTCTACCTGTGTCAGATTGACACAGATGACAAAAAAGGAAAATTACAATTGGTGAAATGTCTATTAGAAAGCAGGCAAAACAGTGCAGTGTTGGTGAGGCTAGGATGTAGCTCAAACATTCTGAGAAGCAATTTGGAACTATACACTAAAAAGTCACCAAACTACACATGCTCTATATACTAAACATATACCACTACTAAGCATATGACTCCTAAGCATATACCACCTTTTCCCTCAAAAGGGATAAAAGAATAAAAAGTTATATGTGTGAAGATAGATAGATAGATAGATAGATAGATAGATAGATAGATAGATAAATAGATAGATGGATGGATGGATGGATGGATGGATAGATAGATAGATAGATAGATAGATAGATAGATAGATAGATAGACAGATACATAGATAGATACATAGATAGAATGAATTTCTTTTTTTTGGTAATTGTAAGGAAATTAAAGGGATGTCCATCAATTAGGGAATAGCTGAATAAATTAGAGTATATTAATATATTGTAATAGTATTATACCATAAGAAATAATGAAAATGAAGAATTCAAAGAAGCCTGATAAGACTGGTAAGAACTGATGCATAGTGAAATGAGTAGAACTAAGGGAACAAATATATAATGACTATAATATTATAAATGTTCTGAAATTTCTATCCCAACACCTAAATATATTGACAGGTCAGATCCTCAAAACAGGTCCTAGGCAGCTGGTGGCAAGTGCACAGAATGCTAGGTCTGGAGTTAGGAAAACCTGAGTTCAAATCCAGCCCTGCACATGTACCAGCTGTGTGACTCTGGACAAGTTCTTCAACCTCTGCTTGTCTCAGGGGTAATAATAGCACCTACCTGGAAGAGTTGTGAAGATAAACTGAGATAATATTTGCAAAAAGTGCTTAGCTCAATGCCTGGCACATAGTAGGTGCTATATACATTATCATTCCCTTCCCCTTCCCACAATGTGTCTATCATGTCCACTTAGGGGTCTTAAAAGGTACCTCTGAGGGCTTATTTTTTCTGGTGCTTTAGTTCTTGAGCCCCCACCAGTGTGTTTCCCAACATGATTAGCAGTTGAGAATCATTTAGTCATCTAGACTTAAATAGCTATTAGAAAGGGATATTTACTAAAGTGATATAGTTGATATTCCCCCAAAGTGTGTACAATACATTACACACATAAGCACAGAGTCAGGGGAAAGGAGAAATCACGGCTCTCATTTGTTCAAAGTACTTTTCTCCCTTTCGTAAGGCACTCCTTGTGTGTAATGTATGTAGATTCACTGTTGAACTCTCTGGACCTGTGAGTCTGTGTCTGACCTGTCAATCATTTCAGAGATGCTGCAAAGACACCTCTAGGAAGACAAATCCTTCAGACCTCTGAAACTTGAAACATCTTCCTCTGGCAGAAGAAGGGGTAGAGTGAGAAGGAAAGAGCAAAGCCAAAGTGATCTATCTTTCTCTTTCCCCTCTCCACCCCTCCCATCCCACCAAAGTCACTCCTTTAGGGTAGAGTAATGGGAATGCATTCTATCATTTCACTGCTTGCTGGAATCTAGATCTAAGCCAGATGCTCAAATCATTTGGGTTCTGAACTGGTCTTCTATTTTATATATGACCCATAGGGCATGATTAAGTTTCCTCAGAGAATTGGAAAATTGTTAATTCCACTACAAGTCATCCAAGGTCATTTACAACCTGATCTAAAGTATTTGATTGGCTGATTATGTATCAGGATACCTTATTGGTTACTTTAGGTGGGGTGGGGGTAATTTGTATGATTTATTCAGACAACCCTCCCCTTGCATTAAGTAAAATCAAAGTTGGAAGACTAAAGAAATGATTGATGTTATGACCAACTCCAACTCTTGAGATCTGATGATGAAGCATTTCCCCACTTCTTAGAGGGGTACAGGATGAGACATACATTTTAGGACCTGATCAATGTATGGATTTGCCTTGCTTGGCTATACTAGCTTTTTAAAAGGGAAGTGAAGGAAGAAGAATGACGGGTGGGGAGAGAGGGGCAATTTGTAATGGTGATGCCAAAAAAAGGAAGAAAGAAAAGTGTCAATGAAGCATTTTTTTAAAATGCACAGAAGTGATCAGAAGGAGATTCAGAAGGCAACACAGTCGGATGAGATAGCTTTGGAACTAATTGCTGAATTGAGCACATACATTTAAAAAAAACAAGCAGTACATAATGAGTCTCATGGTTTCATATTCAATTCTCTTTTTCTGTTCTTCTTTTATATATGGAAACATTTGTGTTTGGTGATGTTTATCAAGCTCTGAATAAAAGGATTTTTTTAAGTTGTAAAAAGAGGAACCCCTCTCTCCAAAGAATATCAGAACTAGGAAGGACCTTAGAACTTAGAATGTCAGATCTGGGAAAGGCTTTAGAGAGCTGGAAGGGACCTGAAAACAAATGACAGAGAATATTGGGACATAGAAAGTTTGGGCTGGAAAGACTAGAATGTTGGCATTCGCAGGATCCTTAGAAAGCAGAATACAGTGTATTAGGCCTGAAAGGGAACTTAGAACATGGAATGTCAGAGTTGGAAGGGACCTTAGTCAATAAAATGATGATTTTTAGAGTAGGAGGGAGACATAGAACAGAAAATGTCACAACTGGAAGAGTCAGCATATCAGATTGGGATAGAATCGTAGCATGTAAATGACATCGAATGTTAAAACATACAAAGTGCTAGAAGGATTCTCATAGAATGTTGGGGTGCAAAGAGAGCTGGGGCTAAACCTGTGATTCATTGGTATGAGGAACTCCCAGGTGAGGAAACTCCCTATACCAATATCTGCAATTATAGGCAGAGAGAATTGCCTAAAGTATCAAGGGGTTAAGTGCCCTGCCCTGGGTCACACAAGCTGGTGTGTTTCACAGGAATCAATGGGCTTTTAGGAAATGGAACACAAAATATGAAAAGTGGAAGGACAAAGAATGTCAGAGGAGAAAGAGAGAGAGAGAGAGAAGGGGGAGAGAAGAGAGAAACAGAGAGACAGAGAGAGAAGGGGGAGAAAGGGAGATACAGAGAGGGGGAGAGGAAAGAAATGGAGAGAATGAGACTCAGAGAAAGAAGAGAGACAGAGAGAGAGAGAGCACACTTAGAACATAGAACACAGAATCTTAGAACTAGAAGAGACCTTAGAACATAGAAGAGATTTCCAAAAATGAAAGAGGCCTCAGAATCCCCATATAGAACTCATCCTCTCGTTCTATAGAGGAAGAAAGCAAAGCTGAGAGAGGGTTGGCTACAAATGAAAAGAAAGAAAAATAGTCAGCCATTCTGACACTTTTTAGAGAGTAGCATCATTGATTAAAACAAAACAAAAGCTGGTCTCAGCAATTGCTTGCCAAATGCTGGTCCGTTGGTGACTAGGAAAGACTTGCTGAAGCTTGCACGGTGGATCAGCGGCAAAGCAAAGACTAAAGCTCCTGCCTCTGCTTCCTGGCTTCCCTCAATTCCTCTCAAATCCTCCCTTCTACAGGAAGCCTTTTCCAATCCCCGTTAATTCCCGTGCCTTAGCTCAGCTGAGTCTCCAGTTTGTCCTGCCTCTATCTCGTTTGTACACAGTTGTTCAAATGTTGTGACTCCCATTAGACAGTGAACTCCTTGAGGGCAGGGCCTCTTCCTTGTCTTTCTTTGATTCCCCAGCGCTTAGCACAGGGCCCTGCACATAGTGGGTACTTAATAATTTTAGTGAGTTGATTTATTGACCCTGAATCAGGAGCTGTCAAGGCTTGATACAGCTTGCTTGATACAGCCAGCCCCCAGTCTGGCTTTTTCTACCCTCTGAGATCTCTTTCCATCCCTGTACTGCTATACAATTTGGAAACCCTCTGAAGGTTCATGACTGCCTGCCTTCGCGGATTCTAGTTTCTACTCAAAGTGGAAAGCCAACCTTGGTAAGTCGATGCTCGGGGATCCCCTCTCTTTTACTCAGAGACATCAGCCTCTGATTTGGCCAGACAGGAGGCTAAGAAAGGCCAAGAGTTCGGGGCACTTCATCTCAGGAACGATTTGTGCCTGGACTGTTTGAACTCTTTCCTCAGGGTTCCCTTGCCTCCAGTCTCCTTTCTTTTCCAGCTGCCAAAATCATATTCCTAAGCCTTGAGTCTGATGGTTGTCACTCCTAGATCACCAATCTCCAGCAGTTCCTTTGCCTCGAAGAGAAACTATGGGGGGCGGTTAGGTGGCACAGTGAATAGAGCACCAGCCCTGGAGTCAGGAGGACCTGAGTTCAAATCTGGCCTCAGACACTTGACACACTTATTAGCCATGTGACCTTGGGCAAGTCACTTAACCCCAATTGCCCTGCCTTCCCCCCTCCAAAAAGCAAAAAAAAAAAATTTTTTTTAAAAAAGACACTATGGTCTAGAATTTAAGACCTTCTAAAATCTGTCTCCTTTCTCTCTTTCCAGTCTGATCTGGCGCTGCTCACTTGCACCTATTCTATGGTCCAGACAAACTCACTTGCTGGCAATTGAGGAAGCAGGCATGGTGTCCTAGAGACTCTTGTTATATTTGGGGTCAGAGGATCTTAATTAGAATCCCACCTCCAGCAAGTCACTTAAACCTTCTGGGCCTCAGGTTTCACGTCCATAAGAAGGAGAGGCTTGGTCTACTGGCTGTCCTCCCAGTTTGGAATGGTCTCCCTTCCTCATCTCTACCTTTTAGTCTCCCTGATTTCCTTCAAAATTAATTTCCAATTCTACCCTCTGTTGGAGGCCCTTCCTCACCCCTCAGCTGCTAACGTTTTCCTCTTTCAGAATAACTACCGTCTCCTCTGTAAGCATCTGGAGTATGCCGAGTTATTCAAATGCTGTTTCCTGTAAGCTCCTTGAGGACAGGGCTCGTGTGGTGGTTTTTGTCCCTGTAATGCCTAGGACCAGGCATTATATCTTAAACACAGTTAAGACGTCTATTGGATGGAATTGAAATGGAATTTATAATTACAAAATATTTTATATATTATCAAATGAACTCAAGTGTTATTTAAATGTTAGCCATTATTGTAATATTGCTGTAATACAGTTAGCCCTTCCACATCACGACTTTCCAGATTGTGATTTCAATATATTGTGGGTCAGCATAAGACATTAAATTTGAATTTGGGGGGAGTTTTACAGAAGTCTCAGATGACACAGAGCCTATGACCAAATACTTATAATCAGGTGCTATAAACACCCCATAAAAGAAAAAGAAAAATTCAGATTTCTTTTCTGATAGGGAACGCCAAAAATTTTTATGCAGATTTTCTGGATGGGAGGAAGGAGGGTAAGAAGGAGTGGGGAGGAATGGCAGCACCATGTCCCTAGCCTCCATGATATGGAAGAGATAACGGCATATTATTAATATATGAATTAATAATATAAGAATTGCTGTATTAATAATATATAATAATTAATATAATGGCCTAATATATTGTGAGGGCAGCTAGGTGGCGCCGTTGTGCATAGAGTGCTGGGCCCGGAGTCAGGAAGACTCATCTTCTGGAGTTCAAATCTGATCTCCGACATTTACTAGCTGTGTGACCCTAGGCAAGTCACTTCACTCTGCCTCAGTTTCCTCATCTGTAAAATGAGCTGGAGAAGGAAATGGCCAAGAAAACTCCATATGGAGGTTGTGAAGAGTCAGATACAACTGAAAAGAACTCAACTATTATTATGATTATGACTATTTAGGAAAATAGGATGTGGAGCCGGAAGGAATTTTGGTGATCACTTGGCTCAACTCCTTTACTTTACAGAGGCCTAGATACGAGAACCAAGTAGCTGGTTGGGTAGCTTGGTAATTGGGAGTGGTGGAGAGACAGGATTAGAACCCAGGCCCTCAATCCCCCTCTCTTCACTGCTATTTAAACTCTCTTTTCCAGCACAGGACCTCCACCCCCTACCTGTAAGTGATGGCAAACATTTGCACACATCTGGGAGACAGGGAGCTCTGGCCAGGGGAAAGGCTTGTGCCAACGCACCGGAGTTAGAATAACAGCAGAGCAGAGCCAAACACGATTAGCCACCTGGCCGCATTGTCAGGAGCACCTAGCTCCAGCCCAGTGGTCAGCAGTGAGCCGGCCAGAGCCCTGCAGAAGCCCTTGTGGAGGCTGGCACCTGAACCTTCCCGGGCTTAGAGTTTCTTAGGAGGAGGGGAACGATGCCGCAGTAAATGGACAAAAGGACGATATCATGTATGGAGACTTTAGGGACGCAGCAGCTGTGAATGTCACAGTCTGATAGCTCAGCCACCAGCGAATCGCCTGAGCAGCTTAAAGTCCTGAAATAGCCAAAGAAACTGGGCTGTCGATTCACTTACTGGGCTGTCGATTCACTTACTACGCCAGAAGCTGGGAGCCGGGTTCTGATGGGGGCTCGGTCATGCTGTGTCACACTGGGCCTCAGTTAACCCATCTGTAAGATGGGCTGGATGATCTCTAGGGCCTTTGTATCTCTGACTTCTTCTGGTCTCAGGTCTCCTCCAGCTTGGACATTTTCAGTTCAATGGTGCCTTCTGGCACTAACGCTTTCTGTTAGAAAGATCCTCCCAGCTCTGACATTAATATCAATAATAATACTGAGCATTTATTAAGTGCTTTGATTTGGGGAAGACTCCTCTACCCTCACAATCACCCTGGAGGCAGGAGCTGTTCTCATCCCCATCTTAATGATGAGGACACTGAGGCAGACAGAGGGAGGGCTCAGGCTGACGCAGCTGGTATCTGAGGCAGGGTTGGGGGTTCTTGGTTCTGTTGTCCTTTCTGGCTCTGATTTCTAAGGCCCAAGGGCCTCCCCAGCTCTGTTCCCTTCCCAGATACCAGTTACTTGGCAGTCCTCAGGACTGAGGCTCCTCCCAGCTCTGACCTTCACCTCCTGGCTCTGACGCGCAGCACCATGCACTGAGTTAGAAGGAAGATGTGCAAGAAACAGTCAAGGGGGTCTGGAGAGCTAGGTAAAAGGGGAAGGGGGCATTTAGTAAGCACCTACTGTATGCCGGGCACTGTGTCAAGTACTGTACAGATGTTACTGAAAGATAGAAAACAGTAAGTTACCCATGCCAAAACCACAGGGAGGGCCTCAGAACAGTGGATGTCAGAACTGGGAGGAGCCTTAGAATAGGGGATGTCAGAGCTGAGAAGGGCCTTAGAACGGGGGATGTCAGAGCTGGGAGGGGCCTGAGAACAGGGGATGTCAGGGCTGGGAGGGACCTTAGAACAGAGGATGTCAGGGCTGGGAGGGGCCTGAGAACAGGGGATGGCAGGGCTGGGAGGGGCCTTAGAACAGAGGATGTCAGGGCTGGGAGGGGCCTGAGAACAGGGGAAGTCAGGGCTGAGAGGGGCCTGAGAACAGAGGATGTCAGGGCTGGGAGGGGCTTTAGAACAGGGGATGTCAGGGCTGGGAGGGGCCTGAGAACAGGGGAAGTCAGGGCTGGGAGGGGCCTGAGAACAGAGGATGTCAAAGTTGGGAGGGGTCTTAAGAATCATCAAATCTAACTTAACTTACAGAAGGGAACATTGAGGCTAAGGCAGCATGTTTAGTCAGTGACAAAGATGGCATCAGAACCCTGAAGTCCTGAGTCCTTCCTTCACTCCGTTCTGCCCCCTCCTCCCAAATCCAACTGAACAGAGGTAGGTACCCTTCTTAAAGACTGAGGAGGCAACATGGTAAAGGGTTAAGCTGGGTTTGCAATCAAGGGACCTGTGTTCAAATTCTAACCCACTCCCTGTGCCACCTTATGCAAATGACTACCAGTCTTTGAGCCTCTGTTTCTTCCTTGGTTGACCATCATCCATGATCCGCTCCAGTTCCTGATCCTGTGGAATCCATCCGACTTTTCTCTCTGGCCCTACCTAGCAGAGCTGGGCGAGGACCAGCTGTCTGTACCAGCTTAATGCCTCTTCCTAATTAAGACTTTCTCTTTCTGGAGGGTCGAGAAGGAAAAGAGAATGATTGAGAGAAATGTCAGGCCAATGCCTCTACCCACTCCATAGTCATAGCTCATTGCTTCCAATTATTTTCAGCATAACTTGGCATTTCCACCATGCTGAGCAGGTTTCAGGTCAGCTCATCCTGTCCATGATAAATCTGACTGATATGGGACCTCTTTAGTCATTTTCCCCGGGCCAATGACTGATGTGTGTTCTCCTCAGAATGAAACTCTTGACATATGTAGACTTCAACACATCTGAATGGCGTCTGGAACATCATAGGAAAGGAGAGAGACTTAGCCAGAAATAAAGCCGGAACCCAATCAGAATGGGAGGAGGCCTACCACACACTGCCTGACATCTATTAACAATGGACGTGGGATTCCAAGATTTAAATGGAATAGATGGTCTGCCTCAGAATCTATTCCGGGTGCCATATTGTAGGAAGGATAATGGTCAACTGGAGAGACTCCAGAGGAGGGAGACCAGGTCGGTGAAGGATTTGGGTATTTCATTATGACCTGGAGAAGAGAAGGCAGGACAAGGACTTGTCATGTTCAAAAGTAAGTCCAAGGTCAAGAAGCTACAGGTCAGCATGGCAAGAATAAGCAAGTGCCTGAGGTAAAGACAAACCAGGGCCAACAGTTCAGAAGGTCAAGTGATTCAAAGATAGAAGCCTTCATGAGCTGGGGGGCACCTAGAGTAGTAGACTTAGAGATGGAAAGAAACTCAGAGGCCATTGAGTGCAGCCCACTCCCTTTACAGATGAGGAAACTGAGCACTGAGGGGTTAGGGGACTTCTTCAAGGTCACACAAGTAGTTGATGGCAGCAGAAGGGTATGTACTCATTCTGACTCCAAAGTCAGTGATACTCTTTCTACTGTAATCTGCTGCCTGTCTAAGTTTTAAGATGTGAGTGCATGGAGACAGAGAAAATAGCTGTATTTGGGTAAGCAAAGTCATTGCTAGTGTAGGTAGGGGTCTTGGTATTTCTTAGGATCTAAAGTGAGAAGGAATCATCTGGTCCCACTTTCTTATTTTACAAAGGAGGAAATAAGGGTTTGCAACTTTCTCAAGCTCAGGGAGCTGTGTTTGTATGGAATAGATGAGGTGGGCGGAGGGAGGAGTCTGAAGATACAAAGAGAGTCCATCACATTTTTGGAAATGTTTCTGCCTATGACCTGTTCCATGAATCAGAAGACTTGGGTTTGAATTCCAGTTCTGCCCTTGTATAACCTGGTGAGGGCTTGAACTTCTCTTTTGGGTAGCCGAGAAGACCCATTGAGGTAGATGGGCACGAAAGCTTTGAAAATTGTAAAGCACAACAGATGATGTTACTCCCCTGCTCAGTAAGCTTCTATAGCTCCCTCTGTGATGAAATACAACTCCTCTGTTCAGCATGTAACGTCAACACAACAGCCTGCTACTAGCCTGTCTTTCTAGACTAATTTTACGTTTCTCTCTTTCATGCACTCTATGGCCCAACCAAACGGTCTTTGGATCCTTTTGTACACATCATTCTACCTCCTTAGGACAGATGGTCTGTCACTCATACCCAAGATTCTCTCCATCCTTGTGACATCACCCCTAGGAATCCAGACTTCCTTTTGAAGCTCAGCCCAAGGGGCTTGAATCTCCCAAGTTTTCAAAGCTCTTTCCCCAAATTTTGTATCTAATTTGAACATGCTCCCCTCTTGTAAATCTCCCCTTCCCCAATGACATGTAAGCTTAAATTAAATGTTTATTTTTGTATTTCCAGAACCTAGCCCCATGCCTGGCACATGATAGGTGTCTAATAAATACTTCTTAAATGTAACGGAATTGAATATTTGCTCAATTTCAATATCTCCATGCCCCAAGCTACCCTCTGCCAAGTGAGCTGTAGTCACATGGATCTTCTTAGGGGAGATGTTGAGATTTCTTGATCTCTTATAGGAAAAACAATTCTGGCAAAGGCCATCCTTCCTTCTATGGCTTATAGTGGACATGGAAAACTCCATTTCCCTCTTCTTGATCCAAGCCTCCTCTTTTGGTCATGCTAGAATGGTTACCTAAGGGGTGTGACCTCTAAACAAATAAATAGGACCTGGATTCTTGCCCTGGTGGCATTTTCCTGACTGTCGATGCTGCCTTGGCTTCCTCTGAAAGAACGGCTTGGTTCTCCACTGGGGGCACATGCTGTTTAATTGCTAGGTTGATGAAGAGCATGATTAAGGAATTTCTCCAGGCCGGGATGGTGTGTGGAGCGAATAGCATCTTCCTGGTCTCTCCTTATCTTGTCTCCCTGTGGTGCCCAGCACAACCCCAGGCGCCTCTCCTGCAGAGGACCCCCATTCTCCCTGGCACCCTGGGATCCAAAGTTTTCCCCACTTAAAGGCTGCTGAAGGCTGTTAAGCTATTAAGTAGACCCTGCTCCCCTCTGGGGTGGGGCTAGTGGGGTGAAAACCAAGTGTATGCTGCATCAAGTCAGGAATTCATCTCATTATGACTCACATTAATCGAATATGTTGGTTTCGGTTGCTGAGCTCTGAATAAGTTAATCAAGGACAGATTGGATTGATGCCTCCTGGTTCTATAGGCAGCCCTGCTGTGTGGGTGGGGGCAGGGTTTCCTGTTTCCTTTTCTTTCTTGTCTCTTGATTCTCCAGACATTGTTGCCTAGTGGATAGAGTGCTGGATTTGAGCTCAGAAGAACCCATAGAATTTGAGAGTTTGCAGAGACTTCAGCAAATCATACCCCAAAGGAAACTCCACTTTAACATCTTGCCATCAGGGGTGATCTAGCCTCTTGTTTGAAGACCTCCACTGATGGAGAGCTCACTACCTCCCTAGGCAGGTCCCACGGTTAGGGAGTTTTTTTCTGACACCACGTTCACCTCTTAATGCTTCCATCCATAGGAACCACCACAATTAGTCTTGCCCTCAGGGTCAAGTAGAACAAATCTAATGCCTCTTTTACAGGACAGCCTCTCAAATACCTGAAGGCAGCCACTGTGCTCCCTCCCAGTCATCTCTTCTCCAGATTAAAAATGCCCAGTTCCTCCAACTTGTCTTAATAGAACACAGACACAAGGCACTCCACCTGGTTGCCTTCCTCCAGACACTCTCGGGGTTATCTGTGTCCTACTTAAACCATGGAGCCCCAAGCTAGTCCTACTAAAGATGAGCTCTGAGGAGGGCCAAGCCCAGGGGGACTATTGGCTCCCAATTCTTGGAAATTCTAACTTAATGCAGCCCAGGATCACATGGATAAACTTAGAAGATCTGGTCTTAGATCTGGTCTTTGATATTTACTAGCTGAGTGATCATGAACAGTTCCTTGGATATCCCTTACCCTCAATTTCCTCATCTCTAAAATGGGGCAAATAATTGCTTCTACCTCATAGGATTATTCTGAGGCTCCAGTGAGATTTATGTGAAGAAATTTGAAAGCTGTAAAGCACTGTAGAAATGTCAATTATTACTTTTCCTCCCTTTCCTCTCTTTTTTTCTTCCTTCCCTCCCTTTCTCCCTTCCTTCCTTCCTCTCCCTCCTTCCCTTCCTTCTCTTCTTCCCATCTTCTCTCCTCTTTTTTCTTCTTCTTTCCTTTCCTCCTCCCTCCCCCTTCCTCCCTCCTTTCCTTCCTTCCTTCCTTCTCTCCTTCCTTCTTTCTGTCCTTTCCTTCTTTCTCTCCCTTTCTCTCTTCCTTTTTTCCTTCTAAATGGAGAGGGAGACCCATAAATACTCATTAATGTGTTTGGTAAGGTGCTTTGTAAACCAAAAGGAAGGACGGAAGAAGGGAACCCACATTTATTAAGTGACTGTTTTGTGCCAAGCCTTGTGTGAAGCAGTTTATGAACATTATCTCCTTAAAAAGGTGAAAGTAAGAGAAATTATAATTGTTAGCATCCTGGAACCTAGAGCTGAAAGGAAATTTGGAGGTCTAGACCCACCCCACCCCACCCCCAGTCCAACTACCTGACTTGGCAGAGGAAGCCCCTGAAACTCAGAGGCAGGAAATCATTTGCCAGAGGTCTTCTCATGAGAAAGTACCTGGAGTTGGGATTCCAAGCCTTCAGCCCTGGGCTCCAGGATCTCTCTGCTCTACCTCTTCTAATGTTTAAGCACCCACACTCTGTCCACCACATGGTCCTCCCCTCCCTGCTGCCCAGTCTGGAGTTAGAAAGACAATTTCCCTTCTGAAAGGCTTGGCCTTCCTGCTTCAGATCCCTGGGGACTTTTCAGAAGAGGCTAGCCAGAGCCCATGGCTGCCAACACAGCTCAGAGCTATGCAGACAGTGGGAGAGAATGTGGGACGTGACCTTCACCTGCAGTTTTTTATCTCTCCTCACAACAAAGTCCTCCTTGCTCATCCACCCAGCCTCCCTCACTAAGAGTTAGAAACCATTTTCCCAGAGGTTAATAGCAGTGGACGTGGTACATATGGCTCAAAATGAGAACTCTGGAGGTTTTTTTGCAGTGACTGACAGTTTATTCTCACTAACCATCTGGTTGAGATTCGGGAAATGTCAATTCTAATTAATCTAATGAATTGCAGCCATTAATACTGTTTTCCAGTGGGTGCTCTGGGCAGAACTGGGCAGGACAAGATGGGGCAAGGTTGGGCCCTGAAGCTGGAGAAGGTACTGGAAACTGGGGTTTGCTCTTGGCACCAAGTCCATGATCACTGGGGTCAGGAGGAAGCTGACACCTTCTCATTAAGCACCAGGTAAGCTGGTCAGTCCAATGTACAAATGTCCAGTTTGTGGTCTTTATCCTTGGTTGACCCAAAAAACTTGACCCTGTTCCAGGGTTAAATGATGAATGCTTTAGATTGGCTATCTGTCTCACAAATGTGGGCTGTCCATGGAAAGGGGACCAGGAGAAAGAGTGAAGATGGCTCAGGGTAGCCGTTCTCAATTGCTGGTGGGAGTAAAACAAAGAGTCTCAAATTGAATTGCTGGCACTGAGTCATCTCCATGTATGAAAGAAGGGTGGGGTGGCCCATTGACTTGAGATCAGAAAGTATCAATGGGAAACTGACAGGCGATTCCTGGATGGGCATAATTTTCCAAGCCAGTCAGAGAAGACTCCCCAACAGGTCACTAAAGCCAGGTGTTTATGTCACTGAGTTCCATTTAATCAACATGGACCACTGGGCTCCTTCATCCCATACCTAACATGGTATTCTGTGCAATGAGACCTTCATAATTGCTCCCTCGTGCCCAGGACATTATGATTTATGGTTTTCATTTCTCTCGTCTCAATTTTCAAAACAGGGTAGGGATCAGAGGTTTGGGAGCTGGAGAGGGCCATGGAGATCATTTTTCCAATCCTCATATTTTATAGAGGAGGGAACTAAGGCTAAGAGAAGGGTATTAAGATCATTTATTTTTGTTTTCCTGTCTCCACTGTGGTGCCTAACACACAGGTGGTAATAATACTAACACTAAAATTAATATTTGGTACTTATATGATGCATGAAGATTTATAAAGCACTTTACAAATATGATCTCATTTGATTCTCACAACAACCTGGACTGTGGGTACTATTATTATCTCTATTTTATAGATTAGGAAATTGAGGAATACAGAGATTCAGTGACTTATCCAGGGTCACACAACTACTAAGTTTTTAAGGCTGGATTTGAACTCAGGTCTTCCTGATTCCAAGTTCAATACTCTGAAATAATAGTCAGGGTTTGAATTTGGGTAATCTGACTCCAAATTCATCACATTTTTCTCGTATAATATGTTGCCTTTGCGTAACTTTAAGCCCCTATGTTGCTTTAATGTGGACTCAGAGCACTCCCTTGCCTTCAGGCATCTACCTTGTTCTTTTTGCTCATTCACTCACTTATTCATTCATTAATTCATTCTCTCATTTGTTTCCTCATTTACTTACTAGTTTGTTCATTCATTTATACATGAATAAACATTTACAGAGACCTTACTCAGTGCAGAGCTCCCTACCTAGTGCTTGGTTGCTGTCCTTGGTTCTTGAAGAGGACCAAAATGACATCACTATGCTAAGAGTCAAGTTTCAGTGTGTCCCACTGGAGCTGATCAGACCAGTTTGAGCCGGGAATGCTCTATCACAGGTCGGGGCACAAAGAGGCCATGTGAACATTGGGGGTGGATTCTCTAAATTTGTGCATCCTACATTTCCTTTGAGCTGTTTCCATTCTGCTTTGCTCACAGAGCACAGCACCTTCTCTGACGGTGGGCACACCACGCTGTGCGGTCCTGTGCCAGTGTCTCCTATGTCACACAGTGGAGTTCTTCAGACAGTTCTTCAGAGAGAATTTGAGAGTGTCCTTGCATTGCTTCTTCTGACCAACATGTGAACTCTTGCTTTGTGTGAGTTCTCCATAAAATAGTCTTTTTGGCAAGTTTATAGTTTACATTAAAACAAAGTGGCCAGCCCATTGGAGTTATGCTCTCCAAAACAGAATAAGGACCTCAGTGTCTGGTACCTTATCCTGCTGGGTGTTTCTCAGAATCTCAGTGAAGGAAGGATAAAGACCTCACCCCTACCCTCATGGAGCAGATAAGATGGAGGCACAAATTATGGTATTAAAAGCAGAGTTTGCTAGCACAGTTAGAAAAGGAGTCCCCTTCTCTAAAGCCTGAAAAGGGGGAGGGAGGACTAGGGCAAAAATTAGTGGTGCAGCCAAGGCAAGGGAGATTGTCAGGCTTTGAGAGGAGGAAAGGTTTGAAAGGTGTGATCAGAGCTGGGGGGTTGAGCCCATGGTTGAAGCAAACTTGGGGCAGCTAGGTGGTGCAGTGAATAGAGCACCGGCCCTGGAGTCGGGGGGACCTGAGTTCAAATCCAGCCTCAGACACTTGACATAAAAACTAACCATGTGACTTTGGGCAAGTCACTTAACCCCACTGCCCTCTAAAAAGCAAAAAAAAAAGAAAAAAAAGAAAAAGAAAGAAAGAAAAATAAATACAGCAAACTTCTGTAGATTCCTGTGACCTCTGGTTCAACTTGGAATAGTTATAGGCACTGAGTGAGATCTTCTCCACGCTTGATTCTTTTTCACTGGCCACCCCCTGCCCCCAGACCCAGAATGCTCTCCACCTTCACTTCTGCCTCTGGGCTTACTTCAAACATGACTCAGATGCCATCTTCTGCAACTGGGCTTTCTTGGTCCCCCTTAATCTTAGCACAATCCTCCAGAGATTATTCCCCAATTTGTCTTGTATATAGCCTGTAGATACATAGTTGTGTGTGTGTGTGGTCTTCCCCCTTAGACAGTGAGAACCTTGAGGGCAGGCACTGGTTTTCCCTTTCTTTTTTATCCCCAGCAATTGTAGATGTTTTTAAATGCTTATCAACTGAGGATACACTCTGATCTATTTGGATCGGGCCAGATCCAGGAGCAGAAAAACAAAACAAAACCTCGGTTCCTTGCAGGTATTAGTGTTTTTCCGGGACCAGTGTCTAGAAGCTACAGGGAAGTAGGTGGGGGGGGGAGGGGAGGCGGGAGGAGGGATAAGGACAAGAAAAGGTAATAGGGGAACCTTCCTCCCAGGGCCAGCCCTCAGCAAAATCATGGCAGTGGTAGAGCTGGTTCTTGGTGTGTCCTCCTCTCAGCCTCCTTGTTTAGAACCATCTCCTCTTTTCCTTCTCCTCTCATTGCATGCCCTTGCCAGACCCTTCTGTCCTCAGTTACTCCTAGTTCTACAACAGGGCTTTGTTTGAGGTGCTATATATCAGATGGGTATGGAAAGGCCAGGACATTGACTGAGGAAGATATCCAGTAAGGGAAAAAGATTGGATTAATCAATCGTCATAAAGCAACCTAGTATGTGCTAGGCATTGCGCTAAGGGCTAAGGATGAAAAGAAAAGCATAAACCAATTCCAGTTCTCAAATAGCCTAATGGGGGAGACAGCACACAAATGACCGTTATGAACAAGATATAGATAAGAAAAAGGGAAGACACTAAGGACTGGGAAAGCCTTCTTGCAGAAGGTGGGACTTTACATGAGACAAGAAGGAAGCCAAGGAAATCCTGAAGTGAGAGGTAGAAGGAAGAGCATTCCAGGTACGGAGACAGGCAGTGAATATGTCCCAAGTTGGGAGATAGAGTGTCTTGTGTGAGGAACAGATCAGAGACTACTTAGAGTACATGTGAGAAAAAAAAGACCATAAAGGTGAGAAGGGGCTTTATGAAGGACTTTGAAAGGCAAAAAAAGGATTGTCTTTTTGATTTTGAATGTAATAAGGAGCTCCTGGAGTTTGTTGAACAGGGAGGTCATGTAGTCAAACTTGTGCTTTAGGAAGATGGATAGACAGCTAGATGGAGGACTTGTTGGTGTAGGGACAGACTTGGGGCAGGAAGACTATTTCCAGGTCTGAAGTGCAAGGTATGAGGTTAAAAGTCTGGACCACAGTGTTGTCAGTGTCAGAAGACAGAAAGAGGTTTATTCCAGAGATGTTATGAAGGTAGGAACAATAGGACTTGACTACTGATTGGGGATGAGAGACAGGAGGAGAGGATGACACTCAGGTTAATGAGCCTGGGTGATTGGGAGAAAGGTGGTACCATTTATAGTATCAGAAAAGTTCAAAAGTGGGGAAGGTTTTTGGGAAAAGAAAATGAATGAGTTCAGTTTTGGACAGGATCAAACTCAACGGGTCTTCAAGATATCAAGTTCAAGATAAGATATCCAATAGGAAATTTGAGATAGGAGATTAGAAGTCAGGAGAGACATTAGGGCTGGACAAGTAAATCTGTGAGTCATCTGGACAGAGATGACAATTTAAATCATGGGAACTGATGAAATTACCAAATGAAATAACATAAAAGGGAAAGAGAAAAAGACCAAGGACAGAGCTTGGGGGGACACCAACAGTCAGCAGGCATGACCTGAATGAGGATCCAGAGAGGGAGATGGAACAAGTGGTAGGAAAACCAGGAGAGCAGTGTCTAGAATAAGGAAAAGAGGATGATTGACATTCTCAAAGGTCAAGAAGGATGGGGATTGAGAAGAGGTCATTAGACTGGGTAGTTAAGAGATCCTTAGTGACTTTGGAGAGCAGTTTTGATGGAATTATGAGGTTGGAAGCCAGATAGCAAAAAGTTAAGAAGAGAATGATTGGAAAACAAGGGGTCACCTATGGTAGACAACCTTCTTGAGGAGCTTAGTCAAAAAGGAAGAAAAGATAAATGACAATAGCTAGGAGGGATGGATGGATGAAGTACGAAATTTTTGAGGACAGAGGCAAGAGACTTGAGAGAACAGGACAATGAAGAGTTGACCTGGTTTAACAAGGTGTCCAGATAAAGAAGGGAGGAGAATATAGCCAGTTGCAGAGGTGATGGTCAGAGAAAGAACTGAGGAGGCAGAAAAGACTGGAGGTCACAATGAGGCTGAAGAACAGGATTTGGAGGAGAAAGGCAGAGAAAGTGGTGGAATAGTAATAGCTTATGATCAGATGAGGGAATTTCATGAACATGGAAGCTTGTATATTTGTGAGTGATGGCAAGATCAAGGTTATGGGCATTTCTGTGCGTGGGGAAGGTGGGGTGGAGACTAGGTCATGGGAAATGAGTAAGTTGAGGAACTGGGAGATTAGAGTGTTTAAGAGAGAGTCAATATGAATAATGTAGTCCTGTAGTATGAAGAGAGAAATTTAGGAGAAAAACACTGTGACTCAAGTACTAAATACATTGAAGAAGGAAAGAGTGTGTCCTGGAAGCCTTTGGATAATAGCTACAAGGATTTTGACTAGTAGATATGGATTGAGTGAACCACAAAGACCAAGAGGTTACTAAGTGATGGGAGTAGAGAGTAAGCCTGAAAGTGGCAATTGGGAGCAAGGGGGATTCTAACTGACCTACCTTAACTGGTGAATTCTGGGAATGAGTGAAAGTGTAACCAGTGCTGGGATGAGCAGCCAGGGAAGCTATGTCATCAGGAGGGAGCCAGGTCTCAATGAGTACAAAAAGAGGGAATAAAAAAGGAAGAGATTTAAGAAGACAAGCAATTCATGTAAATAAGATGCAGGATGTGATAGCACTCTCTAAGTATCTCATTCAACTGTTTAAGGTGAAAATCTTTAGAGATCATTTAATCCAACTCTCCCCTTTTGCAGAAAGGGAAACTGAGGCTTGAAGATCTGAAGTGAGTTGCCCAAGGTTACACATGGTACTGAGAATTTAACCCTTTTGCTATTTAGTCATGTTCTACTCTTTCTCAGATATATCTAATCAGTCAAGAAGGGTTCATTAAGTATCATTTTGTGCCTGGCTAAGCACTGGAGTTACAAAGACAGCCATCAATAATGTTCTTACTCTCAGAGAGTTCACATTCTAATGGGGAAGATGGTACTTCAACAATCGTATATATTTGGGATCAATGGGAGGTAGTCCAGTGGCCACTCCACAAAGCCATGCTGCTCCTCTCCAAAGGGAGGCTTCAAAAGACCAGTCCCTGGCACTTCTCCCCAGTCCATTTCCCTCTTCACAGAACAAATGATGCTATGCCTGTCTCAGGTCATAGAGAACAAAGGCTAAGACAGGATCATAGGATTGAGAGTAAGAAGAGACTTTTCAGATCAAATCCAATTAACTGTCTTTTTTTACAGGTAAGGAAACTGAGGCCCAGAGGAATTAAGGTCACACCATTAATAATCAGCAGAGGGAGAAAATGAACCTTGAGCTTCTGACTTCACAGTGTGTCGCCCACTCTCCTCCTCCTTCCATTTCCCTCAGCCTTGATCATAGCTTTCTTACCTCTTTCTTCCTCTTTCTCCCTGAAGACTCTCCCTTTGAGGGCCCGGCTCCAGGTCCCGCCATAGTCTCCCAGTCTGCCCCGCTCTGGTGAATCCTTCGAGGAGGGGCTCTTGAGCCAAGGGCCATATCTGCGGACAGCATTTGGAGACTCAGGGGTCTCCCGGAAGCTCCTCTCCAGGTGCAGGAGGTCCTGGTACGGCAACTCAGCTCCCTCAGGGGCACTGGCAGCTGGCTTGGGCTCATTCTCAGCCACAGCAGGCTGGCCCACAAAGCCCGAGTGCAGGAAAACCAGGCTCCCAGCTGTCAGGTAGAGAGCCACCAAGGTAAAGAAACGGACTGGTTTCCTGCGAAAATACCGCTGGAACTTGACCCAGAGTTTGGCCATAGCAGGTTCATTCCGGACTCACCTCTTGGGGTCTAATTGGAGGGCTCAAAGAGGGAAGGAGTCATGTGGTGGGAGATTTGAAGGGGAGAATTCTCACCAAAGTAGGCAGTACTAGATCCAGGATAGGTCTAGATGAGTGCACTGGTTGATATGGCTTGGATAAGACTAGGAATAACTTGTAGTCTCTACAAGAGTGAGTTAACACAGTCAAGGTCAAGACCTCTTTCCAAGGGAGATTTTCAGGTTGAAATGACAAAGAACAGTCTAGTAGGACTCTTAGCTCATGTCCAGCACTGGCTCAAGATGGATCCCTAGAGTCTTCAAGGAAGGAGAAACTAGAAAATGTGGGTGGGCAGAAAACTTCACCGGGTTTCTGATAGATGTTTTGCACTAAGGAAAAAAGGATGCTGTGCTCAGAACTTATCAGGGTTATTCTCCTTTTGCTACATTTGATTTTTCCCCTCTGAATGTTCTGGAGAAGGAGGGATCTTGTTAAGGAAAGGCAGCTTGAAAGTTAACTGGCTGGTTCAAGTTTCTTCTCCCTATTTCTCCGCCTGAGTTTGTAGGGATATTTATCCAGAGGCCTGGGTACTGTTGGCCCTCTGCACAGAGAGTAAAGGTTCAGTGAAACTCCCTCAGGTGCACACCAGCGATGGAAAGTTTTGGGTTAACAGATTTCCATGCATCCAGGGTCAGGTGCCTGCAAAGCCAACAAAAATACTTATCAGAGGTGGGCTCATCTACCTCAAGACTGTAAAAAAGCAAACATTTCCCCACAATGCAAAGATAGGGACTAGGGAGCAGGAATTTGAAATCAGATGCCTGGGGTTCTGTGATCTTGGGCAAGTGACTTAAACCCTATGGGTCTCAGTTTCCTTCTGTATTGAACTGGATTGAACCAATCACTCAACAAGTTTGTACTAAGTGCCTACTCTATACCAGTCACTCTGCTTGGCTCTGGGGGAACACAAAGGAAAGCAGGTTAGCACCCTTTATATCCAGCCATGACTTACAGAAAGTTAGAACTGAAAGAGAATTTCAGGAAGACCTCCTTCTACTCCTCAGTCTACACAGGAGGAAACCAAAGCCCAGAGAAATGAAATGTCCATCGAAGGTTACCCAGTAAGTTCACGGCAGAGACAGGACCCAAGGTTACAGAACTCTATGTACCCTTTACAACCCAGTGACTGGCTACTGTAAGGGAAATGAAGGTTGATAATTGGAAGGGCAGTGTCTGACCATCCAGCATCCTGTTCTCAGCCCCTGAGCATGGAAACCCAGCCTATTTTTAGCTCTACAGAAAAGCACTGGAGCACAAACCCCATTAAAGAGTCCTAGCAGAGGAGATCCCCTCTACCCAAAGTGTAAGCACAGAAAATCATTCTGGGGGTAGTCACTCCCTCCCCCCTGAGCAGACAATTCAAGGAATTACTAAGGGTGCCTTTGCAATGTCTGAATAGGGTCCAAGGGCTAGGAACTGCACATAGCACTGGACCTCACTTCATTTTATGTTCCACTCAAAGGCTGCCTGCCTTGGACAGTTGAACTTCCTGGGGTCCCTAGATTGACTTGAGAGGGCAGAGGGTCCCCTCAGACCTCAGAAGGTCTGGTGAGCTTTCCAGACACTCTAGGGGAGCAAGGAACAAAGGACTAGGAGCTAGAATGCAGCATGATTCTCAGGATTTAACGTCACAGAAAGATGCCTTCCAATTTCTCCTTAGTGCATACACACACACGCAGACACACACACCCACACACATGCACATACATGTACACACATATACCTCCCGCTATTTTGAATTGTTATTGATGTTACTTGATCTGAACCTATGATTTCACTGGTTTGGAGGAAACTCCCAGTGAGAAAATTCTTCACACTAATTCAGATCAGAAACTCATTAGTAGCTTAAGCTCTTAGATTCTGGATGCTTGAGTCTAGAGTCTTGTATTTGAAAATAAAATTTTCTATTCAGCTTTGGTCTTTTTTAATAAAAAATGCTTGAAAGCCCTCCATTTTATTGAATATCCACTTTTCCACCAGAAGGATTCTGCTCAGTATCATATTTCAAGCCCTCTGATCCTTTAATGTAGAAATTACTAAATCTTGTGTTATCCTGACTATGGCTCCACAATATTTGAATTATTTCTTTTTGGCTGCTTGGAATATTTTCTCCTTGACCTGGGAGCTCTGGAATTTGGCTATAATATTCCTTTGAGTTTTCATTTTGTGATCTCTTTCAGGAGGTGATCAGTGAATTCCTTCCATTTCTACTTTACCCTCTGGTTCTAAAATATCAGAACTTGATAATGTCTTGAAAAATGATGTCTAGATTCCTTTTTTGATCATAGCTTTCAGGTAGTCCAATAATTCTTAAATTCTCTCTCCTGGATCTATTTTCCAGATCAGTTGTACTTCCAATGAGCTATTTCACATTTTCTTCTATTTTTTCATTCTTTTGATTTTGTTTTATTGTTTCTTGATGTTTCATAAAGTCATTAGCTTTCACTTGCCCAATTCTAATTTTTGAGGAATTATTTTCTTCAGTGAGCTTTATGTATTTCCTCTCCCATTTGGCCAATTCTCCTTTTTAAGTTTTTTTTCTGCAGTGAACTTTTTTTTATACCTTTTTCATTTGTCCAATGCTGTTTTTCAAGGCATTCTTCTCTGTATTGAATTTTTGTGCCTCTTTTACCTTTTGGTCTATTCCATTTTTAAGTTGTTATTTTCTTCAGTGTTTTTCTGTGCCTCCTTTACTAAACTGTTTACTTTTTTTTCATTATTTTCTTGCATCACTCTCATTTCTCTTCCCAATTTTCTCTCTACCTCTCTTACTTGATTTTTAAAATTCTTTTTGAGTTCTTCCAGGATCTGAGCCATGGCTCTGGGAACCTTCCTTGAACTCTCTGAGTCTTGCCACTTGATCTTGGATTCTGCTGAGGCCATAAACCTTTCATTATTGTTATGCTATGCTATACCCAAATCTCTGTTACCTCCAGATTACCTCCAGCTACTTTCCACCCTTGAACCTATCAAAACCCCATTCTCTTGGTTCCTGGCTTCCAACCTCTAGTCACCCCAGTCTACTGGTCACTCCCATCAAGACCCTCCCTAAACACCTCCTCTAGTCACCCCAGACTACTTGGCCACCACTAGATTCCTCCCACAGTCTTTCTGTAAATGAGATCCATCTTGTCTCCATGAAAGTGCTGAGATTTAATCTGGCTCAGATTCATTCAGGCACACTTGTCAATAAAAGTGTCACAAACGGTCCAATTCCTTAAGAGTCTACTCAATATCATTAATGAACTTTGTTTTTCTTTGGTTGAAAGAAGGCTTGGGTTGAATACATTTGAGCAGGAACTGGTGTGTCACTATGTCAGGGTCCCAGCACCCCTAAACCTCAACAAAATCAATTCATATTTTTCTTTTTTTTTTTATCTTTTTCATTTGATTTATTTTTTTTAAATTTTATTATAGTTTGCATCATTCATTTCCACAAGATTTTGAGTTACATATTTTCTCCCCCTCTTTTCCCCACCCACCACCCCAAAACAGCCATCCCAGTGTGTCCCCACTACCCCAGTCTATTCTCTCCTATGTCAC
>CM053587.1:339035382-339064969 GCA_028646515.1 Pseudochirops corinnae | reverse complement strand
GGGGGTGCTCTGGCTGCGCTCTCCTCCTCCCTCTCTCTCCCATGATCCTTCTTTTCCCGAAAGAAGGAATCTAGAGTTTGGGAGTTGTTCTTACTTAGCTTCTTATGCTTATTCTTACTCATGGTTCTTCAGACCACGAATTTTTTTAAAATCTCTGTGGGGCTCTGCTTCCAGAAGGGAAAGCTCTGTCCCAAATCGCTGGGGTCCTCCCGGCTGCCGTAGACTTCCGGCTGACTGGATAATGAAGACTCCAAGACCGAGGCCCAAGACGACGATCCGGATCCAGGCCGCTCAATGCGAGAGCACTGGTCTGAAAACAATCGCTCAGTCCCCCTGCTTTTTGCAGGCCGAGGGCAGGAAGCTACAACGCGGAGGTGGGTGCAAAACCTCCGCCTTTCGCTTTTCCGCTCTGGAGACCTTTCGGAGGGAGGCTTATCTCCCTCTTTCACAATCCCCACTAATCCCCCCTCCTCCAAGCTGGTGCTAATCTGCTCACCTGAGAGCTTTTGAGAGCTTTCTCTGCACCTCCGGCCACACCCGGGGCATAGCCAGGGCTTCAGGCCAGGCTGGTTTCGGTTTGCAGTGCTGATATGGTTCCTCGTAGCCGAGCTGACTTTAGTGGGAAGTATCTTTGTGTGCATTTTGAAGTTCTAGGTTGGTCCAGAGTCCTATTCCATGGGTATTTTGGGGTGGGTATGTGAGAGCTGCGATATATTGCTGCTGCTACGCCCAATTCATATTTTTCTTTGAGGATTTGGATGGTGCAGTTTTGACTTTGTTGTCTTCTGAGTTTGTGTCTTGCCCTTCGCTAGAACCACAGTAACTTCCAATAGTCAAGATATTTTTCTGCTGCTTGCTAATTTTTTTCTAGACTATTTCTTGACTTTCAACCCTATGCTTAAATGGGGCTCTGCTTTCAGAGCAGAGGGAGCACTGGCCCAAGCTTTACACAGTTCTTATGATCTAAGGAGAGCTGTGTTTACCTGGCCTGTGAGCAATCACAAGCACTCTTTCCTGCCCCAGGACTGGGACCAGGTTCCCTGTTCCCCTTGCAGTGGGAAGCTCTAGTGTGCTGGTGCTCTTCCTCACCCTGGGACTGAGATCAAAGACTGCAATCCATATCCAAGTACAGGCAATACAACAAAGTCTGCCCCTACTGCCTGCAAAGAGAACCCTGTAATCTTCTTCTGACCAGTTATCTGTCCCCCACTTACTGTCTGTGTGCTGAGATATCCAGAAACTGTCAGTGCTGTTGCCCCCAAGGCCTGTTCCTCATTTGCAGGGTCCTACCTGTGCTGGAGCAGTCGGTGCTGGAGTGCATTCCACTCTTATTCTGGTGGGACAGACCTTTCCTGGTCACCTTCTATTGGTGTCCCAGGCCAAATTCTCCTTTGTCATTGTTTGGGCCCTCACTGAAGTAGAATGAATTTCAAGAGCAATTGTTTCTGTTTGGGCCAGAGACCCTGAGGGTCTTCCCTTCCCAGAGCAATTTATTTTTTTTTAAAGAGGCTGTTTTTCCATATCATTTCTTATTAAGCCTTGATAACTGAATGGGCATTGACTCAGTTAAACTGAGACCTCAGCTTGAAAAGGCAAGGTCCCCTCTGCATCCTGGACCATCTCCAGCTGTCCTGATCTATATCTGATTAGTGGACCCAGATGGCTTTAATGGGGTACAGGTTCTGGGAAACCCCCCAAACTATGATTGAATCTTCCTATTTGATGAGGCATTTGCCTGAGATCATAAGCCTTTCATTATTCTAGGTCCAAATTTGTTACTCTTAACATAGCCTAGTCCCCCATTGTGCAGCTACTTTCCACCTTTGATCCCACAAAAATATCTATACCCAAATCTGTTACCCTTAAACTAGCCTAGCCCTCCATTGTCTGTCATCTCCAGGTAGCCTCCAGCTATTTCCCACCCTTAATCCCATTCTGGAGTCTGACCTCAGCTCCATCAAAGATCCTCCTTAGATTCCTCCTCACAGCCCTGCTCTAGACCCTAAGATCCATCTCACCTCCATGGGTGAGGCAGATTCAGTTTAGCTCAGACTTGGTCTGTGTCTGATAGTTCTGGCCCACTTGTCAATAGAAGCATCACAAATACTTATGCTCCTTAATCTCTAATAAACTTGGCTTTACTTTGGCTGAGAGAAGGGTGTGGGTGCTCTCTGCACCCTCTGTGAAGACTCCTCAGAATGAGAAGGAAGAGAAACCATCTGGAAACCAGAGCCCAAGTCCTGGGTTTATACAACCTAGGATCCTTCCCCCTTTCCCTTGTTGTCATTAGCATTAGACTCCTTTCAGGAGTTTTACTCCTCCACCCTTGTTTACTGCACTTTATAAGGCTTAGGCCCTTTTTCAAGAGTTTTTGACCTGCACCCTTGCTTGTGACCTTTTCCCCCCTTGCTTTGGCCTTTATCAAAGAAGGACCTGGATAATACCTTGGCTTCCTGCCCCTCCCCTCCCCACCCCCCCAGGCAGCAGAGATAGCCGGCAGGTTTCTTTGTTATCCACCATTGGGTTAGAATTCCTGCTAAGACTGAGAGCCCACCTCCTAGCCAACGGGAGAAAGGAAAGTGGAGGGGAGGGGGGTTTGACCGCCTTAGGGTATAAATTCTTGTTCCTTCTTTTGTAACACACCTCTTCTCCGGGATCGCCCATGGAGAGGACTGCCCTCTTCCTTGGGGGAAGAGAATAAAACTTCCTGTTCTTTCCTCAAGATGCCTCTGCTTTTTAAATTTTTCTTGGGGAGGGGATTTTGGGGGGCCCCATACCCTACACAAGTGGAATTCATTTGTCAGGACCCGGTGTGTTGGTATTTTGGGGGTCTCAAGCACCCTTAAGACCCTAAACCTCAACAGCTCCGGAGGAGAAATTGAGGTTGGTGACTTTGCACAGCCCTTCCTCACCTGAATCCAATCCACTTACATGTCATGGCATCATCTCCCTGATGTCACAATCTCTTCGAGAATGAAGGACAATCAGCAAGCAAGTTGGCTTGGGCTGGAAAAGTGCATCACCTCATTCTTTTATGGGTTCTACTGCTCCAGAACTGGTCTTGAGGCATTATTTAAAGTTTTTTTGAAGGGTTTTGGAGAGAGAGGTCACGTGAGCTCCTGCCTTTGGTCCACTAGCTTGGCTCTATCCCCATACAGAGCTCCTAACCCTTGTGTGTGTGTGTGTGTGTATGTGTGTGTGTGTGTGTGTGTGTGTAGGATGGGGGAAAGAGGGCGTGGATTCATTTCAGAGTGTTTTTAATAGCATAAATAAAGTCCTGAGAAGTACAAAAGAAACCAACCAACCAGCACTGAAATACAATGATCAGAATAGGTACTTTTTAAAAACAAGTTTGCAAAGCCTGGGTCTAAGAGCTTTGCTTTTCCTAGAATGCTATAAGAAGGGTAAAGCATGAAACTGCAAAGTCCATAGGGCTAGAAGTCACCCGAGATGTCCTTCTGTTGGGGTACAGATGCTGGGAAACACCAACCCCCATCCTGAACTTCCCTTGAACTCTCCCATGTGGTCCTGACCATCCCTGAAACTCATTTCAGTACAATCCTTTTAACTGCCCTTTCATTGTGGCCTGTGCCGAAACCTCCAATTCTCAGTTACCTCTAACCTCGACCAAGCCTTCTTTCAGTCAAAGACAAGGTTTATTAGAATACCCATTGGATGGGAGAGATTTTAAGAATTCAAACTATTGTGACACTCATACTGACATACTGACAACCAGGACAGACTGAATCTGAGCATTGGCCAGACTCAAGGATTCTGAACGATTTGGGGGGCAAGATGGACCTTATATACAGAAAGACTGTGGGAAGGATCTAGGAGTGGCCCAGTAGTCTGGGGTGACTGGGAAGGAAAAGAAGGACCTGGAAGGGCCGGGTGCCCCTGGTGAATACCCAGGACCTAGGCCAGACAGAAGGGGTCTACAGAGAATTAAGGATGGGAAGTGACCTGAGACCATCCAGACTCTGAAGGGCTGGGCTAGGTTATTAGTTTGGCTGGTTATTAGTTTGGCTAGTTACTAGCAGTGTGACCTCAGCCAAAACATTTCTGTCTGGGCCTTGAGTGTCACCAAGGTACATTGAAGAGATTGGAACAGGATTGTAGGATCATAGTATAATGGTGATTTTTTTTTCTCCCGAAGTGATGAGGTGCAGGCTCTGGGAACCCCCTTGAGCTCTCCTTGAACTTTGAGGTGCAGGCTCTGGGAACCCCCTTGAACTCTGATTGAATCTTCCCATTTGATGAGGCCTTTGCATGAGGCCATAAGCCTTTCATTGTGGCTGGGCCCAAACCTTTGTTACTAGCTTGGCCCTCCAGTCCCACCCTTGAGCCTATCAAAATATCTATACCCAAATCAACTGTTCCCCCCTTGCACCATTGTCTGTGGTCTCCAGGTAGCCTCCAGCAACTTCTCACCCTTAATCACTCATTTACTGGAGTCTGACCTCATCGACTCCTCCTGAAGACCCTCCCCAAACTCCTCCCCTAGACCACCTCTAGATTCCTCCCACAACTTTTTTGTATATGACCCCATTTTGCTCCATAGAATTTTCTAGCAAAGACTTGCTCTCTGTCCAATACAAGCAAACTTTTAATAAACTTTACTTTTCTTTGGCTGAGAGAAGACTTGAGTCAAATTCATTCAGCAGGACCTGGTGTGTTGGCATTTTGGGGTCTATACCTCAACATTTTATGGTTAACCTCAGAGCCTGTACCTCAAAGATTCAAGGAGAGCTCAAGGTGATGAGGTGCAGGCTCTGGGACCCCCCTTGAGCTCTCCTTGAATCTTCCCCATGGAAGGCATTTGCCCAGGGTCATGGGCTGTAAGTTGTGGCTCTGCCCAAGTCTTTAGCCCTCCATTGTTCCAACAGTTTCCCACGCTTGATCCTCTAGTTCCATAGTGATGAGAGAATTGAAAGAATCTGGCTTACACTTCCAGATGGGGCATCTGTCCTTGTCCTCCATTCTTCAGAAGCTGCACCCATGCCAGGTTCTCCAAAATAACCAAACCGGACTGAGAACCTGAGGTCAGTCTGTGTACCTAGCTGTCTGACCTAATGGGACCTGAGAGGTCAGGCCCACAAAAACAAGTCTAGAGGAGGAATTTGGGGAGAGTCTTCAGGAAGAGTTAATGAGGTCAATTCAAGGGTAGATTGATATTTCAATAGGCTCAAGGGTGGACCATGGAGGGCTAGGCTACTAACAGAGGTTTGGGCCCAGCCACAATGAAAGCTTATGGCCTCTGCAAATGCCTCATCAAGTGGGAAGATTTAATCAGACTTCAAGGGGGCTCCCAGAGCCTGCACCTCATCAAAGGGGGTTCCTAGAGCCTACACCTCATCACAAAGGACCAATTCTAACATTTCATGTTCATAAGGACTCTCCCAACCCTGATATTCCCTGTTCTAATGGCCTTCTTAGTCCTGACATCCCCTGGTCTCATGCCCCTTCCAGCACTGATATTCTCTTTTAAGATTCCCCTCCCTTGGGGTGGCTAGGTGGCTCAGTGAATAGAGCACTGGCTCTAAAGTCAGGAGGACCTGAGTTCAAATCCAGCCTCAGACACTCAACACTTAGCCATGTGACCTTGGGCAAGTCACTTAACCCCAATTTCCCTGCCTTCCCTCCTCCAAAAAGCAAAAACAAAAAAGTCCCCCTCCCCCAAATCTGGTTTTCTATATTCTAAAGTCCTTTCTAGCTATGACATATGAGGTTCCAAGTTCCTTGTGCTTCCATCCTAGGGTTCAAGCAGGCTCTGTCTGGGTGAGGAGGGCCTCTGGTCTCCGCTGCCTTCTGATTCATGCAGGCTGCCAGCACCAGCAAAGCCCAGGCTGCCCTTGCCCTCTGCTCTCAGTGCAACTCTCTCACCTCACTGTCTTCCCAAATTCACAGTCCGCTGCCTTCATCCATTTCCATCTATCCCGCTAAAAAGTGAAGGAAATAAATGGGGATACTAAGTGCCATTAGCTTAATGGCCTTGAACGCCCTCACCATCTGCCGTGACTTAATTAAACGAAAAAAGGAAATATTGACGGAGCATATGGTGCACATTATAAATAAATATTTTAATTTTGTTTCTTTGGGTAATGATTCTGATGCGTCTTGCTCTAGGGTGCAAATGTTATGGCCAGTGTCACTTGTTGCTGAATGCCATGGGGGAGGATTCACACTCAGGAAGCATTTGGAGGAAATCTGGAGTTTGGTGCCTGATTTTGAGTACTGACTACCTGGGAAGCATTGACAAGCTGGAATATTAGGAAGAAGTCTGGCAGGGGGGCGGGGGTCCTCACAAGAAGCAGAGAGAGGTCCAGAGCAGGGCAACCGGGATATGCAGGGCTTGCAATTTATTCGGCTCAGAACCAGTCAAAGAAACTGGGGATATGGGGCATAGATTTCTGCTTTATGTAAGAAAGGACTTTATATACAATAGAAATGTTATTTATTTATAATCACAGCTATCTGAAGTTGGAATAGAATATATAAACAGGTAATAAGTGCATTGCCCCTAAAGGTATTAGAATGGAAACTGGATGATCCCTTTCTAGGAGTATTGTATGGGAACAAAGATTAGAATAGATAACAGGTCCCATCTTTTCCAGCTCAGACATTGCTGTATTCTAAGACCCCTCCCAGCTCCGACATCCTGTGGTCCAAGAGCCTTCACAGCTTTGACATCCTAGGTTGTAAGGTCATAGGTGTGCCCTGTGTTCTATGTTCCTTCCACCTCTGGTATTTTTTAGGTTCTAAGGTCTTCAGTCCTAACATTATCTGTTCTAAGGCCCCTCCCATCTCTAACATTCCCTGTTCTAAGGACCCTCCAGCTCTGACATTCTGTGTTCTAAGGCCCCTCCCAGCCCTGACATTCCCTGTTCTAAGGCCCCCCCTCCCCCACCCCCAGTTCTGACATTCTCTGTTCTAAGACTCCTCCCAGCTCTGACATTCTACTTCCTAAGGTCTAATGAGGAGGCATAATTGGGGTCAGGCTGAGCCAGGTTGAGCCAATAGATTAAACTGAGAAGCCTCCGGCTCTCTCGACCCCTCAGTATGGCCACAGACACAACCTTCAAGGAAACCCATGCAAAGTCGGAGCTTTTGAAACCCTGGCATTAACAGCCAAGACAGGCCTGTTCGTCCTTTTTGAACACAAGCAGGGAGGGCCCTTGTCTCAGCTGGGAACTGAGCAGAGCCCAGCTCTTCCTTTTGGGTTCCTAGGCAGAGGTGAAGAGTCTGAAGGAGGGTCTTAAATCACTATCATTAAGCCATCTGGAGCTCATCCCTCTCCAGCAGGAACTGCTGTGTCTCAGGTCAATTAGTGTACATTTGCATATATTTCACTAATACTTTTGCTAATTGTCTAGAGGAGATAATGGACTTGTCTTATTGTTTCCAGTCAGGGAATGTTTACCAACATCAACAGTTAAATGGGAGACACCCCAGGCCTCTGCCCTGTCTCAGCCCAGCTGACTCTGGAGAAGTGTAGGATGGTTCCATAGAACTGAAAACGTCAGACCTGGGGGGCAGGGGGAGTGGGATGTGTGTGCCTTAGAACAGGGGATGTCAGAGCTGGGAGGGGTCTTAGAACAGGGAATGCCAGAGCTGTCCCGGTGCTGTTCCTTCCAGGAAGAAGCTCCTTAGGGACCAGAACTATCTTTAGTATAGGCCTGGTGCTTGTCAGAAGATAATTAAATGTGAACTGAAATGATGAAGAATCACAGGCCTTTCTGGAACAGCTCTGAGCATCAGATGGTGCAGACACTCCTGTCTCCTTTTTCCCAGCCTCCCCCATCCCTCCAGTCTCTTCCCCTGCCCCTTGGCGCACCATCACCTGATGATGAGCGCCATGGTGAGGTCTGAGCTGGCCTCCCCCTTTCATGGGTGCTGAAAACCTGCCCCTTGGCCTTTCACTCCTGCAGTCACGTGGCCTCTATAGAAGTCATTCACCTTTGCCAGAGGCCCCTCTAAATGTGCCCCCCCCTCCCCAGAGAACTGACATACTCTGGCTCCTGGCTCTGCCCCTGCTTCTCTGTGTGACTTTGGGCAAGTCACTCCCCCTCTCTGCCTTAATTTCCTCACCTGCACAATTAAGTTCAATTAATCACTCAATAGTTAAACAACAAACATTTAGCAAGCACCTATTCTGTGCCAGGCAGTGTGCCAAGTGCGAATTAGATGACCTAATGGGAAGAACACTGGATTCAGAGTCAGAGAACTAGGATCAAAATTCTAGCTCTGCTTTCAACTTCCCTGGAGACTTTGAGAAAGTCACATAATTTCTCTATGTCCTCGGTTTCCCCATTTGTGCAAAGGGGTTAGACTAGACCAGGGGTGGGGAACCTGTGGCCTTCTAGGTCCTTGGTGCAGCCAAGTTTTATAGAACAAATCCTTTTATTAAGGGGATTTGTTTTGTGAAGTTTGGATTCAGTCAAAGGGCTGTGCTTGAGGACCAAGAGGGCCACCCGTGGCCTCAAGGCCCCAGGTTCCTCACCCTTGGACTAGGCCATGTCTAAGACCCTTTCTGGGTCCAAGTATTAGGGTCCTGAGTACACACATTTCTTGGCTTTGGCTCAAGGACATTTTCTGAGTCTGTATTCCTAGATCCCAGTAACCCTGCAAGGACCATTCCATCTGGAATGGAAATCTAAAGGGCCAAGGCTGCAGGTTTTCTAACAGGAGGCAAACTCTGAGAGCACCAGTCTCTGTGGACAGTTCTGACCTAGTCCTCAATGCAGACAGATGTCACAGCAGCTTTCTCCCCTCTCCCTTCAGCTTCTACACAAAGTCTAAAAGGAAGCAGAATTCTTGGCCACCAAATCTCTCAAGAATGCTGGTCTCTCAGAGGAGGACCCAGCAACTCATGAGGAAGACCAGGATTTGGGTTCAGAAAACCAGGGTTTCAATACTGGTTCTACTACTTTTTCCTGTGTGACCCTGGGCAAGTCACTTGACTTAGACTTCAGTTTCTTAAAAAAAAAAAGAGAGAGGGTTGGACTAGATTAGTTCCTGGCTAGCAATACTCCTTTGTTTCAGGAAACTGGATTAAAATATAATTGGGAAATGTTTAACAAAATAAATAAAACTATAACACAACATAGACGATGTTAATTTGTGGTTTTCTTCTTCTTTTTTTTTTTTTGCTTTTTGGAGGGCAGTTGGGGTTAAGTGACTTGCTCAAGGTCACATGGCTAGTTTTTATGTTAAGTGTCTGAGGCTAGATTTGAACTCAGGTCCTCCTGACTCCAGGGCCGGTGCTCTACTCACTTCACCACCTAGCCACCCCTATTGATGGAATTTCTAACCAGTCAATATTGCCTGAGCTCCTCATTTGCAAAAAATTAGAGGCCTGACCTAATACCTTCAAGTCACTAAGGGATAGCTGTTGAGTATGATGATATATTATAATAATTATAGCTATAGGGTTGGAATTGACTTGGCATAGTGGATGGAATACTGAGTTTGGATTCAGGAAAATCTGGGTTTGATACATGCCTCAAGCACTTGTTGACCCACTGTGTGACCCTGAGTGGGCTACTTAGCATCTCTGGGCCTCAGCCTCTTCACCTGCAAAATGAGGAAGATTTACAATGTGATTACCCTTTACTCTTCTAGTTCTAAATTAATGATTCCTCATTTTACAGATGGGGAAGTTGAGGCCCAGAGTAGTTAGGTATCACAGTGGATAGAGCACTGGGCTTGTAATCACAATTTCAAATCTGGCCTCAGACATTCACTAACTGTGTGACCCTGGGCAAGTCACTTCACCCTGTTTGCCTCAATTTCCTCACCTGTAAGATGAACTGGAGAAGGAAATGGCAAACCTCTCCAGTGTCCTTGCCAAGAGAACCCCAAATGGGGTCACAAAGAGTCAGATACAGCTGAAAACCAGCTGAAACAATGATAGAATTGCTTTGACCTCAGGGAGAGAAGGCTCAGAGCTGGGCTGAACAGCTGGAGGAAAGCCAACCCTAGAACCCAAAACTTGTTGGTACCTGACAAGGTAGATCAGCCACGCACAAATAATTGAGAGGTGGCCACATCTTAAATATTGCTTCTGAGAACTGACAATGTGTCATTGTAGTAAAAATGATAGAATATGGGTTAGGAAATCTGGAATCTAGTCCCAATTTTGCTACAGACTTGCCATGTGACCTTGATCAAGACCTTTCCCCTATGTAGACTTCAATATCATTGTCTATAAAATGCAGGAATTGGGGCTGGAAAATTTCTAAGAATCTCCCCATCTTAGCCTGTTGTGATTCTGTTTAAGTCCCTCCTATGTGCTAGGCACTGTGCTAGGTACTAGGAATATAAATGATAAGCAAAAAAAGCCAGTTTTGGCCCCCAAGATGCTTAGGAGTTGAAAAGGGGGGAGAGGTTGGGGGTTGTTGATCAGTGCTCACACAAGGCCCTGGGCACTGTCTAGTGGCCTGACTTCCTAAGCCTGGGCCAGACCTGCATGTGTCCTGCTGACATCCCATTTCAGTCCCCATAGTGTGACATTCCCTCAGGATAACGGTCACCCCCTCTCCGTGGGAGCTACTTGGCAATGACGAGCAGGAAAGCTGATGAATTTCTCCAAATGGACCAAAGAGCCTTCCCTGAAACTGGGTTGACTGATAAAATTCTGGGCTTCTGAAGGACGCCTAGAAAACAACCCCAAATCAGTTTTTACTGCAGTCTTTTAAGAGTATTTCATTCTCCCTTTTGCTTAAACAATTGGCCACCCTAGGGTGAGGACTCTGTGCTGGAGGGAGGGAGGAAGCCAGTAGGAGAGGCCAAGGGCCAGTCCATCTGGCCCTCCCCAGGGTCCTGGAATCTTCACACTCTGAAAATCTAAAATGGGATAAAGAGGGGGTTAGGTTCAAGGGGTTGGAACCCATAAACCTGCTAAGGAGAAGGCTGGGGGATAATTTATATTTTCTGATCCATCCATAAAGGGCCCTTACACAGATTTTCCAAGAAAAAGAGAGTGGGGGGCTCACTGAATTTAGAGCTGGAAGGGGCCATAAAAACCATTCCTTTCAATCTCCTCCTTCAAACCTTCCTTTGAGAAGGGAGGGAATTGACCAAGGTCTCAGTGGTAGAAGGGTCAGAGCCAAGATTTGAACTCAACTCTGTTGACTTCAAACTTACAAAATGTTTTCACTCTACCTAGAGAACAAGGGCTTAATATAGATCTGGAGCTGGAATGGCCCTTTTCTAAGGAGGCAGCACAGTTCAGCAGCCCTAGCAGGGTGTTGGAGTCAGGAGATCTGGATTTAAGTCCCCTTGCTGAAGTTTCCTACCTGCGTGACCTTGGGCGAATGATTTAAGCTCAGATTCCTCATCGGTCAAACAAGGAGATTGGACTAAATGACCTCTGGGTCTCTTCTGGCTCTAGAGTTATGAACCTAGTCCAACTCTCTCATCCTACAAAAAAGGAAACTGAGGCCTAGGGAGTTTGAATGCCTTGACCAATGTCCCAGATCTAGTGAATGGCTGAGTCAGGATTTGAATCTGAGTCTTCTGGCTCCAATGGCAGCTAGAAGGTGGCACAGTGGATAGAGCACTGGGCCTGGAGTCAGGAAGACTTGAGTTCAAATCTAAGCTCAGTTACTTAGTAGCTGACTGACCTTGGGCAAGTCACTTCACCCTGTTGGCCTCGGTTTCCTCATCTGTAAAATGGGCTGGAGAAGGAAATGGCAAACCACTCCAGTATGTTTCCCAAGAAAACCCCAGAAGAGTCAGACACTGCTGAACAAAAGCTTCTGTCTCCAAAGCCAGATTTCTTTTTACTAAACCTCAAGGAAAAGAATTTGCATTAAGGCATTAGGATCACTGGGTCACAGATTTAGACCTTCAAGATCACCATCCAACTCCTTTATTTTACAGATTAGGAAATGGAAACCTCAAAAAAATGTGATTTTGTAAGATCCTGTATAGAAGGTGGGAAGAGATTTATGGCCATGTAGTCAACTTGTCTCATTTTTAAAGACAAGAAGATCAAAGCCTAGTGCTGTAAAATGACTTGCCCAAGGTCACCAGGGTAGATTGTTTGCAGAGCCAGTATTTGAATCCAGGCCCTCTGATTCCAATTTAGTTTGGTTTATAATCTTCTCCCCCAAATTAGTCAATAACCACTTATTAAGTGCCTCTTCTGTGCCAAGCACATAAAAGGGCAGAAGACAGTCCCTGCCTCCAGTCAGCTCATCATCCAATGGGACAGAGAAGATACAAACTGTCATGTACAAATAAGATATAGACCAGAGCTGTGTTGTCTCCCTCAGCTGGACAGGGCAGTCCTGGAGAACAGGGATTTTGGTGCTGTCTTTGTGTCTTCAGCCCCTGGTACACAGTTGGTGTTCGATAAAGGCTTATTGATTGATCAGTGAAAAACCAAGAACTAGGGTTGTTTGGTGTGGCAGTAAGGAGAAAGTCTAGAGAAACAGATGAGTGTTACCTGTTGGTGTGGCCCATCACCAGGTATGGGTGATGAGGTATGGACCCTACGAAACCCCCACCCCAACTTCTCTTGAACTCTCCCATGTGCCCTGGCATTTCCTGAGGCTCATTTCAGTACAATCCTTTAAACTGCCCAAACCTCCAATTCTCTTACCTCTAACCTAGCCCAGCCCTTCAGAGTCTGGATGGCCCCAAGTCACTTCTCATCCTTAATTCTTTCTAGACCCCTTCCACCTGGCCCAGGTCCTGGACATTCACCAGGGGCACCCTGCCCTTCCTGGTCTTTCTGTTCCCTCCCAGTCACCGCAGGCTACTGGGCCACTCCTAGATCCTTTCCACAGTCTTTCTGTATATAAGGTCCATCTTGCTCCCCCCAAATTGCTCAGAATCCTTGAGTCTGGCCAATGCTCAGATTCAGTCTGGCCTGCTTGTCAGTATGTCAGTATGAACTTCGCAATAGTGTGGATTTTTAAAATCCTCCCCCTCCCGTGAGTGTTCTAATAAACCTTGTCTTTGTCTGAAAGAAGGCTTGAATTCAGTCTTATTTCAGCCAAAGACAAGGTTTTTTAGAACACAATGAAGGGCTGGACTAGGTTGGAGGTAACTGAGAATTGAGCTTTGGGCATAGGCCATAATGAAGGGCAATTAAATGAGCCTCTGGGATAGCCAGGGAACACGAGGAAAGTTCAAGGGAAGTTCAGAGTCAGGGGTTTCCCAGGGTCTGTACCCATCACTAGCATTATAACTCCATTCTTATCTAGTCTTGTGGAGCAACCAGGGCAGTGAGGGTAGGAAAAAGATCGGAGTCCATGCCATTCAAAATAGGGTGGCTAGGTATGGCAGTGGATAGAGGGCTGGGCCTGGAGCCAGGAAGACTCATCTTACTGAGTTCAAATATGGCCTCAAACACTTATTAGTTTTGTGACCCTGGGCAAATCACTTAATCCTGCTTGCCTTAGTTTCCTCATCTGTAAAATGAGTTGGAGAAGGAAATGGCAAAACACTCCAGTGTCTGCCCAGAAAACCCCAAATGGGGTCAGAGAGAGTCAAAAATGATTGAACAACATTTAAGAATCAGCTGAAGGAACTGGGGATATTTAGCCAGAAGGAAAGAAGACTCAGGGGGACCTGTTGTCCTCTTTGAAGTGTTCTTTGAAGGGCTGTCTTGTGGAAAGTGAATTCTGCTTGTCCTGGTTAGCTTTAGAACACAGCAGCAGAAGTAGGGCATTGGGAGAGATCAGTGTCTCTGGAGTTCACTTATATATTGGTTGGTGGGTTGGTGGGTTGCTATCCTCCATTCTCAAAGAGGACCAAAATGACATCATTATGCTAAAGTCAGGTTTCAATGTGTCTGACCAATACAAGCTTGGAATGCTCTACCACAGGTCGGGCACAAATAGTCAGTGAGAACATTTGGGGTAGATTCTCCAAATTAGCACATCCTGCATTTCCTTTGAGCTGTTTCAATTCTACTTTGCTCACAGAGCACAGGACCTTCTCTGATGTGGGCATGCCATGCTGAGCAGTCTTGTGCCAGTGTCCAACTCTCCACGACTCCATTTGGGGCTTTCTTGGCAAAGATACTGGAGTGGTTTGTCATTTTCTTCTCCAGCTCATTTTACAGATGGGGAAATTGAGGCAAACAGGGTGAAATGACTTGTCCAGGGTCACACAGCTAGTAAGTATCTTGGCTTTGAATTCAGGTCCTCCTGACTCCAAGCCTGAGCACTCTGTCTACTCGGCCACCCAGCTGTGTTAGCACCTCCAAGGCAAAATGACTACCGGAAGAATCAATGTCAACAAATTAAAGTTCTTCGTTGAGCCAACACACTTATATATAGGCATTTGGGAAGGAATGTCCCTTTGTTGTTCTTCAGCTTCCTCTGCAAAATGATCAACCAGTCAATGAGCATTTATTAATTGCTTCCAGTTTAAACTGCCCAAACTATGCTAATCACTAGAGATAGAAATATAAGACCCTGTCAAAAACAATGAGCTCATTTTAAGCCTATGGATCAATATAATGGCCTCTAAGGTTCACTTGTGGCAACTGGGTGGTGCAATGGATAGAGTACTGTGCCTAGATTCAGGAATACCTGAGTTTGAATCCAGCTTCAGACACTAGCTGCATGACCCTGGCCAAGTCACTTCACCCTGTTTGCCTCAGTTTCCCCATCTGTAAAATGAGCTAGAGAAGGAAATGGCAAACCATTCCAGGATCTTTGCCAAGAAAACCCAAATGGAGTCCTGGAGAGTTGGACACGACCCAGTAAGAACGATAATATTTACTGACTATGGACAATGACTCTCCCTGATATTCCTTCCTCTGCCACAAATGAATCATCCCAGGCTCCTCTAAGGTGTGCTAGAAATACCAGGCTGGCTCCAACCTCCAATTCAGATACTCAGAATCTTTTCCCCTGTCTCTGAGATAGCGACTTTCTTCTATGCAAAGTCTAAAGACCAGTCTCTCATCCAACGGTTTTGATCATTAAAGTGGTATGCCAGCCCTCTCTGATTCAATCAAAAAGTGTTTTCATTACTTTTAAGCCAGTGGCATAATCAATGGAGCCCCATCCTTACAAGTGAAAAAGGCAAAATCATGGTCCCTACCCTTTGGGAGCTTGGATATTAATTTGGGAGACACCTTGCATAGAATTATGTTCGTACAAGCTGTTTACAGTGTGATGTCAGTGGGAAGGAGAATGCTTTGGGAGGATTGGCAAAGATCTCCAGATAAAGGTGACATTTGAGCTGAATCTTGAAGGAAGCTCCTGTCTAGGGTTCTTTCTGTCCTATGCAGTTTGCAAATGGACCCCTTGAGACTTGATGTCAGGAGAAACTGCCTTACAAAAAAGAGTCCCTTCCCCCTCTCCCAGCTCTGCCCAAAGTCAATTGATTGAAAATGAGACAGGGTCTCCCTCTTCAAACTGAGGCTGAGTGAGACTGTCTGGTCCACTTGTTTGATATATGGGATCAAGGATTTTTTTTTTCAGTTGGACTAGATGTCTCCTTCAGGTCTATGGTCCTTGCCAATCGATATTCTTTTATTCTGGGATTATTTCTAATATGCCAATACACACATAAATTTATATAGCAAAAGGTTAAGACATCCAGAAAATGGATTGGCTGATTTGAGATTCTGCCAGATTCTCGTGGTCTAAACGTACTAAACCAAAATGGAATGTCTTGTCTACTCAACACCAACTCCAACCATCCAGAAGTAAATGCACTCTCTATGGGTGAAGAAACATTTAAGTAACAACTCACTTAGATCAGAGACTAAGAATTACAGAAGTTCTGATTTGGAAGGGACCTCAGGGGCCTCCAGACCAATCCAAACATGAACAAGAAGTCCCTCTAAAACATCCTGGGGAAATGGCTACGATTTCTGGAGCTGTCATTAAGATTATATAATGAATGGGGGGGGGGGGAACCCAACATTTATTAAGCAGTTAAAATGTTCTAGTCACTGTACTAAGTGATGGAGTACAAATAGGATTAAAACATTCAAATTACAATGTAATTCTGGGATGGGGGAGGCTCTAGTTAGTTGAGACAAAGACCTACTCTAGGAGGGGGTGCTTTGGGAGGAGCTTTGAGGTAAAGCAGGGCTCTATGAGGTAGAAGAGAGAAGAGACTGTATTCTACACCTGAGGGACAGACTGTGCAAAAGTGTGGAGGTGGGAGATGCAAGGCATCTGTGAGTGACCTTCTGTAGACCAGTTTGGTTGGAGCAGAGAGTGCACAAAGGGGAGTGAGACAGAGTAAAAAGCAGTTTGGAGCCAGCTTGTAAAGGGATTTAAATGTCAAACATAGGAGCTTGTATCTGAGCCTCAAATCAAGCAGAAGCCACCAGCACTCATAAGTAGGGGAGGAGATACATGTTCATCTCTGCACTTTGGGAATATCAATTGACCTCTAGGTGGAGAATAGAAGGCAGAAACTGGAAGTCAAGGGACCAATTGGGAGATTTCTGCAATAATCCAGGCAGGAGGTCCTGAGGGACCAGAAGTAGGGTGGGTAGCTGGGCCAGTGGAAAGAAAGGACTAGATACCAGAGATGTTGGAGGAGGCAGAATTGACAAGACTCCTAGTCCAATGTCCTTCTCATTCTCTCACAAAGTGCCACTGGATAGAGGGCAGGATTTGGAATCAGCAGGACCTAAATTGTTGTTTTGGAGGTTTTTCCCCAAGAAAATTGGGGTTAAATGACTTGCCCAGGGTCACACAGTTAATGTCTCCTGCCTGAGGCAGGATTTGAACTCAGGTCCTCTTGACTCCAGGGTCCATGCTCTATTTGCTTCACCACCTAGCTGTCTCAAGGTTTGGGTGTTAATCCTACTACCAGACACATCCTGCTGTAACCCTGGGCAAGTAACCCTGGGCAGATCCCTTAATCCCAGTTGACTAAATCTGCAAACTTCAGAGCAGATACCAACAGACACTGACAGAGGAGGTTTCTAACCCATCACTCCCACACCAATGAAATTATAGATTCACTTTAAAAAAAGGAGAAAAAGAGACAGGAACAATGCAGCAGAGAGTTCAACAGCAACTCTAGAACTCAGCTGCAATTTCTTCAGGACTTTCAAATTTGCAAAAGCCCTTTGCATACTAAATGTATCTCCTTTGGGCCTCATCACACGCCTGGGAAGTGGGGATTACAGATTTTGGTTTGGACTCCATTTTACAGTCAAGGAAACAGAGGCCCAGAAAAATGAAATGATTAGCCCGGGATCACACAACTAGCAAAAGTCATAGGCAGGATTCAAACCCATTTCATATGGTGTATGTGCATATACATGCATGTGGTGGTGGTGCTGAATCTGACTTCATGACCCCATCTGGGGTTTTCCTGGCAGAGATACTGCAGTGGTTTGCCATTTCCTTCTTCAACTTGTTTTACAGATGAGGAAACTGAGGCCAACAGGGTTAAGGGACTAGCCCAAGGCCACACAGCTAGTAAATGTCTAAGATTGGATTTGAACTCAGGTCTTTCTGATTCCAGACTTGGCACTATATTGACTTTGATACTTAGTTGCCCCATGTATGCATGTATGTATGTGTGTGCATACACACATATATGCACACACATTTATACCCCATACCATACTATACTAGAATGAAATGTGATAGATATATTATGTTATGTTACATTGCATTATATTATATTATTTTATGTTATATCATATTACATCATATCATGTTATTTTTTATCAGTTGTTTCCTGCTATATTCTTCCCTCCACCCTCTCCCAAAGAACTACCCATTATTATTATTATCATTATAACTAGAAATGATAAGGGTGATTCAGGTTTGCAAGTGTTTTGTTGCCTCATTTGATAATTGTGATAATTGTGATTTTTGAAATACATTGTTTGATGTTGTAGTTAAAAATGATAGGACTTCAATACGAAGAAGAAGGAGGAGGAGGAGGAAGAGGAGAAAGAAGAGGAGAAGAAAGATGAGGAGGAGGAGAAGGAGGAGGAGAAGACACCTTTGTAAAATATCAAAGGAGTCTTAGGGGGTTATATGTAGAATTCCACACCAGGATCTCCCACTTCTGCAAGAAGAAGAGGAAGGTGTCTTCTGGTTTCTCTTCTTTGGGATTAAGCCTGGCCATGACAATTTCATGATGTTTTCCTTTATTGTTTTGTGGAACCCAAAGATTTGTTGTTTCACTTCAGATCCAACACACTAAAGTACAGCATGGAACACCTTCCCAGATAAATGTTAAGAAGACAGTGATCTCTACAAGGCAGGAGAAGGCAAATCTTGTGTAGGGGAAAGGCCAGTGAACCAAAGCCAGGAATCGTAGACTCAAGTCCTTCCCACAACAGTGTAGGGTGTTGGAGCAAATCCTGCATTTTGAGTCAAAGAACATAGGAACAAACCCTGACACTTCACTTCTATCCTCTATACTTTGGTTTCTTTTTCTGTGAAGTTTGATGACCTCTGTCAACTCCAAATCTTTGATCTTTCATTTCTTGTTTGTTGTTGTTCAGTCATTTCAGTCTCTTCGAGATTTCAAGTTTGATTTTCTTGGCAAAGACACTGAAGTGGTTTGCTATTTCCTTCTCCAGCTCACTTTACAGATGAGGAAACTGAGGCAAACAGGGTGAAGTGATTTGTTCAGGGTCACACAGCTAGTAAGTATCTGAGGCCGGATTTGAACTCATGAAGATGAGTCTTCCAGATTCTAAATCCATGACTCTATCCACTATGCCACCTAACTGTCCTAGAATACTACAATTGTTATCTTCCAGGGCCATGACTAGGATGAGACAAACAGGACTTTACTTATCCCTGACAATCAGCAGGTATGTGACCTTGGGCAAGTCACTGGGCCTCAGTTTCTTCATCTGTAAAATGGGGGGAGGGTTGGACTAGATGTACCTTCTGGCTCTAGGATTGCCATCCTATAATCCTACAATTTGCTTGGAGATCTCATGGGCAGGCAAGCTCTGGCCAGTAGTCATTGGAACACCTGCTCTCCATCCCCATGATGGAAACCCTGCTCTCAGCTCCCAGACTACTCCTGGCTCCAAGAAGCAATGATTGCCAGTGTTCTACTTGGGGCCGATGCCATCTCTCTTCCAAGACTCCTTCTCTACAGGCAGCCACCACCCCATGCTGTGTTTACACGAAAACACATTTGAAGAGAGCTTTGTTTTATACTTGCTGCGGCATGGATTCTATTAAACTTGGGGAGATGAGATTATCTGGATGGCAGCTGGTGGAAGCTGGGGGAAAAGCATCTTTTGGAATGGAACATCATGAGCCTTTGACATCACCTGGGGAAAAACTTTCAGACACCAAAATGGTATGTATGCACACACATGCCCACGTGCCCAGATGTACAGGCACACACAGGTGGGGGAATTGTTCCTCAATAATGGGAAAATCATGGAATGTCAGAGTCAGAAGAGGCGTCAGAGCAGATCTAATCAGCTCTATACACAAAGCTCGGACAGGCACTCTGCGATTTGCTAACGATGTGACCTTGGACAAATCATTTCTCTGGACCTCAGTTTCCTTCTTTGGAAAATGAGTAGGTGGCCTAAGTGACTCCTAATATTCCTCTAACTCTAAACCTGTGATCTTATGATTGATGCCAGTGAATACATGGGTCTCCTTTGCTCTCACAAAGCATGGAGACCATGTCAGATGTGGAATATATAGCAAAGAATCCAAGGCTACGTTACAACTAGTAAAAATAGAGATAAAGGAAGGAGTGAGTGAAGAGGAGGCAGCAGCCATTTTTCTTCCTTTGGAATCAGTCAGTCAACCTTCACCAAGACCTACTATGTGCCAAATGCTGTGTTAACCACCGGAAATCCAAAGAAAGGTAAATAGACAATCTCTGCTCCAAAGGAATTCTCAATCTAATGGGGAGCGGGGGGAGGGAGTAAGTATACAACAAGATGCACACAAGATATCTGTTGCTCAGCTGTTTTTCACTCATGTACAACTCTGTGTGATCCCATTTGGGGTTTTCTTGGCAAAAATACTAGAGTAGTTTGCTTTTTCCTTCTCCAGTTCATTTTACAGATGAGTAAACTAAGGTAAATGGGGTCAAGTCACTTGCCCAAGGTCACACAACTAGTAAATGTCTGAGGCCAGATTTGAACTCTAGAAGATGAGCCTTCCTGAATCCAGAACTGGTACTCTATCCACTGCACCACCTAGCTAGCCCCAAGCAAGATACAGACAGGATAAATTGGTGGCAGTCTCAGAGGGAAGGCATGGGCATTAAGGGAAGTCTGGAAAGGCTTTTTGTCAAAGCTGAGAGTTTAGTTGGGATTTGAAGGAAGCTATGGAAGCAGGGAGGTGGGAGATGAGTAGGGAGAGTGTGACCCCAATGAAAACACATGGAAACAGGAGATGAGAGGCTGTGAATAGATAAGAAGAGGCCAGTGTCAATCACAGAACACTGGAGGGGTGGGGGATAAGGTGAAAGAAGACTGGAAATGTTGTTTTTATTTGATGCTGGAGGTGAAGGAAGTGACTTGAGTGGGGGGGGAGGGAGGAGGAGACATGGTCAGACTTATACTGAATGGAGGATGGACTGGAGTGGGGAGAGAAGAGGCAGGCAGAGCCACCAGCAAGATTCCAGTAGTCCAGGTGGGAGGTGGGAAGTCTGTATCAAGATGGTGGCAGTGGCCAAGGAGAGAAGGGGGTTTATACATATTGACTGAGAACACAGGTTTGGAAAGAAATACGTGACCCATGATGGGAATGAATTGCTAGGGAGTTGCTGTTCTTGTGAGAAAAGAGGGAAATGAGTTTCTTAGTCCACCCTACACTCTCATGGTCCAAGGTCAAGGGTGATTGACAGCTTGGTCTGCCTTCCTTGCTCACTAGCACCACCTGATGGTGATACTTAAACACCCTCAAAAAGATTTTCTACTTTCTCTGCTTCTTCCACCCTTTGTCCTCAGTCTGTCTGTTGAGATCAAACAGGATTATTATTTTCTCATTCACTAGAACACTTTTCAAGTCCCTGAACTAAAATGGATCAACATTTAAGTGTCTACTTGGTGCCAGGTTCTGGACATACAAAAACATAAGAAAACAGTTTATGGTTATGAATATGTATCTATCTTTCTATCTATATATGCAATTATTATTATTATTATTGACTACACCCAACTGGAACTTGAGATACACAGGCACTGAGGTTGGGAGATCCATCCTGCCCTATCGAAAAGTGACATAGGAGAGAATAGACTGGGGGAGGGGGGACACACTGGGATGGCTGTTTTGGGGCGGTGGGTGGGGGGAAGAGGGGGAGAAAATATGTAACTCAAAAGCTTGTGGAAATGAATGATGCAAACTATAATAAAATTTAAAAAACAAACAACAAAAAAAAACCCGTTTATGTTTTCCCTTCCATTCTCTTGAACAATATGGCATCTACAGAGAGACCAGCCAGTATAAACTATAAAGTAATGCAAACTAATTTCGATGGGTAGAACATGCAGTCATGTTCCTCTCAGTCTTCCCTTCTCCAGACTAACCCTTCTCCACTCCCCCAAGCCTTCCTAGACTTAGGACCAGAGGAAACTCCTTTTTAAGCAAATGAAAGCTGTCTAGCCATCAAAATGAAGGCACGCAGCATGACTACAGTGGAACCCAAAGGCAATTCATGTCCTAAGAATGACTGATGTTCTGAAATGGGATGGCCTGCCTAGGGAGGGTGAGTTCCCCTTCAGTGGTTGTGTAGAGGGCATTTAAAGTTTTGGTATGCATTAAGTCATAGGGTCTTATATTTGGAAGATATTTTAGAGATCTTAGAATCTCAGAGTGGCAACAGACCTTAAAATCTGATCCATATTTCCAGAACATACCTGATAAGTGGTCAATAAAACTTTACTTAAAGACTGCAAGTGAGAGGACTCCTCCCCCGATCTTCCAAGGTACTCATTCTACTTTTGGATAGGTCTAATTGTTAAAAAAAAATTTTTTTCTGACATCAGAAATAATGCACTCTATTTTTCAAATGAGGAAACTGTGACTCAAGAAGTCCATGGGTGACCCAGATTTGAAACCCAAGTTTCTAGTTCTAATTCCAAAGCTCTTTCCACTCTGCCACACTGAGATCCCTTCTAGCTAAGATTCCACGATATTGTGGCATCAGCTAAGCTACATGAAGAGCATGGCAGGGTGGGAGTGGAATCCTGGATGCCCATCCACAAGCTTCTGTTTGGAATACTCAACAGTACTTCCTTTGTAGTCCTGGTACTTAGTCACTGAGATAAAATAAAGATTCATTGTGGGTTCCAGCCTATAGGAGCACACTGAATTGTTATTCATTGGATAAACACAACAAACGTCTTTCATGTTGATACTAGAGTGACAGCACTCATAGTTGTCTGAACATGCAGAAGGCTTATTGACTGTAGTCAGATACCTTGGAAGTCTTACCACAACAGGCTGGCCAACCATCCAACAACTCTGATGAGGGCTTCAATGCTAAAAAAAACTCTATGCTTCTATGATACAATAAAAAACAAACAAACCAGGCAACCAAGAAAATTGTTCACTTACAATATAGTGGGATGGATAGAACTCAGGGATTTGGAATCAAAGGAGCTGGGTTAAAATTTTGACCCTTGTAATTACTCTCTGGGTGAGGCATTTCTCACTGGGCCTCAGTTTCCTGATTTGTAAATGGGGTCCTTTTCAGTTCTAAATTCTTTGATACTATATCAGTAACTACTGAACCGTAGGTTGCTTTCTCATCTCTATAAAATCATTGTGATTATAACATCATTATGTGAATGGTCTATGCAAATATTAAAGATATCCTTGATGAAAATATATGAAAGGAAGTGGTAGCCTTTCATAGATGATTTTCTACAGCAGAATCCATTTCCACAGTTATACAGTTTGTATTGAGAATGCAACAGTTTTCTGTGTTTATTGTTTGGTTTTATTGTTAGAACTGGGCATTTGATTTGATGAAGCAAGGCATCGCCCTGGGCAGTGTGTATGTGGGGGGGGGAGGGGGGTTGGTGGTTCTTCTGCATGAAGATGCTTATCTTCCCAGGCAAATATTAAGAACATACAAGATTCTTTGATAGATGAAACCCCATGGAAAACTTTTTTTAAACAATACTTTCACTATCAACACCAGGTAAAACACAAAACAGGGACATTTGGGTGCTCACCATTGTCATTGAGGCTGTCCTATGCAAAGATTGAGAAGAGGACTTTCTATAGATGGCAAAGTTCTAGACCTTTGAGAAGCAACCCAGCATTAGGGGATAGAATGTTGCACTTGGAGGAAGATCTGGGTTCAGATCCTGCCAAGACACGTATTTATTAGCTATGGAATGCTGAGAAAATTATTTAACCTCTCTAAGCCTCCATTTCCTCCTCTGCTAAACAGAGATAGAGCAATCAGAGTAGGTGATCACTCATTCTTGGTGGAATGGACAGAATATTGGAGTTGGACTCTGGAATATTTGAGTTCAAATCCTACTTCAGGCATTTCCTGGCTGTATAACCCTGGGCAAGTCACTTAAAGTATCCAAGACTCAGTTTCCTCATCTCTATAATGGGCATAGTAATACCAGGTTCTGGTTGTCGTGACACCTGAATGAGCTGATAAGTGTCAAGTGCTTTGCAAACCTGAAAGCTTCCTAGAAATGTAAACTGCTAAGATAGTTATTTTTCAAATGCTCCTGTTTGTGAATGACAACTTGACCCCTCAGAGGTGACTAGTGAGTAGAGTGCCAGAAATAGAGTAGGAAGATGGTAAGGTTAATGGGATATAAGATTTTCCCCCATGCATTAATAGACCTCATATGGAGTGCATTGGGAGAGACACTTGCCTCAGGCTTGCTTAGGAGGAGGTTTGCTTGTAGGAAGGCTTCCACACCTTTTGGTACTAAGTTGATCAGGCATTGAGTTATGAGGGCTGTGATGCCTTCTGGCTCTGAGAAGTGTATATATACTCTGAGTGGTATTTTGCTTTAGGGGTTGACTTATGAGAAGGATCTTGTGATTCTCTGGACAGACTCTGTATAGTCATGTTCAGGACCCCCCAACTGCTCAGATGTAAAGTCTCTCTTGGTCCAATGGTGTATGTAAAGTGCATAGCAATATTACTTTGATTCAGGTAGTCAGAGCCCGGTCTGTTGGTCTTTATGCTAATTTCTCTACTTGTATTTTCTCTGTTTGTGTTTTCTCTCGGATGTTCAGGGCGCTGACTTTTCACCTGAACTAGTGAATGTAATTAAAGTCGATTACTGACCCCTTAAAAGTTGCTTTTCTTTTAGAACATCAGATCCAAGAACCAGTGCTAGCAGGCCATCCTGGGTGTGCCAGGGTGCTTGCTGGTACAAAGACCTATGCTCAAATCCTACCTTAGACAGGTATGAACTGTGTGACCCTTGGTGAATCACTTTACTTTTGTCAACTTCAGATTTATCCCTTTCAAAATGAGTGGAAATATACTAAAATCTAGTGCACAAAGGCCAAACCCAGTCACCAACTATTTTTGTGCAGCCCATGAGCCAAGAATGTTTTCTACATTTTAAGATGGGGAGTGTGGTAGACTAGACAATCTCTAGTTTTTGGCAGATAGGGTACTAGATTCAGAATCAAGAATACCTAGGTATAAATCCCACCTCATGCCTTTTAAGCTATAAACTTTGGGCAAGTCTTTTAATATATCTTAGCTTCAGTTTCCTCATCTGCAAAGTGGGGATGACAATAGCACCCACCTTATAGGGTTGTTATGAGGATCAAACAAGCTAATGTATGTAAAGCACAATGCAAGTCTTAAAGGGTTATATGAATGGTGATTACTGTTACTGTTTGTTTTAGCCGGCTGGATTTAGGTAGCATCAGGGCCAGTTGGAAGAGATGACTAAGACTGTCTGTCCTGGCTGCCATTTGCAGCAACAAGAGAGGCACCTGTGCTGGAACTGGCAAGCAGAATGGAAACCTGAGGGAGGCAAGAAGCAAGGCTCAGACAATGGTCCTTGAGGCTGATTTTCCGTTCAAATCCATCCATGTTTCATGCTGAACCATTGAAGAGCATTCCCTTTCTCAGTCCTCTTTTCAACAGGACAGTTGTCTTCAAGTTGGCTGGCATTTAAACCCCATCAGTGTTTAGAAAAGTCACCCCAGTGGGAATGCCAGTTTGGGGCAGACTGGGAGATGAGAGCTCCATGTAATCAATCAACAACCATTTATTAAGCACCTACTATATCCCAGATGGGTGGCTACGTGGTGCAGTGGACAGAGTGCCAGGCTTGGAATCCAAAACACTCATCTCCCTAAGTTCAAATAAGGCTTCAAATACTTACTAGCTGTGTGACCTTGGGCAAGTCATTTAACCTTGTTTACCTCAAATTCCTCATCTGTAAAATGAGCAGGAAAAGGAAATGGCAAAACACTCCATTATCTCTGCTAATCTTAAATGGGGTCACAGAGGTTCAGACACAACAGTAACAGCAGCAGCACCACCCCAAGTCCCAGGCACTGTCCTAGGTGCTGAAGATGCTCGATCCTGAAGTGGTTCAATGGATCTGTGATCTCATCATACCAGAGTTCCCTCTAACCTTGCAGATTGCATCTCATCTGCCTGACTTATCTGTATTCCTCCCCACCCCAGGGCTCTACCCAACATCCTAAAAACCTTCCCTTTCTCTCAATAATCTGAGTACATGAGTACAGCACTTATACCATTCAGCCATCATCCTTATTTTTTTTTTTTTTTTGGAGAGCAGAAGGCAAGGCAATTGGGATTAAGTGACTTGCCCAAGATCACACAGCTAGTTAAGTGTCAAGTGTCTGAGGTCAGATTTGAATTCAGGTCCTCCTGACTTCAAGGCCGGTGCTCTATTCACTGTGCCACCTAGCTGCCCCCATCATTCCTACTTTCACAATATGACCAGTCCATCTTTTCTTCATGTCCTATTCCCTATTGATATCCTTTATACCTATTCTTCACCAAAATTCTTCATTGATTGTAAGTTGCATCCCACTCACACCTGCCAAATACTCCTCCATTGCCTTCTATAGTTTCATCTTTAGTTCATTGCCAGAGGTAGTATTCTAACTTTCACTGCCCTATAGTAACACCAGCAATATGTTTGTACTGAAAAGATGAACCTTTGCTATTAAAGGAAATGATGATTTCCAAAGGGCTTTGCCATTTCCCCAGAATGATACAGTTCACTCTCTTCCTCCTTTTTAGCTCTGGGATCTTCCCAGCTATACTGTCTGTATCAGGTATGCATGGACAAGTCCATTCTGATGCATGTTAAACTATAGACAATAAACAATCTTCTGTCATGTCTCCTTTCCTGAGTGGAGGACATCAGAGATACATAAACAGAGAAAAGCAAAAGAGTCTTTGCCTTCAAGGAGCTTACATTCTAATGTAAAAGCATTTGGAACATTCACTCCCACATCCTTCTTCATCCCAATGGTCTGAGCCCACGTGGGTTAATGGGAAGAGAATATATCTCACCAGCTCTTCAGGGGTAGGTTACACACACTTAATGCTAATTCATCTCAGGTTGCTCACAGGTCCGTGCAATTTTGGCCCAGAAAGAGCCTCTAGAGGTCAAATAGGATCAAGGTCATGAAGGAACATGGAGGCACTGAATTTAAAGTCAGAAGATGAGGATTCAAGTCCCACCCCCACCTTTGCAAAATGGGAGTACTGTTGTGTATATATTTCATATGTATCATCTCCTGTATTAGAATCTAAGCTCCTTGAGGACAGGAACTATCTTTTGCCTTTCTTTGTATCCCCGGCACTTAGCACAGTGCCTGGCACATAATGGATGCTTAATAAATGTTGAGTGATTGATTTTCAATATGGTTGAGTGCCATGAGCATATTGGACAACATAGTCAAGGGGTCAAACACAAAACCAAAACCAAAACCATCCTTGCCCTCGAGGAGTATATAGACTGTAATAGGAGACACACAAAGTATACAAAGCACCATATCATTTTATAAGCCTTCAAAGGGCTTCCATTCTGATGGGGGTGGGGTGGGGGACAGGACCCAACACTGCCATTTGAATAACTCCTTAAGGTTTTTAAAGAGTTTTGACATACAGAATTACATCTAATCCTCACAAGATTTCATCAGTCATAGGAGCATACATTTAAGGCTGTGTAAGGGATCTTAGAAATCATTGAGTCCAATTTGTTCACTTTATAGAGGAGAAAAAAGAGGCCCACAAAAGTTAAGAGGTTTGCCTAGGGCCACCCAGCAAGGAAGTGTCTGAGGCAGGATTTTAACTCAGTTGGGCCCAATTCCAAGTCCAGTGTGCTAGCTATTGCACTACCTTGCTGCCTCTGGATCTATGAGATTAGCATTACAAGCACTATCAGCCGCATTTGGCAACTGAGCCTTGAAGTGCTTTTGCCTGTGGTAGCAGAGTTGGAGGTCTCTTCCGAAGTGATACCCACCATTCTTTCAGCCTAATGTTAAAAGGTTATTCTGGAAGGTAGGTACATTAGCTCTAGCCCCCAACACAAGCCTCCTAAAGAGATTCTAAGGGACAGTTCAAATGACAACAGGGAGATGAGAGAGAGGAGAAGGCTGGGGTGAAAGAAATGTCACACACATACACATATGTGCGCACGCACGCACACACACACACACACACACACATACAAACACATACATGCCCAGAGGCCCACACCCCAAATCCAAACCTACAGGGTTTTCTTTGGCAGTCAGTCCTACCATGGCCAGAAACAGACAGGGCTATTTTGAGAATGCTTTGAGTGAGAAAAGGCGGAGACTTGCAGGTTTTCCAAAATTTATCCCCCACCTCCAACTCTCCAGCTCACAAGAGGGCCCATTGATCAGAGACCTCACCCCTCTCCACCCCTAGAGCCAGCCAGATCATGGATTGGGTTTCTAGGTGCTAGACCTCTCAGGGCTGCTGACTGATTAAAGAATCTGTCTGAAACCTTAGCTGGGCTGAAACAGAGAGAACCTTGTTAGCTCCTTCTTCCTATGGCTATCCTGGTCTATGAGTTGGCATCAGGGCAGGCCCCCCAGGCATCAGTTGGGGCCTCTCCTCCCTCCCAGGGAGTCATGCCTGCAGGATGCCTAGGATGCCTGGCTTCCCACCCCTGGCCTTCTGAGTCCTTCCAAGTCCAACTCGTCTCAAAATATTCTCTCTTCCAACACCAGCTAAATTTCCCTTCTGGGGACCCGACTGGAGGCAGAGAACAGGATAGAATGGAAAGGACTTTACTTTCACAGGTTTTGAGGATTTTGAAGACTATTTAGTCAAACCCCTGCATGTGGCAGATGGGGAAATGAAGGCCAGAGGGGAAGTAACTTAGTCAGAGTCACACAGACAGGAGAGAGCAGAGCCACTGTCCAAACCTGGTCCAAATCTAGTTTTCTTTTCACTGGTAGAGACTCATAAATGAAGGGACTCTTAGAGCTAGAAAGAACCTAAGTATCATAGCAGAAAGCTGGGAGGAGCCTTAGGACAGGGAATGTCAGAGCTGGGAGGGTACTTAGAACAAGGAATGTCAGAACTGGTAGGGGCCTTAGAAGAGGGAAATTCAGAACTGAAAGTGATCCAAGTTTATATTATAGAGACCAGCAGTTCTCAACCTGTGGGTCGCGACTCCTTTGGGGGTCGAATGACCATTTCACAGGGGTCACAGGGGTCGCCTAAGACCATTGGAAAACACATATTTCCAATGGTCTTAGGAACGAGACACTGCTCCTCTATCCATCTCCAGGTGGGTCGGCCCACATGCAGATGAGCCTACATACAAGTATTAAAGGGTTGCAGTATTAGAAAGGTTGAGAATGGGGTGGAGCCAAGATGGTGGCGTAGCAGCAGCAACATATCGTAGCTCTCACGTAGCCACCCCAAAATACCCATGGAATAGGACTCTAAACCAATCCTAGAACTCCAAAACGCACACAAAGATACTTTCCACTAAAGTCAGCTTGGCTACGAGGAACCATATCAGCACTGCGAACCAAAACCAGTCTGGCCTGAAGCCAGGGCTGTGTCCCGGGGGCGCTGGATGGGAGGAGCAGGGGAGCCTCTCTAGTGAGCTGATTAGCAGTGGCTGCGAGCAGCATTCAGAACTAGCTCATTGGGACTTGCGAAGTTGGGAGGGGAGCAGTCTGGCGGAAAGGCCTCCAGAGCGGAAAAGCGAAAGACAGAAGTTTTGCACCCACCTCCACGTTGGAGCTTCCCACCTGTGGCCTGCAGACAGCAGGGGGACTAAGCTATTGTTCTGAGGTCAGTGCTCTCGCGTTGAGCGGCCTGGATCCGGATCGCCATCTTGGGCTTCAGTCTTGGAGTCTTCACTATCCAGTCAGCCAGAAGTAAGTAGGAAGGGTCCCAGCACCTTCCTGAGAGCTACGGCAGCCGGGAGGACCCCAGTGATTTGGGACAGAGCTTTCCCTTCTGGAAGCAGAGCCCCACAGAGATTTTTAAAAAATCACGGACTGAACAACCATAAATAAGAATAAGCATAAAAAGCAAAGTAAGAACAGCTCCTAAACCCTAGATTCCTTCTTTGGGAAAAAGGAAGATCATGGGAGAGATAGGGAGGAGGAGAGCACAGCCAGAGTGCCCCCACCAGGGGCCTCCAATAAACATGAAGAAT
>CM053587.1:338967776-339034882 GCA_028646515.1 Pseudochirops corinnae | reverse complement strand
GGGGACACACTGGGAGGGCTGTTTTGGGGCGGTGGGTGGGGGAAAGAGGGGGAGAAAATATGTAACTCAAAATCTTGTGGAAATCAATGATGCAAACTAAAATAAAATTAAAAAAAAAAAAGAAAGGTTGAGAACCACTGATGTAGACTGATTGAAGGAATTATGAATGTTTAGCCTTGAGAAGAGGAGGCGTTAGAGGTCATGTTAACTGTTGGCCTTCTTCAGGTATCTGAGAGCTGTAATGACTTGCTGGTGAGAACACCTAGCTTGGTACTTCCAGCTTCTGAGTGACTAGGGGTCAGTAACAGCTGGACCTATCAAGTTGCTGGCCTAGTATACAATGTCTGTTACAGTCCTAGATACCAAGACAAACCACCACCACCCCAAATACGGGGATTAGTTTTACGTTTGCTCAGGAGAAACTTTAGCAGTAGCCTCTGGTGGGTCTCAAATCTTTCCCCATGCCAATCCAAACTCCATTCGGTTGAATTTTCACAAAGCAAAGGTCTGACTGTGTCACCCCCTACCCCAACCCTCACCTCTCCCTCAATAACCTCAATGGCTCCCTATTAACCAGGATCAAATCTAAAATCCTCTGTTGGTCATTTAAACCCGTGCACACCTTGGCCCCATCCAAACCTTTCCTCATCATATCCTGTGCTCCCCTTCATACTATCTCTGATCTAGCTGCCCTGGTCTGCTCCTGCTCTTCACACAGAACACTTGTTGTCCATCACCTTGACTTCACTCACTAGCCCCCTGCCTAGAACACTCAGCTTCTTTTCCCAAAACTTCCTCTGACATCCCCTGTTCTAAGGCCCCTCTCAGCTCTGACAGTCTGTAATCCTCTGGTTTAGACATAATGTTATTTCTGTGTGTTCTAGACATGTTCTTGGCCTAAGCCTCCCCAAACTCTTCCCCTCCCCCCCCCAGTTGTTCTCTACATGTAAGTGTAACATCAGAGAACTCTCAGGTTCTATTTATATGATCCCTGAAGGGTAGAGAAAATTCCTGGAGTAAATCACAGAAGCTGATCTGCCTGGGCCCTACTCATGACTCTGTGACTTAACAGTATTGAAAGCAGAGTCTCCTTTGAGTCTGAGGCTCCCACCCTGATGCATTCAAGAATTTTGATTCTATGATGAGTAAATTCTCTGATCCCCTCATTCTCCAATCAATGAGCATTTGTTAATACCTATAATGCCAACTAATAGTTTGGACTTGGGGAAACAGAAATGAAGCATGCCCTGCCCTCAGGGAACTTCCATTTTACCAGCTTTAATTCAGAGATGAATAGAGTCTGAGAGATGGAAGGGTCCTCAGAGGGTGTCTAGTCTAATCTACTCATTGGCCAGATGAGGCTCAGAGATGGCCGGTGACTCTCATCAAATGAGAACGTGTCTTATGAACCTTAAAGTGCCATATGTTAGCTGTTACCATTCTTCATACTCCCCCTCCCCAACCTTAAATGACCATGTATGACTCGTCTGCTTACCTGTCGCACGCCCCAGTAAAAGGTAAACGTCTTGAGGGGAAGGCCTTGCTTGTTTATCCATTTGGCCTTATATTCCTTAATATCTAACTTGGCCCCTCGCCCACACAGAGCCTTAGGGTTGGAAAGGACTTTAAACCTCATCTGCCTTTGGCCATCCCTCATTTCACATAGGACATAACTGAAGCCAGAGAGGCTGACAGTCAGGACAGTCAAGTGAAAGCTGGGATTCAAAGCTACCTCCTCTGATTCTAAACCCCGAGATCTAGGTCGGTTAGATTGGACTAGAAAGACCCTGCTTTTGTGCCTAGAAATACACCATCCAAGTGTATGGGATGAGTGAAAACTTCTCAATTTGGGGTAGTTAACTTTTCAAATTGCTTCTGTCAATCACTTTTATCTTCCTTTGTCTATTTTCCCACCTTGGTGGGACCCTCCCCCCTCTTTCCTTGCTGTCCCAGTTGGGGAAGAATTTGGTGAAGTGTGCCTCTCCACCAATGAGAGAGGAGACAGTCGGGGAGGGGTCTTGACTAAGTTAGGTTATAAATTCCAGCACTATCTTTTGTAACTTGCTTCTTCTCCATGATGAGTCATGGGGAAGACCGCCCTCTTCTCTTGGGGAAGAGAATAAACTCCTGTTCTTATCCTAAGAGATCTCTGTGTTTATTTCTTTTCACTAAATTAAGGATGAAGGATATTTTTCATCCCAAACAAAAGGAACAGGCCAGCTCAGTGTGGAGAGTCTCATCACTGAAGGCTTGCCACCAGAGAATGAACTTTTGGCCCAATCATCTTATGAAACCATTCACAGGGGTTTAGAGAAGATCAGAGGGTCACAGATTTAGAGTTCTAAGAGCCAATTCCACCCAAACCCTTGTTTTATACTGGGGAGGTTAGGAATTGCAATAGCAATCATCAGAAGAAGAATTAGAGCCCAGGATCAGTGACATAGAAAAAGGACCCCAGAGATTTTCTGCTCTACTCTTTCATTTTATAGAGGAGGAAGGAGTCCCAGGGAGGCTAGATGTTTGGGGTCACTCAAATAGCCATGACAGAGGTGGGATTCCATCCCTCGTCCTCTGCCTCTGTCATCACTCCCATTCCTGAATGTGCCTCAGTGGATGGAATACCTACCCCAAGAAATGGTGGCCTCTCAAAGAATCCAAGGAGATAGGGCCAACCCCCCGCCCCTTGCCTTGAGATTTGCAGAGACAACTGAGGAGATTCCTATGCTAGAGAATGGACAAGGCTCATATTCTCCTTGTCAAGATCTGTGACTCTCCCAAGGAGACAAAATTCCTGTCTGGAGGCAGCTTATTCTTCTTTTCCCCAGTTGGTCAATGAATCTGTATTAAATTAATCACCTGCTATATGCCCTGCAGGCACTGTGGGTGCTAAGTGATAGAGATAATCAGAAATATAAAATGTAGTCTCTACCCTCAAGGAATTCACTATTTAATGGGGAGAAACATGCAAATAACTATGTAGAAACAAGCTTTACACAGGATAAATAGGAAATAATTAACAGAGAGAAGCCATAGATTGAAGAGATCAAAAAAGGATAGCTGTAGGAGGGGAGTTTGAGCTAAAGCTTGAAGAGAGCCAGGAGGCAAAGAGGAGGAGAGGGGCATTCCAGGCACAGGGCATAGGCAGGGAAAATGCTTGGAGTCTGGAGATGGAGTCCAGGGCCACTGGATGACAGTACTAGGTGGGATGTAAGGTGTAAGAAGACTGGAAAGGGGGGACAAATTATGAAGATCTTTGAACACTGGAGGATTTTGTATTTGATTCTGGAAGGAATAAGGAGCCACTGCAATTGACTGAGTACGAGAGTGAAATAATCAGATCTGAACTTTAGAAAGATCACCTTGGCTGTTGAACGGAGAACAGACTACAATGGGGAGGTACTGGAGGCAGGCAGCCCCACCAGCAGGGAGCTTCTGGAGGAAGTGAAGGCAGGCTCGTGTTTCCTCTTTAGTCTTCAGACATCAGTACAATCTTGCATCATTTGCCAGTTTTATTCTATTATCCAATGATCTTCCAAGGGTACACTTGGTGCACGTCTTTTTCCTCCCAGCTGGCAACCTTGCCCTTCAGAATGTCTCCTCATAGAGGTCGGGAGCACTGAACTTCTGAAGGTGATCATTTTATATCAGTTTCCCCTGGGAAGAAAAATTGGGCAATACCCATTGGAATGCTCCAATGGTGTCAGGTATGGTTTCTAGTGATGCAAATGACAGGCCATCTAAGCCTCCCAGTCTTGTGCAGCTCTTATCCATGCCTTTCCATAAATTCACAATAGAGGGTCCACCCAATGTGTTGGAAGCCTTTCTTATTTTCTCTTGACATTGCAAGGGTACCAGTGGTGCATATCAGTTGTCCACAGGTTATACAGTGCTTATGGCCCCAAGCTACCACCACCCCATTCCTCATGTATCCAGCCCTACATTCCTCTCATCACATTTTTTTGCTATTGCATACCACATTGGAGAAACAGTTTAGAAATCTAATAAAATTGGGGTGGCTAGGCGGCACGGTGAATAGACCACCAGCTCTGGAGTCAGAAGGACCTGAGTTCAAATCTGGCCACAAGCACTTAACACTTACTAGCCATGTGACCTTGGGCAAACCACTTAACCCCAATTGCCCTACCTTCTCCCCTCCAAAAAAAAAAAAAGCAAAGAAATCTAATAAAATTAATACAATTAAGGCATTTGGCCACAGGCATTGTTTCTCCTGCTAATCCTTATCCTATAATTCAGGCCACCATTTTTTAACTTAATGTTTAATTTTTTTTTTTTTTTACTATTTTTCCTCATTGCTTCCGAGCATATTCCTCTGTTTAAAAATCTAGTTGACTCAAATCCTATGGACAAACTCTGAATGGCCAAGTGAAGAAATAATATTCAATTAAGTTTAAAACTACATTTAAACCTCAACATAAATATGTTGAGATAGAAAGCAAACATGTTACTTTATTTTATTTTATTACTAATAGTCCTGGTAGACAGGGGGAACACGGATAAGTGAATCAATGGATCATCAGGAAACTTTGTTTTAGCCCATAACTTGAGCCAATTCACCAAACTCTAATCAGGAAACAGCTTCTCCTCTCCCTTCTCCTGACTCCTGTTTTATTGATCAGTAGAATGTTTGAAAGGTAGGCCAGGAGGAAGTAAAAGAAATGAGGAGCCGTGAATACTTGTAAGTTGGATGATAAATTCCACTTACTCATTTTCCTTTGTCCATCTATCTGATTCTACCCTAAAGGCCACTTGTCTCTTCATTTTAAAAAGCACCAGCAAATACTTGTATGATTCTAACCCAAGAAAATTTATACAAATTGAAATGTTTTTATAAATGTGCTTGGTGTTTAGAGGTCTTAGAACAGTGGTTCTCAACCTTCCTAATGCCTTGACACTTTAATACTCGTATGTCGTCATATCTGCATGTGGGCAGACCCGCTTGGAGACAGATAGAGGAGTGGTATTTCAATTCCTAAGATCATTGGAAATATGTGTTTTCTGTGACACCTGTGACATCTGTGAAAGGGTCGTTTGACCCCCAAAGGGGTTGCGACCTGCAGGTTGAGAACCACTGCCTTAGAAGAAATATTTAGGAAATTGGAATTATTCATTCTGATCAGAAACAATAATTTCTTGTTTCTATCTTTCAACAGTGGTCTGGACAATGTGGAATATTATGATATTAAGCTGAATGAATGGAGGAGAATGCTGTCACCAATGCCTTGGAAGGGCATAACCATGAAATGGGCAGCAGTTGGCACCATAGTTTATGTCTTGGCTGGTTTCCAGGGTGTGGGTCGTTTAGGACACATCCTTAAATATAATACTGAAACAGACAAGTGGGTCACCAACTCGACAGTCCGAGCTTTTCCAGTAATGAGCTGTTTAATTTGTGTTGTTGATATACCAAGTGCTCTAGTTTCTTCATATGGGAACTGGGAATAATATTAACACCTCACAGGATGGTTGAGAAAAATAGACTGAACCTCTGTTCTTTAGTCTAAGCTAGGTTTTGTGTAGAATCATCAGACATTGTGATATAGAATCATGAACCAGGACTGGAAAGGACCCCATCAGGTCCAGCTCCCATATTTTAGGGGGATCAGATTGCCCAGGGTCACCCAGCAATTGGAAAAATTTGGGGTCCCTTTGACCCCAAAAGTATCCCTCTCCATGGTCCTCTAAGGAAGACCTTGTCGATGAGCCCAATGGATTCAGTAGCAGCCTGCTAATAAACCCTTACTGTTGCCATGGTGGTGGGGTTGGGGGTGTCCAGTTAGGATCCGTCCTCAGGTGCCATCATGGAATCTTATGTTTTCTTATTCAATTTGCCTCTGCTGAAAGTTCCAACTGTAGTAACTGACTGAAATTCTGAGTTTTTCATCCTAATTAAACTCCTTAAATCTCTAGAGAAGGGACCTTATAAAAGGAACTTGACCTTCCCAGGTCAAATCCCCCAGGAGGGGATTTGAAATGCATGGCTTCAGAAGGTCCCTGCCCAGGCCTCAGTTTACTCCACTGTACAATGGGCAGTGGAAGAGGTTGGGGAGTGACCTTCACAGTGTGGAAAATGAAGCCACTCAAGGTAGCTTATTATTTAGGCAACATCTGGTCCTAGGCACCATCACTGCCTTTGCACACTGGTGGTAATCTCAGCACCTCGGCGATGCAGTGAGTCGTCCTACAATAACCTCATTTGTTTTTCATTCCATCTCCAGCCCACACACAGGGCCTCCCTAGTGGCTCCCAGAAAGGAAATGCCAGTAGCTATCTATCTTTCTCTGTAAATGAAACCAGCCACAACTAACTTTAGCCCTGAATAGAAGCAGTGTGTTCTGGCCACAAAGCGTGCTGGAGTCAGAAGGACCTGAGTTTGAATCCTGCCTCTGAAACGTGCTAGTTCTGGATCAGTGGGCAAGTCACTTCATTTCTGAATCTGTTTCCTCATCTGTAAAACAGAAATAATAATATACATAGTACCTGTCTTACAGGGTTGGGGTCAGGCTCAAACGGGCTCATGTCTGTAAAGCGCCTTGCAAACTGAGAGCATCATACAAATGTCAACTACTGTTGCCATTATTAACAGTCTGTTTGTGTGGGTTGGATTATATTTTAATCAGTTTATGTTGATATGAGATGCATAAAGTTAGGGAGGCTGGCGTATGCAAAGTTGTAAGCTTGCCACTCTGAACAAGGCAACAATAGTTTGCTGTGACCAGAACTGCGGTCGGAATTCCTGGCTGGGGTAGGGGGCAGGTGTCTGGCACACAATTGCGTTGTAGCATCGTGGACTTTATGGGTGCTCCTCCTGCCCTGTGAGGGAGGAATGCCTTTCTGCCCCTGAGAAGGAGGTGGCTGCTGGGAAGGGGAAGGAGAGGACTGTTTTATTTGAGTCAGCATTCTTTTTAGTTTAAGAAAATAATTTTTCAAATCTCCCATTATCCATAAAGCAACTTTTATTGCATTTTATGGTCTGTGAGTGCCTCTTTGCATTCTAACCCCTAATTACTAGACCAGCCTAGGTTAGAATTGGCCCAGACTATTGTCTCTCTGTTTCTCCACACCAGCTGTTCCCCTATCTGGAAGCCTCTCCCCTACTCACCTCCATCTCTTAGGCTCCCTCATTTCTTTCAGAGCTCAGCTAATTGGCCATCTTATAGGTGAGACCTTTCGAGAAATTCCCAACTGCTAGAGCCTTCTTCGAATCAGCTGGTATTTATTTTTATGTGTGTGTATCACACACACACTTATATTCCACACATGCACATTTATAAATAACATATCTATCTACAAAGAGACCATATTGCAAAATGGACAGCAGGTTGGCTTTAGAGTCAGGAAAATCTGAGTTCTGCCCCTTATACATATTGGCCTTGTGATTCTGAGCCAATTACTTTTTGGTGCTCTAGGAAACTCTCTAAGACTCTTCATTGCAGAGAAGGTATAAACCTGCATTGGTAGAGAGAGTTTCCTCACCTGGGAACTCCCCTCCTGTGATGAAATCACAGGTCCAGCCTCTCTTCCCACCCCATACATTTGTGGACATGTTGTCTTCCTTGTGAGCATAGAAACTTCTTGAGGGCAGGGACCCTTTTACATTTGTCTTTGCATCCCCAGAACCTAGCATAGTGCCCCAGGTGCTTAATAAATGCTTCTTGAGGTTGTCATTAAGCTATTTCTTGAAGACCTTCAATAAGGAGGAATCTGCTCCTTCCCAAATCTCTTTCTAAGCCCCAGTTCCTCCTCTGCAAAACATGGATAACAAGCTCTGTGGCCCCGACCTACCTGGAGGGCCATGCTGAAAAGGGCAGAGATACAAAGCACCTTATAAAAATAGCTTTAAAAGAGTATATGAATATCTGCTGCAATAAAATTAGGAATCTATAATGTACAAATATAAATATAATCATAATATTTTGCTTTCGACCCATGATTTTATAGAGAACTCCCAGTGAAAGGCTCCCTCTCTCCGTGATGGGCAACACTTATTCTGTGACTTACAGGCTTAGGACAGCCTAGAGCATTAAGAGGTTAAGGGACTTCACCAGAGTCACATGACCAGTATGTGCCAGAAGTGGGACTTGAACCCAGGTCTTTCTGATGCCAAAGCCTGGACTCTATCCACTATTCCATGTGGTAGTATACAAAACATTTTCTTTTCTCTCTCTCTTCCCCTGCCCCCATCTCTGTCTCTGTCTCTGTCTCTGTCTCTCTCTCTCTTCATCTCTGTCTCTCCTCTCTTTCTCTCTCTCTCTCTCTCTCTCTCTCTCTCTCTTTCTCTCTCTCTCTTTCTCTCTCTCTCTCTCTCCCTCTGGAGGGAGGAAGGCAAGTCAATTGGGGTTAAGTGACTTGCCCAAGATCATACAGCTAGTAAATGTGTAAAGTGTCTGAGGTTGGATTTGAACTCAGGTCCTCCTGACTCCAAGGTTGGTGCTTTATTCACTGGGCCACCTGGCTGCCCCTACAAAACATTGTCTTTACCAAAAAACAAACCCTTTAACAAAACTTTCTTTAACAAAAGAACAAACTCTGATAAGTAAGGAGTCACGATATTGTTACTCTCATTTTTACAGATGAAGAAACTGAGGCTCAGAGAGATACACTGGCTTGCCCATGTCAGAAGCTAGACTTGATCCTAGGTCTCTTCTCATACTTTGCTCTTTCTGGAATAACACATTGCCTTCCTATCAGAGGCTGATTGACTGAGCCTGGTGTTTCCAAGGTCAAATGACTGAGTTTTGAAAAGTTTTATAACAGTTGACTGTATTTGACAACCGTAGGTTTAAAACTGTGAAGACCTGCGGGAAAAAACCATTTTTACTGACGAGGGAAATGAAACTCATGGAAGTATATTGGTTTGTCCAGAGTCCCACAGCCAATACATGCTCCAAGGGAGACAAAGCTATGTCTTTCTCAACCTAAGACCAATTATCTATTCTGCTCTACTGGGTACCATCATCATCATCCTCCAATGCTGTGATCACCATCATAATCTAGTCTTTGACCCTTAGAATAGGAAACTCCATCTCTGATCAGATTGGCTTCAGCCATCTTGGCTTTGGTAAACTTCATGAATCATTTCCCTCTCTCCCTCCCCTCCTTGGTGACTCTACTCTGCCTCCCTCCTTCCAACACCCACTGCCATTTTTCTCAGGCCCAGAGCACTGTAATCAGATTGCCTTCAGTCTACAGGTTGAGCCTGTGGGAATCAGCCCTTTCTCCATTCATTGGCAAGAAGAACAGTGGGAGGTCTTGTTAAGCCTGCCCTGCTGTGCAGAAAACAAAAGCCTCGTCCAGCCCCATATTGTACACACTGTACTTCCTACCCCATCTCTCCCCACCTGAAGAAATACAATCATTACAGAGAAAACGGATGGTCCAGTTTGTCTTCTCTGGGGTGCTATCTCAGAGCAGGGGGAAGGGAAATGAATTGGAGAGAAGCCATAGGCAAAACCCTTGAAATCAGAGATGGAGTAGACGTCTTGCGTCAACCAGTCTGTCTCCTCCAGTCAATGAAAGAGTGGGTTGTTTTCTTTTTTAATTGTGTGTGTATGTCTATGTGAGAGTATGTGTTTTCCACCTCCAACTTTCTATCGTTCTGGAAGCTTTGTATGGAAGGTCTTAGGGGACCAGGTTCTATTAAATGGCTCCATTGAAACTGGCCTCAGATCAACCCAGGTGCCAATGAGAAGGGACTGATGACAGCCTTATCTGGGCTTGCTCTCACTGTCTGGGCCAGTGTGACTGGAGGGGCAGAGGCAAGAGACTCCAGGGAGTAGCTGGAAGGAATGACTTTGACCTCAGGTGGGGGGTGAGGGAGGTGGGGGGGGAAGATGAGAGATGTGATCTGGCCAATGGGAACAATTAATAGGCCAGTCTTATCCCATGGAGCTAAATTCCTTTTACAAAGCCCACAGCTCACTAGTGAGAGAGCAGAAAAATTTTCGGTGACATGTCTGGAGTAACCCTAGAAAGTTTCCACCTCAAGACTTCAAGGGGCTGGGATTTCTTCAATGAGGGAATCACCTCCTACTTGCCCCTCCCCAAAGTATTCATGCCCAAAGCAGAACAGTAACTAAGGTGGGACAACTGGGCTTTGCGCTGGGGTGCTGAAATGGGGCAGGGTATATGAATAGCTCTCATTTAAAGCACTTTAAAATATTAATTTTTGCCTCATAACCGCACTGGGAGGTCAGTGTTTTTGCTCTCTTTTTACAGTTGAGGAAACAGGGGCTGACAGTTTAAGTGACTTGCATGTGATCACACAGCTAATAAGTGTCTCAGGCTGGATTTGAAATCAGGTCTTCGTGACTCTAGGGCCAGGATTACAGTCACTGCACCTTCTAGCTAACAGGCATTGTGTGGGGTGGAGGGGTTGGTGGAGAGGAGGCAGGAAGAGGCAGCATCTAGAGCATGAAGATCCAGAATCAGGAAAATTGAGGTTCAAATTCTGCCTCTGACATTTACAGGTATGTGACTCTAGACATATTCATCCTTCCTGGGTCACAGGTAAACTTCTAAGAGTAAAAGTTACACATAGAATATTCTCAAACTCTGAAGCTCCCTATGAAGGGTTAGTCAATCTATTCTTTATTAAGCTCTTACAATCTGCCAGGCACTGTTAGGCATTGAGAATACAAAAAGAAGTCAAGCAAATCCTGCAACAGCTTATGTTTTTATAGCTCCTTAAATGCTGCAAATGATTTACTTAACACAGACTTGGCCATCTCCCTTTGACAGATAGGAAAGCCAGACTTAAAGACACAAAGACTCTTGCCCAAAGTCAACACCAACCTCCTGGTTCTCCTCCTTCCTCTCTGACTGCTCCTTCTATCTCCTTTGCTGAATCCTCCTCCAGATCACACCCTCTATCCATAGGTGTCCTGGGCCATCTCTTCTCCCTCTATAGTATTTCACTTGGGGAACTCATTAGCTCCCATGGATTGAATTACCATCTCTATGTTGCTGATTCTCAGATTTACCTTTCCTGCCTCAATCTCTCTGCTGACCTCAAATCTTACATCTTCAGCCGCCTTTCAGACATCTCAAACTGGAGACACCTTAAACTCAATATATCCAAAGCAGAACTTATCATCTTTCTCCCTAAACTCTCCCCACCCCAGACTTGGCTATAACTGTCCAAGGTACCACCATCTTCCCAGTCCCTTGGGCTCCTAATCTAGCAGTCATCCTGGATGCCTCCCTGTCTCTCAACCCCCATGTCCAAGATGGTGCCAAGGTCTGTCGATTTCACCTTTACATCAACTCTTAAATACCCCCCCCCTTCTTTCATCTGACACTGCCCCCACCCTGGTGCAGACCCTTGTCACCTCACAATTGGATTATTGTAGTAACTGTCGGTGGGTCTGCCAGGGCAGACCGCTTTCTCCAGTCGATGAAAGAGTGGGTTGTTTTCTTTTTCAATTGTGTGTGTGTGTCTGTGTGAGAGTATGTGTTTTCCACCTCCAACTTTCTATCCTCAGGTTTCTCCCCACTCCTACCCATCCTCCATTCAGCTACTAAAGTGATGATAAGGCACAGGTCCAACCATGTCGACCCTTACTCAATAAGCTCCAGTGGCTGCCTATAGCCTTCAGGATCAAATACAAATTCTTTATTCAAAGTCTTTCATAGACTGGTCCCTTGCACTTTTCCAGTCTTCTCACACCTCACTCCCCATACAGTTAGATTGAGTGACTTGGTCCTCCTGGCTGCTCCACAAACAAGACTCTCCATCCACTAGCTCTGGGCATTTCCTCTGGCTGTGCCCCATTCCTGGAATATTCTCCCTTCTCTGCTCTGACTACTAAGCTCTCTGGCTTTGTTTAACTAAAATCCCACCTATTTCAGGAAGCCTTCCCCAACCCATCTTAATTCTAGAGCTTTCTCTCTTAATTATTTTCTATAAATCTTGTCTATAACTTGCTTTGTGTGTGTACATATGTACATATACATACTTCGTGTGTGTATATTATATATGCATATATGTGTGTATATACCTATGTATATACACATAGTTTATGTGTGTATATAATATATGTATGTATATACATATATACATACATATAGAGAGATATAAATGTAAAATATGTGTGTGTGTATAATGTCTGCATGTTGTCTCCCGCATTAGACTGTGAGCTTGAGGGCTAAAACTAAAGGTAGCTTCTTTTCGTATCACCAACACTTTAGAACAGGGCCTATGTACTATGTACATAGTCATGGCACATAGTAGGTATATAATACTATGGCACATAGTAGGTGCTTAGTAAATGTTGATTGACTGATTGTCACAGGGCAGAGGTGGATTTTTCACTTGGGCTTTCTGATGCCCAGGCCAAAGCTCACTCTGCTCTGCTCCAGGGGCAGAGTCACCTTCACAAGGTGGGAGAGGCAGAGAAAACTTAGAAGGAACAGAAAGAAATGAGCTCCAGCTCAGGTGTTCAATTAAGCTTAGGGGAGCTGTGTTTTCTTTTCAGGAGAAAAAAATTCTCTTTGCCATAAGGCTCCCTATTGTTTATCTAGCATGCAGACAGCCAGCTCTCCATTGATTCTAACAAAACTAATCCACAGGCCTGATAATTCTCCCCAAATCTCACTGGTCTCATCCCACTTCTTAGCAAGAAATTTAAAGTAGAAAAGGCCACAGGGTGGATTCAGATTCCTGGGTCTCTATTAATTTTCCATGCTGTAAGAGGGAGATGCACCTGCTCAGCAACACTGCCCTAAATAATTAAAGTCCAGAGAGATGTGTCCCGGTATATTAACACGGCGCCTTGGGTGGGGGCTTTTCTTTGAGCCCTTTCATCATCCCTCTGCTGGCATCCAAGAGCAAGATGGAATTCACTCCAATGGGTGGTCCCCCCTTTCCTTGCCTTATCAGTGCCAGGGAGAGAGGTTAAGAGAATGCTGGAAGCTAAGGGAGATAATGGTCTTACCACCTGCCTGCATCCCACGCTCACACCAGCTGCCTAATCTTGTCATCTCTCACATTCTCTCCCCTCTTCACTTGCAAAGCCAATGTACCTAGTTCAAGCCCTTGGCTGTTCTTGCCTGGACCAGCCTCTCAGATGCCAGTCTCCTTCATTCTCTAATCTACCCTGCCCATAGCTATCAAAAATAATTTTCCTCCCTCTCATGCTCAAGAGCCTTCACTGGCTCCCTAGTGTGCAATAGGACTGAACCTGTGATTTCATCAATGTAACACATTCCTAATGAAGAAAATTCTACCAACGCAGGTTGGTACTTTATCTGCGACCGCTAGTCTTAGAAAGTTGCCTGGGGCACAGAGAGGTTAGGGAGCTTGCACCAGGTCGCACAGCTAGGACATGTCAAAGGTCGAACTTGACCCCAGATCTTCCTGCCCCAAGACTTGCCTTCTAGCCTCCATATAGTACTGTTTATAAAACATGATTTGTTGTGAAGCTGTTTTTCAGTCGTGTCCAACTCTCCATGATTCCATTCAGGGTTTTCTTGGCAAAGATATTGAAGTGGTTTGCCATTTTCTTCTCCAGCTCATTTGACAGATGAGGAAACTGAGGCAAACAGGGTGAAGTGACTTGCCCAGGGTCACACAGCTAGTGAGTGTCTGAGGCCAGATTTGAACTCAGGGAGATGAGTCTTCCTGACTGCAGGCCTGGTGCTCTATGCACTATGGTGCCATCTAGCTTCCCATGGAATATATTATGAAGTCTTTTATGGACTTTTATGGACTAGCTTCCCATGGAATATATTATGAAATCTGATATTTCCAACCCTCTGTGACCTGACCCCTATCTAACTTTAAAGATTTTTCAAAAAATATTATGCCCCTTCACAAACTCCATTTTCACAGCCACCCACACTGTCCCATAGATGTCAGACTCCATTTCCCATCTCTGCTCCTTTGCCCAGACCATCCCTGATGCCTAGAATGCCATCTCTCCTCATTTCCTCAAGTCAGAATTATTGAGTTCCTTCAAGGGTTAGCTCAGTGCTCTCTCCTCTATGAAGCCTTCCCTGTCTGATCCATCATTAGTGTTCTCTCTCTTCTCAAATGACCTCCATTGCACTGATCTGAATAACGGTGCACCCCTCTGATAGGCTATGAGCTCCCCACAGTCAAGAACAAGGCCAGTCCTTTGTTTTTGTACCCCCAGTGCCCAGCACCGCATTGGGCCCTGCAGAAGCCTGAAGCATTGAACAGAATATGCCCAATGGTGCCTTGGGGCTCTGGAGCAGTAACAGGGTTGAGTTTCAGGGAAATGTCTGCACTCTTTAGCCCAGCAATCCTTGTGGTTTGCATCCCTTTATTGAAGGAAGGTTGGCTGCATTGGGGGGTGGACTGGGGAGCAGTTTGGGGGCTGTAGGCTGTGACTCTGGAGATAAAGGTAGTCAATACGGACAGGGACTGAACAGATGCCCTTGGCCTAGATGGTTACCTACTGTTCAAAAATCACAGAGATGTTCCTCCTCAAGGAAGCTGTCAAGGACGTTTCTCAAAGAAATCACAGAATGTCAGAGCTAGGAAGGACTTTAGAACTTAAAATGCTAGAGCTGAGAAGGGCCTTAGAATAGGGGATGTCAGGTCTGGGAGGGGCCTTAGAACAGGGGATGTCAGGTCTGGGAGGGGCCTTAGAACAGGGGATGTCAGGGCTGGGAGGGGCCTGAGAACAGGAGATGTCAGGGCTGGGAGGGGCCTCAGGAAAAAAATAGAAGACACAATTAGAAGTTTCTCAGAATACAAAAGAGGGCCCATTTGGGCTGACCTGGGGTTCCAGTCCTGGCTCTGTGTGATCTGGGGTGGGATACTTTCCTTGTCTGAGCCTTTTTCCTCAGCCCTAAGAGTGGGACTGGTACTATATGGTTTCTAATCTCCTGCTCTAACTCCTCTGAAAGCCACAGAAAGGCCCCTAGGACATAGAGGCACACAGGCACCTTAGAAGTCATCTAGTCTCACCTTCTTGTCTGACAGATGGTGAAACCGAGGCCCAGAAAAGGGACACAACTTCCCCAAGATCACCCAGCTACTTTACCTGTCTCCTCCTCCCCAAGCTCCCTCCATTCCTCCTGACCACCTTCCAAAGTTGGTCTCTGCGGATCCTTGTTCACAGAGACCAAAGGTTTCCAGCCAAGCTGCCATATCCCTAATCAGCATGCTTCCAATCTTTGGTGGAGGCAGAAACCAGGGCCATTCAGAGGATGCTCAGTACAATCAACACAAAGAAATTCTTTCCTCAACAAGATGGAATCCTGCCACGGTGACCCGTAACCCAATCGCTGTTCCCTTATCCCTCAGTGACATCGTCTCACAGTCTTAATTTAAACCAATCCAGAGCCAGACATAAGGATCCCTGTTACCTGACCCTCTCCATCTGGCCCATCTTATCTTCCGGTCATAGGGTTTCCTTTAATGGGGCACTTGTAAGGGCTTTCTGGGTGAATCAACTGTAATCCTTAGCCTGCCAGGAAAGGGGCTAATTGTATCCTCTGAGCAACTGTCTTTTGTGTTGGGAGAACAAAGCCCGATCCCAGGGAGTCCTCCCATATGTAAATGAGCTCTTAGGAGGGAGCAGAAGAAGGAAATGGCCTGTTGGAGCTGGAGAATTGCTTTCCTTGGAAAATAGCATCTTGCACCGTCAGAGAGCTGGGAGGGACCTCGGAGCTCTAGTCGAAGCTGGAGGAAGTCTTGGGTTTGTCCGAGCCAATGCCTATATTTTCACAGGACAGGCAACGGAGACTCCAAAAAGAGAAGGCGCTTGGAATGATGGCGGATCGGAGGCACCTCGAGCTCAGAACGCGGGAGCCAGAAGAGTGTCTGGGGCAGGAGGGACCTCAGAGACGTGACCTTGTCTGACCCCTTGATTTATTGTTGAATGACAATTCCTCCCCTCTTGGCAGAGTTGGAACCAGGGAGGGGCAGCCGAGACTTTGCTTCAGTAGAGAGAGCTCGGACCTAGAACCAGGAGGACTCCTCTCCTGGAGTTGAAATCCGACCTCAGACGCCTCCCAGCTGTGTGTGGGCAAATCACCTCATCCTGTCTGCCTCAGTTTCCTCATCTGTAAAACAAGCTGGAGAAGGAAAAGGCCAAACCCCTCCAGTGTCTTTGCCAAGAAAACCCCTAAAGGGGTCACAAGAGTCAGACAAGAGTGAAAATGACTAAACAATGACAACCACCAAACCGCAGAGGGCATTAACAGGACTTTTCACTACGAGAGTTAAGAATCTAACAATGCTTCCGTGTGCTGTAAGAAGTCTTCCCTGGCCCTCTCTCTGACATTATCTTCATTTCATCTTACGTGTATATGTGCACATATACATGCAAATCACACATGCACATATATGCACAATCACACACGCACATGCACACACATGCACAATCACACACGCACATGAATATGTACACACACATACACAATCACACACGCACACACATATGCACAACCACACATGTACATATATGCACAACCACACGTGCACATGTATACGCACACATATGCACAATCACACATGCTCATGCACATGCACGCACGCACATATGCCCTATGCACACAGACATTTGCATGTTGCTACTCTTATTAGTTTGGGGGCTTCTTGAGAGCAGGGGCTGTTTTTGCCTTTCTTAGCTCTTAGCTCAGTTCAGGGTACACATAGTAGGCACCTTATAAATACTTGCTGACCTGACTTGAGAAGCCGAGCTCAGCCTCTAATTGGCCGAGTGTAGTTGGTTTAAATAAAAACCTTCCATATGCTTCCTCCCTCCTGGGATTTCTATTTCTCACCCTTGATGAGCTCTTTCCCCCAAAGCCCGGGGCCGTGGCCTCGATTTGTTCCAGGGCAGGCTTGTCCTGGGGGACAGGGATGCGGTGGGGTTGGGGATGCTGTACTGAGGTCTCTGCCCCCCCCTCCACACCTCTACTGAATTTTTCTCAATTTCTTTGAGGTCCCTTGTGATGCTGCATGTCCAAGGTGCCGAGCACTCCCGTTAAAGGTGCAGCATTCTGGTCACTCTTGTCTACGAAGATCTTCTGAGACCCAGACTCACAACTCTGAGATCCTTAGGGCCCTTCCCGTTTGATACAAACACTGCCTGCAACCCACCAACCGAGCTCTTCCTCTGAAGTTTCTTCTTCTGTAGGTCTTGTCAATCATTGGTTAACCATGGGTACAGTAGATAGAGCTCTGGACTTGGAGTCAGGAAGACCTGAGTTCAAATCCAGCCTTAGACACTTACTAGCTGTGTGACCTTGGGCAAGTCAGTGAATCTGCCTCAGTTTCCTCAACTGTCAAACAGGGATAACAATAACATCTACCTTCCTCACAGTGTTGTTCTTAAGCTCAATATTTGTAAGGGTCTTAGCACAGTGTCTGGCACATAGAATGCCCTTAAGAAATACTTGTGACCTTTCTTCCTTCTAGCCCAGTGGTTCTCAACCTTCCTAATGCCGCGACCCTTTAATACTCATATGTGGGTGGACCTGCCTGGAGACGGATAGAGGAGCTGTGTCTTTTGGCCCCCAAAGGGGTCGCGACCCACAGGTTGAGAACCACAGTTCTAGCCTAACCTTCTCTTTTACAGGAGGCCCAAGAGATTATGCGATGGTCATGCAGACAAGGCAATAGGGGCAGGATTTCGACTCTGTCCTCTGCCCCATCCCTGCTTTCTTCCTTTGCCCAGCGGGTTCATCTTCTCTCTTAGGTCTGACACATGTTGCATGGCATTAGCCAGGTGCCAGGACCTTGCTGGGCCACTCCTAGATTCCCTGTGTTAAGGAGTCCATTTCCGAGGATCTCCGCCTTTCTCCCAAGCTGGGCTCAGTGTGGGCTGCCTTAGACAGAGCATGTTCCCCGAGCACGGCTAACACCTTGCAAAAAAAAGGCAGGATGGAAACAGAGCGTTTAATTATGATCTAAATCGGTCCAGATGCCATAAGGAGAAAATCAAAGTATTCGGTGTAGTTTCCCTGGTGCAGCTTTTAATTTTATCTTATCAAAACAGAACTCGTTTTTAAAAAACAGGAGGAAAAAAAAAAACCTTCCTGTAATTAGCCAACTCAAAAATCCTCTAATAAATGTAAAAAATAACCCACAGGCCATCAGACCACAATGCAGAGAGATGGGGGGCTTTTCAACAGCCGAGAGTGGATTAAATAACTAATGTGTTGACTTTTTTCCCAGAGATTCCCTCTCCCACAGAAAGGCCTCAGCATTAACAGCTGTGCTTTCCTGCTTGCTCAAATTGGCCTCTGTGGGCTCCAAATCTCCTGCTGTTACAGGTGGGTGTTTGGTCTCTGGCTGGAGGGGGTCTTGCTGAGCACTTTGTCCCCTTGCCCACCTTGCTTCAGCAAAGGCATCGAATGCCAAAAAATGGTTGAGAATCTGATTCATTATCCTGTCAGCATGTTGGTTAAAGAGATTCAGAGCCAACAGTTTTTCCAGCCTAAATTCAGATTTAATCTGTGTCCTAGGATTTAGAGCTGAATCCCAGAACCTCAGAACTGGAGTGGACCTCTTCAGTCATTTAGCCCCACCTGTAGCAGAGTAGAATAGGTGAAAAGAATCTTGACTTTGAAGTCAGAGGACATGAGTTCAAATTCTGTCTCTGCTACTTGCTGTATGTATGACCTTGGGTGTTAATGATAGCTAATACTTATAGAGGCCCTACTATGTGCCAGACACTGTGCAAAACATTTTACAAATAATACCTCGTTTGATCCCCAGAAGCCTCACCCTGAGTGGTGGGTGTGGTTATTAGCCCCATTTCACAGCTGGGGAAACTGAGGCAGGCAGCAGGAAAATGATTTGCCTAGGGTCACACAGCCAGGAAGTCTCTGAGACTGAATTTTCACTCCAGTCTTCCTGAGCTCTATATCCGCTGCCCCAGCTAGCTGCCTCCAAATCTCTCGATGTCCCTATGACTGTTTCCTTCTTTGGAAAATGAGGGGATTGAACAACATGGCCTCTGATGTCTCTTCAAGTTCCAGAACTGTGTTTTTATGACCTATCAGAGTGTCCCTTGGCGTCCCGTCAAAGGCAGAACCCTGGGTCAGAACTGGTCCAGTAACCTCTCTTACATTCTCATACAGCATCGCCACGGTAAAGACATGTGGGACTGACTCCTTGACGAGCTCCAGGAGAAACTTGACTATCTCATTACCATCTTGATGTTCCCTTGGGATGCAGAGTCTGCTTGGCAGAACCAAGAGATTCCTGGGCTTGGAGCCAGGAAGTCTCAGGTTCAAATCCCACCTCTCCCTCTCACTAGCTGTGGAATCCTGGACAAGTTACTCAATCTCTGAGGCTTGGGTGACTCCCCAGGACTGACCTACTGAATCACAGATGGGTGACAATCTGCATTAGTGGAGGGGGCTCCTACATGGAGGGAATTCCTGTTCTTAGTGAGCATCCTCAGCCCTGAAAATAGTAGGTGCTTAATAAATGCTTGTTGAATCATATTGACAATTTGTCATCCTTGGACAAGTAGAAGAGATCACAGAGGATCAGACCTTGGTGGGAGCCAGTCTTGAGGAAAGCAGAGTTTCAGGGTCTGGTATCAAAGGGATTCAAGGCTGAGAGGACATCTATGCATCAGCCTGCCTTGTTTTCCTGCCAATTTTCCCCTCACTGGCTTCACTTGAAGCTCGGGGAGATTTAGGTCAAGGGGATAGAATTACTCACGTTGGAGATCAGCAGTAAACACAGGCCAATGTTGGGAATCCTCAACTGGAACACCGAGGCATTCTTGGACCACAGCTGGGACTTGTTCAAAGATGTGGTTTCAATTTTTGTTTGTTTTTGTTCATTTTTAAATTATCAAGCATTTATTTTTCTCTCCCCCCTCCACTGATAACCCAAAGGGTCTGTCACTAACTATGTTGGAGCTAAGATCTGGTGTCACATCCTCCCAGTGTGACCTGGAGCAAGTCACCTACCCCCTAGGGGCTACAATTTTCTTGTTGTACTAATCAATCAACAATCGATAAATATTTATTGAATTCTATCAGAATATGATTAATGTTATAAAGAGAAAGAGTTGCATTAGAAAATGTCTAAGGTCCTTTCTGATTCTAAATACTTTTATTTCTTCTCCCAGATGGTCATCTGATATCTACCCAGAGGTATGGGGAGGAGAGGGCCTCTATTTTGGGTAGAGGGAGCAGCCTGAGCCCCTGGAAATGGCCCAACCCACTGGCCTGCTTGGAGTCTTAAGTTGGGTTAGAATTAATATTGACTGAGACCGAAGAGAATGCACTGGTCCAAGATCATGTAGGTAGCATGTTAACAAGGAACGGATTTGAATACAGGTCTTCTCACTATCAACCCAATATACTTTGTACTTTAAAAGTGCTACTGTGCAAGAGAAAGTATCAATTGACAGCTTTGGGTCTTTGTGAAGGAATGGGAAGCATGATATATTTCAGACATAGAATGTTGGAACTGGCAGAGACTTCAGATTTAGTCTGTGTCCTAGGGTTTAGAGCTGAAAGGCTGGGAGATGTAATAATATTATTGCTATTGACAAGACTTTAAAACTTAGAACAGGGAATGTCAGAACTGGGAGAGGCCTCAGAGCCTAGAACAGGGAATGTCAGAACTGGGAGGGGCCTTAGAACCTAGAACCAGGAATGTCAGAGTATGGTGCCCAGTGTGTGTTCCACTGCACATGCTTCCTTTCCCCCACATTTCCGATGGGTCTCTCCCGTTCATTTTATGGAGACTGTCCAGCCTTCAGAGCCTCACCTGCCCATGTTCACATCAAGCAGAGCATGAAATGTACCTTCCAATACTGCTGAGAGGATGTTGGACTGGGGGGTATGAGAGGGGCTCACCTGGGAGTGAGATTGTTTCTTGCCATCTTGTAACTTCCAATATATTTTAGCTAATTATTCTTGCTGATTAGGAGTGCAGGTCAGTGACTCCTATGCTGCAGGTACTCCTGGTGCCCCCAAAATTCCAGTCTTCTGAGACAGAGTCTCAGCTGCCCCACCGTAGGTTTGGATCTTCACCAACATGGCACCGTGGCCATGATGAGTGAGTCCATTTGGTATACAATAGAACATACATGGAAGAAGCACTGCTTGGGGTTCTGATTCTGCCTCTGACATTAGCCCTAGCCCTGACTCAATCACTGAAACAGCCTGGGCTTCAGTCCCTTCACCTGGGAAATGATGAGTTCGGACCATCTGCCTCCAAAGTCCTTTCAGCCTCTTTCAATCAACTGATTCATGAGACACTCACTATGTTCCAGGTGCTATACTCAGAGAACACAAAGAAAGGCGAGTCCAGTTCCTGCTCTCAAGGAGCTTACAGTCTAATGGGGGGGGGGGGGTGGTGAAATGTACATCGTTTGGTACCTATAACATCTACACAGACACCTTCAGAGCAGACGGGGGGAGCCAAAGTCTGGAAGCAATTCAAGGATTCTAAGAGGTAGAAGTGAGGAGGGAGAGCATTCCAAGCATGGGCGACAGCTTGTCAAAGGGGTAGAGATGGAACTTTGTGTGGAAAGCTTAGAAAAGAAGACCAAAGGGGCTGGATCTTAGAGTATATGGAGGGGAGTAAGGTGTCTGTAAGGGGCAGCTAAGACCTGGAATTAGGAAGACTCATCTTCAGACACTTACCAGCTGTGTGACCCTGGGCAAATCACTTCATCCTGTTTGCTTCAGTTTCCTCATCTGTAAAATGGGCTGGAGAAGGAAACAGCAAACCAGTCCAGTATCTTTGCCAAGAAAACCCCAAATGGTGTCACACTGACAAAAGCTAGGCATGACTAAAATGATTGAACAACAACAGCAAAGGTATAGAAACTGGAAAAGTAGGAAGGGGTCATCAGCTTGGGAAGATGGTCTTAAGTGCCTATCAAATAGCATATAATTTACCTGAGAGGTAATAGGAGACCATCACAGTTTATTGAGGGAAGGTGGGTGTCAGGGTGGGTTTTGCACTAAAGGAGGGTCTGGAGGAAGAGTCAGAGTGGGCAGGGAAATCAAACACTTCTCTGATCCTGTACATTCTAAAGAGAACACCCTACAGAATGGATCCCTTCCATCAAGCCCAGGATCCTGAACCCTAATCCCTCCTTAGAAGTCTCTCTCCATCCCTGCCAGCCAGCGAGTCCCTGGCCCGAGCATCTGAAGCATGTGGCATCCAGCATGATCCGAGCACACAGAGGGAATGGCTGCAGGCCAGGAGCTGGGGGATGGCTAAAAGACTAATACAAATTAATTCCTGTCTCACAGGTATGTTTCGAGTCTTACTTTATTAATATGGGCAAAGGAAGCAGAAAATGAAAGGCATTGTGTGAGAGAAAAGGGGTATTATCATACTACACGTGGCACTTTTCTTCTTCAAAAGGCAAATAGTCACAAATTAATCCTCCTAGCATTCCAGGGAAGGAGGTGTAATGATTGTGATCCCCTGCCTGAGAGAGAAAGAGAGAGAGAGAGAGAGACAGAGAGACAGAGAGAGACAGAGAAAGACAGAGAGAGACAGAGAGAGAGATGGAGAGACAGAGAGAGACAGAGACAGACCGAGACAGAGAGACAGAGACAGAGAGAAGCAGAGACAGAGACAGAGAGAAGCAGAGACAGAGACAGAGAAAGAGAGACAGAGACAGAGACAAAGATACACAGAGATAGATAGAGAAAGAGGGAGAAAAGAAGAGAGAAACACAGAGAAAGACACTAAAAGAGAGGAAGGAGAGAAGAAGAGGAAAGGAGAGGAGTGAAATAATTAAGCCCAAGTAGATGGTATCTCCTAGCAAAAGACCACCTGCACAATCTAGATGTAGGGAGTTAGTGCCACAGGATAGGAGCATGTGTCCTCCTCTAGAGCAGGGTGCTGGAGGGAAGAAGTCCTTTGTGGCTGTAGGAGAAAGAGTGCAAAACTAGAAGTCAAGAGAATAGGGTCCTCATATTGGTTCTGCTTTGATATCAGGGATGGATCTTCCTTTCTCTGAGTCTCTGTAAAATGAGGCAGTCAGATGGGACCATGTTCTAAGTGCTGTGGGCTTAAAATCACTTAGAGGTCATGACTGTATGTGAACAGAAGAAAAGAATGTTGACGTCACAGAAAGACAGTGGCCCACAGGCAGAAGAAAGGCTGGACAAGAGAGGTAGCCTGGGGGTGCTGTACAAAATACTGGACTATAGGATCCCAGATTTAGAGCTGGAACGGACATTGAAGGTCATCTTATTCTCCCACCCTGTTCATTTTGCACATAAAGAAATTGGAGTCAAAGAGTTTCTGTTTTGCCCAAAGTCACACAGGTAGCAAAGAGCAGAAATGGGATTTGAACCCAGACCCACTTGCCTTAAATCCAACACTCTTTCCACTCTACCGCACTGGATACCTGGGTTCAGGTGGCCCAGCTCTGTGTGACCTTGGCTAAGTCACTCCCTATCTCTGAGCCTCAGTCCCCTCATCTATAAAACAAAGAGGTTTGGGGAAATCATCCCCAAAGTCCTTTCCAGCTTGCAAAGAAGAGGTCTATAAGTCAAGCAAGCATGACCTTTATCTGGCTTCCTCAGTGAGTTGGTGGCACAGGGCGGGGTCTGTGAGGTTCTAGCAACCCCACCAGCCAGCACCATGCCCCATACCCAGGCTGGTAGGCACACTCGTGCGCTCATAATCGTCTGTAGGCGGAAACTGAATGCTTCTATTTAATTAGCTGAATACCAAAGAAAACATGTCAGGCAAGGACATGATTTGAGTCGGGTAGTCAGGGTTTCAGCACTGTCTGAGTGGAGAGGATTTCAGTGGGAAAACCAGGATGGGGAGAAAAGAAAATTTTCTAGAAAAGAGGGATGAGGTGAAGCTTGGGTTGGCTGGGGCGTGGGGGAGAAAGGGAGGCTATACACAAAGCTGAACTATAAAACCTTGTGTCACCACAAAATATCAGAGTTGGAGGTGGGACCTTAGGAAAGGGAATATCTGTGTAGAGTGAGCCTTTGGAACACAGAAAGTCAGAGCTGAGAAGGGCCTTATGGACTACTGAGTGTAGCCCCTTCATTTTACAGATGGGAAAGCCGAGGTCTCAACAGAGGAAATGACTTGTTTAAGGTGACTGAGCTAAGCCATAGACCAGGACTATTAAATTAATTGGGTTTAGTCCCACTTTAAGGCAGTTCCAATAAAAGATTGCTTTTTTCTGTTGTTTGCCACCATAACTCAAGGGACCCAGGGTCTTTCCTGTAGAAATTACAAACTCTTAGCCCTTCAAACTGTCACAAAAACATGCTCAAAAAAGCCTAGGAAGGACCAAAAACAATTTCTTGGAGTCACAGACTCTTAGAGTTTGAAAGGTCTCCACAGCGGCCCCCTACACAAAAGGCATCCCCAATACAATTTACCTAGCTAAGAGCTGTCTAGCCTCTGCCTGAAGAACTCCAAGGAGAAAAGAGGCCCCCACATGTCAACATACAGCACATTCCTCTGCTGGACAGCTCCAAGTGTAAGGAAGTTTTCTGTGACATCAAATTTGATTTGCCTCTTTGAAACTTTCACTTAGTGTTTCTTGATCTCCCCTCTGGGGCTAAACAGAACAAAATCAAATCTCTCTTTTACATGACAGTCTTCAAGTACTTGAAGATGGCTACCATGTCCCAGCTCACCGCCTCTCAATCATTTCTTGCACAAACTAAACATGTCTTTTTCCTTCAACAGATCCTTATAAGGCATAGACTAAAAACCTAATAACTATCCAGTTTATCAATGCCATTCTTAAACTGTGATGGATAGAACTGAATACAAAACTCAGGTCAAGTCAACAAGCATTTATGAATTGCCTATTATGTACCAGGCACTCTAGATAAGGTCTGGTGAGAACAGAGAACAGTAGGATTATCAGATCCATTTTCCTGGAAGCGATGCCCTTCTCAATGCAACCCAAAGTCACATTTGCTTTTTGGGTTCCCCCTTTACACTGCTGACTCATCTTGAGATTGCAATTTTCCAAAAGTCCCAGACATATACATACATATATATATTTTTTTTTTGACCAACTGCTCTCTAACTATGCCTCTCCTACCCTGTACTTCTGAAGTTGATTTTTTTTGTACCCAAGTGTAAGACTTAACATTTAACCCTATGGGATTTAATCTTACTAGGTTCAGTCCAATGTTCTAGTCTGCCACTGTATTAACTATCCTTCATCTGTTAACTATTCTTAACTGTCCTTGTCATTTGCAAATCTGATGATTTTCCCTTATCCAAGTCATTAACAAAAATGTGGATTAGAACAGAACCAAGGACAGATCCCCAGGTTCTCCCCTTGACACTGAACTATTAACAACTACTTTTTGGGTCCATCCATCCAACCAGTTCTGAAGTCATTACACTGTATTTGTCTACATGTCTACTCCACAGCATTCCAACTTCTCTTCACAAGTATAGTATGTGGTACTTTATCAAAAGCCTTGCTAAAATCTAGATAAACCAAAGCATTTCTCTCATCAACTAGTTTCAGAGTCCCAACCAAAGAAGACATGAAGTCAGTCCAACATCATTAATAATTGATGAAACCATGCTTGATTCTCTACAATCACTGGTTCCCTTTTAAAATGTCCACCAACTTTCTCTTTAATGATCTGTTTTATAATTTTTCCAGAAATGGAAGTCAAGCTCATGGGCCAATAATTTTCAGACTCAGTTCTCTTCCTTTAAAAATATCATGCCAACATTTGCTCTCCTTTAATCTTGGGCTTCCTCTCTTACTTCTTATTATCTTTCAAACATCACCAACAGTGGCTCAGCCATTATATTTATCAATTCTTTCAGGGTCAGAGGCATCTGTGCCAGACAACTTATACTCATCAAGGAAGGTGAGTGTGCTCTTACTATCCCCTTGCTTATCTTGGTTATCAACCCCTGTTAGTCATTTTGGTGCTGGAGTTTCTGGTATAAAGGTAATTTTCTTGGGCAGAAAAAGCCAAAGACAAAATCAGCTCTGCCTTCAATCTGTGGTTAGTTATCATTGACTCATCCATTCCAAGCAAAGAACCTATCTCTCTTTTAAGCCTCTTTTTTCCTCTCAATATAGCTTTAAAAGTCCCCTTTGTCATCCATAGCTTTCATTATCAGCCTCAGCTCACCATTCCTAAATGGTGTTGTCCAGATGTGAACATGGTACTCTGGATGTGGTCTGACCAGAGCAGGGTTCAGAAGGATTATCATTCTCTCTCTCTCTCTCTCTCTCTCTCTCTCTCTCTCTCTCTCTCTCTCTCTCTCTCTCTCTCTCTCTCTCTCTCTCTCTCTCTCTCTCTCTCTCTCTCTCACACACACACACACACACACACACACACCCCCCTTATCATTATGAATATTACTTAATGAGTCAATCAGCAAACAAACATTTATTAAACACCTGTTACGTGCAAAGCACTGTATTAGGCACAGCAAACACAAAGCAATCGCTGACCTCAAAGAACTTAGCTTTTTATTAAGTGAAATACTATAGCTACATATATGTAAATACAAGTAGATTTTTAAGGTAAATATAAACTAATTTAGGGATGATACATACATGAAGTGAGAAGCAGACAAAGTTTCACAAAGAAGGTAGCATTTGAGCTGAGCTTTAAGGAAGTGGAGCTGAGAAAGGAAACAGCTTAAGGCATGGAGGACAGCCACTGGAAAGGTATACAGACACATTACCTTTTTTATCTGCCTTGTTAGAGGCAGGTGGCAGTGGCACAGTGGATAGAGTGCTGGGCCTGGGATCGGTAGGACCTGAGTTTGAATGTGACCTCAGACACTTACTAGCTGTGTGACCCTGAACAAGTCACTTCATCTTTGTGTTCCTCAGTTTCCTCTACTAAAGAAATGAGGATAATAATAATTCCTATGCTCCAGGGTTATTAGGAGACTCAAATGAGGTAATATGTGTAAAAAGTACTTCACACAGTGCCCAGCTTATATTATATAAATGCTCATTCTCTTGACACTTTATTAACTCATAGTCTTCCTCTATTCTTCCTCATTGAGCTTGTGGTCCACTAGAACCTCTAGATTTTTTTCAAATGAGCTTCTCTCTAGTCACAACTATTGAGCTGATTTTGGGGATCTAAGGGCAGGACTTCAGATCCATGACTAATTATATCTCACTTCATGAATTTCAACCTGTTGCTCTTGTCTGCCAATCAATCAGAAAGCATGGATCAAATACTTTTGGTGTGTAAGGCATTATGTTAGGCACAATGAAGAAAAATAATTAAATAGTCTTAACATGTACAAAATATAAAATAAACATTGTTGGGTGGGGGGGAAGGCATCAGGAAATGGAAGAATCACACCAAAGTCAGGCTGAAGAGTGAGCCATTCAACCTGGGTGTGAAACTCAAAAGCTGGTGTACTGAAGCAGCAGCTAGGTGATGATAGGTAGAAATCTCAACCTAGAGTCAGGAAGACCTGAGTTCAAGTGTTGCCTCAGACACTCCCTATCTCTGTGACCTGGCTCAAGCCATTTAAGCTCTGTCTGCCTCAGTTTCCTCAAATGTAATATGGGGATAATAATAGTGTCCATCACCCAGGGTAGTTGTGGGGACATTCCTTGGCCAACACCTGCTGGACCCATTCTACAAATGATGATGCTTAGTTTGTTTTGGCTATGTTGATGGCAGTTTAATGGAAAATCACACAATTAATAGTAGAATGAAGACCCTTCAAAGCTCTCTTGACAGTGGCTTACATAGGGACCAGAAATCTAAGGTGAGGTAGACAGACATGTCCCTCTGTCCTCATCATTCTGTTTTTCTGTTTGTTTGTTTTTTTTAAAAGAATCCAAAGTAGAATTAAGAACTGGAAGGGCCCTTCCCAGTCCTGACATTCCCTGTTCTAAGGCCCCTCCCTGCTCTGACATTCCCTGTTCTAAGACATCTCCCAGCCCTCACATTCCAGGTTCTGTGGCCTTTCCCAGTTCAAAGCCTCAATGCTAGAACACAGTCATACCCAGAGCCCATGACATGGTTTGGAAGAACAGTTAGCCAGGCTTACTGGAGCTCATGAAGAAAGGCAGAGAATCCTCGTCCCATACCCAGTCCAACCCTGGAGATGAGGGTGATGAGTCAGAAGATTCAGTGAGGAGTGAGCCTCCAGGACAGGGCCCATCAATCATCTTGACATCCCGACAACCGACACTTAATGAGACTGCTGCGCTCTGCCCAGCTCTAATTGTCTACAATTCTCTTTTATGAAAGAACATGCAGGTTTCCCTTTCATTAGCAGCCAGCTCCAAGATCGAGGGGCTGGGGGAGGAGGAGGGAGAAGAAAGTGCAGAGTTGGCAAGCTCGTGGGCTGGCTCTGGGGGGAGGCATCTCTGAGCACAGTGGCTCCCAAGGGCTCCATCCCTCCATGTGCAGACATTGTGGGGGTGGGCACGATGTAGCTATTTTGAGGCTCTGAGAATGAATTCACTTGGGTGCCTATGGGTGCCTACAGTGACATAGAGTGGGTGGTGTCTAAAGCTGCAGTTCAGTAGTACGGCCTGAAAATGGAGGAGACAGTAGGCCTGGGGTGTGTGTGTGTGTGTGTGTGTGTGTGTGTGTGTGTGTGTGTGTGTGTGTGTGTGTGTGCGTGTGTTTAATTTCTCATACAAATCTACTTGCAAAGACTATGAAAAGTGGAAGAGGCATTACAGATGGGAATGTCAGAGCTAAGAGAGACCTTAGAATAGGGAATGTCAAGGGCCTTAGAGTAGACAAAAAAGGAAATGGTGACCTAGAGAGGGGATGTGATTTGTCCAAAGTCTAACAGCTGGTCAGTGACACAGATTGGGACAAAATTTAGTTCTCCTGACTTGTGTCCCAGGTCTCTTTCCATTTACTATGACTCCTGAAGATGTCTTTTATCTTTAAGAAGAAAAGTCATGCTGAAGAATGGAAGGTAAAGTTGGACTCCCTGACTATGGAGCTCTTCCACGATCAGTATCAGGTGTTTGAAATATGAACTCATCCTGTTTGCTCTCCTTCTTCCAGGCTGGTCTTCTCACTGTTTTGTGTTCATGCAATGCTCTGTCCTACCTCCATGTCTTTGTTCAGGCTGTTCCCCCAGCCTGTCATGCCCTCCTCATTTCTTTCTACCTGCCTAAATATTCCCTGTCAATCAAATTCCAGCTCAAGTACCCCTCCTCCAAAGAAACCTTCCTAGCCCACACATGTCTCTGTCTCCTTGGAGCTTTGCTGCCCCTTAATTCTCTACTGTCTTGTGATTTTGTCCTGCAACTCCCAGTGCCCAGCCCAGTACCAGACACAAGTGGACACTTAAGAAATTTTTGTGCATTGATTTATTGATTAGACATCTATAGATAGAATGTTAGCCCTGGACTCAGGAGTCCTACAACTAAACCCTACCTTCAACACTCACAAGCTGTGCCTGGGTAAGCAGTTTCATCTCTCTAAGACTCTGTTTCCTTAGCTGTAAAATGGGGAGGTTCTACAAGATGGGTTCTAAGGTCCCTTTAGCTCTAAATCTAGTATACTGTGAACGGACCCCTCTGAGACTCAATTTTGCCCCCCTGTAAAATGGGGGATTGTACTACTTGCCCTAGCTACAACCTATGGAAACCCCCACTTCAGGGAGATCCTCAATAATTTGCAAGAATGTAATATAAAACATTATAATACCTGTAATGCATATCTATAACCCACACACACCCCCTCTTTGTGAAGATCCTCAATAATTTTTAAGAGTGTATATATATATATATATATATATATATACATATAATGTAAACATATAAATTAAGATACTTACAATATATAACTATAACTTATACAAATCCCCGCTTTGGGGAGTCCTCAATAATTTTTTTAAGAGTGTGTATATAAATTATAATACCTGCAATATATACCTATAACTCATATAAACCTCCTCGTTGAAGGGGGTCCTCAATAAATTTTTTTTTGCTTTTTGGAGGGGGGAGGGCAGGGCAATTGGCGTTAAGTGACTTGCCCAAGGTCACATAGCTAGTAAGTGTTAAGTGTCTGAGGCCGGATTTGAACTCAGGTCCTCCTAACTCCAGGGCTGGTGCTCTATTCACTGTGCCACCTATCCAACCCATCCTCAATAATTTTTAAAGCATATATACACATATATAATTATAATACCCAAGGTATATATCTATCACCCACACAAATCCCCTGTTGGGAGAGGTCCTCAAACATTTTTAAGCTGGTAAAGGGACCCTGGAAACCAAAAAATTTGAGAACCAATGGGTGAGAGATTATCCCTTTCCTGCTTCAGCTATGTTCTCTTGACTATCTCATGGGTGTCAGTTGATGGGGATGATTGGTCCTTTCTCTCTCCCCAGGAATCATTCCCCCCCCCAGGTGCAGGGCCAGGTACAGTCTGCAGGACAGCACTACTCCCAGGGTTCCTGTGCCCATCTGACTATTGGTGAAGTTGGTTTATGACTGTTGCATTTGTAATGAGGAAAGTGGTCCTCTCTCCATGACGATTACTCCCCTCAACGATAGATGTGGGAGCTGGGCTGGAAGCAGGAATGCTGCTTCTAGGGGCACTACTACATTCCAAAGCTTTAGGGATCATAGTTGCAGGCTGTCTCCATCAGGGGCTGAGAAACTCTATAACTCACAGAATTATTAATTCAGGATCAAGTCATAGCACACAATACAAGAAAGAGACAGGCTGACCCAGAGGGTATGACTAGGACTTGTGCCTGGCATCATCAGAGGAGACTTACAAACAAAGGAGAAAAGACCTTAGTGAGAGAAGTCTTGTGGATACCCATTAAGCAGCATTGAAGGCATGGAGGATAGAGGAAAGAGCTCTGCATTTGGAGTCGGATGACCTGGGTTCAATTCCTGGCCCAATCACCTACTACTGATGTAACAATGGCCAAGTTACTTCACATCTCTGGGCCTCCATTTACTCCCCTACAAAATCAGAGGGTTAGACTAGCTGGTCTTTAAAACCCTTTTCAGATCTTAGAGCCTAAGATCACATGAAGGAACTAGCTGTCGAAAATACCCACAGGAAATGTGTAACACATTCCACTTAGCTCCTGGTGCTAGGGTGAACCTGACCCAGAGCACTGTGCCCACAGCTCTCTCCCTTGTCCACATAGCACAGCACCTTTGATCGTACAAATGAACACACATGCTATATCTCTCCCCATTCCTAGGAGAGGGCTGAGCCTGGAATCAGGAAGACCTGAGTTCAAATCTAGACTCAAAAGATGAGGTCAGACTATACATACATTCTCCATGCTTCCTTCCTTCTTTGACATTCTACCTTCTATAATTTAAAGGTTCACTTGGAAGCTAATATTCTATATTGTGTTTATCTATCTTGGCATTCCATGTTCTAAGGCACTTCCAGGCTTTGACATTACATTGCCCAGAAGAGCCCTCCCAACTCTGACATTCCATGTTCTAAGGGTCTATTCTAACTGCCATTCTTTGTTTCAAGGTTCTTTTCTAGCTCTGAAATTCTATGATTCTTGTAATTCCTTAGGTTAGCTGTCATTTTCAGAAGCTGTCTAATCAGCTCTTTAAAAACTCTTAAAATGATAACATGTCTTAATGCTTTAATGAGCTCTAAATAAAATCCTTATTTAGGGTCCTTCCCTCCTTGGCCTATGACCTCTCCATTCCCTTTCCCCAGACCCACCCACAGCCATCTAAGAGCCTGAGAGCGACCGATAAGAGACAATTGTCTCCTTTTCCCCTTGATTTATTTATTTAAGGAAAACAAGTTTCTCCTAATTAGAAACACTAATGTCAAGATGTTTTACTGACTCCCAGGCTGCCTATTTTCAGATGTTCTGCCTAAAATTATACCTGAGCTTTTAACATCTGTAGATTTATTCAGCAACTCCCAGCACATGCAGTCTTCTGTTGAGAGGTTTGTGTGATTGGGGAGGAAGGGAAGGGGAAAAGAGGGAGGAAAGGAGCCGTGTCCTCTTAACAAGGCCACGGAGAGGGGAAGAGAGGAAACGTCTGAAATACACGAGGCACTGTCATATTGCGAGATAGCAGCTCTTTGGGAAAAATTAACTGGCTGAAAAAAGAAAGGATGAAAAAAACACACCCAATTCACCATTGTAGAGCAGTTATCAATTACCATCCAGCTTTATGCAACCCTTCAGAAAATGAGCCGACCAAGAGAGACTGTCTACTGTGAATATGTTCACACGGAATTTCATATTCACACTGAATCCTGTAAAAGAAAAATTATTACTTTCTCTGCATTTTGTTTAGTCTAGATTAATAGATTGAGAACTGGGAAAGATCTTAGGAGCCATCAAGTCCAATCCCCCTCATGTTATAGATGAGGAAACTGAGGTCATTTACCCAGAGTTACATAGTTATTTGGGGGCAGAGGCAGGATTCGAACCTGCTTCCTGATTCTGGGTCCAATTCCCTATGCACTGCCCCACGCTTTATCTCAAAGAACTCTGTCAGAGATAAATTTATTAATAAACTTATGAATACATGTATTCATGAAAACCTATATCATTGCTTACCATCTCAGGGATGGGGGAGGGAAGGAAGAGAGGGTAGATTTGGAATTCAAAATGTTAAAAAAAAAACAAAACCCAAATGTTCAAAATTGGTTTTTATACATAATCAGGGAAAAACATTATTGAAAATAAAATTATGAATGCACAAACATTGCTGCTTGGGGAGACTTGAAATGGGGCAGAGTGACCTCTGTTAGTCAAAATTCTCTCCCCTCAGACTGGATGGATAGAAAACTGAACTCAGGTATGTGACGATTTGAGTCCAAATCCTGCCTAAGATACTTCCTAGCCATGTGACCCTGAATAAGTCACTTATTCTTTTAATTTCGGTTTCTCCTTCTGTAAAATTAAGATAATTAATAATACCTACCTAACATTTGCAAAGCACTTTGCAAACCTTTAAGTTAGCCATTGTTCTGCCTAAAATTCTTGTAAAGGCTTGCTATTATTGTTTCATAATATTTAGAGGCAAACACAAAATTCAAAGGTTGAGATTTAATAACAGTTCAGCATTAAGTAAATCTTAGCCTGGAACATAGTAGGTTCTTTGTAAATGCTTCTTCTCACCTCCTAGGAGAAAAGGAGAGCCCTTAATATACTTCCACATATCCCCAGATGCCTTCCAAGCCGAAGTCCAGTGCCATCTCTTACACCAGACCCCTAGTTAAATAATATTTCCTCTCTTGAAATGACATTGAGGTACTTTGTTCCTGTCTGTGTAACATAGCAAGTTTGAAGAACTCTCTCACCACCACCATTCTCTGATTAAAGGTCTTTTCTAGCTCTGACATTTCATATTCCATGTTCTTACCATTAGAATGTAACCTCTTTGAGGTCACGGATCACTTCATATTTGTCATTTTTGTCTTCAGCACCTGGAACAGTGGTTGCCCCCTTCCCACTCATCCCCTGCCATCTTTTAAACCAGGATCAGTATAACTCAGCAACTTCTAGAGTAACAAAAGTACTGATGATTAGGGCATGGTCATACAGGCAGTATATCTCAAGGGTGAGACTCAAACCCAGGCCTTCCCAGCTCCAAGGTCTCCTTTCTATTCGCTAAGCCTGGTTGCCTTTCCGGTGTTCAATAAATAGGTTGTGCAGTGGATAGAATGCTGGACCTGAAGTCAGGAAGACTCATGTTCTTCAGTTCAAATCTGACCTCAGATACTTATTAGCTGTGTAACCTTGGGAAAGTCCCTTAACCCTATTTTCCTCATTTCCTCATTTGTAAAATGAGATGGAAATGGCACACCACTGCAGTATCTTTGCCAAGAAAACCCCAAATAGGGACACGAGGAGTTGGACATGCTTGAAACAACAATAAAAACTGAGTTGAATCCCATCCTATTTCTGTTCAGTGGTTTCCGACTAGTAAGTGTCTGAGGCCAGATCTAAACTCAGGAAGAAGAGTCTTTCTGACTCTGGGTCCAGCACTCTATCCACCTCACCACCTAGCTGCCCCAAATTCTACTCTACCTAGAAAGAAAACCATTTTTCCAGGATGGGAAAGGTAAGGCCCAACCTTCCTTATCTCTGCAATGCTTCTCCCCTCTTCCCTAGTGACTCCAAGTCAGTCGAAACGACCCAGGTTTCCTCCAGGTTCATAGTTCCTATCTTTGCTGCCCATAGCTTGGGAAAGGACCCCAAATCCTTAGCCCCCTCAGAATCCCAGCTCTTATTTCCTCTACCACTACTAAGCTGATGAATTCTCATAGCAGCCTTGTGAGATCAGAAGCACAAATGGTATTATTCGAAATTGCAGGCAAGGAGGAAAAAGCATCCTGACTGAATGCAGAGAGCTTGCAACAGGATCAGGATGCCCTAGGTTCATAGGATGGTGAACTCCCTCATTTCACAGATGAGGAAACTGAGACCCAGAGAGGTTATGTGACTTGCCCAAGATCACACATTTAGCCTACTGTTTTGCTCCTTACTGTACTGGCACTGGAGCTCCCATCGCCCACCCTCCACCCCCCACGTTGCTGTTTGACTTGCAGGTTCTCTCTCTCCAATACTCCTTTTCCAGTCTGGAAACAACAAGCTTCATCTACTGAAACTGGGCAAACAAGTCAGGGAAAGTCTTTCTGCCCAAATGAGCAGTGGGGATGCCTGGCAACATAAAGCCACTTAGTCTTTCCACCTGGCTCCCAGGGAGCCTTCCCCACCCCACCCCAATATGAAGCCATTGGAGACAGCCTACCTCCACCTCACGTTGTCATGGCGACCCAGCAGCTGTCTGGGTGGCTCCAGTTCTTCCACTCTCTCACAGCTGACTTCCTCACTGCCCATTGGGGCTCCCCACTCACACATGGATGCCCCACTCAGGGATTTATAGGGAGCTGGGGTGGGTGGAGCCTTCAGGGAATAAAGCCATTGGGCATGGGATGAGGAAGGACTGCCAGATGACCCCACCTGGGGTATGAGCAGAGCTGGCTTAGCCTCACAAGGGCCCCAGCAGGACAACAGGTGCCATAACACAAGCATGGAAAAGCCCATCTGGAAATCTGCCTTTGCCCCTGACTGAGCCATGGCTGCTGAATGGAATCACAGAATGTCAGAGAACCTTAGGACAGAGAATGTGAGAGATGGGAAGAATATTAGAACAGTAGATGTCAAAGCTGGGTGGGCCCTTAGAACACTGAATTTTAGATCTGAGAGGGCCCTCAGGACACAGAAGGTCAGGGCTAGGTGGGCTCTTAGAATAGAGAATGTCAGAATTGAGAATGGTTCAGCCCCTGGAAGGGACTTTAGAACACAGAGCCTTGAATGTTAGAGAAGGACAATACCTTAGAATATATTGTGTCAGAGGGACTGGTGAGTGTTAAAAGAGAGCATTAGAAAATCTGGACCTTGGAGACTTCATCCAAAATTTTTCATGCATCAGATGAGGAAACTGAGGCACAGAGTGGCTTGCCCAAAGTCCAGTAGGGTTGGGGCAGAGCCTGGGCAAGAGCCTAGATCTCTCAACTTCCAGGACAGAGCTGATACAACTTGACCATGCTGTCTGGGATCAGTGTCTGCCTTTGACACCTGGTTTCAGCAGTCCTCTAGAAATAACTCTGAGGTTGGCCCTAGCTAAGGGGGCCTTGTCAGTTCCAGTGTGGTGACAATCTTCCACCCCATGGCTCTGGAGGAATGCTTCCCTGACCTGTCTAGAGGCCAGAGTGGGATCATTATCCTGGTGTCTGCCTTTCAGGCAAACCACAGAACACAATCACTCCTCTTCATTCAGGGCCAGCATGGGATTGGGGACAGGGAGGTCCAGTTAACATTTCCAGTGGCTTGGGAGAAAGCCAGTCCTATCCTAGGTCAGAGCCACTCCCGGGGTCGTCATTGACTATCCCACAGGAGGATAGAAGAGCAAAGTCTACTTGAATTCAAATTCCGGGAATGAGCTACAGGCCTCAGGAGAAAGCACTTCAGGGGAGAACATGGGGCAGAAAAGATGTTTCCATGCAGATTGTCCCCTTGGGGCATCCAGCACCTGGCCAGACCAACACATTGGCCACCCAACTCCCCATGTCTCCCAACCACAGTGCCGCAAAAAGTAGGGGTGAGCCAGGGTAGGTTGGGCCAGGAGGGTGGCATATGGCTCTCAGGAGAGACCGGGAGACAGAGAACATGGGTTCAAATACCAGTTTTCCCTCCTCCTAGCTGTGTGACAGTGGGCAAGTCACTATACCTCCTCCGACTTCAATTTCCTCATCTGTAAAGTGACAGGGACAAAATAGACTGCCTGACTTTCCGGTCTCTTTTAGCTCCAAATCTGTGATCTTAACATCTTTAAAATAGGAGGGGGTTGGGCTAGATTACCTCCAAGGTCCCTTCTACTCTACATATACTTCTATGATCATCAATCTGGGTCTCAGTTTCCTCATGTAAAATGAAAGGATTGGATTAGATGGCTTCTGGGGTCCTTTCCTATTTCAGATCTAGGATCCTTTGTCATGGGGCAATCAAGGTAAAAGTGCTGTGTGTTGGCCGGAAGCCCAAGCACCTTTGAACTACCATCCCCATCCCAGTCCTTCCCTTGCACAAAAGTTTGGCCTTACCGGGTTCTGACCTTCTCCCACCTCAACGCCAATGAGGAGTCTACTCCAGAAGGCTCTTGAGGCTGCGGTTTCCTTTTCTGTCAAACGAGGGAATTAAACTAGATGCTTGGGAAGGTCCTCTTGCAGCCCTAAAAATCTCTTAGAGAGTGAGGGGTGGGAAGATACCTTGAGCCCTTCTATTGAATCTTCTCAGTGCTGGCAAACTTCCACCCTTTCCTTTCCCCCAGTAGCTACGCTTTGTACATGCAGGGAGCCAGCAGGGTCTTTGGAGACTCTCAGCTGTTTGGGCTCTGAACAAACAATGAGTAGGTTCTTGAGAAACAAGGAGCAAAGGTTTAGTTGTTTTTCACCCCTTGAACTTCAACACCCCCACCCAAAACACACACACTCATACATGCACACTCACATGACAATGTCAGCAGTCCACGATTTCATCTAATCTTGAATCTCTTACATTTGGTTTTCTGTACTGGTAAAATATACGATAGCAAACAATGATCGTGCCTAGCCTCTTTCCCAACCTACCCCAAATCCTGCCTGCCTCATAATCGTAGAGGGTCTCATCTCCAGAAATCTCCAAGACATCCCATTATCAATTGGCAAACTTGAGAAAAAATTGTTAGTTGCTCCCCTCCCCTGAGCCTCCCAGGCAACCCCTATCATTTCCCTTCGTAGGGCTGTTAACAAGTGTAACTGAAAGGACCCATTTATCCTTTTTAGAAATAAGGTCTCCCAAACTGTCCATCTAGTCCTCGGAGCAAGAGCTGGGTTCCCCGCAGGAGAGAAACCCCCTAGCCGCCTGCTCACAGACAGGGCTCGGCTACGCTCCAAATGCCACTTCATTTTCCCCTGGGGAAGTGAAAGTTTCTCCCTGAACCTGGTCAGGTCTGTCTGGCACCTTCGCCAAGCCATCCCTGACTAATAATGAGCCAATGGCTCGGCTCCCCCACCCCCATGGTGGGGGGAGGGTGTTGCCTGGAGATGCAATTCCAGTTCCTTGGGATGAAACGCTCAGTGCTTCCGATCTGAGTTTGGTCCCTTTGGCTCTTGGCCGCCCCCACCTCGGTCTTTCAGTTTTCCACACACACACTGCCCCCTCCCTTTGCCCTGTTACCTGTGGGGTCGTCAGGAGCCTCCGAACTCTGCCAGTAGCTGTGTGCAGGGAGCTTGCCCAGTCTCTCCCCTTCAGCGCTGGAGCCCAGCCGGGCTCTCGGCGCTGCCCCAAGCTCCTTTAAGGTCTAAGATTGCTGCATTTGCGCGGAGGAGATCCGTGTGTGTGTGTGTGTGTGTGTGTGTGTGTGTGTGTGTGTGTGTGTGTGTGTGTACGCGTGTGTGCGTATGCGTGTGTGTGCAAGTGTGTGTGTGTGTGTGTGTGTGTGTGTGTGTGTGTGTGTGTGTGTTTAAAAGGAGAAAAAAAAAAAAAGACAAACCAAGCTCTCCTCCAGCTGAGCTCTGAGCTCGCTGTTATTTTTCCTGCCCGGGCGAGAAGCCGCAGGGGGAGGAAAAGTAAGTGTAGGGAGCAGCGGAGGCGGGGTGGGGGGCCTGCGCCCCCCAATGCAGTAGCAGCAGCACTGGCGCCCCCCGGGCCAGGATGGCTAAAGCGGTGACCGCAGCAGCCTCCCACTCACGCAGCCGAGGCTGGGCAGGGGGCAGAGTCCGTGCCCATCCCGGGCAGCCGTCTGCCCAGGCAGGGCTGCAGCCCGTGCCTGCGATCGGGGGCCCGAGGGGCGGGCAGGGGGCGCGGGCAGTGGGAGCCGACCAAGGCGCGGAGGCTGTAGACCGGCTTACTGATGCTGTGGCGGGAGGCTCTCGGGCTCTCGCTCAGTTAACATCTCTATCGGGCTGCCTGGGCTCTTCTCTGCTCGGCTGCTGCTGCAGCGGCTGCCTCCGCTGCCACTCTATTCAGCAGGCCTACAGCACTACCTACTGCTTAACTCTTTAAAGGCTGGCCTTCCAGTCGGGAAAGGCACAGGGCTGCGAGCGAGCTCGGTGCGAGGTGGAGGGGTGCCCGGACAGCTCCCGGATGCTGCGAGCCAGGCAGGGAGACTGGGGGCAGGATGCCCAGGGAAGGACTGACAGCCAGTATCTGGGGAGGCAGGCCCTCGGGGGGACAGCCCCCACCCCACCCCACCCCATGACTCTCCAGGAGCTCCCCACGCGAGAAGTCTGCATCAAGCTTCCCCACCCTGCAAGTCTCAACTCCAATGCCCCTCCAAGAGGTCTCTAATCTCCCCCACTTCAGCCCCCCCACTAAGAATGATGCTGCATATGTCTGAGTGCACACACACAACATGCATGTATATACATGCACAGATGTATATTTACACAGACACATTTGTACGTATACATTTATGTTTCTAGTTATCCTTCATCTCACCGAAGAGTTTCCTATGTTTAGCAAACACCCACTACAATTAGGCGACATTAGATGGCCCTTCTTGAGAAGCAGGGGCTATCTCCCCCCTTCTTTGTAATATCAGTACTTGTCACAGTTCCTGGCACATAAGTAGGTACTTAAATGTTTTTGACTGATTAGACCGATTGGTGCAGACCCACTGTCATTCAAGAGACAGCTATAATCCAATAGAAGGAGCACTGATTCTCCCCACCTGGATCTGGATTCAAATCCTGCCTCTGACAGTTACTGCCAGTTTGATCTTAGACAAATGGTTTCACTCTCTAGCCCTTTCCACTGCTCTAGAGCAGGAAGAAGTCTTAAACTTTCTGGGTGTATCCTGGACCCCTTTGGCATCCTGCTAATACCTATGGACTCCTTTGCCTAATATTTTTCAATATACAAAATATGGAGCATTACAAAGGAAACAGATTACATTAAAATAGTTATCAACACATAAAACAAACCAAGAAACAAAACACCAAGTTATGGACTCCAGGCTAAGAAACCCTGTTCTAGACTTAGGATCCTATGATCTGTCAAATGGGATGGAGACAATGTGAAAAGAGTCCCAGCCTTGGAGACAGGAGACTTGATTTGAAGTTTCTTTTTATGTGAAAGGGAGATCATTTATACCAGTACCACCTTGAAAGGCAGTACGATATAATGTGTAGTGGGCTGGTCTTGGAGTGAGGAACACTTGAGTGCAAGCCCTGCTTGTGACATATACTGGCTGTGTGACCCCTGGGCAGGTCACTTAATATCCCAATGCTCTAGGTAACTAAGTTGCAAAGAAGATACCTACCTGCATTGGTGGAGGGTGATTCTTCATCAGGGAATTCCCTACACAAAAGGAATCATAGGTCTAGTCTGTATCCCTATCTCCCTACATAAATCATAGGATTGTCTTGGGGACAGTTTATAAACATTAAAACATTCTAGAAATGGGGATATGGACCAGATCTGTGACTTCACTGTCGAGAACTCCCAATGGCATGGTAAAAAAGAATGCTGGTTCTGGAGTTAGAAGAACTGAGTTCAAACCCAGACTCTGAGCCTTACAACCTATATGATCTTGAGAAAATCAGGTAATCTCTCTGGGTCTCAGTTTGCTCATCTGTAAAATGAGAGAACTGGGCCAGCTGGCTTCTTCCAAAATCCCTTTCAACTCCTAGTCTATAATCCTACAAACTCCTTCTATCCATGCAACTCAGCATCTCTTCTCAAATTTTCCATGTGTGGGCACTGTCCCCAGGATCACACAGCCAGTATGTGTCAGAGGCAGACTTCCTAGGTCATCCTGCCTCCCAAATCAGCTCTCTATCCACCATGCCATGCAGCCTATAGACATGGCACTTATCCTTAATATCTCTGAGGTCCCCAGCCAGCTCTAAATCCTAGGATCTCTCATCTACACTTATCACATTCTATTTTTAAAATAACGGCTGATGTTTCTATAGCGTTTTAAGGTTTGCAGAACTCTACATTACCTCATTTGATCTCAGCAATGTCTCTGGGAAAAGGGTACTATAGGTACCCCCATTTCACAGATGGGGAATCTGAGGCTTAGAGATATTAATGGATTGAGCATGGGAGGTGAGATTCAAACCCAGGTCTCTCCTGACTCAGGTCAATTGATCTTTTAACTACACCATGCTGACTTTGATTATTACTAGTTCTTTCCCTACACCAGATAGCAGAGACCGTGTCTAACGTAGCTTGGTATCTACTCATGTACCTAGAACTGTGTTCTGTTGTTAGAAAGTGCTGACGGCAATTCTGGTGAATTATTTGTTGGAGCAACCAAATGCAGCCCAGGGAAGAAGAGAAGGAGAGGGACAATGGAGACAATCTCAGTTCACAGCCTATGTCCTTCAGTTGGGTCATCCCTGAGCACTTCTAAATACATGTGTGAGTTTATCTCTTGTCTTATACCCTCCTCAACACAGTCAGGAGAACAGGCAGAGTTCCATTCACCTCTACACAGTGGGCACATCCACGTCGGTAGGGAAGCTCCCATTTACATCAAAAAGATTCATAGGGTGTCCAAGTCAGAGAGATCTTAAAGCATACAAAATGAAGGAAACAAGGGATTCTTAGGACAGAGGATGTCAGAGTTGGGAAGGATCTTAGAAGAAAGAGAACATTAAAAGTAGGACGTACCTGAGAACAGACTGTCAGAGTACAGAGGGTCCTTAGGACATAAAATGTCAAAGCTGGGAGGTGCCTTAGAACAGGGAGTGTCAGGACTGGGAAGGCTCTTAGAACAGGGAGTGTCAGGGCTGGGAAGGCTATAGAATAAAATACTCTAGGTAATTATTAAGCTCCCTCTGTAACAGGAAGAAGCTCCCTGAGCTGGGAGCTAAGAGCCCTGGCTTCTTATCCTTACCCTGTGTGTGTCCCCTCCATGGACCTAAGATCCATCCTCTATAAAAAGAGGGCTTTGGACTTATCTCTAAAGTCCTTGTCTGTTCTAGTGGTCCATACTTCTCTAATATCTATCACTCCATGCCATCTACCTTTTTATATTCTCCCCTTTCATATTTCTATGCTTCTCAAAGGTACGTCAAGCACATTCTTTGCAACAGTTCTATGAATGTAGGTATAATTATCTTCTTTTTCCAGAGGGAGAAACTGAGGCCCAGAGAAGTCAAGTAATTTGACCATGGGGACACATGGACTAAGTGTTGGAGCCCAGATTCACATCTAAGGTCCTGGCTCCAAGTCCAGGGCTCTTTTTTCCCTCCAGTACCCTACATATAACATAACCTTCTCTTGACTTTCTTCTTTCTTCTGCCTCCCCTCCCCTCCCCCTCTCTCCCTCTTCTCTCTTCTTTTCCCTCCTCTTCATCTCTCTCTGTTTCTGTTTCTCTCAGTCTGTCTGTCTCTCTGTCTCTTTCTCTCTCCCCTCCTTCTCTGCCTGTCTGTCTCTGGTTCTATTTCTGTCTCTTTGAATTCTTTGTTCTTCATTGACCTTGAATTAGCTAAACAAGTTGGGTCCACAGATGTGACATAATATTCTTATGGTATAAGAAATGATGAATAATAGGAGGAAGATGGAAAGACTTACCTGAACTGATGCAAAGTGAAATAAGGGGACACCGTAGACCCAGTGACCACAACAACGTAAATGGAAAGAGCAACAAGAAAAATGAAACAATGGAACCAGATCATCCTGAAATTATCAAGGACAAGCTTGGCCAGGATCTGCCCCATATACCAGTGAGGGTCTCTGGGTGTTGAATACTGCATGTAAGGTCAAACTTTGCTGGACGTGATAGTTTTATTTTTTCTTTTTCTTTTCTTCTTTCTTATAAAGGATGGTTCTCCAGGACAGAGCAAAGTGAAGGAAATAGTGGAAAATGCAGGTGATGTAAAACACTAGTGATCAATAAAAATCTATTTTTAAAAATTGGGAAATAAGAATCCCTTGTTTCCTTCAAAACCCTGATTAAGCACCACCTTCTATATGAAACCTTTTAAGATCTACTGTTAACAAGTGCTCTTCTACTTTAAAAAGTTGCCCTCTATTTCTTTTGTATATATCCTATATACTTTTTCTTTTTTGGTGAGGCAAGCAGGGTTAAATGACTTGCCCAGGGTCACACAGCTAGTAAGCGTCAAGTGTCTGAGGTTGAATTATGAACTCAAGGCCTCCTGACTCCAGGGCCAGTGCTCTATCCACTCAGTCATCTAGTCACCCCTTATCTCCTATATACTTTTAAAAGTACACATTGCCATCCTCAAAAGAATGCAAGCATCCTGAGAGCAGGAATTTGTGTTCCAAGCCCATGGCATAGAACCTATTGCATTTTAGGAACTCAATAAATGTTTACTGATTGAATGATGGATTGTCTCTAATTCCCAGTCTCTGTCTTTCTTTCTCGTACCCATCTTCCCATTTTTCCTTTGCACTTCCCCTCTTCTCCTCTATTCTCACAGACTATCAAAACTGAACAAAATCCTCGAGATGATACATCACAGTCTTCCTCCCCATTTTTCCTGGTCTCAGCTCCCCTGTCTGTGCCTCAAGCTTGTGCAGAGTACCCACAAGGCTCTGTTCAACCAAACTGGTGGTTCTCAGGCTAATGAGGTTATTGGTCCCTGGTACAAAGAGCTGATGAAGCAGAAATAGAGAACAGAGCAAATGTCTAATTTTTGTTGGAAACAGTTGTCCAATCGATACCAGAAGGGGAAGGGACACGTTCGATTTTCTTCCTCTCCAAACCCTGCCTCAACTTGGCCAACACAGACAAGGAAAGACTACTCCAAGTGTTTGTAAAACAAAGCCCTCTTCCTTCTCCAGTCATCCCTGTCGCTGTCCATCTAGCCCCAGTGTTCAGAGATGAGGCTCATTTCACAGATGGGTCATCTTTCCAGGTCAGAATTTTATTGCTCTGGGCCCAAGGCAAGACTCAGAAAGCAGAAAGAAGAGGTTCTGTAGGCCCAAAAAGTTAAGTCACAAACATACAAAGGTGTGTGTTTGAGGGAGTTTCTGAGGGAAGGCTTAGGGAACTCTTTAGAGATGATTCCAGGGGGAAAAAAGTCAACAGACATCACTGTTGATCTCACTGAAGCCTCTAAAATCACTTTGGGTCTAATATTGGAGTCACTCGATTAGTTATATCAGTGCCCATGTTGGACAGTAACTTATCTCCTTGGTATTATTCTAGAATATGGAATTTCTTACTTCCCTCCCAAGAGGCTTTCCCTGACTATCCCTCCCCTCTTGTGCCTTCACCAAATCTTGCTGCATTTTGTCTACATCCTGTATTTATGTATCTATGAACAGCTTCCTAGGAGAATGTAAGCTCCCTGAGGGTAGGACCAAGTCTTTTTTTTTTTTTATCCTTGTATCCCCAGTACCTCATAAAGTGCCTAGAGCACAGGAGATGCTTAAGAAATGCTTGAGTAAAATAAGAAAGCAAGAGGGCTGGAAGGCAGGTGGGGACTTGGAAAAATGATTTATTCAGTGGAAAGAACTCCCAAGAAGGAACTTCATCTATGAAATCTATGAAAATGTAAGACCTTGAAGGCAAGAAATGCTTTGTATCTATCCTTGTATCCTCAGACCCTAACAAGGTGCTTTTAAATAAAATGCTTTTCACTCATTGATTTAAGGTCTCCATTTTACAGAGGAGAAAATAGTCTCGGGTTGAACAGTGGATGTCAGGGCTGGGGAGGGGCTTAGAACAGGGGATATCAGAGCTGGGAAGGGTTTAGAACAGGGGATGTCAGAGCTGGGAAGGGTTTAGAACAGGGGATGTCAGAGCTGGGAAGGGTTTAGAACAGGGGATGTCAGAGCTGGGAAGAGTTTAGAACAGGAGATGTCAGAGCTGGGAGGGGCTTGAGAATAGGGGATGTCAGAGCTGGGAGAGGCTTTAGGCCAGAGAACTTTGGATCCAGTAGGAATTTTGAAACTCTTTTAATCTAAGACTTAGATTCTAAGTCTTTCACTTTTTTCTAAGTCTAATTTAACAGCAATGTAAATAGACTTGCCCAATGTCACACAGTTGGTTAACGTTGGATTCAGGCTTTGAACCACAGTTCATCCTCTTGCCACTGAACCTGAGCACCTTTTGGGGGGAAGGGGGGTGGCTGCCTGAGTGCCTAACAGGCTTGGGCCAGAAGCCCTCTCTTTCAATTCCCATAAATACAATTCCTCTTCCCACCAGGAACAAGATACATGCAAAAGCCAATCTGATTCCCTAATTATTGTTAAATTGCAAAAGAGGCAAACACGTGGGAGAACAGAAATACCTTCAGACCCTGGTTCATCTCCAGACTTGTGGGGAGCCTGGGTGAGATGACTTTGTCTGGCTCTCCCCCCTGCTCTGCCCCGATCTCCTATCTGTGTTTCTGCTTTATTGACGAAATCTGTCTGGGGTTGTTATCAACAATGATAGCTTGGTGTCTCTAAGCCATCTCCGGAAATCTCAACTATTTCAGGGTGGCAAATGCAAGGACTTGCTGTGAGGGACATTGAATGTCAGTGCCAAAAGGCACCTTCAAAGTGATCCTGTCCATCCTACTTTGTGTCCGACTTAGAGAAGGAAATAGAAGCCCAGCCAGTCAGAGGGACTTATCCAAGGTCACACAATAAGTGAGAAGCAGCATCAGTCAGAATCCAGGCCTCACTCAATCTGTCCACAAATATTTCTCAAGTACTCATCATGTTCAAGGTAACATGCTAGACGGTCCCCATTCTGTTCCCTTTCCACCACTCTAGGTTATATAAACATCAGTTATTTATTAAGTGCTCTGGAACAAAGCCAGGCAGCTTCACAGAAGCAGCGACTAGGCAGACACTGAGGTCAGGGCATAATGGCAGTGTGACCCTGGACACACCTCTCAACCTCTCCAAGATAATATGATCTTATCTCTCTAAGATAATATACATCCGGGGAGAGAATTTCCTCATTGGAAATTCTCCACATGAATGAAATCACAGGTCTGGACCACCCCCACCCCCCAAAAAAATCTTACTTGAGATTCACAACCTTGCAAAGTACCTATAACTGGTGTTGTTTGCAGATGTGGAAGACCAAATCTCAGAGAAACTGTCACTTTCCCCAGAGTCACACAGTGAATGAGTGTCAGAGGAAAGATTTGAATCCAGGTTTTCTTGAATACAGAGCCAGCCCTCCATGTACTATACCATGCTGCCTAGAAAATGGGCAATAGATTTGATACTGTCCCTGCACTATTAATTTTAATCTTTGCAAACGGGCAAATCATTCAACTTTCCCATTCTTCAATCCCCATCACTGTAAGGCTAGGTTTGAGAGCCCAGATCTTACAACAGCCCTTCAAACATTTTAAGAAAGCCATCACCCATTCCCCATTACTAGCTCCCAAACCTTCTCTTCTCCAGGTTCCACATCCCTCTTTCTTCCATGCAATCTTCAAGATATGGTTTCATTTCCCTTCACTATTTTAGTCACCTTGCCTGAGCACTTCCCACTTTCTCAATGTCTTCCTTAAAATACAGTGCCCAGAACTCTACACAATAGTCCATGGGATACCAGGATAGCAGGAATCTATCATTCTGCACTCTATAACTTCTATTCACAAATATTAATGCAACAAGGTTAAGATCTGTAATAAGGAGGGCGTAAGTCACAGAAAGAGAGGGGTACAGTCAAAACCCATATTGTATAGGAGCCTCCCACCTCTCACCTGCTTCTCTCTGAGTGTGGCTTGTTTAGTCCAATCTGCTCTTCCATTAGCAGGTCTAAGCTTTCATAGATAGATCATTAATCCATGACAATCTCTGAGATCTAGGCTACTCACTACTCTAGCTTGAACCCTTATCACACCTATCTTCTACTTGTACAACCAATCGATAATCATTTATTAAGTGCCAAACACTGTGCTAAATCACTCATGAAATAATAAAGTCATACAGCACATAGTATTCCCCAAGCCATCCATTTATAATAACTATACTTAGGTCTTAAACATAAACATTAATATAATTTAAGCAAGAGAATAATATTTGGATGACAATACTTTATAGCAACATATAAATAATAAACTACATCATAATACACATAATAAACCCAGATCACACTATTCCAGTAACGCATCTAATAACTATAATGAATAGTGGATACTTACTTACACAAACTTGAAAGGAATGAGTATGAGAGAGGAAAAATCAGGGTGACTCCTAACTTGACTATAGCTTCAATGTTTTTGGTTCATTCAGGAATATATGTGATGTACAAAGTTGCTTTTCTGTTTGATGCTTGACTGTTGGTCCTGAGCACTTTTCAGCTGGGAAAATTCTCTTCTCTACTTGAACATAGCCTTTAAAAACTCTTTCATGCACCCACACCATTGAAAGTATGTTTAGAAAGTGTTTTAAAGATTGTAAATCTTTGTAAATTGTAAATATTGTAAAGTTCTTTACAATATGGTAAAGATAATCAACTTAGAAAGACTTAGGAATTTTGATCCCTAGAATAGCCAGTCATGATTCCAAAGCACTCACGATGAAATACGCTGCCCACCTCTAGATAGGGAACTGATAGACTTAGGGTACGGTTGAAATATCTTTTCTTGCTTTTTTCTTTCCTTCTATTCTTTTTGTTTCTTTCCACAGCTTTATTTTTCTTCTCCCCCTCTTTTCTTTATTTGTCTTTTCTTTCTTTCTCTCTCTCTCTTTCTTTCTTTCTCTCTCTTTCTTTCTTTCTTTTTATTGTCTCTGTCCTCTCTTCCTCTTTCCTCTCTTCCTCTCTCTCTGTCTCCCTCTCTCCCTCTCTCTCTCTTTCTCTGTCTCTCTTCCTCTCCCCCTCCTCTCTCTCTCTCTCTTTCTCTCTCTCTCTTCCTCTCTCAGATAATGTGGGAATTTGTTTCTTATGACAATATTTGCAATGAGTTTTATTTTCCTTGCTTTCTCAGTAGGGGGGAGGGGGAAGGGAGGGAGAAAATTTGAAATTAAAAATAAATTTTTTAAAAAAATTAGTTAAACCAGAGAAATGCAAAGCTTATAAAACTAGACACCATCTCTGGGTGATGCAGCCAGTCATTGATATGGATGCTGTGTTGTCTAATCAGAATTGAGCTCACAGCACAGGACTGTGCAGGTGAATTCTTTCATGCCAGCTCGCCGGGGCACCAGAGAAGCTGTAAAGCCTACTCTGCCTTTCCTTTTCAAGTCAAAGGGAGCAACAGCAAGCAACAAGCCTTCATGAAAAGCCTCATCCCTTTTCAGTGATGGGCAAAACTGAAGGCTAATAGCCATCATTGAAGTTCTTGGCTAATGATGCCAAATCTCTCTCTGATCAATGAGGAATCACTCCCTGTGACTGTTTCTGTGTGTACTAGCCCCTCACAGAGCTTCTCTCCAGTCCCCTTCCTGTGTCTTCTCAGGTTTCTGGCTCTTGTTTCTTACTTGAGAGCCAGCCTCCTGTCTCTTGATAACTCACCTTTCACTTTAGAAATCCCAAATCTCCAAATTTCCTCTATCAAATTGGTAGCCCTTTTAAAATCACGACTGTCTGCAAATGTATATGTGATTTCTCATTTTAAAAATCATAAAACAGTGTAAGAAAATTATCTAAAGTACCCATCATGCTTTGTAGCTATAGTATTTAATAAGGTTCTCCATCTCATTGGTGCCCTTGAAACTGTGTTTCTTTACCTTTATATTTCTCTGGTTTTTAATAAGCAGAAACTCTTTCTCTATCTGTTTATGAAATTAAACTTTCTCCATGTCACTGATGAAGGCGTCTGAGTCTTCACATTTAGACCACAAGTCATTTTCTCTTCAACACTGCCTAAATCCATTCTGAAAGTTGTATGGCTATGTATTAGTAGTGTTTATGAAAACAAAGTTCTTTTTCTATTTTTTTAGTAGTAATTAGAATGTTCCTCTATAACAAGGATAATTTCTTACATCATTTAACAATTTATATCATGTTTTTCCTTTGTCTGGCCCTTTCATCACTAAACTATTCCATTTCTCTTAAAAGGATAGTGTGCACTAAGATTTGGTTTAAGCTGCCTGTCACACATGTCACACACACTTCTATCAAGCCTGCAACCTATACTAACCTTCAACCATGTCTCTCTTTTCCAATTTTTTCAAAGACTAGGAGATTTTCATAAAGGACCAAGCAGAGACATTACCAACATGTTGATTGGTTTTGTTTGACTGTATTTCTAAGGCAGGAGTTTGATTGGGGGTGGTGAGGAGATGGGATTAGTTAATGGGGAGCAAAAGAGATGGAAAAAGAAAGAAAAAATAGCACTAAAATATTTAAAGATAACATGATGATGTTCAGAAAGGCACATGTACACATAGAACAGCCCTGTCAAATTTCACACATAATTATATGCATATACAAACAGAAACTCACAGTTTCATATTCATTTCTCTTTTTTTGTTTTTTGTATTTTGAAATGTTTGTGTTTAGTAATGATTGTTTAATTCATAATAAAAATAAGTTTTAAAAAAGATCCAGGCAGACCTACAAGGCATAAAACAATTAGTTTTTACTATAGTGTGTCTCGAACAATGGAAGGCTTAAGGCTTGATGAAATCCTTGTGGTCAGGAGTACAGAAGAACAGGGGCAATGGAAGGAGAGATTCAGGGCAAAGATCTCTACTGGATCTCAGCTGTCAAAAAGGGAAGGATACAACTGGGTCCCCCTCATTAGATGGAGTGGATAACACTGGGGCTTGGTTGGACACTGGAAGCAGTTGGTACAACCAGATCTTGATGACTGGAAGGGGTGAATAGTACAGCATCTCAGTAGCTCGAGGCATCAGTTGTTGGAGTCTCAGATACAACAGGTTTCAGGGCATGGCAGAAAGAAGGATGGGGGTCAGCAGCATTCTTTTGGTTATCTGCACTTAGACTCAGCAGACTCAGGTTCCAACAAGCTCTCCTTCTTTCTTTTCCTCAATTTATTGGGGGTGAATGGGTTCCTTGAGCAGCTAATTGCAACATCTTGTCTCCTATCCTAGTGCCTTTGCATAAGTTATACTCTTACGCCTGGAATGTATCCCCTCCTCTGCCTCTTAGAATCTCTAATTCCTTTGGGAGTTCTCTCTTAATATCAGTCAATTGAGTCAGAAACATTGACTAAGCAGCTACTACGTTATCAGGCACTGTGCTAAGTGTTGAGGATACAAAAAGAGGCAGTCTTAAATGCCTTCCTTTCCCTAAATTATCTTGTATTCATGTATTATTTTATCAGAGGCAGGATGACATAATAGATAGAATCCTGGCCTCAGAGTCAAGAAAACTTGGGTTTAACAATTAACATTTAACATTTAATCTAACAATTAACAGTTAACATTAGATAGCACTTTACAAATCTCATCACACTTGATCCTCACAACAGCCTTTTGAGGTAGGTACTATTACTATTGTTTCCATTTTACACATGAGGAAATTGAGCCACAAAAGGTTAAGTGACTTGTCCAGGGTCACACAGCGAGTAAGTGCCTGAGATAAGATTCAAACTCTTCTTACAGACCGACTTCTCCTCTCTATCCAGTGCACTACCTAGCTAGCTACACAGACTTGAGTCCTGTCTCTGCCACATACTGGCTGTGTGATCCTGGACAAGTTGCCTCGCAGGATTCTCACTCAACTCCCTGAGACTATAAGGGACAAAGAAGGTACCCAAAGAAGGTAGAGGGATTTTCCACACTAGGAATTTCCTTTAACCACTAAAGTAACAGGAGAAACCGGTTTGGGGTATGTGCGTGTGTGTGTGTGTGTGTGTGTGTGTGTGTGTGTGTGTGTGCATGTCTGAATCTATGTCTGTGTAGAGTGCTGGACCTGGAGTCAAGAAGACCCAAATTCAAATCCTGCCAACATCTCTGTGCATCAGTATTATCATTTGCAAAATGGGGATATTAGCATCTACCTTCCAGGGTTGTTGTGAGGATTCAAAAAGGTAAGAAATATAAAGAATTTTGCAAACTTAAAATTCTATATAAAAGCTAGTTTTTATTATTGTTATTATCATTATCACATTAATTCTATAAGTTGCAGAAGGTATGTATCTGTGTTTGTATGGAAAGTCTCTTGTGTGGTGCTCCCTACACCAGTGAAATCACAGGTCTCAGTGAAAAATGAAATAATGATAGCTGGCATTTATATAGCTCTGTAAAGCACTTCACAAATCTCTCGTTTGGTCCCCACAACAACCCTGAGAAGTAGGAGTTTTTATTATCCCCATTTTACAGATAAGGAAATTGAGACACAGAGTCCTTTGCCCAGTGACTATTATTATCTATATTATTAACTAGTATTATCCCCATTTTGTGGTTGTTCAGTCATTTCACTAATGTCCTATTCTTCATGACCCTATTTGGGATTCTCTTGGCAAAGATTCTGGAATGAAATCAACTATTTCCTTTACCCACTCATTTTACAGATGAGGAAACTGAAGCAAATGGGTGCAGTGACTTGTCTAAAGTAACACAATTGGTGTCTGAGGTTGAATTTGAACTCAGGTCTTCCTGACCCCAGGTCCAGAATTCTATCCAAACCAAATAGTCCCTTTATGAAAAGAGAATTCTCCCCATTCTCTCCCTACAAGAGCTTGCCAGCTACAGTGAGCTTAGAGGACACCACCTACATTGAACTTCACTGAAAGCTCCTGTGAAGCTTTCTGTGCAAACCTATTTTAAAAACACATTTCAACTAATTAATAGCATCCAACCATAGCTGGAATTAAAAAAAAAAAATAGGGCAACAAGCCATCAATTTAAATTGCAGATGATGACCTTTGTGTTGGAGTCCTTTTCAAACATCCTGGTTACAGAGTTAGGGGTCCGCCACCATAATCCTCCGAGTGATTTTCTGTGGTTGGTTTTATGATTGTCATTATGTGTTGAAATCCCCAATTTTTATGCCTCACCCCAGTTGGTATCTCCTCAGAGCCTGGCTAATTAAAAAATGCCTGGAGCGAGATGAGCTCCCCACCTCCCCACCCCCCTGCTGCTACATTCTTATAGCCTGTATCTTTGCAAAAACCACCAAAATGATCTGCCCATAAACTGGGTTCATATGGGCAAACTGAGACCCAGAGAAACAAAGGCATAGAACTAGTCAATCTGCAAGGTAAGATTAAACTCCCCGGGTCACGGATGGTGTTTTAGAGTTCTCCTTTGGGAAACTGAGCAAGGCAGGATACTTACAATGGGAGGAGGGGATAAGATGCAGAGAGAAAGGGAGGGAATATGGCATAAGGAACACTTCAGAAATATTCTTGGGAATTATTTTTAAAGAATGGGAAGCAGTTAGCCAGCCAGTCAATTGGCATTTATGAAGTGCCTACTATGTTCTAGAAACCATACCAAGTGCTGGAGCTACAAAGAAAGGCAAAAAGAATTGGGAGCTCATACTCTAAGTCAACATGTACAAAGAAGCTATAGAAAGGATATATAGAAAGATAGTCCTGTCCAACTCTTCGTGACCCTGTTTAGAGTTTTCTTGACAAAGATACTGGAGTGGTTTTCCATTTCCTTCTCCAGTTCATTTTACAGATGAGGAAACTGAGGCAAATGGGTTAAGTGACTTGCCCAGCATCACACAGCTACTAAGTGTGAGACCTAACTCCAGGCTCAGCACTACCTAGCTGCCCTAGAAAGGATAAATAGGAAATGATTAGAAGAGGGGGGCATTAAGGAGGTGAGATTTTATCTGGAAGTCGAAGAAAACCAAGAGAGCCAGGAGAAAGGAGGGAAAGAATTCTAGGCTTGGGGGACATCCAGTGAATATATCCAGAGTTGGTGGATGGAATGTCCTGTGTGAGGAATAGCCCAGAGGCCAGTGTCACTGGATTGCAAAGAATGGAGATGGTTGGGGGGTATGGGGAATAATGTATAGGAAGACTGAAAGGGTAAGAGGGGAGTGCCTGTTCATACCCTTTGATGTACCCTTTTCTGGTATCCATAAAATTATAACTTGAGAAAGACCTCTGTGTTTCCTTGATAGCAACAATGGATTGAATGATGTATTGGGAATGAGGGGACCTGAGTCTGATTTCCATCTCTGTCATTGTATGATCTTGAAAAAGAGACTTCAGTTCTCTGGGCCTCTAAATGATCTTTTAGGGCCCTTCTATGACCCTATAAACTCATTCAGTCTCTGCTTGAATACCTCCAATGATGGGGAGCTCAGTACCTCAACTCATTCCATTGCTGGATAGTTAGATTTAGTTTGGAAGTGGTGGACAGGGGCATATTTTTTGGACATAGTCAATGTGGGAATTTGTTTTGCTTGACTATGAGTATGTTACATGTTTATTTTATTTCTCTTTTTTTTTTCCAATGGGGAAGAGTTGAAAGGGAGAAAAATAGATTTTTTTTGTTAATTAAAAATAAAATAAATTTAACAAAAGATGTGGAAGTTGAACTTTGTAGCTTTTAAGATGCCTGCCGGTTCTAAATATATAATCCTACGATCTCTTTGGACCTCAGTTTTCTTCTCTGTAAAATGAAGATGTTGGGTTAGATGATCTCCAGGGGTCTTCCAAATCTAAATCCATGAGCCTGTGAAGCCACTTTCTGTCTCTGAGCCTCTGTAGAAATAACAGCTTGCCTCTTCCAGATCTAATATCTACATCCTATGATTCTCCTTCAGTAGACACTTTTGGGCCAACGTGCTCGCGGGGGAACTTGGGTTTTGAAGAAACAAGGTGCAATTCTAAAATACAAGCACATTGCACACATTAGCTCATTGTACCCTCAGGAGGGCCCTACAAGGTAGGTATTAAGTAGCGTTAACCCCATTTTCTAGATGAGGAAGTTGCAGCTCAGACAAGTTCAGGGACTTGCTCCAGAGTGTCTGGGGGGCAGTCTGAGGTGGACAAATTCTTAAAACCCAGAGGTTCCTGTATGGGTCAGAGGAGAGACATGGAAGGAATTCTGGGAATGGGGCCCACTGCTAGTGCCAATGTTATCTGCAGCATCTCCACTGTGCTCAGAGCCAGTTCTGGCAAGAGCCACAGAGAAGAACTGCATTGAACCACCAGCAGCTAGCTCCATGTTCTCCCCCTTGGCAGAGGTGGCTCGGCAGAGTCTGAGCTGCAGAAGGGAGAGAATTTCCAAACTGGAACTTGTCAGGGCAGCCAAAGGCCCCCTTCACTTGGAAGTTCTAATATTGCTCTGACAGCTAAAAGTGCCTCCCTGAGCTCCCCTGCTGCCCATGACAATGCCACCTCATGTTTGTACTGGGCTTTATACTTTTCAAAGCCCTCTCCTGGGCATTTCCTCACTTGATCAGTGCAAAAAAATCCCTTATGAGGCAGGTAGGGACTACTATCCCCATTTCGCAGATCAGAAACGGAGACATGTAGAGGTTAAATGACTTTCCTAATGTCACACAACTCATACTTGGCAGAGATTGGACTTCAATCCAATTCTCCTGACGCCATGCCATGACCTTGCCCTCTGTCATGCTGCCTGTCTTCCCCAGCTAGACTTGTCCCTTGGTGATCGTTTGATGGGCAATCAGAACTCGATTTCCCCATTCATCTCATTTCTCCCTGATTCCATAACAGCTGGGTTTCATCTGCAAACTCTCCTGCCAACTCTAGACTCTGAATTATTTGTTTTGAACTCTTCTTGCCAATGGTCATAGATCTTTCTCTGCCAAACTCATACGCCCAACATCGGAACATATTCAGTCAAATAAGATTGCCTGAGCTCCTACTATGCACAAGGCACATTCAGCAGGTCAGAGTCAGAGAGTGCCGTCTAGTGGGAAGAGACATGGCCTCTGAGTCAGGGAATGGAGATGTAAGCCAGGCAAGAGATCTTCCACTGGCTGGCTGGGTGTCCTCCCTGAGCAGCAGCTCCCCATTTACAAAGGGATTGCACTGGATGATAAAGTAGTACTTAGCATAAAGAATAAAGCTCTTGATAGACTCGGATCCAGGGAGACTTGGGTTCAAAAAGTCTCAGCCCCTTACTAGGCATGTCACCCTATGTGAGTCACTTAAGCTTTCTGGGCCTCAGTTTCCTCATCTGTAAAAGGAGCATAATAACAGTGATAATGGCAAGTAGCTGGAAGGACCAATCTCCATGTCAGAGATAAAGTGCTTTGCAAACCACAAAGATGTATAGAAACACTGGCTATTAGCGTTGTTGTTATTGGCATTTTAAGACCCCTCCCAGCCCTGACATTCCCTGTTCTAAGGCCCCTCCCACCTTTGACATCCCCTGTTCTGAGACCCCTCTCATCTTTGACATCCCCTGTTCTAAGGCCCCTCCCAGCTCTGACATTCCTTGTTCTAAGATGCCTTCAGACTCTAACATTCTATATTCTGAGGTCTGAATGTCTCAGTTCCAAGGGACGTTATTCTAAGTATCACATGTTCTTGTGCCAAAGCACAAAGAAAGGAGGTGGAATATCATACCTGGGGAAGAGAAAACAAGCCAGTTTAACTGAAATGTAGAATGCACATGGAAGAGTAATGTGGGATAAATCTTGAGAGGTAAGTTGGAGTTTGGTGGTGCTGGGCTTTAAAAATCAGGCAGAGGCTCTTGTATTTTTTTGGCCTCGGTGTCCTGGTCCTAGGGCTTAGCCTGGAAAAGCTCTCCATCCCTCTGATTGTTCATTTCCTCCCAGAACATCCATTTAAGGAAGTGCCCAAGACAGCCAGATTCACTCCTTCATTCTCCAGGTTCGAAGCCTGAATCTCCAGCCTTCTTTCTCCACCATGCTCCTCTCTAGTAACTTCTCTCCTCACTTCCACCCCCTACACTTTTCAGCTTTCTTTTATGTGTTATCTTCCCCCCCCCCCCAAAAAAAAAGTAAGGTCCTTGAGGATAGGTTCTGTCATTCTATTTGCTAATATTTGTATCTCTGGTGTTTAGCACAGGCACGTAAGTGTTTAATGTGTGGCTAGGTGTTGCAGTGGATAGAGCACCAGGGTTTGGAGTCAGAAGGACTTGAGTTCTAATCCAGCCTCAGATACTTAATTACTATCTGTATGACCCTGGACAAATCATTTAACCTTGTTTGCTTCAGTTTCCTTATCTGTAAAATGAGCTACAGAAGGAAATGGCAAACCTCTCCAGTATCTTTGCCAAGAAAACCCAAAATGGGGTCATGAAGAGTTGGACATGACTGGAATAACTCAATAATAAAGTGCTTAATAAATGTTTATTCACTTGATTCATCCTAAAAGCAATAGAGAGTCCTAGCACTCATAGAGCAAGGAAGTGACCTGGTCACCTTAGGAACATCAATTTAGTAACTATGTGAAAGAGTCAGTCAGTCGACAAAGATTTATTAAACATTTACTATACAATGGACATTGTGTTAGGTGCCAGGGATACAAAGAAAGATAAAAATATGTTCTCTGCCCTCAAGGAGCTTTCATTCTAATGAGATGAACAACATGCTGGTGACTATTCTCAAACAAGGTATCTACAGAGTAAGGGGAGGTGATATCAAGAGAGATGGCACCAGCAGTTGGGGGAGGGAGAAGTGGGGTCAGGAAATGCCTCCTACTGAAGGTAACATTTGAGCTGAGGCTTGAAAGAAGCCAGGAGATGGAGCCACTCAGTGCTGCCAGTCTTCCTTTGATCCCCTGAATATTTCCTGCATACTAATCACTCCCTCCACTTGCCTGGCTGTTATTATCCACTTTCCTTGGTATTCAAGCAGCCCATCTCCTTTAATGGTCACATATGTCTGTAGTAATGTCCTTTAAACCATCCCTCAATGGCCAGTGATCATTGTTTATGGACTACAGTCTCTATACTCCCACCTGGCATTCTTTTATTACCCTTAATATTCCCAGAAATTAATTTGTATCCTTGGAGTTAGTGTTGTTCCATGGTTTGCAGACATGTAGCCCCACTGGGAACATATTGCCATTAAAATAATGTGTTCCTGTAACAGCTTGGGACCATTAAAAGCACAAAAATTTCCCAAGGCAATCCAGTTCAATTTCTTTCTCCAATTTCAATTCTGAGCCCAGTATACAGTACTGCCAGGACACCTGTCCAAGCATACATACTGATGAACTTTTCCCATGGGCTTCCCAATCAACTATGTGTTCTAATCTGGCTGTCATGCATTCTTCATCCACTTGGCTTTTCCCATGTGGATGGCTAGGAGAATTGATTTGGAGTTGCTTCTCTCATTAAGAAATCCATGTACTGTACCAGGACCAGATTTAGTCAAAGGCAGTGTGATACCATGGAGAAAAGATGTGGGTCTCCCCTCTGACACTCACTAGCTCTGTGAATGAGGTCACTTAAACTTTCTGTGCCTCTATTTCTTCTCCTTAAAATGAGGGAGTTGCACTAAATGGTCTCTGAGGTCTTTTCCAACTCTAAAGCTAAGGTCCTATGACATGTCATTTTGTCAATTATTTGGACCAAATCCTGGTGTTTCCAGATATACAGTACATCTCACATCTATCCACTTCTCTACATTCCCTTGGTGACCATCCTAGTCAAGGCCCCATAACCATTCACTCAAACTACAGGAGTAAACTCTGAATGGGTTTTCTCCTCCTGTCCCAGTCTGTCCTTCATACTCTACAAGGCTACCCTTTCTTAGATATAGATCTCGACAAATTGCTCCTCCGATTAAAAAAATCTTCAGTGAACACTTAGTGCCTCTTGAACAGAACTTGCACTTCTTTATTAGATAATGAAGACCTACCATAACCTGGTGCCATCTTATCTGCCATCTATCTTTATCTTATATTTAGTCTCCTCAATGTATTCTACACACTTCAGATAACTAGGCAATGCTATTCATCTCAAATATACACTGAGAGGTCCTGCCTTCCTTTGCTCAGATTAACCCATGTGCTTGTAATGTCCTCTCTACCTACCTTCACTTATTGAACTGTCACCTATTTTTTTAAAGCCCAAATCAAATGTCTCTTCCTCTAGTTAGCCTTCCTCCACTCTCAGACCTCCCTGTATATTTCATTAGCACATATTTTATCAGCAGAGGTGTAATGAGAAATTCTTGTACCTGGAGCAAATGCAGACAGAGATGGCATTTTAATATAAAGGATGGTCTAACAGTGGGGGCAACTATGCTGGAAGAGAGCCCTTCCTTTCTCCCAGAGTAAACATTTCACTCCTATAATTGTTGGGCAGGGCGGAGATGAGAGCAAGGAAAGAGGCTTATTAGTGGCTTGACTGTGAGGACGATTGCACCATGTAGCAACATTGGCAAGTCTTGGGGACATCAATTATGGCAAAGATAGAGTGTACTCCCTTCCGTTTTCAGCACCCTGGGACAAAGCTCTAGTTACCTTTTACTAGTTACAATTTGCTTATTATGTAATTTTCTATTTTATAGTTTGTATTTTATCCACTACCTAGACTGAGCTCCCAGAGATCAGACACCAAGGTATCTAAACTTCCTATCACCCATTACCACCATGGTCTCTGTCATCAAGCAAGCAACCAATTAATCAGCAAGCATTTATTAAATACCAACTCTGTGCCTGGCATAATACTAGGTACTAAGGATACAAAAACGAATACTAAACAATCTGCCCTTAAGGGACTTACATTTTATTAGTATACAGGTTGTATAGATATAGAGATATGGCTTTGACTCCATCAAAGCTGGTTGAGGAAACACATGGTTAAGCCTGATACAGAGGGAGGAAATTGTGTCTTCTCCAGGAATGCCCAGGCCACCTTTCCAATGGTTCTTTCTGTTCCATTTACCTAATTCCATAGGTATTCATAGCTATTATTTAATATTGTACGAAGATTTCTTCCTATAGGTCCCTGTGGAAAAATAAGACTTTTGTATCATGGTCCAAATCTGAAAACAAGTTCCCCAGGGAACTGGACTTCTTTTGCCCTAATTTTTCTTAATTAAACCATCAGGCTGCCTGATAGCTTGGCATTGCTCTCTAGGGACAAGACTCAGTTACACAGCCTTTCCGGAGGGTGATATTTGAAAGCTACTCTCTCCAGAAAGCTGGATGGCCCCTGCTTACCTCTTCCAGGGCACTGACACTCAGTTAAATGATTTATTTCCCCCTCAGACCAGCCTCTTTAAAAAAAATTTTTTTTTAATGGAGTGTTATTGTCCAGCCATTCTGGAGAACAATTTGGAACTATGCCCAAAGGGCTATAAAATTGTGTATATCCTTGACCCAGCAATACCACTACTAGATCTATATCCCAAAGAGATAAAAAAAAAAATTGGAAACTGAGGGGACATCCATCAGTTGGGGAATGGCTGAACAAGTTGTGGTATATGATTGTGATAAAATACTATTATGCTATAAGAAATGATGAGGAGTGTGGGAAGACTTGGGAAGACTTGTACGAACTGATGCAAAGCGAAATGAACCAGGAAATCATTGTAACAGCACTATTCTAATAAAGATCAATGGTGAAAGACTTAGCTACTTTGATCAATACAGTGATCTAAGACAATTCCAAAAGATCCATGAGGAAAAATGCTATCCACATTCCAGAGAAAGACCTGATGAGCTCTGAAGTTAGATGGAAGTATAATTTTTTTCACCTTCTTTATTTTGCTTGCTTTTTTGGCATCATGGTTAATATGTTTTGTGTGACCTCACATGCATAATTGATATCATATTACTTGCCTTCTCAAGGGATAAGGGAGGGGAAGAATTTGGAACTCAATTTTACAAAGCCATTTAAAATAAATAAATAATGAGATTTTAAAAAATGGGGTGTTACTGTTAACCCCAGGGTGTTGTCTCCGAACTTATTTATAGGGGACAATTTACTATATCTGGTTTGACAGAAAAATAGAAAATTAGAAAGCAGGAGAAATGAGCTTAGGTTTTTCCATCGACTCTCTGTGAGTCACATAAACAAGCCATTTCTCTGTAGGTCTTGGTTTTCTCCTCTGGAAAATAAGGAAGTTGTACTTAAGACTTTCAAGGTCTAATGTCAGATGGTTCTCTGATTTGGGCGTTGCCAGGAAATGCCTCTCTGGCCACACTGTGATAAAGCCAGTGGAGAGTATCTACAGGATGGCACCCAGAATGGTGGAGGGCCTTGAATCAGTGTCACATGAGAATGAGTTGAAGGATTATGGTTGTTTAACCTGGAGATAAGAAGACTCTGGAAGGATATGGTAGTTGTCTTCAAGGTTTTAAAGGGCTGTCATAGGGATTAGATTTGCTCTACTTAGAGGGCAGAACAAGGCAAAAAGACAGTTTGGACTGGATGTCAAGGGAGAACTTACTAACAAATAGAACCATCCAAAATGGAATGGGCTGTCTTGGGAAGTGGTGAATTCCTCTTCCTTGGAGGTCTCCAAGCAGAGGATGGCTATTTGTTGGGGATGTTATAGCAGAGATTGTTCTTATTTATGGGTTGGACCAGATAGTTACTAAGGCTCTTCTGTTTTCGAAATTTTGTAATTCTGTGATATCACTCATCAACTGACTATTCAAGTACTTGAACTTTCACCATTAATAATTTCTTTCTTTGAGTCTTGAAACCTTTTAAATATTCTGGATGAAGGGGGAACAACTTAAATCCTCATCAATTTACACTATAGATTTCAAGGACCATGATGGCCCCCAGAGATCAGGGCTCTTTTGGGGGAATGATGAATGGTCACTAAATCATTCCATAACAGCACCATTTGAAGGGTCTGAGATTTTTACCTCATAGAAGAGAAGGTTTAGGAGAAACATTACAGCTTTTCTAATCTCTTCAGTTATTATCAATCCCCACCCAAAATGTTTACATTGTATATATTCTGTATTTTCTTATATCATAGGATCATAAATTTAGCCTTGGAAGGTCACAAAGGCCATCCAGTCCAATCCAGAACCCAATGGAAACCTAGAACCAGGGCTAGAACATGTTGTTGTTGTTCATCTTTTGTTTTTGAAGAGGACCAATAAACTCACAGGGTGATATCTTGAATTGGATTTAAGTGAGGCAGAATTGCACAAAGTCGTTAGCCTCATTATTTCTTCCAGAGTCATTGAAGTCCAATGGCAGGACAAAAGTCAAGATGACTATTGATGGCCTGGAATGCAGGGGATGCCCTTGGGGTGTTCCATGTCTGACCAAGATCTAAGCCCTTCAGAAGACCTGCTTCAGCTGCCTCTGTGGTCATTGAGACAAATTGTCCTAATCCACCTATTCCTCTGGAGAAAATCTTCACATGCTTAGGGTAGACATGAGCACATGCTCCAGCTTCTTGGAGCCACAGGTGAGAGTTGAGTGAATCAAGTGGACACCAAGGGTGGATAAGCAGCCCTTAAAAGGGCTCAGCAAGTCCTCACATCAGATTCTAGTCATCCCTGAACACCCCATAAATCCTGGGGCTAGAGCATATCCTGTCCTCAAACATCTGGGAAGAAGCATCTAAAAAGGACTTGAAGAATGCAGCATGCATTGTCCCATATGATTCTCCTAACAGCCTTGTGAGGTAAGCAGCATTATTATCTCTATTTCACAAAGGAGTAAAATGAGGTTTAACAAAAGTAAGTCATTTGCTCAGGGTTGCATAGTTTTTATGTACCCAAAGCAAGATTCCTTCCCAGGTCTTGCTAGCTTGTGGGTCAGCATTTTCTCCAGGATATCATGTTATCATTGCTTCTGATCATTGCTGCTTGACTTTCCCCTTCTAATTGGTCATTTCTAATCTGCTGAGTAGAGAATAAAGAGCTGGCTTCTGAGTCACAAAAACCTCCTGGCACACACTAGCTGTGTGACCCTGGGCAAGTCATTAGTCTCACAGAGCTCTCCAGACAATTCTCTTAAGACTATAGGAAGCAGAGAAAGTGCTGACCTCTGTTGGTAGAGGGAACCGCCTATGAGAGCTCCTGTGTCAGTCCCTAAATCTGCTGAGTACACTGAGAAACCAGTTAACTAGGTTTATTAGAAATGTTTGTCAATTAAGATTCACCAGGCTTTATGTGGGGACTGATTGGCTCCCCTTCAAGTAAAATGCCTGAGCTCTCTGATTTTTGTCTTGGTAGTTTAGATGCTTTAAAAAATATTTGCTTTCCTTCTTGACTCTCAGGCCTGTTGTAGATAAGGGGACTGTACCACAGAGCTCAATTCCAGATGAGTGAGAGGTCCTGCTTTGGAATTTTCACCAATTCTGAGTTAGTGGAATGTACAGTGTGTGTGTGTGTGTGTGTGTGTGTGTGTGTATGTGTGTGTGTATGTGTGTGTATGTGTGTGTGTATGTGTATGTGTGTATGTGTGTGTATGTGTGTGTGGTGTGTATGTGTGTGTGTATGTGTATGTGTGTATGTATGTGTGTGTATGTGTGTATGTGTGTGTGTATGTATGTATATGTGTGTGTATGTGTGTGTATATGTGTGTATGTGTGTGTGTGTGTTTCTACATCTGTGTGTGTCTGTGCATGGACCAGCTACAAGTACCCAGGGGAGAAAACTTGCTGTCAACTTACTGTACTGTTTCTGTAGGTGCTCACTCTATGCACCACTGCACTGTGGGTGAAGAACTAAGAAATCCAACAAGACCAGAACACAAAGGCAGTTCAGGCTCATGATTATGTGAAGAGCACCCAGACAAGACCAAAGAGGAGAGGGAACATTTAGATAAGACGCAGTCACTGACCCTTCACGGATTTTACAGGTGATGATGAGATTTGACCAACTGAAGGTCAACTGTAACTTAGCGGCTGAAAACATTATTCTCTGGGGGAAAAGGATGGTGGGGCAGGAATCTGGACCTGTGATTTTATTGGCATAAGAAACTCCTGGCGCAGAAATTTCCTCCACTGTGCAGATTCAGTGGGGTTCTCCCAATCACAGCCTTAGAGAAGTGCTTGGGACACCGAACGGTTAAGTGGCTTGTCCAGAGTCATGCCACGTAAATATTACATGAAATGTTCTTAAGACCAAAGGGCAGCTTATCACGATTCTAGGACAAGTGCAAATGGAGCCAGGAATGGGAAACCAAGTCAGGATGGGGATTGGGAAGGCTGCGGTCACAGCTACTCAGGCTGACCTGGGAACCTCTGTCCTTGACTCAGACAGCTAGATGGTGTAGACAGTACTTCTTAAAGTGTGGGTCACAACTCCATATGAGGTCGTGAAAAATTTGGCAACAGTAAAAGGTTTCTGAATGCTCAATGACCAAAAATTAATTAAAAATCAAACAAATGCATAACGAATCTGAGGTGTTTCTGGCAGTGTTTGCCCATGTTGCTTTGGGTAACTTCATTGCAGCCTTGGTTAAGAGCACATATAATGCACACTTTGCACCGTGCATGCCCTCAGGCCACTCAGTGCCAACAAACCCTGCCTAAACACAAAAAGGGGTTCACTGCGGAAAAAGTTTGAGAAGCTCTGGACTATAGTAGATGGAGCATTGGGCCTGGAGTTGGGAAGACTTGAGTTCTAATGTGGCCTCAGACACTTACCTTATATATAACCTTAGGCAAGTCACTTAGCCTCTGCTTACCTCCATTTTCTCTACTGTAAAGTGGGGATAATAATTAGCACCCATGGATGATTAAATGAGATAATACTTGTGAAATGCTTAGCACAGTGCATGGTTCATAGTAGGCATTATAGAAATGCTGACCAGCATTCTTAGGGGCCTGAGGCATGCTCCCTCATGGACCTCCTGACTTTGAACAGGCTCTGCCAAGCCCTCCTGGAAATGCCATCTCCTAAATCTAGGACCATTGGTTTGTAAAGAAAGCAAGTTTTAAAAAACCAATATACTCCTTTCCCTATACTCCATAGCAAGAAAGGACTCCTCATAGGCTCAGATCACGAAAAATGGTGCTTCTCTTGGTAGAAGTGTGGAAGACAACAGGGGCAGGATATTGGATATGCCTCAGATACTGGCATTTTGACCATCCGGTTGGCTTCCTTATTTTTCTTTGTTGTAATGGAGGCTTCAATGGGGGTGATATGGAAAGAGAATGGACTGAGTGATAACTTTGGGGGAAAAAAAAAAAACAAAAATAAAACAAACCAAAAGAAAAAGCTGCTCTCCTGACATATGGTTTGGAGATCTTGGGGATGACCACAGTCAGGCTCAAGGAATGATCTAGAGCATTGGTTCTCAAGCTTCCTAATGCTGTGACCCTTTAATACAGTTCGTCATGTTGTGGTGACTCCCAACCATAAAGTTATTTTCGTTTCTACTTCATAACTGTCATTTTGCTACTGTTATGAATCATAATGTAAATATCTGATATGCAGGATATATTTTCATTGTTACAAATTGAACATAACCCACAGGTTGAGAATTGCTGATCTAGACAATGCAAACTGAGTCTGAGCAGCCCTGGCTCTTAGCCTCCTTCCTAGGGAGTGATCACTTGGAGCCCACTCCCCTCCCATCAGCTCCAGAATGCTAGGATCGTCTCTCCACCATGTAGTGAAAACCAGAGACTTGTAAGTCCAGTTTCCAAACTGTCAGGGGCCCCTTAAAACCGACTCTACTTTCTTCTGGGTTTTGTCCCAAGAGCTCCAGCCTTCACCACACAGACATGCACTCACTATACCAGAAAGCCAAGGGTTTCACTTTACCAGGCTGTGATGGAGCTCTGCCTTCGCTGGGCCCCACAGTCTTAATGACCTCTACAGTAAAGCCACAAACACCAGCATACAAAAATAAACATACTCCAAATTCCTAAAGCAAGAGGTGTTTCTGTAGACAGGACTGGCTTTGTTCTACCCCTAATGATCCATTTTCTAAAGTCCCTATAGCTCATCCAGGTCTGGTACTTTGTGTATTAAAATTCCTCCCAGCTCTGACATTCCATGTACTAAGACCCCTCCCAGATCTGACAGTCTATGTTCTAAGACCCCTCCCAAATCTGACATTCCATGTTCTAAGGTCTCTTTCGGAATTGGAATTCTATGTTCTATATTCTAAGTTACTTTCCAGATCTAATACGAGGAGCAAGAACAGTGGTGTTTACTGTTGAATTAATAGATAAATAAGTAAGTAAATGAATGAACAAACAAAGGTCCCTTTCTATCACTGGTTCACTGTTTGAACTTGATAAGACACCAATCTCTTAGCTCATCATGATATTTACAGAATGCTACAAGATTTTCAGAACCTATTCCATATATCCCCAGCAATTTTTTCCAACAGGTTCTCCCCATCCATCACCAGTTCTATGGTAGTTCTAGATAGTTTCTGTTTATTTTTAACTTATTACTCATCTACTAGTTCCTACCCTATAAACAATGCCCAAGTTCCTACACATTCTTAGAAAACAAACTTACTGCATTCCACCCTCCCAAGAAACTATTGCCCCATAGCTCTCTTCCCTTTATAAGTCAAACACTTTGAGAAACCATCTATCCTCAATCCATCTCTTCCTCTCCTCTTATTCTCTTCTCTACCCTCTGCCATCTGACCTCTGACCTCATCATTCAACTGAAAAATATCTCCAATAATCTCTTAATTGCCAACTCTAATGACCTCTTCTAAATCCTAATCCTCCATCCTTTGTGTTCATTGTCACTCAATCACTGTTTCCTCCTGGATACTCTCTCCTTTCTGGGTTTTCCTAACCCGGCTCTCTCTTGGTTCTCCTCCTATGTCTGACTACTCCTTCTTAAACTTCTCCTGGATCTTCATCCATGTCACAACCATTAATTGAACATAAATTTCAAGGCTCTGACCTGACCACCACCACCCCCATCTTCTGGTTGTTTCATCTGATAAACTCATCAATCCCCATGAGTTCAATGCTAATTTTTAGGTAGATGATTCCCAGATATACATCCAGCACCAGTCTCTCTCCTGAGCTCCTGTACATAATCTCAAACCCAGCCTCTCCAAAACAATTCATTTTCTCTCCCTCCAAACTTCCCATTCTTCTGAATTTCCCTGTCATTGTTAAGGGCACCCCCATTCTCTCAGTCTCCCAGGTTGGAAACCTGGGTATCATGCCTCAACTCCCACTCATCTCCATATCCAACTAGACAGGAAATCTTGTCATTTCTGGCTCCACAAAGTCCCTTGTTCCCTCTTCACTATTCACACAGCCACCACCCTAGTCCAGACCTTCTTTGTCTCTTATCTAGAATATGACAATGGCCTCCTGATGTCTTTCTGCCTCAAGTCCCTCCCATCTCAAATCCACCATCCAAAGAATAGCCAAAATGATATTCCCCAATTGGGGTCTGACTGAATCACTCCCCTGCTCAAGCTGCTTCAAGAGCTCCTATTGTCTTTAAGTTCAAATCCTCAATTTGTCATGTAAAGCTCTCCATCACTGGCCCCTTTCTACCTCACCAATCATCTTACACATTATGCATTTGATAATCCAACCCTACCCTCCCACTGTATTCCTCCCACATAATACTCCTTCTCTGAGCCTTTGTATTGATTGTCTCATGCCCCTTCTACCCCCACCCCCGAGGCCTAGAATTCTCTCCTTTCTCTTCTTCACCTCTTGATTTCCATGACTTCCTTTAAGACTCTTTTCAAGCACCACCTTCCAAAGGAGGCCTTTTCTTGTCTTCTAGCTGCCAACACCACCCCCTCTAAGGTTTTTTGTTGTGGTTCAATAGTTTCAGTTGTGTCCACCTCTTCATGACCCCATTTGGGGTTTTCTTGGCAAAGACACTGGGATGATTTGTCATTTCCTTCTCATTTTACAGATGAGGAAACTGAGGCAAACAGGATGAAGTGACTTGTCCAGTAAGTGTCTTAAGTTGGATTTGAATTCAGGTCCTCCTGACTCCAGTCCCAGAACTCTGTCCACTGGGCCACCTAGCTGCCTCCTACCCCCACCCTACCCCCAGGTTAACTTGTACTTACTGTATGCACTGTGTATGCAACTCTCTATTTCCATGGTTCTCCTCTATTAGAATGGAAACTCCATGAGGGCAGAGTCTGTCACTTTCTCTTTGTAGCCTAAGCACTCATCACAGTCCTTACTGCATTGCTTGCTCTTGTCAAATAAATGCTTGTTCGTTATCCCTTGTGAGGTAGCCCTGTTTTGCTGATAGCTATTAGTCCCACTTTATGAATGATGAACATGTGAACAGAGAGGTTGTAACTATCCAAGATCACACAGGTATGTAGAATTCCTTTTGATTTGGGGGATTTCCTCAGCCGAGCCCTCTGAGAAGGGTTATTATGCTCATTTTACAGATGTTAAAACTGAGGCTGAGAGGAAATTGTTCACAGTCATTCAAATAGTAAGCATCAGGAGCAGGATTGAAATGCAAGTCTCTCCCTATTCTACTTTAACAACTCCTTTCACTACCCCACACTGCTGCGGACACCTGAAATACAGCTCCCTTTTTATGGGATCCAAGTGCTGGATCCAGAAGAGACCTGAAAGGTCATCTAGTCCAAAGCATTTATTTTACAGAGTAGGAAACTGAGGCTCAGAGAGGTCATGGGATCATAGATCCAGAGCACAAAGAGACCTCAAAGGTCATCCAATCCACACCCCTCATCTGAGAGACAAGCAAGAGTTTGCTTCACACTGTGTATATGTGCTGCTTTAGACATAGCTATATGCTACATATGTGTTATAGAGATATTTATGTTATATGTGGATGATATGGATGTTTTAGAGCTATTTGTGTTATATATGGATGTTTTAGAGATGTTTACATGTTATATATATATATGTTTAGAGACATTTATGTTATATGTGTATGTTTAGAGACATTTATGTTATATGTGTATGTTTAGAAACATTTATGTTATATAAGTATGTTTAGGGATATTTATGTTATATG
>CM053587.1:338914030-338967276 GCA_028646515.1 Pseudochirops corinnae | reverse complement strand
TATATGTGTATGTTTTAGAGCTGTTTATGTGTTATATATGTATGTGTGTATGTTTAGAGATATTTCTATTATATCTGTGTGCTTTAGAGATGTTTATATGTTATATATGTATGTTTTAAAGATATTTATATGTATGTTTTAGTGATATTTATGTTACACATGTGTATAAATGTTTTAGACTTATTTTACATTATATATGTATATTTTTGAGCTATTTCTGTGTATATATGTGTGTTTTAGGTCTATTTGTATGCTATAATGTATGTTTTAGAGATATTTATATGTTACATATTTATATAGTGATTATATGTGTGTTATATGTGAATAACATATGTGTTTCATGTGGGGTATTATAGCGAAAGGGCTGGCCTGGGAGTCGGGAAGGCCTGAAAGGAAGCCACTGGTCATATGCCCCTAGGGGAGCCACCTTTTGTGTGCCTCCAAGCCACTCCCTGGCTCTAAGTTGTAGAGAAGGTGATCATTTGTGTTGATGGAGGGACTGTCCTTACTGGAAGGTCTCTATCCTAATGAGCGCAGATCTTGAACTGAATTAGAATGGACTTGCGATTGGAAGGCCAGCTCTGACCTCTGGGCTTGATATTTCACTTCTGTGGGTTTCCATTTCCTCATCCATAAAAATCTCTAAAAGGCTGGTGGTCCCAACCTCACAGAGCAGCTGTGAATGGGGCATGATGTACATTTTAATGTTCAGTATAACTGTGAACTTTCAATAGTATTGTTAATGGGATGTGGGAGTTTAATTAGAATGAAGGAGTGGGGAAAGATGGACAGAAAGGTCTCTGAGGGTAAAGACTGGTTTGATTTTTTCTTTATCTCTCCAGGAATGAGGGCAGTGCTGGGCACATAGATGATTAATAAGTATTTATTGAATCTCCTTGAAATCCTCACAGGCATCTAGATTTAGGGCTATTTTGAGGAAACAGAGGCCCAGAGAGAAGTGACTTGTCCAAGGTCACATGGCTAGCATGAAGCAGAGCTAAGATTTGAGCTCACATACTGTGATTTCAATTTCCTTCATGTTCCACTGGACCACGCTATCTCCCAAGTTGACAGATGACAAGAATAACACCCAACCTCGTCTCAGTTTTGCTAATTACAGTCTCTCCATCTGGAAGCTCACTGTGCCTTGATGCTATCCAGGCTCGGTTGGGTTAATGAGGACCAACTGCCCCTAAAATGAATGGCCAGCTGGGCCCTGGCATCTGGCCATTAAAAATGTCAGTAAAGGGAAAATGAATGGATGCGTTGGACTGTGGGTAATTGGGATTTCAGTGGCCATTGGCCAGGCTGCTTCTAGTTGGTATTTTATCTGAAATGGGGAATGAGTATGGGAAGGAGGAGAGAAAGAAGGGAGGAGGGGACAGGGAATGGGGTAGGGGAGAAAGGAATGGCTGTTTTCTTGTCTTGGGGTGAATGGACTGAGAAATTACCCTTCCAGCAGGCCACACCTGTGCACACTAACTGAGAGACAGTCTTCAAAGACGGCAAACTTTCCTCAGGGCTACAGGGTAGGTGGGAAAAAGAATGCCTGGGTTCAAAGCTCAGCAATCTGCCATCCACACTGTTTTTTGGATGGACAGGGTTTGTCCCTTAGCTGACTAACAGCTCTCAGTTTCTCAGTCTGGGAAAAAATAGGAATGAGGGTGGTGTTTGGGACGAAAAATATCCTTCATCCTTAATTTAGTGAAAAGAAATAAACACAGAGATCTCTTAGCATAAGAACAGGACTTTATTCTCTTCCCCGGGAGAAGAGGATGGTCTTCCCCATGACTCATCGTGGAGAAGAGGCAAGTTACAAAAGATAGTGTTGGAATTTATAACCTAACTTAGTCAACACCCCTCCCCGACTGTTTCCCCTCTCATTGGTGGAGAGGCATACTTCACCAAATACTTCCCCAACTGGGACAGCAAGGAAAGATAAGGGGAGGATCCCACCAAGGTGGGAAAACAGACAAAGGAAGATAAAAGTGATTGACAGAAGCAATTTGAAAAGTTAACCACCCCAAATTGAGAAGTTTTCACTCATCCCATACAGTGGTGTAGTCACCCAATCTCTGGAGCAGGAGAGAAAGGTCCATGAGAGTGAGGAAGACCATGAGGTCTAGCAACATTGATGATGAGAGACATTTATATAGCACCTGAAAGGTACAAAGCCCTAATCTCATCTGGACTCACAACTACCCTGTAAAACGGGTACAAAACAGTATTACAACTTTGTCACTTTCTCCTAAATCTGTGTGACCTTGGGTAAGTCCTTAACATGAGCCTCAATCTATCAATCAACAAATATTTTAAAATTACCTACCAAGTGCCAAGGGGGCAATTAGGTGGATAGAGCATGAGTTAGCAAGACCTGAGTTCAAATTCAATTTCAGATACTTACTATCTGTGTGACCCTGGGCAAGTCACTTAACCCTATTTGCCTCAGTTTCCTCAACTATAAAATGAACTGGAGAAGGAAATGGCAGACCACTCCAGTATCTTTGCCAAGAAAGACCAAAATAGGGCCATGAAGAGTCAGACATGACTGAATAATAATAACTATATGCCAGGTGCTGTACTAGGCACTAGGATTGCAAAAATAATAGTTAATCAGGCCCTGCCCTCAAGAAGTTTACATTCAAATAGAGAAGACAATATATACTCTTAGGTAAGTATATACAAGATACGTACAAAATAAATAAATGCGAGAAGGGAGGGAGGTCACTGGGAGAAATTATGGAAAGAGAGAAGGTGGTCCTTGAGCTGAGTTCTTTATATTATTTATGTAAATAATTATATATATATAGATATATATACACACATGTGTGTGTGTGTGTGTGCCATCATCTCTTCCAATGGAATGTAAGTGCTTTGAGAGCAGGACTTGCTTCATTTCTGTCTTTATAATCCCATGCTTAGCATAGCATCTAGCACAGAGAAGGTGCTTAATGGGTCCATAAATATATATTAAACACAACCAATAAATATTTGTAGATTGAGCGATTGATGACAGATGGTTTCTGGTCAGTGTCTGGTTCAGCAGAAAAGTCCCAAAGGATCACAAACCCCCTTTGTCCTCTTGTTGTAGCAAAAGGATCAGCCTGTGCAAGGTTCAGTGACTCTCCTCTCTACCTTTTCTGTGGTGGATGTAGGCTATACTTACAGTAACTATGAACCTGTCATCTGGAAGTAACAAGGTGCTGACTCACTCTGGGTCAGAGGACCATCAGCTCAGATGCTCACTACCCATGTGACCTTGGGCAAGTCTCTTTACCTCTATGGTCCTTAGTTTCCTCATTTGTAAAATGGGAGATTTTAACCAGATGAATTCTGAGGTCCCTTCTAGCTCTGGATATATCTCCAATAATTCATTAAGCACCTACTGTGGCAGTCTTCTTACATTTCATGCCCTTTCCTGATTGCTACAATCCATCAACATCAGCCTTCTTGATCATATCCAAACAAGGCACTCCATCTCCTGACTTTTTGTGTCTTTTTGTGAGCTGTTCCCCATGCTTGGAACTCACCCATCTTCACCCTCTCTCCTGTATTCCATGGCTTTCTTTGAATTTCAGTTAAAATCTCACCTTCTATGAAGGGCCTTTCCTACTCCTCAGCACTGATAGTGCCTTTCCTTTGAGATGACTTCTCTTCTATAAAGATCTTGTCTATACATAGCTGTTTACATGACTGTGAGCATCTTGAGAGCATGGAGACATCTTTTTGCCTGTCTGTTTATCCTTAGCACACAGTAGGTGCTTAATAAAATGTCTGCTGACTGATTGACTGACCTCGTGTGAGTCGATTAGGTTTTTTCAGATTTCATTTTCTTTCCCTTTAGAATGATGGTGGGATGTGGCATGGGAAAGACTGTTAACTCTAGTCAGAGGACCTGGGTTCAAATTTCATGTGGTCATTTTGATGAAAGTACCTACTATGTGGTAGGCAACATGTTAAACACTGTGGATATAAAGAAAGGGAAACAAAGCAATCCTTGTCCTCAAAGACTTCATAGTCTAATGAAGAAGACAACATGTATATACATAAAAGACATATGTAGGGTCCATGGGAAGTAATCAGAAGGTGACCTTGGAGGGGAATGGACTGGGGAGGTGGGGGAGAACAGGATAGGCCTCTTACTAAAGGCATCACTTCTGACATTTACAGCCTGGGTGACCTTGGAGAAATCATTTAACTTCCCTGGGTCTCAATGTCCTTACCTGTAAAATAAGGAGGTTGGATTCATTGACTTCTGAGATCCATTCCAACTTCAGGTTTCTGATTTTATGATTCCACTGTCTCTTCAAAGTCTAAGTCTGATCCTTAATTACACAGAAGCTGCCTGTCTTCATCCACAGAGATAATTTCCACCCTGGGGGATGCACACACAAATGAACTCACAGGTTCAGATTCCCTCCCACCCCCCAAGTAAAACTATATCGTGGCCAGCTTACATGATAACCAACAGAACAACCAAGCTCAGCCTCCAAAATATTCACTAAAAATACCAAAGTAATACCTCTGGTCACATGCCAGCCCCTGAAAATGGCTCCGAAGGCCTCTCTGAGCAGGTGATACATAACGACAAAATATTATGATCATCATCATCATCTCCAATGGGCCCTTTCCCTTTGAATGGCCATTTGCCAGTTTGTTCTCCATGCCCAGGCTCAGAGTAAATCACCCAGCCCACAGTGCCTGCCGTTTCCATCCCACTCGCCAATAAATTCTTTCCCCACAAATTCTGCAGTTCTTCCATTTGGCAAACAGTCTGGCTGATATTTATAATGTGGCCTAAAACTGACATGGCCCTTTCATTTCTTCTTGCCTTTTCCAGTAGCTTTGGAAATGTGATCCTTTTGGGGGGCTTGGGTGGGAGCCAAGGGCATTAGAAAGATGGAGATGCTCGGTGAATTTGTCAGCTGAATGCAGTGACCGGAATGGAGTAGGCACGTCATAAATGCTTGTTGATGAGAGGGAGGGATTGATTGATGATGCCCATGGCAGAATTGACACAGAAGACATTACAAGGGCATCAATTGAAGGAACTTGGTGTGTTTATCCTGGTAAAGAGAAGATCCAGGGGGAACATGAAAACTGGCTTCAAGTCTTTGAATGTCTGTAATGTGGAAGAGGAATTAACTTTGTTCAGTTTGCCCCCAGGAGACAGAACCAGGAGTGGTGGGGATGGGGAAGAGTCACAAAGAAGCTCCTTTAGGCTGGTAGTCACAAAAGATTCTTCATGATGAGAGTTGCTCCAAAGTTGAATGGATTACTTTAGGAGGTGGTAGGGTTCTAATCATTGGAGGTCTTCAGGCAAAAGCCAGTCAAACACATGTCAGGGACATTGTAGAAGGGAAGACAACAATAATGACAAGATGAAGAAGAAGGAGGAGGAGGAGGAGGAGAAGAAGAAGAAGAAGAAGAAGAAGAAGAAGAAGAAGAAGAAGAAGAAGAAGAGCTGGAGGAGACGAAGGAGAAGGAGAAGAAGATGACAGTAACTGGTGCAGTGGATAAAGCACTGGCCCTATAGTCAGGAGGATCTGAGTTCAAATCCAGCTTCAGATACTTGACACTTACTAGCTGTGTGACCCTGGGCAAGTCACTTAATCCCAATTGCCTCACTACTACCCTCAAGAAGAAGAAGAAGAAGCATTTATATAACCCTTTGAAATATTATCTCATTTGAATGTCATAACAACCTGGGAGTTAAATACTATTATTATCCCCATTCTACAGGCAAGGAAACTGAGGCACAGGAGAGTTAAGTCACTTGCCCAGGAGAGTTATCAAATGTATGAGATCACATCTGAATTCAAACCTGAATGACTCCAGGCCTGGAACTTTATCTATTGTACCACCTATTGGACTCAGTGGTGCTAAGGTCCCTTCCAACTCAGATGATGTGGTTCTGTAACATAGACGACTGGAAAAAGAGAAAATTAATGGATGACCCAAGTGGGAGGAGAAGAGAATAAGCATTTATAGAGCCCCTACTATGTACCAGGTCCTATGCTGAGTGATGCTTACAAATATTATCATTTTATCTTCACAACAACCCTGGGAGGTAGGTCTATTATTCTCACTTCACAGCTGGGAAAACTGAAAAAGACAGAAATCAAGTGACTTGCCAAGGGTCACACAGCTAGTAAGTGTCTGAGGTTGGATTTGAACTCAGATCTTGCCAACACTAGGCCCAGAGCTCTATTCACTGCGCCACCATTTGTGGCACTGGCATTTGGGAAATATTAACAGATTGGGAGGGAAGCCTCCAGCACCTCAGACAGATCATCCATGGAGGATTTGTGGGAGGTCTCAGCCAAGAACTGAAGAAAACTAGAAGGTGTATGAAGGGTGTGACCTTCCCAGTAGAGACTGAAAGTTCTTAGTATGTCAGTCAGTCAGTCAACAGTATTTATCAAGGGGTAGCTAGGTGGTGCAGTGAATAGAGCACCGGCCCTGGAGTCAGGAGGACCTGAGTTCAAATACGGTCTCAGACACTTAACACACACACAAAAACTAGCTGTGTGACCTTGGGCGAGTCACTTAACCCCAATTGCCTTACCTCCCCCCTCCAAAATAAAAGCAAAAAAAACAACAACAACAGTATTTATCAAGAGCCTACTGTGTGTCAGGCCCTGTACTGGGTTCTAGGGAGAAAAAGGCAAAGACGAAATAATTCACACTTTCCAGAAGCTTACTTCTAGATAGTGCTTCTAAGTACTGAGTCAGTAATTGGGGGGGAAGGAGGAGAATGGAAATCACCATCTTGTTTATCTTTGTTTGAGTTATCTGACCCCTTCCTACCTTTCCAGTCTACTTACACCTTACTTCCCATCTTCATGAGTTCAAATCCAGCCTCAGACACTTATTTGCTGTGAGACCTTGGGCAAGTCACTTACCCTGTCTGCTTCAAATTCTTCACCTGTAAAATGAACTGGAGAAGGAAACAGCAAACCAGTCCAGTATTTTTGTTAAGAAAACTACAAATAGGGTCACCAAGAGTCAGACTTGGCTGAAACAGCTGAGTAACACCCCCCATCCCCTTATACTCTTCAATCCAGTGACACTGAACTTTCTGTTCCTTAAACAAAACAGTCTACCTTGACTTCTGGCACTTTCCTCCAAGCTTAGAATTCTTTCTCCTTGTGTCTATAACCCTGGATTCACTGACTTCACTGAAAGAAATTCCTGCCTTCTCCCAGAAGCTTTTCTCTATGGCCCTTAATGCTAATGCCTTCCCTTGTGACTCTTCCCCAATCGATCTTGTCTATAGGTTGTCTGTATATAGTTGTTCGCATGTTGTCTCCCCATTAGGCTGTGAGCTCCTTGAAGGTAGGCGCTTGTTCTTGTTCTTCTGCCTGTCCTTCTTTCCCCAGGACTTGGCACAAAACCTAGCAATAGTAAGCACTTAAGACAGGTTTGTTAATTGACTTCATTGGCTGCTATCTTGTATTCCTCTGTAGAAGGTAAGCTCCTTGAGGACAGCTGCTATATATTTTTTTCTTTTTGTTCTTGTATCCTTAGCTCCTGCCCTATACATTTTTGTTGGGGGCGGGGAGTCTGAAGGAGGGATCCAGACTCGTGATTTCATCAATATAGGTAGCTCCTGGGACAGGCAACTCTCTACCAATGAAGATCAGCTGCTCATAACATTTATTGAATGCTTATTATGTGCCAGGCTCTGTGCCAGCCTCTGGCACAAAAAGGAAACAACTTCCACTCTCAAGAGTTTCTTTTTAGAGATTAGCCTGGGGCACCAGTAAGAGATTTGGTGACATATCTGTCTATCTACCTTGTCAGATGTAAATCCTTGAGAGCAGGGATTCTTTCCTCCTTCTTTCTTTCCTTCCTTCCTTCCCTCTTTTCCTTCCTTTCTTCCTCTATTCCTCTTTCCCTCCTTCCTTCCCTCCCTCTTTCCCTCCTTCCTTCCTTCCTACCTTCCTTCCTTCCTTCCTTCTCTCCTTTTCTTCTTCTTTCCCTTCTTTCCTTCCTTCCTTCAGGACTTCCTTCCTTCATTCCTTCCTCCCTTCCTCCCTTCCTTCCTTCCTTTCCCTAGAACCCAAGCACAGTTCTGGTCCATTATAGGTGCTTAGCAAATGCCTACAAACTGAGTGATTGATTGAAGATACTAAATAAGTGCATGCAAGAGAGCTGCCAAATTCCCTGGAAATTTTGGGAAGGCATTAGCAGCTGAGGAGATGAGCAGAGGTTTTAGGGAGGGGTGATGTTTCAGCTAAACTCTGAAGGAAATTAGTGATTCTAAGAGGAGGAGGTGAGGAAGCAGGGCATCTCAGGCATGGGCAACAACCTATGCCAAGGTACAGAGACAGAGGATGGAAGGCTGTATGTAAGGAATAACAACAGCTGGCTGGGGTGCTTGAAAGAAAGCAGTGAATAATAAAACCTAAACAGTCAGCTGGAGCCAGCTCTAGAATGGCTGTGAATGCCACACAGAATTCAGCTCTGATCCTCGAGACAAAGGGGTGTGGAGTTTCTGGAGTCAAGGACAACTATGGCCAGTCATGTGTTTAAGGAACAACACCCATAGGGAGGAATGATTATAGAGGGGAGAGATCCGAGGCCAGGAAACCAATTTGGAGGCCATTCTCATGGGAAGGAGCGCCTGACCTAGGATGGTGACGATGGGAATGAAGGGAAGGGGATGGATGTTAGAAACAAGAGGTATCTTTGAACCCAGAATATGAAAGCTAGAAAGACCCTTAGAACATGGAAGTCTGAAGCAGAATTGACCTTAGGGATCCCTGCAAACAGACTCATCATCTTACAGGGAAGAAAACGATGGCCCCAAAGAGAAATTGTCCGAGATGTCCACAGCAGTCCAATAGCTGAATATCCCAGAGACTGTATGCCAGGGCTCCCATTTCTTGGTTTAAGGTTCTTTTCCCTACCTGTTTACTACTCTTATTCATGGTCCTCATGGCTTCATTTGCCTGGTTCACCCTGGATCACTCCAGATGGTTTTTGTCTGTCTCTCTCCTTTAAATCTTCCTGTGCTTACTACAGGTAGCTAGTTGGTATAATAAATAGAGAGTGGGGTATAGAGTCAGGAAGACCAGATTTCAAATCCAGCCTCAGACACTTACTAGCTGTGTGACCCTGGGCAAGTCACCTAAACTTTGTTTACCTCAGTTTTCTCAACTGTAAAATGGGGATAATGATAATACCTATTTCCCAGTGCTGTTGTGAAGACCAAATGAGATCAGTTTTGTAAAGCACTTAGCGCAGCACCTCAAACATAGTAGGTGCTCTATAAACATGCAGCTTTATTATTCTTTCACATAGATTTATCCAGAGATGTGCTAGACCCAGAGTATATTTCAGAAACTCACAAGTACTGCAAATTGGAGCTTGATTTACTGTTTTGCTGATTATTTAGACTTAAGAAAGTGATGGAGGAGGGGGGACTCCCTCCTCCCTCCCTCATTCTTAGATCTGTCGCTTGAATTTGAACTCAGGTCTTCTTCCTTGGATCTGTCAACGGCTGGTGGATACTCCCTCAGAGTGTCAAAAATCATAGGAACATGGATTTAGAGCTGGAAGGCAGCTCCTTAGTCCAGCTTCTTCATTTTGCAGGTGAAGAAACTAAGGCCCAGAGATGTTAATTGACTTTCCTGGCTCTAAGTACTGAGGGTAGGATTTGAACTTAGACCTTCCTGACTCCAGTGCTCTGTACTACACTCTGCCTGTGGCCAATGTTGGCATTTACTTTAAGGGGAAAATCAATTTGGTTCAACTTTATTCCATCTCAGTACAGAACCCAGGAAGAGGTTGGATCATGGTAAGTCTACAGCAGGCAGCCCTCTGGAGGTTTGCCTTAGGGGAGGAGGACCCCTCCTCTTTATTTCTCTCTCTATCCTCCCTTTGGGAGGAGGCTGTTCTTTGCAAGTGCCCTGGCCATCCCCCATGCCTGGAAGGCATTCTTTCCTCACCTCCACCTCTTAGGTTGCCTGTCTGCCTTCAAGGCCGAGCTCATGTATCACCCTCTATGTGAAGCCTTTTCTCATTCTTTCCAATGATTACGCCCTCCCTCCTTAGCCAGCTTGTATTTACTTATCCTTGTTCTCTTTATATTATTCTCCGCTGACTTGTTATCTCCTCTTATAAACTTCTGGAGTTTGCTTCTCTGTCTAGCACAATGCCAGGAATATAGTAGGCAATTAATAAATGCTTGTTGGTAGGTGGCTTGATTGATGAGAGTTGTACCCTCTCCATGCTAAGGGAAGTGCTGGTGAACCACATGAAACCAGAAGGGTAGAATTGGGTTGATGTTTTTTTAAATAAAATAAAACAAATATCTCTTTGCTTGTGGGATAACATGGAATGGATCTCCCCTCCTGATCCCACCCCCCAAATTCACTTGTAGGTAGTTTTGCTTTCATTAACTCTGATGTGAGCCAAGACCATCACTCTGGCCTCCAAAGAGATGCTGCCTCTTTGGAAAGCAAAAGTGAGCCCCATCCTCCTTAGGATGGCTCCCATGGGGAAATGTGGGCAAAACAAAAGGAAGGGATGGGGTCATTTGGTTCAGAAGGCCCAGACGTGAGCTGGGCAGCAGTTGCCCCCCACATACACATGATGCTGGAGAGACTTCTGGTCATGGATATTGTTATCCCTGACTATCAGAAAGGAGGGAGGAAGGACAGGAGAATAAAACAAAGTGTGAATTAAAAGCGTGAAAGCAAGAGGATTGGGAAAGATTAAAGAGGTGGGTGCAAGGCTGATCTCTGGGAGAGACCTTCCCCTCTGGAGTTCTGATTCCCCCCTCCACCACACACACACACACACACACACACACACACACACACACGCATGTGCGCGTGCATACACATATACACAAACACACGTGCATATACACACATACGTATACACAAACACAGACACACAATCCAGTAATCTAATAAATGATCAGGTTCTGCTTCTCTGCTTACTCATCCCCACAATCCCCGTCCCACACTCCATGAACCCCAGAATCTCAGGCTTCGACAGGTGGGGGAGGGTGGCACACTTTGGAGAGTTCCTCTGGCCCTTCCAAGACCTCCTAATGAGGAGAAGACTTGGCTGGTGAGGAAGATCTTTTTTGTTTCCATTGTAATTTCATAGTTTTTGTAGTGTTTGTCCCTTAGTTGGGCTAGATGGTTCTTTCCAGTTCTATCCCCTGACTCTTTCCCTGTGTCTAGGCACCAACTTTTCACTTCTATTTATGTATTTATTTTTAGTTTTCAACATTCATTTCCGCAAGATTTTGAGTTATAAATTTTCTCCCCATCTCCCCCCCTCCCCCACCCCAAGAAGGCAAGCCTACTGAATACCCCTTTCCTCAATCTGCCCTCTCTTATATTCCCCCACCCCACTTACTTTCTTGTAGGGCGAGATGGATTTCTATATCATACTGTCTAGGCACCAACTTGGTGGTGAGTTCCCTCAGTGACTTCTTGACATTTGTGGAAATGGAGTCGCAGGACTAAAGCTTGAGGTCAGAAGTATATCCTCAAAGAGCAGTGCAGGTCAGGAGTGACATGAACCAAGAGGAGTGTCTCACAGGGCCCAAGAAGTAGCTTGGGATGCAGCTCTGTTGAAGGGTTGCAAGATCAGACCACTCTATAGGCCATCGTAGACTTCCTCTGAGTCCTTGAGTTCCTGCCCCAGTCAAGGCACCCACTAGCCTCTCCACCCCTAGGTGATCCTCATCTTTGGTGTTCAGAGGTGGCTTGGGTTCCTCTCCATGAACTCAGCCAGGATTGCCGAGGCAGGGGGCATTTCTTGTCAGTATCTGGATTGTTCAGGTCATACCTGACTTGAGGGGACCAATAGAATGTAAGCTCTTTGAGGACAGGTACAATAGTATTTTTTATCTTCATATCCCCAGGATTTAGTACATAGTAGGTACTTAATATATGGGTTGGGTTGTTCTTATTTTTAAGTTGAATCAAGTCATATTTAATGGTGGATCTCAGTTGAGTAAGTCAATCAAATCACCCACCCCATTTAAATTAAGTGTCAAGATATCAAGCCCTGATACCTTAATGAGGTGAGGACACTTTTCTATTGAATCAGTGAATCATGGGCTTTAGACTCTGTGTGTGTGTGTGTGTGTGTGTGTGTGTGTGTGTGTGTGTGTGTGTGTTGAGAGGGGTTCTTGATCAGCTGGAGAGATGTTGTATAGGATGTTGTATAGATGTTGTATACTCTTAGGTACCACATCTTATCTGTCAGATTGGCTAACCTGACAAAACAGGAAAATTATAAATGCTGGAGAAGATGTGAGAAAATTGTAACATGAAAGCATTGTTGGTGAGCAATTTGGAACTGTGACCAAAGGACTATAAAAATGTGCAAATCCTTTGACCCAGTAATACCACTTATAGGCTGTATCTCAAAGAGATCATACAAATGGGGAAAAGACCCATACGTACAAAAATATTTATAGCAGCTCTTTTTGTGGTGGCAAAGAACTGGAAATCAACGGGATATTCATCAATTGGGGAATGGCTAACCAAGTTGTGGTATATGAATGTAATGGGATTCTATTGTGCTATAAGAAATGAGGAGCAGACGAACTTCAGAAGAACCTGGAAAGATTTATATGAACTTAAGATGAGTGAGGGGAGCAGAACCAGGAGACCATTGTACACAATTATAGACACATTGTATCTGTGATGACTGACTGTGATAGACTGGGCTCTTCTCAGCAATGTAAGGATACAAGACAACTACAAAGGACTCACGATGGAAAAGGCTATCCACATCCAGAGAAAGAATTATGGAGTCTGAATGGAGATGGAAGCAAACTATATGCTCCCTCTCTCTTTCTTTTTGTTTTGTTTTGTTTCTTTTTTCTCATGGTTCATTCCATTGGTTATAATTCTTCTTTACAACTTGACTATTGTGAAAATGTTTGATGTAAAGGTATATGTGTTATCATATTACATGCCATCTTGGGGGGCAGGGGAAGTGCACAAGAGAGGGAGGGGGAGAAAATTTGGAACTCAAAAACTTGTGGAACTGAATGTTGTAAACTAAAAATAAATAAACTTAAGAAGAAAACAAATTCATAGAACATTAATTAGATCCCTACTTTGTGCTAGGCACTGGGGTCATTCAAACATTTTTCAGTCACGTCTACCTCTTTCTGGGGTCTTCTTGGTAAAAATATTGGAATGGTTTGTCATTTCATTCTCCAGCTCATTTGACCAATGAGGAAACTGAGTCAAAGAGGATTAAGTGACTTGTCCAGGGTCACACAGCTACTTAGTTTGTGAGGTCAGATTTGAACTCCGAAGAATGTTCCTGACCTCAGACTCTGAACTCTGTACTATGGAACCACCTAGCTGGCCCAGCACAGAGGTTACAGAGACAAAAATGAAATCATTTCTACCATCAATGAGTTTATATTCTACCAAGAAGAAACAACAGGTATGCAGTTAAATGAGTCCAAAATATGATGGAAGTTTGGGCACTAATCCCTGTGGGAGATCAAGAAAGCTTTTGGCAAGAGATGATGCTTGAACTGGCCCTTGAAAAGATTCTAAAAGACAGAGGCAATAATGAAATATATTCCAGGCATGGGGCAGAGCTCATGCAAAGGCATAGTGATGGGAGATGGATTGTCTTATCTAGGGATCCTCAAATAGACCAGTGGTCTTGAAGTCTTTCATATGGTGTAGGACCAAGAACACTAGATTCCTAGTCAGAGGCCTTGGATTTGAACCCATGCCCTGCTACTGGTATGCTTTTCAGTAAATTACTTTACCCCTCTGGGACTCACTCCTTTCTCCATGGCAAGGACATCATACTACAGTGGAATGGACATTGGTTTGGAATCAAAGGAATCACCTGGGTTGAAGCCCCAGTTCTGCGACCTTGGGCAGATCCTTTCTCTTCTCTGATCCTAAGATTCAGTCTCCATAAATTAAGAGAATTGGACCAGATGGGTTCTAAGGTCTCCTTCAATTACCGGTTCCATGAACTTTCATGATTTATGATATAATCATAATAGCAGCATTTATATAGTGCTTATAGGAGGGCAAATTGCTTTACAGATAACGTTATATTTGATCCTCCCCACAACCCTGGAAGACAGATGTTTGTTATTATCCCCACTTCACAGACAAGCAAGCGAAGTGCTTTCCAGAGGTCACATAGTAAGTGCAAGAGGCAGGATTTTAACTTGAGACTTCCTGACTCCAGATACCCCTCCCATCTAGATGCCTGTAGATAAGTTATATTTCCTAGTAATTAAAACCCCCTCCCTTTTTGAAAAGGAATGTGACCCAAATGCCTCAATAAAGAGAAGTGGACCTGCCTGGGACCTAACTGAGACAATGGGATGCAAGATGGAGAAAAAATATCAAGAGGTTTCTATATATAATATGTGCACAGCCTACTTCACAGTTATTTATTAGGCAAGTACTTTACAAACCTTAAAGGATTATGCAAATGTGAATTATTTTTTAGCCATTATTATGACTGTTACTGATATTTTTTTGTGGGTGGTGTTCAGTGTTCCTTAGATACCTCCAAGGGTCAGCAGGGCTTACAGCATCCAGCCAGAAGACAATCAAGGTGACAAAGGGTCCTGAGATGATGCTGTAATAAAAGCAGTGGAAGGAATTGGGAATCCTTAAACTGGAGAAGAGAATACTTAGAGTGGGGGGAGGGGGGAACATGGGAGCTAGGTTTAAATATTTGAAGGGTTGCCAAGGGGAAGCTCGATTAGGGGTTCTGCTTGACTCTTGGTGGGCAGAACCAGAATTAGTAGGGAAATGTTGTAGTCAGGCAGATTCCAGTTTCATCCAAGGGAAAGCTTCATTTTTGAGAGCTGTCCCAAGATGGGAGACATGCCTCAGGGAGGCACTGGGCTCTCTATCACTGGATAGTGATATCAAGGGAAGGTCACAGTACCCCCTTGCAAGCTATTCTGTAGAGGGGATTCCCCTTCAGGTACAGGCACATGAGCTGGCTTTTGGAGTCTCTTTTGACTTTCATATTCTGTTGACTTGAACGGTCACTTAATCTCCTTCTCTAATTCCTTTTCTCTCCCCTTCTCTCTCCTCATTCTCTTCTCTTCTCTCCCCTCTTCTCCTTTCCTCTCTTCTCTACTTCCCACTTATTCCCTCTTCTCCCCTCTTGTCTTCTTCTCTTCCTTCCCTTCCTCTTCTCCCCTCCCCCACTTTCTTTTACTCTCTTCTTTCCTCCCTTCCCCTTCTCTCCCCTCCCCTTCTCTCCCCTTCTCCCTTCCTCTCTTCCTCTCCCTTTGCTCCCCCCCTTTTCTCCTTCTTTTCCCTCCCCTCCCCTGTCTTGCTCTCCCTACCCCACCCACAATCCTGTCCTCTGCGTTTCTTTTTCTCTGTTCTTTTCAGCACAGTGCTCAATCGCTGCATCAAACAGACACTGGTGGCTGGGTCCCCACTTGGGTCTCGATGCTTCTTAAGCATTCCAGTCTTCAGCAGCTCCCTTTCCCAGCTCCACTATTCACAACATCGTTATTGAATTATGATAATATATGACCCAAGATTTCAAAGCTGCCCCGCCCCCACCAATTACATTTATCCCAGGCAACCCTCCAGGGAACCCATTTTGCTGCTGTCGGCAAAGTCTTGGGTGACCTCCTCATGTCCCTCCACTTGGGGGCCTGTCCCAGTCACTCATCCACATAGCTGCTTGGGAGAGGTCTCTGTGCCCTGTCACTGGAGCCTACACAGAGAAGCATGATGGGGAGTTTCATGCCATAAATCTAGCAACGGGGGCCATGGAGAGGCAGCAGCCATGGATTCCAAGAAAGAAATAGAAGAAAGGACTAGTCTCAGGTGGGGCAGGAGGGTGTCAAAAGGAAGCTGTCAGGCAGGACTGCCTTGTGAACGATAACTTCCTGGCTTTGGCTCTCTAGACACCCCCCCCCACACACACACACACTCATACCCTATAAAGGGGCTAAACCTTTCCTTGCCATGCAAGCGCACAGTGACAGGCAAAGGGACCTGTGGAAAAAAGCCTGTGTCAAACCCTTGCTCCTCAAAGAAAGGGCATGACCATCATCTCAGTTCTGGGAGTCACGAGGGGCTCCCAGAATAAATCACAGGGTCAGAGCTGGAGACCCTGGAGCATTTCATGTATCATCAGCAGTCTGATCATGCCTAGGCTCTGCCTTAGACAATGATCTAGGATGAAAGGAGACTCAGGAGAGGTGGGAGGAACCATGTATCGTGTCATAAGACTGAGCACTGACTGCCAGTGGAGATCATCTAATCCAACCTGATCATTTGACACATGAAGAAACTGAGGCCCAGAGAGATTGGAAGTGACTTATAGTCTCTAACAAAGTTAAATTATAGAGGATAGGATCATAGATCTAAAATCCAAAGGAACTTTAGAGATTATGGAGTATATTTTTGTGTCATGGACTCCCCCACCCTTACCTTTGGCAGTCTAGTGGATCCTACAGACCCCTTCTCGGAATCACATTTGTATATGCATTAAATAGAATGCACAGGAATATAGGAGAACCAATTATATTGAAATACAGTAATCTAAAAAACTTTTAAACAAGTTCATGGATTCCAGGCTATTAGAACCTCTAATCTAGTCCAAACACCCTAATTTTATAGAGGATGAGTCTGAAGCCCACAGAGGTAATCTTCCCAAGGTCAAAGAGGTAACATGTGACAGAGTTGGGATACAAACTCAAGTCTTGTGAGCCCAAATCCAGTGTTCTTTTCATTGTACCATGATGCCTCCCTCAAATAAAACAACACATTCCCTCACTTGTTGGTTCAACAAACATTCATTTAAGGTCTATCAGAGATGCCACATGGTGTAGTGGAGAGAGTTTGGGACTTGGAGTCAGGAATACCAGGGTTCAAGTCCCCCCTCTACCCCTCCACCCCTGCCTACAACACCTATTACCTCTATGTGACTATGGACAATTCACTTAACCTCTTTGACCCTCTGTCTCTTCATCTGTAAAGAGAAGAGGCTGGATTACATGAATTGAAGGTCCCTTCCAGCTCTCAAAGTCTGTGATTCTATGATAAGAACTTTAGACATGCAAAAACTAGGGTTTTGTGAGATCCCAGAGGAAACCTTGTTAAGAACAAGGTTGAGTGACTTGTCCAGGGTCACAAAGGGAGCAAGGAGCAGAGAACTGATCTTCAAACTCAGCTTATGGAAATCACAGCATCTCGGGTTTGAAAAGCACCTCAGAATCTACCAAGATTAATCCATACCCCTCAAAAAGTATTCCTCATATAACACTCCTGACAGGTGAGTCAATCATTAGAAGTCTTTTTTTCATCAGCCTCTAGATGGCACCATAGTGCAGAGAGTGCTGAACCTGGAGTCAGGAAGACTGGAGTTCAAATTCAGCCTCAGACACTTACCAGCTGTGTGACCCTAGGCAAGTCATTTGTCTGCCTCTGTTTCCTCAACCATAAAATGGGGAAAACAACATCATGTACCTCCCAGAATTATTGTGAGAAATGAATGAGATAATACTTTAAAGCACTTAGCACAGTGCCTGCACACAGTAAATGTTACACAAATATTATTCCCCCTTCCAGAAGGAAGAGTCTGCCACCTCCTCAGAAAGCCTTTGGTGCAACTCTTACTGTTAGAGAGTTTCTTGCCATGTTGAACTTTATTTTTTCCATAGAAATAGAGATTTAGAGTGGAAAGGTTCGTAGCGGTTATCTAGTGCAGTCTATAGAAGGGAAATAACACTTTACCCAAGGTCACACATGTGGCAAGTGGTAGAATCAGGATTTGAATCCAAGTCCTCTGACTCTGAATCCAGTGATATTTTTTCACTAAGGCAAGCCTCTACTAGTCTGGGCTGTACTATCAGAGGCCAAGCAAGACAAATCTCCTTCTACAAATACTGGAAGATGTGGATCATGATCATCAAACCTTCTCTCCTCAGGGACAAATATGCTCACTCCTTCAACCAATACCCATATGATTTTGGACTCAGCGCTCATCATCATCCTGGTGGCCCTCCTCTGAACACACTCTACCTTACCAATGTCATCTCAATGACCTCCAGAACTGAACACGAACCTCCAAAGGTGATCTGACTAAGACTGGCAGTTGGTCAAAGAGCTTGTAACTGGAAGTTTTGCCCCTCAGGATGTAGTCCTGGGTGTTTTGGCTGCTACATTACAACCACTTCCTCATAAAGAGCTTACAGTTGACTTAGACCTTCCTAATGCCGCAACCCTTTAATACTTATATGTGGGCATATCTGCATGTGGATGGACCCACCTGGAGATCGATAGAGGAGCAGTGTCTCAATTCCTAAGACCATTGGAAATATGTGTTTTCTGATGGTCTTTGGTGACCCCCAAAGGGGTCGCAACCCACAGGTTGAGAACTGCTGCTCTAAGCAATTCTTTGCTTGGCAATACATCCATGTAAAAGTTAGCTATTTTTATCTAGAGTCCTAAGAAGAAATTCCCTGAAGTAAACAGACCACCATCTAGGGCAAGGAGACTAAAAGCCATAGAAAAAGGACCTGACAGCAACAAAAGTGTATCTATAGAGGTACAGCTAGGTGACTCAGTGAATAGAGTATTGGCTCTATCAGGAGTTCAGGAAGCACCTGAGTTCAAATCTAACCTCATACACTTAGTAGTTGTATGACCTTGAACAAGTCATCTAATCCTGACTATCTCTTTTTAAAAATCAGTCTACAGGTGACAGAGATTGTTCAGAGTGAGACTAGGCCTTTGGCCATAGGAGACCAAAGTCTTTGTCATCTTTAGGTCATAGTATCAAAACTATAAAGCTGGTTAAAGAAAATGGAAGAGGGAACAGAGATGTATGGTGACTTGTCCAATACAAGTGACAGAGCTGGGATTCTATTCAGGTTCTATGACTTCAGACCTCTTAAGTCCATTGCTTTCTCTACTAAATCTTACAACCTCCATGTTAATTATCACCACTTGACAGATGAATAAACTAAGGCTCAAAGAAGGTCTAGAGCTCCTAGCTCTGGAGCTGGTAAATAGCTCAGAATTTTTTTTCAAACTATTTTACAGATGGGGAAACTGAGGCCAAGAGAAGTTGTCCAAGGTCATACAGATGGTGTCAGAGATGGGTTTTGAACTCAGATCTTCTGACTCCAAGACCATTTATCTTTCTACCCAAATAGGCCTGCGTTGATCTCCTTAGAATATTCCTCACAATTATATTTCTCTATCATTTTTTGTTGGTAATAATTGAGAGAGAAGTTTTCACTGAAACCCTGAGTGAAATCAATAGCAATAGAGTAAGTTCCCACCTGCTACATAATTTGTCTTGGGCATGTAAACATTTCACTTCCACTCATCATTGTGGGTGTCCTTGAGGCTACAAGAATTACGCCTCCCGTGCCAAGACACGGTGTAAACTAGGCGCCCATGCCATGCCTGTCTCAGTGTTGACTTTGATGAGTAAATGGAAAGATTACACGCTTTATGTAAACGAAAGACACACCATCCCCTGGTAACATCTTCCCCAGAAGATTAGTAAATTGAACACACAGGCACAGATTGATGGAAATGTTCCCATCTGAATACACAATAAAAATGCCTTTTTCTCATGACCTGGCATGTGTTAAAGAATAAAAATAAAATCTCTGATAAAACTCTTGCAATTTTTCAGTTTCAAAGGCAGAGGACCACTTGTTTATGGAATTTTTGTTGTTGAGTATTTCAGTTGATCTGACTCCATGATCACATTTGGAGTTTTCTTGGCAAAGATACTGGAGTGGTTTGCAATTTCCTTCTCCAGCTCATTTGAAAGATGAGGAAACTGAGGCAAATAGGGTGAAGTGCCTTACCCAGAGTCACATAGCTGCTAAGTGGAATAGTGATGTTTAAAACAAACAAAAAAATGAATTGTAACAGTCTTTTGGAAGGGAAAAGAGGAAGATCAATTTCTGTTCCCACTAGGTGGGAAAAGAAGCCCAGATTCTCATAGATTTGGGGGATTGAGAGTTTTTTCTTTATTGAAGTTTCAGGACAGGAGTGGGGAGACCCACAAAAAGAAGTTTTGAAAAGAGAAATGAAAATTCCTTGAGGGTTATGATTATTTCATTTTTCTCAATATATGGATGCCCCAGATGCTGAATATAGTGCCTGGCATATAGTCACCATTTAATTAATGCAAATATACTTTGTATTCCTTTATCTGTGTGTGTTATATTCCTTCATTCCAATGTAAGTTCATTGAGAATTGTTTAATTTTCATCCTTGTATGCATAGTGCCTGGCACAGAGCTGGTCCTTAGTAAATGCTTAGCTATTGATTGATGAATGTAAGTTCCTTGAGGGTAGGGACTGTTTCATTTTTATCTTTGTATACTAAATGATTAGCACATAGGTGCTTAATGCCTAATACACAGAAGGCACTTAATTAAAGTTTATCGATTGATTGACTTATGGACTAATTGAACTCAATTGAATTGAACGCTAAGTAAACATATTTAGGTCATCCATAAACCACCCACAAGACCATTGGCCTGGAAGGTCAGTCCTTGAAACCTTGACAGCCTAATGAATAAGATTTGGAGTTTCAGGGCTTTCAAAAAGCACCTCCATTAGGACACACACAAACGCCTTCCCCCACACTCCCTTCTCTCTCCATTTCCTCTCCCCTATCTAACCCAAAGCTCAAATAAAACCCCTCCCAATCCCTAATGTACCACACTCCAAAATGGGGAAGGATCTCCTCTCTGCCTTTTCTGATGATGCGTCAAACAGAGGAGGCTTATAAGCTCAGCCAACAAGTAATATTTTTCTCTTCTTTTCAATCCAAGTTGGGAAAATGAGGTCCGACATGTTAGCAGGCCTGGGCTGTGTTCAACTGAAGATTTGGCCTTTAAGAAATATATTTTATTCATGTCCCTAGTACATGGAGTCTCAACATTCCTGACTTCCCTTTGTACATAGCACTTAGAACCATCCGAGGCGAGACAGCATGATAAATATTTTACTATCAGAGAGCATTCCTGTAACACTTGGATGGTGTGGAGTCATTTGAAAGCTGGCTCTCACCCCATGATTTGGAGACAGTTGGAAGAAGGAAAATATTATATTGACCCCAGGGGGGCTCTGCAAAGTTTGAATGGCACAAAGTTTACATGTAATTCAAAATGAATTCCTAGCACTGTTTGGGGGATTGTGGCAGTGGTCAAAGCTGTAACTGAGGTCTGGACACTGGGACTCTTCCCTAGGGCAGTGAAATTTAGAGAGCGCACAAATTTAACACATGAAGTCCTTTAGAAGCAGAGAAGCCATTTTAATTAACTAATGCCCCACTCCACTCAGCTGAGTTTCTCTTAAAATAATTCTTGTATTATTTACACATCATGAGTAGCAAAGTTGGTTTGAGGACACATTTGGTCCTGCTGCTTGGGGGAGGGAAGGGTTGAGGGAGGAATATTTGCCCCAGGTAAGAGAATTGATAGTGATAGTTCTGACCAGGGTATATGGGAAATAGAAGACCTAGGTTGGAGGTCTTCCTCTGATGCTTTCTGGCCATATGACTCTAAGCAAGTTGCCTTTCAGTTTCTTACCTTTAAAAGAGAGACAATAATGCTAGAACTATTACTGTATTGGGTTGCCATGAGGAAAGTGCTTTGTAAACCTCAAGGTGTCACTTCAGGTATGGAGCCCAGACCATGATAGCATGGAAAGAATGCTAGACTTAGGGTTAGGGGACCTGGCATATAGAAGGCACTTAATAAATTATTGATTGATTGAGTCTGATTAAACTCAATTAAATTTTCCTCAGCCTTAGTTTCCTTCTCTGTTAACTCAGGGGGATGGACTAGCTCAGAGGTGTAATGAAGAAATGCTTGACAGAATAAATAAAAATGCAATGAAACATAGATAATGTTCATTTGTATTTTTCTAAGTAAAAATGCATGCTGCAGAGATCCTGCTTTGCTACTGAACAAGTTGACCTTTAAGACCCCTTTCAGTTCTAAATCTATGATCCTATGTCTTGACTATGCCTCAGTTTCCTCTTCTGGAAAATAAAGGGGTATATGGTTTAGATGACCTCTAAAATCTTTTTCAAGTCTAAATCTCTGACCCTATCTATGACATGGTTTAGAAGTTCTACTAGGTGGGTGACCTTGGGCAAGTGACTCCATCCAATGAGGCTCAGTTCCTTCATTTGTTATATCTAGGCTATCATAGCTTTAGTACATTCCGTTCAAGGTTGTTGAGAGACTCTAAGGAGATAATGGATGTAAAAAGCTTTGTAAACCATTATATAGGATATAAATGCCAGCTTCTATGATCAGCAGATGCCCAAGTCATAGCATCATAGCATTTAGAGCTGGACCTTGGGTCAGGACACTCCCAAGCCTTGGAATGCCCTTCCTCACCCAAAGGATCAAAGAAGTATAGGATCTAAACCTGGGAAGGACCTCAAGGTTCATCCTACCCAAACAATTCATTTTAAAAAGGAGTACAAGAGAGCTCAGAGATATTAATGGACCTTGGTTGAAGCTAATTAGGGGAGAATTAGACCCATAAATTCTTTGATGTAGGGAACTCCCAGGTGAAGAAGTTCCTTCTATGAATGCAGGTGAGCACCTTATCTATAATTTATCATCTTAGAGCATTTTCTGGGGACAATGATAGGTTAAAGGAATTGACCAGCCATTACACTTCTGAGGTAGAACTCCAACCCAAGTCTTCAAGGGATAAGGGATAATTCTGCCATTTTAAGAGGAACCTAGATAAGCTGAATAGTTTCCAGATGAAGATACCTACAAAGGGCATCAAAATTATGTCATACGAAGGTCTGATGAAGGAAGCTGGGATGTTTAGCTAGAAGAAAAGACCTGAGGTGGAGTACAGACCATGGTATTTGTCTTCAATGAGGCAGATAGATGATTCAGTGAATAGAGCACTGGGACTTGGAGTCAGGAAGATCTGAGTTCAAATCCTATCTTTCAGGCACCTACTGGCTGTGTGATTCTGAGCAAGTCACTTAACCTTGGTCAGTGTCAGTTCCCACATCTGTAAAATGGAATAACAGCACCAACTTCACAGAGATGTTGTGAGGATCAAATGAGATAACATATATTCAGGATTTTGTGAAATTTAAAGTGCTGTATAAACTTTAGCTGTAGCTATAGGTACTGGAAGGTCAAAGACAGATTAGGATTGTTGGGCTCCAAAAGGTAGAATTTGGAGCTGAGAGGATTGAGGGGATGAGAACAGTGAGGGTGAATTGTGGGAAATGAATGAACCACATTGATTCCATTTTGTGACTCAGTTCTGGAGCTAGATCAATTCCTTTTCTATTCTATTATGGGTCTAGCCCAGTGTCTGTCCTTTGAGAAAATGTTATTCAATAGCGAAAACTGAGAGAAAATGTTGTTGCATTGTTTGAACCTAGCTCTATGTGGCTGGGAAACTGGACCACCACTACCTGCTGTTTAGAGGTCCTTAATGAAAGTCACTTCACTCTGTTTGCCTCAGTTTCCTTACCTGCAAAATGAGCTGGAGAAGGAAATGACAAACCACTCCAGTGTCTTGGCCAAGAAACCCCCAAATGGGGTCACAAAGAGTCAGACATAAGGATGTAGGTTATCCTGACCAGAAACCCAGTCAGATTGCTTCAAGGCATTTTCTCACAATTGTATATCTCAAGAAACCCATATGTCTTATCTGAAAGCTGGCCCTACATTGATCAATCAGTTATTGTCCATGTTCTTTTGATTGTTTCTAGATACTTGGGAAATGTGATACCTCCTTTTCTGATTTCAGAGAATTATACCTGTTCAATCTCCCCCTCCCAACTTGGAAAATCCCTAATCTTTCATCCAATTAGAAATCATTTTACCTAACACATTGATTCCTTTTAATTAACTGACTTTGTGATTAGTTGTTTTTAATGTAAAAAATTCTGTCTCCCCCTGTATTCAGGGTCCAGGCCTAAGTGGAGGAAGTGGACTGGTCCCAGTTTCTTGAGCAATTGACATGTATTGCTTAATAAAACAATATGCTTGGAAGATTGAATCATAGTTGCCTCAATCATTTCATCTTTTACCCTCCACAGGGTTCAGAAAACTCACAAAGACAAAGGAAGGCTTGATATAGGGGAAACTTCTTAACAGGAAGAGCTGGGTTAGAGTGGAAGGGCCTGCCTCTGGAGGTGGTGAGCTCCTGTTCACTGAAAGGTCTTCCAGAAGAGACTGGATGGTTATTCTTTAGATACCTTGGAGAGCGCACTCTTATTCCAATATGGTTGAACTAGATGACTTGAGAGTTTCCTTCCAACTCTGTCATTCTGTAATCTAATTTCCACCCCCCTCACATAAGTTACATTGGTCTCAACCAGATTCTTTGCTGCTGTTTTCTATATGCTGTGTGTCATATATGGGGTTGTTTATAGCGTCTTTGAACTCCTAGACATTTCAAAACCAGATGTTTCCAGTTGCGATGGTCTATGGAAATATAAAACTGTCACACTTACAACTCTAGCCTCTTTCAAGATAATGATACAGTCTGTTCACTGCAAGAGTGATAGGGCCTCAGCCTAGTAACAAACACTAGACTCACCTTCCCCCAAATATGGGGTGGGGGAGGGGGCAGGCTGGAGAGAGATTATGCAAATACCCTCCAACAGCTGTGGAAAACATGTTCCCTTGTATCTCCTTGTATTCTAATGAGGAAGCAGCCCCCATGCTGGGCTGTGAAGCAGCAGCTGCATGGCAAGACAGGAAATAACTCAAACAACACAAGCTGACCTCATTATCTCTGATCTCCCAACAGGCCCTCCTGCCCTTTCCCACCTCTGGGCCTTTGTTAGAGCTATTCCTCATGCCAGTAGAGTGAGCAAAATTCGGTCCCCATTAGCGCGAATAATGAGTAACCCAGAATGGGTTGCATTATTCAAATTTTCCTTCCACATTGCCACTGTGCTAAAACTAATGATGATGCTTTACATACTGATGACCTCAAATAGTGAGAATTAGAATACCAATGATGCTTAGACCATTTTAGGAGAAATCTATTATTTGAAGTAAAGGAGACCTAGCTGTAATTCGATTAATCTGGCCATACTCTTCCAGGTTCACACACACACACACACACACACACACACACACACACAGGAGTGAGCACACATGTGACACATGTGTGTATATATGAGTGTGTGTGTATGAGAAAGAGAGAGAGAGAGAGCAAGGGATAGAGATCTCAGGGTTCTAGGGATACTCCTGAGAGTTTAAGAGTCTCTCTCAACCTGGTAAATATGCTTCCATCTATCCTTGGCCCCCAAAACAGCTGCCAGCTGGTCAGAGGATTCAGTTGGAACAGCATTGGGAATATGGGAAATCCAATCTCCTCTGGATTCTCAGAAGCTTCAAGGGGCTTCTTTGGTTAAAGGTATGCGGATGGAGACCCAGTCAAGATTGAACCCCAAACTAAGGATTTTCTTTCCCTCCTCACCCCCAGGCAGTTCCTTCTCAGGACTGTCCTGGAAAAGAAAACAAAATAATTTCTGGAAAGCTACCCTTTGGAACTCAGTTGCTAATTTATAGATGATCTCAGGTGGTGGCTCGGTTTTCTTGTCCTGATGGAACAGTGTGAGAAATAGTGATAGTTTGGTTTCCACAGATTCTTTAGGAACAATGAGTGCTTTGGAAATAGATCCTGCACAGGATGTGTAGGAGGACCTAGGTTAAGGTGAAGGAGAAAAGAGCAGAACATACTACACAATCACATAGCAGAAAGAAATCTGTGAGAAGGGGAAGCCCAGACTAAACCAGCTCAAGCCGGTTGGGGCTCCACTTGACACACTACTCATGTGTCTCAGTATAGAAGCAGAGCCTTATTGTCTGACCAAGGGTTATGCTGGCCAGAAAAGAAAAACCATTCAGGTAAAGGGCAGCCCAGGAAAGGGGATGTCCTGCCTAGTTGGGACCAATGATTGTAAAGGAGGTGAACCTACATAATCTTTGTTCCCCTTCCGTGGGGTGCACATGTATGTGTCTTGTCCCATGAGGGAACACGCATGCTCGCTTCTCCAGAGAACTGTCAATAAAGGATTTCTTCTTTCACTCCACAAACTTCAATATCATTTGCTGAAAGATTAATTCTAGCTCTGAAGCAGCAGGAGAAGGAGGAAGCAAACCTTCTCAAATCAAGCTCCCAAGCTAGGTTGTAAAAATTACTGGAACTAAAATTTCATTTATAACAACAGGATGCTTATGCAAAATATGAGACTTGTTTTCAACTAGTTAAGGTATCAGAGGCAATTCCTGGCCCTTGTTCTTGGAATGCCTTTCCCTCTACTAAAAAACAGAGAGACAGAGGATTTGGGACTAAGAAGTCACTGAGAATTTAAGTCCAAGGTATTTCCTTAGATAAAGAGAGTACTTAATACCTTTGTGACCTTGGGGAGATCTTTTTCTCTCTCTAGGTCTCAGCATCTTTATCTGTCAAATCAAGAAGGTTGGACTTGATAAATCTCTAAGGTCACTCACTTTTAGCTCTTAATTTATGGTCCTGTGAGCTAATACAACCCCTTGATTTTACAGGAGAATTAAGGAATGCTTATAGAATCTAACTGACCCCTGACCAACATCACACAACTAGTCAAAGGCAGCGTTAGGATTTGAACTCAGGTCCTCTGATTTTAAACGCAATTCCATTATTCCACAGAATAATGGGCACATGGAATGTCTTCACTAATATGTAGTTGGCTATCCAAAATCTGCTTACCAGTCTCAAATGAAGAGGAAGTTGTGACTATCAAAGGCAGCTTAGAATCTGTATTTTAGCTCTCATTTTAAAGAGTTCCCCTAATATCAAACCTAAATTGTCTTCTTTGCCACCTCTACTCAGTGGTCTTGGTTTAGCCTTCTGGAGTCAAACAGAATAAATCTAATTGTGCTCTGCAAGACCTATCTTGAGATGCTTGAATACAGCTAACAATCCCACTGAATACTCTGCAGGCTAAACCTCTCCAGTTCCTTCAGCTGATCTTCATATACCATGAGCTAAAGACCCTTCACCCTCCAGGCTACCCACATCTGGATGCTTTCCATTTTGCCAGTGTTATTAAACTGGCATGCCCCAAACTGAACTCCACAGCGGGTATGGCCAGTTTAGAGAACAACGAGACTATTCTTGGAAACTAGGACTCTCGGTGTAGCTTTGTATTACATTTAACTCGTCTGATCAACAGTCCCTTCTAGCTCCAACATTCTGTGTTTTGAGGGTCAATCAATCCATTGATCAACAAGCATTTATTAATTCACTAAGTGCCAGGCACTGTGTTAGGCAATGAGGATGCAAAGAAAAGGCAAAAATCAGTCCCTGCTCTCAAGGAGCTTACAGTCAAGAGGATAGGCCACATGTGCATAAATATATACATACAAGATACATATGGAGTAAATACAAAATAACCTTAGAGGGGATGGCATTGAGAGGAGCAGGAAAGAGACCTGCAGAAGGTCGCAACTGACCTGAGTCTGGAAATAAGCCAGAGTTCCTTTCAGCCCTGACATCCCCTGTTCTGAGGTCCCTCCCAGCCCTTACATTCCCTGTTCTAAGGCCCCTCCCAGCTCTGACATCCCCTGTTTTAAGGTCCCTCCCAGCCCTGTCATCCCCTGTTCTAAGGCCCCCTCCCAGCCCTTACATCCCCTGTTCTAAGGCCCCTCCCAGCTCTGACATCCCCTGTTCTAACAGTTCTGATATCCCCTGTTCTAAGGCCCCTCCTAGCTCTGACATTCCCTGTTCTAAGGTCCCTCCCAGCCCTTACATTCCCTGTTCTAAGGCCCCTCTCAGCTCTGACATCCCCTGTTCTAAGGCCCCTCCCAGCCCTGACATCCCCTCTTCTAAGGTCCCTCCCAGCCCTGACATCCCCTGTTCTAAGGTCCCTCCCAGCCCTTACATTCCCTGTTCTAAGGCCCCTCCCAGCTCAGACATCCCCTGTTCTAACAGTTCTGATATCCCCTGTTCTAAGGCCCCCCCAGCCCTTACATCCCCTGTTCTAAGGCCCCTCTCAGCTCTGACATCCCCTGTTCTAATAGTTCTGATATCCCCTGTTCTAAGACCCCTCCTAGCTCTGACATTCCCTGTTTTAAGGTCCCTCCCAGCTCTGATGTCCCCTGTTCTAATATCCCTCCCAGTCCTGACATCCCCTGTCTAAGTCCCCTCGAAGCTCTGATATTCCATAAACTGTAGTTATTTATCTATGCATTTGCCTGCCTAGGTAGATTGTAAAGTCCAGGAAGTCAAAAATTATGGTCCATATATTCACTTCAGCATTATTGGAGTGAATGAATTGAAGACAGGTAATGTGAGAATGGAATAGGAAGACTATTTCTGATACAAGGTATTTGACGTCATCTTGGCAGGAGGTATCCAGTGGAGTGCCCCAGGGACTTGTGCCTGGTTCTTGGTTGTTGAGAATTTTGATCAATGACATATAAAGACTCAAATGGCTTTCCTATCAAATTCATGGATGAAACAAAATTGGGAAAGATTTAAAAAAAAAACAATGGGAGGCAGTCAGGATCCAGAAAGAACTTGACAGGGCAGAATATTGTTATTATTGATTTAGAGGTGAAAGGGACCTCAGAGGCCATCTTGTCTATTGACAGACATTAAGCCCAACCTCTCCCTTTTTCAGAGAAGAAAACTGAGGCCGAGAGAGCTTGACTTGGCCAAGATCCCATGAGTAATGAGTAGCAGAGCCAATAGACTTTCTACTGTACCATGCTGCCTCCTACTTTTTGTGGGCTAAGTCAAATAAGATGGAATGAAGCAAAGACTGATGAAGTCTTACACACCAGAACAACCTACCCAATATACAGAGGCAGAAACTGAATCCTCCAAAATGCACGTCTCCCAGTCTCTATTATACTTTGTGCTCTTGGGACAGTGGCTTTGCAGAGAGAAAGTGGGGCTCAATGACCTAGGTAGTTCACACCAAACCTCCCTGAACCTCAGTTTCCTCATCTGTAAAATGAGTTGAAGTCCCTTTTAGCTCCAAATCTATAGTTCTATGAATTGATGACCCCAAAGTCCTTCCAACAAATACCATAGTTTGAAATAGCTCAATCTAAATTTTGTTGGCAAAGTTGTAGTCCAGAAACCAACAAAATTGTAAGCTCTTAGAAGGAAAGAACTGCTTCTTATGCCTCTTTTCCCACATTTTCACCCTTCCCCCTCTCTGCCCAGCCTCTCCAACCTAGCCCAGGATTGCAGGCACAGGCTAGATACTTGGTGACTAACTGTCAGAGTAATTGAGAGAAGGGAGTTTTCTCTAGATACTTGTTAATTGACACAGATCAAGAGGGATTCCTTCCAACAATGCTTCTGGAAAAAGGAGTTTTTGAACTTCTGAGAATTAGGGTCAGTCTTAGTTTTTGGCACTATCCTGCATGCTGGCATTAATTAAAGATTATAACAAAGATGGAAAATGATTTTTGAATCACCTATGTCTGTATAAGAGAATTCGACCCTTCTGGTCTTATTTTTGGGAGCCGAAGCTGTGTTTAGAAGTTAACCATCTCCCATTAGCAAAAAAATGTCAGGCCTGGGAGGGGCCTTAGAACAGGGAATGTCAAAGTTGGAGGGGCCTTAGAACATGGAATGTTAGAGCTGGAGGGGCCTTAGAACCGGGAATGTCAGGGCTGGGAGGGGCCTTAGAACAGGGGATGTCAGGACTGGGAGGGGCCTTAGAACAGGGGATGTCAGGGCTGGAGGTACTTAGAACAGGGGATGTCAGGACTGAAGGGTCCTTAGAACAGGGGATGTCAGGGCTGGGAGGGGTCTTAACCATGGAATAGTCCAACCCCCCTATTTTACAGCACACACTGTACAATCACTCACATACACACAGACAAACACACTCATGCAGACACATACCCACACCATAAACACATTCACACACACAGACACACACTATACACAAAAACACACCCAGATTCACACTCCCACACACAAATACCCTCATACACAGACTCGTATACATAGACACAAACATATACTTACAGACACACACAAACTCACACACACACATACACACACACACTCACACACATACATACATACGTAGTCACACTCATACATACACTCATACACACTTATATACATTATATACAGTCATACACAGACACTCACCATATACACATATATTACATATACTCACACATACACACTTACACATTCACACACACATACACACACTTACACAATCACACACACTCACACATTCACATATATACTCACACACACACACACATACACACACTTACACATTCACATATACACTCACACACATACACATTTACACATTCACATACATACTCACACACACACATTCACATAGACAGTCACACATTCACACACACATACACACACTCACACACATACACACACTTACACATTCACATACATTCACACACACATACACACACTCACACACATACACACACTTACACATTCACATACACTCACACACACATACACACACTCACACACATACACACTTACACATTCACATACACAGTCACACATACTCACACACATACACACACTTACACATTCACATACACACACACACACACACAGACTTCCAACATTTGTTGATCACATATACTTATTGTCTTCACAGTGCACTATACTGGGCCTGAAATGACCCATGTGAAGCCCTCCAGCCTAGCCATGTGCTTTAAACAACCTCTGTGGGGCTGTGCATTCTGTGACACTACCCTGTGTGGGTGCCTAATGTCAGTTGGTGGAGCTGGAGCAAAACTGGGAAGAGGGCCATAGCAGAGGGAGGAAGTGTGGAAGGTCATCTCCTGCCTGAGGCAGAGACAAAGTGAGCCCTGCCTGGGGAAGGGACCAGCACTGCCCTCCTTGGAGAGAAGTCGGAGATGGAATGCAAGGTCATGCAACAAAGGGAGACACTAGGCTATTTGATTTATTTTCATAAAGCCTGCTTTATAGTAGCACCTTTGAATTTATGGCTTGTTTAATGGATTTTAACAAACCTAACTTTTAACAAAGAGACATAGCTGTGATCCTAAATGGCGTGGGAAATTCACAGACTGGAGTCAAATTACTTTCTTAGAATCATCTACTCTAACTTTCATACATTCAAAAAGCTGGGCTCTGGGATTCAAAGACCCTGCCCTCAAGGAGCTTACTTCTTATTGGGAGAAATAGCAGCTCAGTGAACAGAAAACAGACCCTTGAAGTCAGGAAGACCTGAGTTCAAATCCAGATACTTACTAGTTTATATGACCTTGGGCAAGTCACTTAACCTTCATTTGCCTCAGTTCCTCACCTGTAAAATGAGCTAGAGAAGGAAATGGCAAATCCAGTATCTTTGCCAAGAAAACCCCCTGAACAGTATGGTCCATGGGATCACAAAGGTTTGGACACAACAAAATAATAATTAGCATTTAGACAGCTCTCTAAAGCCTGTAAAGCTATACCTGTGTTATCTTATTTGGTCCTCACAACAATTACAGGATTTCTCAAGGGAGAAGAGTTTCCATTGAAGAGTTCAAAAAAATCCAAGAATGGGGCTCCATTGATTATCTTAGCCACCTAAAAGTCATTTCTTTTTTTTTGTCTGGTAAATCTCTTCTTGACTGAATCAATTAATCAGAAAACCCCAGGTGAATTGGGCTGCTACACCTCTTAGAATCAATCAAAGCCATTGCGTGAGGGCTTCAGTTAGTACTAAGGAATTAGTATAAAAGGATGGAAAAGAGGGAGAGGGAAGGGGAAAAGCAGGGGAAGAGAGAAACAGAGAGAGAGAGAGAGACAGACAGAGAGAGAGAGACAGAGACAGAGACAGAGAGAGAGAGAGAGACAGAGACAGAGAGAGAGAGAGAGACAGAGACAGACAGAGAGAGAGAGAAAGAAAGAGAGAGAGAGAGAGAGAGAGAGAGAGAGAGACTATGAAGGTCTAGAAAGCAGACAGCAGGATGGAGCATGTATGGCATTTCATCATTACCTCTGGGAAGCAAAGATCGGACTAATCTGTAGTAGATAAAGGAGATGTCAAGGAGAGTTATTGGTTTTACAGAAGACATGAGCTGAGGAAGTCCTAAGAAAAGATTGGCTCTTCCCCAATTTCCCTTCCTGGCACCTGTCTATCCACAAACACTATGATATAATCATCATTTCATTAAAATATTTCCTATAAAGTGAATGTTGCCACAAAGAGACCAGGAATTAAAGATAGATAAAATTGTAAATTAAGCAGAGAGCACAACTTCTGCCTAAATATTAGTAATGTTCATATCTGGGGGCTCAGAGCCAGTGTGACTAAACTCATACTTGTCTGTAATAAACTCCTGGAAATCAAAAAGGAAAGAGCTGTGTGGATCATAGGGGCCATAATTTTATAATTGTCATAATTATTACAGCTAAAAGAAATTAAGGACTCTCTCTGTCTCTGTCTCTGTCTCTGCCTCTCTGTCTGTCTGTCTGTCTCTCTCTCTCTCTTCTAGCTGGAAGTGCAAGGGCAACTCATGGGCCTATCACTGGAGCTTTTGGTCTGTTCTGTTTTCCAACCTGGGTAGGGTCCATCCTCTTTGGGGAATCCTACCCCATACATTCCCAGCACCTGATCAGAGCTCTCCACATTAATGCCCTATTGGATGATACTCCTTGCAGCTCAGAATCCCTGAGCTCAAGAGATCTGCCAGCCTCAGTCTCCCCTGTAGCAAGGATTACAGGTATACAGACCATGAACAATCAATGAGACTAAGGATTCTCATAGACAGAGGAGAGGAGGGAGCACATTCTAGGCATGGGTGATAGAGGTTCATCCAACCTTTGCTTAAATATCTCCAAGTCTGGAAGGTCACTATTCTGTAAAGTCACAAGTTCCTTTGTTGGAAAGCATTCATCTTTAAGAAATTCATCTTTGTATTGCTTAGCTGAAATCTACCTCTGTGTCATTTCTGCTCTGCCTTCTGGGGCCAAGCAAATCACAACTTGCTTTTCATTATAGTGATCCTTCAGATATATAGAGACAATATTCCCCCAAAGTTTTCACTTTTTTCCTGTTATTATTAACTTTGTCCTTATCACTCTACCTATTAAAAATAGAAATATTTTTTCACAGGTTATTTTTTGTTGAAGTGCAAATGGAAAGGCTTAAAATCAGGTATTAGTGTCTTTTTACCCTTAGGTCTGTGGATATATTTTTGTAGCTTATTTCTTAGTTTAAGTGAGGACCAATTAAAGAAAGTTCAAGATCCATACAGTGCTGTTTTTGTCATAATACATCATGTAGGTAATTCTTTAGTATGCCAGACCTACAAGAGATAGGATGGTATTCTTAGACTTAGTGTAGTAGAATAGAAAAAGGGCTGGACTTGATGTTGGGCAAGTCCTGGGTTCAAAGCATACCTCTGACATTTATCTGTCTCATTTTTACCTAGTCATTTAACCTTTCTGAATCTCCACTCCTTTAATCAATCAATAAACATTAGGCACCTACTATGAAGGTGGCTGAAGCAGGTGCTGTGGATGGCTTAGACATCTACCTGAGAGCCAGTGTGGCTTCAGAAAGGGATGAGGGATGGTCAGTACAGCGTTTGCTGCCCAGAAACTTGAGGAGAAATGCCAGGAGCAAAACAGAACTCCAAATGTTCATATGGACTATTTGTTGCTGACGGTGGTAGAATCTTCCAAGCTTCTATTGGCTTGATCAGCCACAGTCAAACACAACGTACCTTGATCCTGACATAGCGATGTCATTTTGGTGCTCTTCAAGCATGAAGGATCACAATAAATTTATGAGCCCCCATCAGTGTGCTTTCTGTTTCAATCAGACAGTAGACAGAAATTAGCTTTTTAACAAAGGGGATTTATTAAGATGACATAGTAAAAATAATTGGTTCAAAACTACTTCTTCCTCCTAAAAGTCTGTGACGTGCTCTATAGGTTCATGGAAGAGTAGGCTCTAACTGGAAAGAGTACTTGTGGCCAGAGGGCAAAATCACAACTCCTGGTTATTGGAAATCTTTTTTTAAGTCTGTAGCTGGCATTCATCTGTTTTATACAAGGGGTGATAATCCTTAAAGTTGCTTCCTTCCTGAGATAGTTATTTTTGTGTATCCATCTCTGTGAATGTTTACATTTTTCTTCAATGTGTCTTTCTATGATCTTAGTTGAATATGTTGTTTGTTAAGTGGTCAATCTTCTGAAAAAACATGGTCAAAGAGGAAGTATAGCACTTCATCTGATCTTAGGAGTCTTCCACCCATTGCCCTCTGGTAAAGGTGCAGGGGTCTCCTTCTTCATCATACTCCAAAGCTTGGAGTCCTTTACTGTTCTACTTGCTTTACTTCTGAAATTCTTCCACTATTGAAAATCCCAGTGACATGTATAGATATTTTTTTGTTTACTTGGTCATTATTTTCCTTTCTTGACCAAATTAAATAGTGTAGACCTCATAGATTACTTCCTGAAATCACAAAGCATAAACCATCTTGCTCTCCCATTTATGAGAGCTATTCAAGAATGGAATGGTCTGCTTCATTAGGTATCATGGTCTTCATCATTGGAGGCATTCAATTAGAGGTTGAATGACTGCTTCTTAGGAAAAGATTCTTGTTCAGAGAAAGTTGGACTACTTGGCTTCTGACGTCCCTTCCAAGTCTGAATTCTGTGATATATCTGGCAAGAAGGAATTTTGAGTGTGAATATTTCAGTATATAAAAGGAAAGGCCCTGTTCCTGACTATGGGACCTCAGGAAAGTTATTCTCTGAAGTCTTCAATTTCTTTATCTATAAAATAGGGGGTTGGAGTGCAGAGCTTCTAAAGTTCCTTCCAGCTGTAAATCTATGGTCTTATGAGCCTCCCAAAGATGAGATTTTTGATAGCATGAGAGCATGTTTCCATACTCACATGTAATTTGACTCTGACACCCAATTTTAAGCATCTGAACAAAATTAGATACCGTTTTCTTTACAATGTGATTTTGTGATAATTCCTGCTTTCCGAAGTGAGCTCCTTTATTAAATATCAGGGCTAGCTTTTTTCCCCCACCTCCTTAAAACAAGACCTCCATCTGTGTAGTGGAAAGTGTATGAGTCAGGGAATCAGGAGCCCTAGCTCTGCCACAGGAGATGTTTCAGAGGATCTCAAAGTCAGAAGCATCCTGTGAAGCTGGCTAACCACAGCTGGCTCCTTAACATTGACAGCCCACAGTCTCCAATAGAGTGTAAGTCCTGGAGAGTGTGGACTGTTTCAGCTTGTTCTTTTCATTGTATCCCTGGCAGTGAGCACAGTCTCTAGCACATGGGATGGGCTGAGTAACTAAATTTTGTGCAATTCCTACTCACCCAGTGCTGGTTGGTAGACCTCTCATGGAGAGAAGGGAGCAGGTTATCTTTCACTAGGTCTTGTTTTCATCCTTTACAAAATAAGATGATGGAACTAGAAGATCTTTATGTCTGATTTTTACCCTGGCCATACTATGTTCTGTGTTCTAAGGCCCCTCCCTGCTCTGATATCCCTTGTTCTAAAGCTCCTCCCAGCTCTGACATCCCCTGTTATGAGGCCTCTCCCAGCTCTAATATTCCCATTCTAAGGGCCCTCCCAGTCCTGACATCATATATTCTAAGCTCCCTCCCCACTCAGAACTCTCTTTTCTGATTATCCTTCTAGTTCTATTTTTCTGTTAGAAAAGCCCCAATTTTAAAAAAATTCCAATGACAACATTGTTTAATAGAAATTCTCCTAGAAATAAGTTTTCCACTACATAAAACTGAGGTATAATATTCTATAAAAGTGAAATGCAACTGTGCATCTGATCTACTTTAAAAAAAAAAAAAAGCCCAAGCACCCTGACACATAAATGGTGACATAGACAAAATAGGATTTTTTAAAAAGTGACCCCCCCCCCCAATGAAAAACAGAATTTTTTGGGTCAAGTGAGAATTTAAAAAGAGGCCAATGCCCCATTATTGGATGCATATCTGTGTTCAGAAAGTGAGAGCTTTGTGATTGCATCCAGAGGAAGGAGGGGACTCTTGGGGGGGTGGGGCAGGGATGACCAGGGAAGGCTTCCAGGATATGGGATTGACAACCTGGGTCAGTGAGCAGAGCATTGGTTTTGCTGTCAGTTAACAATCATTCATTAGGCCAAGCACTATGTGCCAAGCACTGTGCTAAGAGTTGGAGATACAGAGAAAGGGAAAAGACAGTACCTGCCCTCAGGGAGCTTCCAGTTGAAAAGGATGAAAAAAATGAGGAAAGTCTCTAGAGGTGAAGTGGTTTGTGAATTCATATTCAAATGAGGAACATGCATATGCAAATAAATACACACACATATGTCTATTCAATCCAATTTAATTCATGTATGAAACCCAACTATGTGCTGGGCACTCTGTTAAATCCTCAGGCTACAAAGACAAAAAATAATTTTTTTTTATTCTTAAGGGGCTTACTTGCTCCTATTTACATGATATCTAATTGTTCTATCCCCTCAGCAGAATGTGAACTCTCTATTGCTAATAAGAAAAAGCAATGAGGATTCACATCACAGTCAGTGAATTGACAAAGATAGCAAAAAGCAGCAATAGTTAATGTTGGGTGGGGCTGTGGGAAGGCAGGTGCTTCAATTCAAGGATATCATGCTAGGAATACAGCTATAGGCAGGTCAGGGACAAAAGCAAAGGTCCCAATTCAATGAAATATTCATAAAGTTTTTCATGGTAACAAAGAACTGGAAGGTGCCCATCAGTTAAGGAACAGCTAACCAAACCGTGTTTTTGGAGTGTAATGGAATATTCCCATGCTGTAAGATAGATTACTAAAACTATGAGGGATTCTGAGACGCACAGACAAATCAGTTAATTGATGCAGAGTGAAGTGAGAAGAACCAGGAAAACAGCATATACAAAGCTCCAACAATATAGACACAAAGAAAAGTAACCACAAAACCCACCCTGAAATTGTGCTCTTTGTTAATTATAGTGACTTAGTTTAACCCTGGAGAAGAGTGGAGAAAATGCCCCCCCACCTTCATTGCGGAGGTGGGAGTCTATGGATGTGGAATACTGCATACCATCAATGAAATTCCTGTTGATTAGTCTTGTTGAATTTATTTTCATTTCTCTTAATTTTTTTAAAGCAAAGGATAGCTTCTGGACAGAGATGTGGTGTGTATTTGGAAATGAAAGTAATGTTTAAAAAAGCATCCATATTTATCTTTACATGTATTTTCATATATGTGTGTGTGTGTGTGAATTTGCCCATAGACATGCACACAAAAGAACATAGACTCTTTGAGGTCAAGATCTTTACTAATTATTTCGATGCTAAGGCAGCCAGGTGGTGCAGTGCATAGACCCTGGTCCTAGAGTCAAAGAGACCTGAGTTCAAATCCAGCCTCAGATACTTACTGTGTCCCCAAGCAAGTCAATTAATTTGTTTCTCTTTCCTCATCTGTGAAAAGGGAATAATAATAGTACCCACCCACCTCCCAGGGTCCTTGTAAAGATCAATAAGTTAATATTTGTAAAGTAGTTACAAGCAGGGTGTCAGGCACACAAACTTGTTCCCTTCTCTCTCCCCTCTTTCTGTACCCCCCAGAATCTCAAATGGTCTTTTGATTAAATTCGATTGAATCAATTTGCAAAGAATGAATGCAATAAATAGTCATTGGGGGTCCATTTAATCTGAGGGAGGCCAGTGTTGAGCTCAGCATTCAGACCCGAGCACACAGTAGCCTCTTCAGGGTATGGGCTGCAGCCCAACTAACTAAAAAAGCAGAAAGAGAATGAGGGAAAGAGTAAAGGCTGCTTCTGGGAGAAGCCCAGACTCTTGCTACATCAACAATAGCCCATCGGGTTCCTTAGGAACAATGGAACAATAGAACAATGGGGTCTTGGAAGCTCAACCTTCTGGCTGGGCTTTAAAAGCCAAGACACACTGGAAACCTTGCAGACGGGATTAATCTTCCCCCTGGCCCTCCCCCAAATACCAGCTCCTGGGGCTGGAGATTTGCATTCAAAGTTTCAAAACCAGAGTGAATTTTGACGATTGAATCCCAAATCCCCAGGAAATCGCCTCTTGTAACAGGCAGCTCTGACAAAGCTTTAATTAGGCCAGCCTGAGGAGTCTGGGAGCCCAGGGAGCAAGGAAGCCAGAGCTCAGGCGGTCGTTCTCCCAGTGAATGGCCCTGTTCCCATTGAAATTAACCCAGGAAATGGGGGTCTTTGGGAAAACTCTGAGGCTACAGGAAAATGGCTTCTTTTCAAGGTCTTAGTGGGCATGTTTTGTATTAGATGTTCATGTTTGTTTCTGGTTCTGTTTGGGTATAAAAAAGGACCTATGGCATTCTGGGGACTTGTATTTCTCTCTGAGTGAAGAGGAAATGAAAGCCTGCCTATGGAATAGGAGGCAGGGAAAATGCTTGGAGATGGACACGTGAGAGGAGAGGTCAGCTACCAACTTAACCTTTGTTAATTGCTAGGCCACCATGACCTTGACTGTCCTGACAGCTGCTAAGGAGGGGGCATTCCTCCCATCTAGGCCTCAGTTTCTCTGACTGTATAATGAAGGGTTTGGCCTCAGGACACAGTGGGAAAAGCTTAGGAGTTAGAGGCAGAAATTAGGTTCTGCCTGATTCATCAGCAAATTTGGGCAAGTCATAGAGCATCCATGAGCATGTAAAATAAAATCTGGATTATAGGTCCTTGAAGCCCCCTCCCAGCTCTGACATCCCCTATTCTGAGGCCCCTCCCAAATCTGACATCCCCTGTTCCGAGGCCCCTCCCAGCCCTGACATCCCCTGTTCTGAGGCCCCTCCCAGCTCTGACACCCCCTATTCTGAGGCCCCTCCCAAATCTGACATCCCCTGTTCTGAGGCCCCTCCCAGCCCTGACATCCCCTGTTCTGAGGCCCCTCCCAGCTCTGACACCCCCTATTCTGAGGCCCCTCCCAAATCTGACATCCCTTGTTCTGAGGCCCCTCCCAGCCCTGACATCCCCTGTTCTGAGGCCCCTCCCAGCTCTGACACTCTGTTCTATGTCTCTCTAAGTCAGTGGTCCTTGCAATGAATTGATAGAGGCACCCTCAGACACCCTTTGTTGACATCTAGCTTCCATCATGATTCAGTGTGATTCTGTCTTATAGGCCTGCCAATGCCTGGATCACATAACATCAGGGGTGGGATGTTTGAGTGAAGGTGTGGAGGGGGGGAGGGGTCCTTGTCCTGCCTCCATGGCCCATTACCACAGCCATGTTTTCAGCAAGTAGAGCTGAGGGAACAGAAGAAGTTCAGAGTTGTTGGCCCCCTTCCCATGACTTGCCTTTCAACAGTTCAGCTGAACACAAGAGTGGGAAATGCTCCCATGTGTGAAAAGCAATCAGGCTGTAAGATGTGGTACCTCCAGGGAGAGATGAAACTAAAAGGGAGAGCCCTAGGTCCTTTGTCCCCAAATCTCTGAATCCATGTTGTGGAATCCCACCTACAGAAAAAAAAAAATCAAACTCCAATTTATTTCTGTTTAACAAATATTCATGAAGTGTGTAAATCAAAGCAGACCTCCCTTTAGAGAATTTAGATCTCTTTTTCCCTCAAAGGGGGAAGATATCCAAAGACTGCAAAGGCCAGTTCTTGAGATCCAAATCCTTCTTTCCCTTAAAGGGAAGTAAAGCAGAGGAGGAGGGTGCCTGTGAAATTAAAGAAGGTTTTTATTAAGCAAGAAAGTAAAACATGTGCATTGGAGCAACCAGCGTAATGTGGAGCCGCTCCCCTAAGGAATGACTGTGGAGGTATGGACACTTTTCAAACAAAGGAAGGCTGGGAACTGGGGAGAAAGGCTGCCATTGGGCTGGTCCCCAAAACCAGTGAGGCAGGGAGCCCCATTCCCAAGAGGAAGGGGAGAGCCAGGAAATAGGGGGTGAGGAATTCCCGATGTCAGACCTGTGGCCTTTTGGTTCACAAATCAGAAGGCATTCTTGATGTTAAGCAGAATTGGCAGTTCAAGGCATGAGCACAGACAAAAAGATAAGGGGATGTTTCCAAAACTACAAAACAGAATGTGTCCGAGAGCCCCACAACCAACAGTTAGGGGAGTCTCTGAAAATTAGGATGCCTCTTGAAAGTCCATAAACTACCCAATGGCTCATGGTCTGCTTCAAGTCTGATGTGAGCTTCATTGGCTTCAGAGTTGCTGGTTTTCTGCACGTCCAGCTGGGTTTGCTCTTGGTCACCACAAAGTATTGTTGGTATGCCAAGCCACTCTGAGGCTTAGTTAATATACTCAGTCCTCATTCAACTCTTCTGGGTTACCTGTATAATTGGGGAGCTCAAGCAATTCAAGGTAGTTAGTATACTAATTTACAAATTCACTCATAGATACACAGGCATTGTGGTTGGGAGATCCATCCTGCCCTATGGAAAAGTCAGAGGGGTGAGGGGGGAAGACATAGGAGACAATAGATTGGGGGAGGAGGGATACACTGGGATGGCTGTTTTGGGGCGGTGGGTAGGAGAAAGATGGGGAGAAAATTTGTAACTTAAAATCTCATGGAAATGAATGATGTAAACTAAAATTTAAAAAAATTTAATTAAAAAAAAAACAAATTCACTCATACAAGTGCTTAGCTTAGTAGAAAGAGGGCGCTGTCTGAGGTGCTGCCCTAGGTACTGGGGAACAAAGACTTTAAAAAATGAAGCAACAGCCTCTACCCTGAAGGAGCTTACATTCAAAGTGGGGGAGGGGAGTCTGCAGCAAATGTACATAAACGGAAATTTAAAATAATTTCAGGAGGGAGGAAGAATTAACAAAGAAAGGAAAGAGGAACACCTTCCTGTAGGAAGAGCCCCTGAACTGAAGGAAGGAGAGGAGAAGGAGGAAAGAATATTTTTAGGCCCATGCATAGATAATAGTAGGATCATGTGCAGGCCAGGAACAGAGGTATGAAGGGAATAATGAGAAACAGGTCTGGAAAGGAAGGTGGGAACCAGCTTGTAGAGGCTTTAAACATCTGTCCAGGGAGGTTTATTTCATCCTAGAGGCAATAGGGAGCCACTGAATATTTTTAAGTATGTGTGTTGGGGGATGGGAGTGGCAGGAACACATGATTAGACCTCTATCTCTGGAATATTAATTTGGTAAAAATTAATATTGATTTGAGAGCCTTGGGAAAGTCTGGAAGCAGGCAGACCAGTTAGGAAGCTATTGTAATAGTCCGAAGAAAAAAATAATGTACCTAAAATAAAGGGGCAGCTAGGTGTTGAAGTGGATAGAGTGTGGGTTCTGGAGTTAGGAAAAGTCTTCTGACTGAGTTCCAGTCTGGCCTCAGACACTTACTAGCTGTGTGACTGGGCAAGTCACTTAACTCTGCTTGCCTCAGTTTCCTCATTTGTAAAATGAACTAGAGAAAGGAATGGCAAACCACCCTAGTATCTTTGCCAAGAAAACCCCAAAGGGAATCATGGAGAGTCAAACACAACTGAAAAGGTAGAACAGAGAATGTGAGAGCTTGGAGGGGCCTTAGAACAGAGATTGTTCAAGACTGGGAAGGGTCTGTAATAGTAATGAAATTTGAAGATCCTTTTGTCTTGCTAAGCTAAGAGGTACTTAGCACCTAGTTGCAAATTAAGCCTCTGTTAAAGAAACAGAAGGTATGAACCTTGTTGCTGACATAATAGGAAGGGATTGAACAGGGAGGAGCAATACTGTATATAAGGAAAAACACTATCTGGGAAATTCAGAACTTCTTGGGATGAGCATCTGAAGGCTGGGCTGCTACTGCTCCACTGGAACTTCCATGGAGAAAGTGATTTTGATTTTGAGAATGGAGCTGCTGAAGACTTCTGAGGGTCGGCTGGAGCTGCTGAGGATTTCCAAGGGCCAGCTGGAGCTGCAGAAGGCTGAGGAAGCATGACTGTGGTGCTGGTATTTTCTACAAATGTTTTTGTGACTTCGTTAATGTCATGAATGTTCTTGTGGCTTTGTTAAGCCTCATCTTTCCAGGAACAGAGACTGTGAAGGATTTGAGATGGACTGGACACTATGAGCTCCGATGTGGAGCAGGAACTGCACAGAGAGCTGGGCAAGGAGCTGGGAGCTGTCTGCCTTTGAACTCAGGTGGCAGTTGGTTAGATTTGGGCAGGAGCTGGGACCATGGAAGAGGAGCCATGGAAGCTGAAAGACTGCCCTGAGTCAAGATGAAAAAAACCTCTTCATGGGTACTGAGTAATGACTGATGAAATTGTGATTTACTTGTGATCTAGAGGTGGGTGGTCTGTGTATTTTCTACTATCCCTTAAGAGTGGTGACTGATGACTGAGTAGTGACTGATGATTGAATAGTGACTGATCTGTAACTTAGTATGCCCCATTAGTGGAGGACTTTGACCTTTTGTACTTTATGATTGAATAATTGAGTTACTAAGTAATTTATTGACTAAATGATTGTACTTTGTTCAAAACTATGTGACCACTTTGGAGAAAACTATGTGGCCATTTTGGTGATAAGTTGTTGAATTATTATGTCATTGTGAATGCTGTATTTTCTGCGATAAGTTGTAACATTGTGAATGCTGTACCTTGACTTTCTGTGAATGTTTTCCTCTGATTTGTTATTGAATAAATAGAGAGTTTGCTATCCTATGTAATCAGAACCTTGAAAGCTGTTCACAGCAGTAGTCCTCTGAAAAGCTGCTTGTGCTTGGCTCTACAGGGTCTTAGAACAGAGAATGTCAGAGCTGGGAGCTAGAGACAGCTAGATGGACTAGTGGACAGATCAATGGACCTGGAATCAGGAGGTCCTAAATTCAAATCTAGTTGGGCACTTACTAGCTGTGTGACCCTGGCAAGTCACTTAATCTCTGTCTGCCTTACTTTTCTCAACTATAAAATGGGGATAATAATAACACCTACTTCTCAGGGTTGTTATAAGGATGAAATAAGAGAATATTTTTAAAGTGCTTAGCATAATGCCTGCCACATAGACAATAAATGTGTATTTCCTTCTTTTGGGGGAGGGCTTTTAGAACACAGAATGTCAGAGATGGGAGAGAATTTAAAATTTAGAATGTTATACTTGGAAGAGAACTTAGAGGCATCTAGTCTGTCCCCTTGCCCCATTTTACAAGGGAGAAAACTGAAGCCCAGAGTAAATATGGCTTGTCTAAGCTTTCAACCCTACGTAATGTCTGAGCTGTGATTGCTTTCTATGATATCTCATGCTGCCTATCCCAAATAATATTTTTGATTTATTAAGAACAATAGACTTTACAAATAAGCTCTTAATTAAAAGCATGAAATCATTTTGGGCTTGAGTAAAGATTATAGGGGATGTTTTGGGCTCTGGGGCTCTCTCCACTTGTACCAGGTAGCCAGGTGCTGGGTCCACCACTGATGGGGTTGGCTACCATGTGATCATCAATGCATGATGTCTATGTTTCTTTTTGTTTCTGTTAGGTTTATTCCTTCCTGATATTAGGTGAATGAGTATCAGAGCTGGATAGACCAGATTATAACTTCCTGGGCATCCAAAGGTTGGAACAGCCACCAGCAGCTACAGTTCATGAAAGAGGTTTTTGGTAACTGCAGTAGCCTTGAGGAACCAGACCTGAGGAGTGACCTGCCTGATTCAGCCCAGCAGTGATTGGACCTAGCAGCCAAGATATCATGTCTTGTAGAAAAGGGAGATGTGTATCTTCATATCCACCATATCCATCATTTATGCAGCCACCATTAATGAAACTGGTTAGGAGAATGTTGGTAGTCACTTTGAATTCAAATCTGATTCTGGTACTGAGATGGTCAAAAAAGGGTAGTTTCTTCATTTGGGAGGTTCATGTGCCCCAGTTCTTGTTGTCTGCTCAGTAAAGATTTTTGTAAAAGCTGAATTAAATTAATTGGTTCATTGATATTGCGGAGATAGCAGTCAGCTGTCAATCATGTCCAGGAGATCAGTGGTCAAAACGATGTTGGGGCAGTAACAGTAATCACTGATTAGATGATATTGAGGACATAGTCTGTTGATATTGGGGGTTGGGCTGGGGCTTTGAGAATAATCATATTAGGGAAAAAGCCCCAATCCCTCAGAGTTGACTTAGAACCCTGGGTGGAGGTGGAGAAGCAGCTAGCCATGCTCTAGGGACCCAACTTACCAATATGAGTATTTTACCAATGAGAGATATTAAGTCTAGAGCCCACAGCTATACCAGTAACAAGCTTCTTTGTCTGACTCAGAAATTGTACCTTTGTTGTTTTATCACATGCAAATCCAACAATTAAATTATAGTATCAATTATTGTTGCTGTCTTAGATGGTTGTGATGAGTGTCTCTAAAAGTCTCTAAGAGATTGGATGAATTGTCTAAATTGGCACAGAGAGTAAGCAGCAGAGACAGATTTCAAAGCAAATCTGCCCACTCCCAACTCGTGGGCTCTCATTAGTGGGCCACACCGTCCCTCCAGAAAGTTTTTGATTCTGAGGTTGGAAAGTGGAGAGGGGAGGGACCAGGGAGTATTGATTTTGGAACTCCGAGGGCCTGATCTTATGGATGCCTCCCCTCTCTAAACAACAGTGGAGTGGAACTGCCTTGATTCTCACAAGCCTGCTGCCTTGGATACTTGGGAGCTCCTCACACCCCTGACTGAGGGGCTCCCACAGGTGCTTCATCTTCCACCCAGCTGTGCAAATTATCACTCTTGCTGGGAGTGTCTCTGAAGGCACCAGGAGACAAGCCAGAGCTGGTCTTCCTTTCATTCTGGCTGGGCTGGGGTGATAAGGAGAGGGGGGCTGCAGAGAAGAAGCAACGGTGAGTCTCATTCTAGGAGAAGAGGGAAGAGAGATGGAGAAAGGAGAGCTGAGGGAGGGAGGTGGGAGCAGAGGGAATCAGAGCAATCAAAAAAGGCAGGTCATGCAGTGAAGGAGATTGAAAGGAAAGAGGAGAAAAGAAGGGGAAAGAGGCAAGTCAGCTCCTTGTGGGGGAGGGGCTGTTTTGTTGCCTTTGGAGCCCCAGTGTTGACGCTTCAATTCCTAGTAGGTGTTTTCTGGACTGGACATGTGATTTCCTTGGCATTGGGCACTTCCAGTGAAGGACAGTGTGACTGAGAAGGCTGTCTTGCGAGAGCCCTTCAGAGTGCAGAGTGCTTCTTCTCATCCAAACACCTTCCCCTTCTCTTCTATTCCTCTCTTTTACCCTTCCTCCTTTCTTTTCCTTCCCTTCCCTTTTCTCTCTGAGCTTCCACCTTCCTCCTCTTCCCTTTTCCTTCTTTTCCTTTTCCTTCCCTTTCCCTTCCTTCTCTCCTCTTTTCTTTCCTTTTCTTTTCCTTCCCCTTCCTTCCCTTCCCCTTTTATTACTTTCCTTTTCCCTCTCTTCCCCCTTCCTTCTCTTTCCTTTTCTCTCCCTTTCCCCTTCCTTCTCTTCCCTTTCCCTTCCCTCCTCCCCTTTCCCCTTCCCTTTGTCCTCCTCTCTCTCCTTTCTTTCCCCTTTCCCCTCCTTCTATCTTTTCACTTTTCTCCTTTACTTTCTCCCTTCTTTTCTCATGAAATTTTAGGGAGAGGAGAAGAATAGGGGGAGGAATGTGGTCCTGTGTGTGTGTGCTCATATGTGTGCACATGCATGTACTCATGGAGTTTCTGTGCCTGTATATGGTGATGGGCTTGTCAAGGACCTTCTCTCCTCACTTCTATCAACATATTATCCATCCTGGACAGGGGCAGCCTGGATAAGTGCAACTATAGAGTCCACATGCTAATAGTACCTTTTCCATTCCTGCTCCTGCTGTTGCTGCTGCCCAGCTCAGTTAGCCAACCCGTGTATGTGCCACACAGTCATGGGCTCTGTCCCTGGGCAAGGTGAAAGAAGGCAGGGTCTTCAGTCTTCCCTCTGTCTCCCAGGGAAAGGAAGGAGATTCTAATTAAAGGCAGGCAGGCCCTAGGAACAGGAGTGCTGGGAGCTGCAGCTGATGGATATAATTCAATTTGGAGCATGAAGAGCAAGGGAGAATGCCGGACACTGTTCTCGTGTTATTATCAAGCCATTTGTAGGGCGAGAATGATCAAATGCACTTTAATAAATGCATATTAGCCCAGGGAAGAGGAAGGCATCAACAAGGAGGAACCTCCAGGACTACTTAACCTCTCCAACCCCGGACTACAATTGAGGCATTTCAAAAAGAACAATTTAGCACAAGAAAGGACCTTGGAGACCACCCAATCCAATCCCCTCATTTTATAGCAAAGAAACTGAGATCCATGGAAGAGCTGTGACTCGTTCAAGGTCAGCCAAGTAGTAAGTGAGAGTCAGAATTTGAACCTAAGACCTTGCCTCCATTGTGCTCACACCAGCTCTGTCCAAAAGAGTGTGTAAGAGACAATTTAGGTGCCCTTCATCAAGTTACCTGGCCCTGACAACCTGCATTCTCTGCTATGGAAAGAGTTGATAGATTTTATTCCTGAGCTGCTGTCAGTGATATCTGAAAGATAGAGAATAGTAAAACACAAATACAATTATAATGCACCACAAAGAAAGGGAAAAGAATGAAATCTGCACTGTAAACCTGAAAGTTTACTCAAAAGGAGGCAATCAGGCTAGGTGATATACATTTATCACTTATTCCTTTAAAGCTAGATGAAACGAGCTTACTTGTACATACAAGGAGTCAAAATCTAAATTCTGACTGCCTGAACAAAAGAATGAGAAAGCTTAAATACATTTTAGAACCACCCCAATTTAAGGTGGCTGTGTCACTCAAATTTATGATCTTCATATGTTTACTATCCATACCGTGGGAAAGAAGTTTCTTGGTTGTAAATACAAATCGACAAGACAACAGACAGAGCAGGGTCAGTTTGGAATTTATGATCTGTGTTTCTGTGGATGTCTGTGTTTTCCCCCTGTATGGAGTGTGTCCTAAGACAGGAGAAATCCCATTATTCAGTCTTATCTGGACTCTCGAGTTGCTGACACAAGAAAAGACATTTTTAAAGCAAAGCAAAGCAGTCTGATTAGTCCAGGTCTTGGATCTTATTGAGGGCTATTAAATTGATATTAAATTATTATCAGAACACTATGGACCCATGTCTTTAATCTTTTACTTTGATCCCCTCTTGAAATTCCTGAATATAATGTTAAAGGGATGGTTAGTAAACTTTTAGAAAAGGAAGCAGTGATCACAAAGAACCAGCCTGGCTGAATCAAGAATACGTTTTTGCCAGACTAGCCTCATTTTCCTTGATGACAAGGTTGTTAAATTAGTGAACCAGGGGAATGGCCTGGATTTTAATTTATCTTTATTTTAGCAAAAATGATTTGATAAAGTTTCTTAAACTATTCTGGTGAAAAAGATAAAGAAGAATGGACTAGAATAATTGGATAGATTCAGAAATGGTCAAATGAATAGCCAGGCAGTCAATCAGTCAGTTGATTATTAAGCACTACTCTGTATCAGGCACTGTGCTAAGCACTAGTGAAACACAGAAAGGTAAAAGATAGTCTCTACCCTCAACAAATTTGCAGTCTAATGGAGAGAACAACATGCATGAAAACCTATGTACAAACAAGTTCTATACAGGGTAAATTGGAGATAAAGAACCAAAGGTAGGCAAAGAGTGATCATGATTCTGCTGGGTCACTTTGGAAGGAGATCTTCAATGGAGTGTTCCTGGGATCTAAGCTTGAGTCTTTGCTGTTTAATATATTTATTAAGTACTTGTATAAAGGCATAGTCATTCAGTCAACTGGCATTTATGAAGTGCCTATTTACTTTGTGCCAGACACTGTGCTAAGCCATGGGGATACTAAGAAATCACACACACATACCCCTTGAAGATAAGCATAAAAACCAGATTTCACACTTAAAATATCTGCAGATGATTCAAAGCAAAGAGGAATAGTTAATCCTCTTGACAACAGAATAAAAATTCAGCAACATCTCAACAGGCTAGACCTCTGGGTCAAAAATAATAATATGAAATTTAATAGGGATAAACATAAAGTCTTAACATGACTCTAAAATGCAAATGTTAAAAGTGCAAGATGGAAGATATGTGGCTACACAGTAGTTTTCTAAAGAAGATCTGGGGGTCTCAGTGGACCACAAGCATACTATGAAAAAATAGTGTGGCGTGGCAGCTAAGGGAGCCCATGTGACCTTAGGCTGAATTGCAAGGCATAGCTTCTTCCAGGACTCATAATTCTGCTGTATTCTTCCCAGAAGCAGAGAACCTGGGTTAGAATCTCAGCTCTACCATTTAATAACTATATGACCTTGGTCAAGTCATTTCATCTCTCTTGCCCTCCATTTCCTCCTTTGTAAAATGAAATAGCTGGACCAGATGGAATTAAAGATCCTTTCCAGCACTAAAGTTACAGTACCATAAAGCTTGTTATATTATGGGTGTTCCAAAAGTCTTAGCGCTGTTTTAAGCTATTAAAACTTGAAGCTACTAAGCTATTAAAATTTTAAACTGTGGTAAGACTTTGAGGATATCCTATCTACTCTCTCACATGATTCTCATAGTAACTCTTTGAGATATGTAGGTAATACAGATGTTACCATATTGATCCAAGTATAGGTTGCATCCCCAAATGATATCTCTTTCAATAGAAAAACTCAAAAGCATACGCTAAAAAAAATACTCCAGTTACAAACCACATTCTGGTACTATGTCACCCAGATCTGGGGAAGCATGGCCTATATTTATCTCCATTTTAGAGGTAAGAAGTTGAAGTTCAAAAAATGTCCTGGCATTCCCACCATCAAATAAGTTAATAATTGGCAGAGCTGTCACTCAGAGAAGTTGGAGCCGAAAAAGGCCTTAGAGATCAATCATTCTAGCCTGGTTTTGCCATGTGCTACTTATATGACCTTCAATATTTTGCTGTTGTTCAGTTGTTTCAGTCATATCTGACTATTCCTGACCCCATTTGGAATTATTTTGGCAAAGATAAAAGAATGGTTTGCCACCTCCTTCTCCAGATCATTTTACAGATGAGGAAACTGAGGCAAACAAGGTGAAGTGACTTGTCCAGAGTCACACAGCTAGTAAGTGTCTGAGACTAGATTTGAACACAGGAAAATGAGTCTTTCTGACTCCAGGCCAGGTTCTCTATGCACTATGGTGCCCCCCTAGTTACCCCTGAAAAGTCATACCACTTCTTTAAAACTGTCTCCTGTGAATAGAGCACCCACCCTGGAGTCAGGAGGACCTGAGTTCAAATCCAGCCTCAGACACTTTACACACTTACTAGCTGTGTGATCTTGGGCAAGTCACTTAACCTCAGTTGCCTTGCCTTCCCCCCTCCAAAAAACCTGTCTCCCTCGTGTCACCTCTGTTGGTATGTCAACTCATCTTGCGGCTGCCAAACTATTCTTGGCTACCATCTCTTGGGGTTCAGTTATCTAACCTCTTCAGGGCCAGTTGCTAAGTAACATGGTACAGTGGATAGAGCACCGAACTTGGAGTCAGGAAGGCATGGTTCAAATCCTATCTCTGACACTTATTGGTTGCAAGACCACGGGCAAATCACTTAACGTTTCTAATCCTCAGTCTCTTCATCTGTAAAATTGTGAAGTGGGATCCAATTCCTAAAGTCCCTTCCAGCTGCAATTCTAAAACCCCATGTTCTTTACTCTTTTCTCCTAGGATACAATGGCTAGACAGCCTCTCTTTAATAAGTAGAGCTATATATCTTTTAATTTATAACCAAGGACTAGAATCCACCTTGCCCAGGTAGATAGCAATCAACAAAAGCTGGTCATAGATAAGTATGTCCTTTTATTCTCCTCTTTGGTGCCCATTTGAAGTCTGTCATTCCAGACAACTTTTTAACTTGCAATTAGGAAATTAGTTTTGAATCTTGTCACATCCCTAGGAACTCATGTGTTCCCTATTTCCTGCAGAAGCCAAGTGAAGGTGAGGCTACAAAGAAAACCTCTCTTCCAAGATCCTGATTTGCATACAGATTTAGTTAGTTGGATGAAAACAAAAGCCTAAGAAAGTAAAGTCATCTCTTTCTGTTCTTCTCATCTATATGAGTCTGACCTTGGTGTACATATGTGCCACCAACCAAAAAATGGTGATTTGTGATTATTTCCTATCCATTGTAAAAATCACAAAACCCCTCTGTTTCTCTATGTGGGCAAATAAACAGTAGAAAATCAGACTTTTGTGGTAAATACGAATAAGAAGGGACAGGACAGGTGGATGCCAGAATCGGTCAGTCAGTATGCATTCATTAAGTACCAACTGTGTGCCAGGCATTGTGCTGAGAATCAGCCGTCCAGAGATGGCAGCAACAGAAAGGGAAACAGCACTATTATGCCTGTCAGGCTCTACACAATGCATTTTACAAATATTGCCTCATTTGATACTCACAGTAACCCTGGGAGGTAGATGCTATTATGACCCCTACTTTATAGCTGAGGAACATGGGGCAGACAGAGGTTAAGTGACTTGCCCAGGGTCACACAGATAGTAAGTGTCTGAGGGTGAATTTCCTCTTTCCAAACCCAGCCCTGGATCCACTGCATGACTTAGCTTCAAGAGGGAGAAACTTAGAGGCAGGAATATCTGGGTTCAAATCTCACCTCTGACACTCACTAGTTGTATTTTCATTGGTAAATTGTTTTACCTTTCTGGACCTTGGTTTGCTGATCTGTAAAATGGGAGTGTCTCTAAGGATCCTTCCAGCTGTAGATCCAGGACCCCTCTGTGCCTCAATTTTCTCACCTGCACAACAAATGTATATGATGGCTTCTAAAAACCTTCCCGGCTCTGAATCTATTATTCTATGATCTTAGCCAATACTCCCCACTCCATCCCCATCCCCACCATCTGCCAAAAAAGGAGACTGGGACTCAAAGAAAATAAATGATCCCCCACCACCACCAAAGTATACAATTAGCAAGTAGCAGAAGGGTTCAAACCCATACCCTTGTCTACAAGTCCAATAGTTAGTCAATTAACAAGTATTTAATCAAGTGCTTACTAGGTTCTAGTCACCCTGATGCAAAGAAAAGCAAAAACAGATCCCTGCCCTTAAGGAGCTTGAAATCTAAAAGGGGGAGACATTATGTAAATTACTAGGTAAAAACTGAAAAAAGGGTGAGTAGATGGCACACTGAATAGAGCGCCAGCCCTGCAGTCAGGAGGACCTGAGTTCAAATCCAGCTTCAGACACTTAATATTTATTAGCTGTGTAACCTTGGGCAAGTCACTTAACCTCAACTGCCCTGCCTTCCCCTCTCCAAAAAAAAAGGAAAAAAAACTGTATAAAAACAAGATGTATACAGGATAGATTGGAGGTAACTTTGGAAGGTCTCTGTACTCCACCATACTACCTTTCTTTGGCCCTCAAAACTACCAACCCAAGCACATAGACCCTCCCAGTGTTTTATGACCTTCCTGACCAATAGTCCCCCAGAGACTTAATTAATTTGCTTCTGCCATTGGCGTCTGGCTGATAGCGACCCCTACCTGGTCCATTTCTCCCCATCAGGCCTTGCCTGCCCTGATGCTAAGACAATCAATACAGAATTTGTCAATAACACACCAGAGTGACCTACAGCTCCACTTAGATACGGTTTAATAAAGACAATTGCTCATAGTAGCTTGACCAACATTTTTATTGGACTGGGGCACTCATATCTCAGTACCCATTTCTGCCTGAGTTCCTTGCTGCTAGATAACCAAGGTAGACTGTTTACACTGAAGCTTTGGTGCATCTGTATCCATCAGGGAACAGCTGGACAGCTCTGGACACCCCAAGAATAACAGACTCCTTGGCTTGGAAAGGACCTCCCTGCTTCCATTCATTTAAGCAATAAAATATTCAAGGACCAGAGATTCTGAACTGGAAGTGACCTTCCTTAGATGTCATCTGGTCCAACCCCCTCATTTTACACAGGAGGAAACTGAGGCCCAGAAAGAGAAGCTGATGTGCCTGGAGTCACACAGGTAGGAAGGCTCAGAAATGGGATCATGGAGTCATAGCTTGAGAGTGAGATGGGACTTAAGGTTCATTAATCAACAAATTTTTTTCCCTCTTTTATTTTTAATTTTTCCAATTAATGATCATTCTTTTTGGTCTCCCCTTTCCTCTCCTTTCCTGATTGGTCAGTTCTTAGCACCGCCATTAAAAGAACTGCCCAGGCCATCCATGTCCATCACTCTTCTGGCTCTTCCCATGGCTCTCTGGATTCTCCCACTTGGCTCTCTTCCCTCCCCACCTCCTGCCTTCTAACTCCCTTTATGCACTCTTCTCCAACAAGAATATTAGTTTCTTGAGGGTAGAGCCTATGTATTTTTTCTTGCATTTGTATTTCCAGTGCTTAGCACAGTCCTAGGCACAAAATAAGTGTTGAATAAATTCCCTATCTATCCATTATCTTTCTATCTACCTGCCTATTTATCTGTCTACTATCTATCCATCCAACTATCCATCTATCATCTGCCTATAAATCTACCCTTCCATCTATCTTCTATCCATCTCTATCATCTCTCTACCTATCTATCTGGGGCATAAAGAATGTTCAAGTAGGACTAGCACCTCCGGTGTGAGGGTTTGCTCAGATCTTTTCAGGGCTGTTCGTCCACCTTTAGAATCTACCTCACACTCGACTCTCACCATGTGGCTCCAAGAAGCTGTAGCATGCACAACAGCTATACCCCAGTAAAGCATTTCTGTGGACAGGCTGAACCAGGTTGAAGGTAACTGATTAAGAGGGTGTCTTCTCCAAGTATGTGAAGCCTACCCCCAGCAGAATGGGGTGCTGAGAATATTTATTCCAATGGCTATGAAGGCAGCTGAAGCAGGTGCTGTGGAGCTCTTAGAGCTTGGTCAGACATTGAAAGCACCAAGGTCATCCACTGCATCTTGGGCCATCACTAGTCATCCTGACTTCTTCCTTGACACTGGACTTTGAGGGTTCTGGAAGAGAGAGAATGAGGCTAACAATTTTGCACAACTCTGCCTCACTTAAATCCAGTTTATTCATGTGTCAAGACATTATCCCATGATGTCATTAGTTCTTTTCAAAAATAAAGGACAAATAATAAAAAGAATAATACCTATCTATCCATCCATCAATCCATCCATCATCCATCCATCCACCCATCATCTAGCTAGCTAGCTATCTAGCTAGCTATGATCCGTCCATCCATCCATCTATCTATCTATCTATCTATCTATCTATCATCTATCTATCTATCCTGTCTATATATCCTGTCTATCTATCTATTTATCTATCTTT
>CM053587.1:338889918-338913530 GCA_028646515.1 Pseudochirops corinnae | reverse complement strand
CTATCAATCATCTATCTATCTATTATCCATCATCTATCTATCTATCTATCTATGTATCTATCTATCTATCTATCTCTCCATCCAACCAGTCACATATATATACATATATATATCTTCCTATCTAGCTACCTATCCATCTATCTATCATCAAGCATTTATTAACTGATTTCTATATGCCAGGCACCATGATAAGCACTGTGAATAAAGACAAAAGCGCAGTCCTTGGCCTCAGATTCTAACGGGAAAGACAAACTGCAAACAACTTTGTAAATACATGATTTATCCAGTGTAAAAACATTGAGTGTAGATGGGAGGTAATCACAGAGAGAAGATGGGAGCAGGGGGAGGACCTAGAAAGGTCTCTCACAGAAGATGTAATTAGAGCTGAATGTTGAAGAAAGCCAGGAAAGACAGGAGGCAGAGGTCAGGAGGGCATTGTGCTGGTGTGAGATGTAAAATGGTAAAAGTGAAACAGTTCTTGCCCTCAAGGGGCTTACATTCTGTCTATCAGTATATGCTAAACTCAATGCAAGGCAAGATCATTGTAACCTGGAATGGTTAAGGAATGCCTCAGGAAGAAAGCAGGACTTAAACTGGATGGGAAGAATCACAAGAGGCAAAAAGGAAGTTAAGGATGAGGGATGGCATCATTTCAGGCAATGGGAAGTCATCATTCCTACCCATGAACCTTTACCCATTGTGAGAATGAATCAGACATATTAGGGGAAATTCATTACACTGACCTCAAGCAGAAAATTCATATTGTGGAAGAGTAGGAGATGAGTTAAAGTTAAATTGAAGGACCTTGAATTCCAGGCTAAACGGATTTGACCTCCTGGGATCTGTTGAGCCATCTCCCCCTGTCACATTCAAATCTGATCTACCAGAGTCATGCTAACTGGCATTTTCATAGCACTTTAAAGTTTCAAAATGAACAAAAGACTTAATGAATTAATTATTGTATTATTGATAATAAATTTCTTAGTTATTTGCCCATTAACAAATGGGCAGGTAGATACATGAATGAATTAAAGGGTGCGATTATTATAAAAGGACAACCAACATAATTGACATTCAGAGGAATTGGGTTCCTTCCCAGCTCTCCCACAGCTTTCTGTGTGATCTTGGGTATCACCTTCCCTCTCTGGATATCAGTCTCCTTTTCTATAAATTGAAGGAGTTGGACCAGATATCTCAAAGGTCCCTCCCTGCTCTACCTTCCATCCTAAGTCTCTATGAACCAGTGCAATTCAACAATTGTGTCTCATAAGAGCACTGGGTAGTAGGGGCTACAGGTATTATCATTTTATTTTACAAAGGGGGAAACTGAGGCTTGGAGAGATAAAGTGACTTTCTCATGGTCCCAAAGCTAGTAGGCATCACACCTGAACCTGCCTGCCTCAAAATCTAGACTGCTCATTCTCCATGGTGCCTCTTCATCACGCCATACACATATTCAATTATTTCTGAAAAGAACTTGAGAAGGAAATATCAAAACCCAGGCACAGTATTCCCACCACCTCTGATAAAAAGATGCATTTCCTCACCCCACTGCCTGCCCTAGGATTCTTCATAGGAGTCATATTTGGCAGTACCTCTCATTTCACTGGGAAAGGAAAAGAAAAAGGACTTGGCTGGGTCCCTGGGGGCTAGTGGCCAAGTTCCCCCCATCCCAAATACAGCTAGAGCTAAAGCCAATGCTGGGCTGTAGGAGACAAACATCTAGTTTCTTTTGGAGACTTGTGTTTATATTTTCATTAATGGTTTTGGGAAAAAGAACAAGCTAAAATTCTTTCATAAGCTAGTCTTTGCAAATAAACTGTTAAAGTCTTTTTGTTTTGTTGGCAGTTGGGGTTAAGTGACTTGCTCAGGGTAGCACAGTTAGTAATCATCTGAGGCAAGATTTGAACTCAGGTCCTCCTGACTCCAGGGCTGGTATTCTATTCACGCACTTGCCCTCAAATAGTTAAAGTCTTCAATATGAACATTCCAACTCCCTGGTCTTTTCTCATGAGGTTATACTAACAAGCATTAGGTTACCCAGTTCTCTCCCTGGGCATACCCACCCACCACATTCTTATTGTTCTCAAATAGGAGCCTGAGGGGAGCTTGTGCCAATTCAGAGCATTTTTCTTAAACAAAATCTGATCAGTCAGCTTCTCATTGTTGTCTGAACCTGTAGCAGGGTGGAAATGCCACAAACACCCTGGACTCCAAGCTCAATATGTCACTTGTAGCCAGAGAGGAATGTAGTTCTCCCACAAAGGGTCATATCTCAGATTCTGGACTCATAGGGAGCCTAGATTCAATCCTGGGATGCTACCCACTCATTTCAGTCATGTTCAACTCTTCATGACCCCATTTGAGGTTTTCTCAGCTAAGATACTAGAGTGGTTTACCATTTTCTTCTCCAGTTCATTTTACAAATGAGGAAACTGAGGTAAACAGGCTTAAGAGACTTGTCCTGGGTCATACAGCTAGTAAGTGTCTGAGGCTGGATTTGAACTTAGGAAGATTGATGAGCCTTCCGGATTCAGGCTCAGCACTCTACGCACTATGGTGCCCCTGAGGAGTCCTTTCCTGGTCACCATCATTCTTAAACACCTTCTCTCTGAGCTACCTTCTATCCTGTCTGTATGTATCCTATATTTATTATCTCAAGGATTTGCCTGCAGACACAAACAAGTGTCAGTGGTAGGATTTGAACCCAGGTTTTCTACCAGGTCCAGTGGCCTTGCCCACTCTACCACATCATCTTCCTTTATGGAATTAGGAAGGAGGGAAGAATTTGTACCCCAGACTCCACTCCTCCAGATCTGTGACTTTGTTGGCTGCCCATACTCATATAAATTAACAAATACAGGCATTTCATAGCTTAGAGTTGTCTAGGCCACCAAAAAGTTAAGTAACTTGTCCAGGGTCACAGAACCAGAGTGTGTCAGAGACAGGATTCAAACCCCAAGTCTTCTGGCTCTGAGACTCTTGGTCTCCTGCCTCCAAGTTCCTCAGCCTTCCCATTTACACCACAATGCCTGCCTCTCATGGAAGGCAGAGGAGGCAGAGAAGGCAAGGGCCAGATGCTCCTGCCTTCACTTGAAAGACAACTCTACCCAACAGATTTAATTCTCAGACTTCTCTCGGCATTCTCCAGCCAGCCTCCTGCTCCCCTTTGGCTGTGCCACTATCATCACACCACAAAAGCGCGCCAAGGCAAGAGGCTCAGGGTGAGAGAGCGGCCATTGATGGCAAGATGAATGGTCCCCCTGCCATGGGCCCCTGGCTTAGAGGAAGAGATGGATGGGAGCTGGGAGCTGGTGCAAGATGTATCTTTTAGCTTCGAGATGTGAATCTGCCCTGGGGCGGGGGAGCCCAATATTTTCCAGTACTTTAGAAATAACTGCCATTCATCACCCATTATGTTTCATATTCATCTTGCAGGTAAGACAAGTAGACTTAAGCTGGAGCAAGAGCTATTCCTTTCATAGTCCTTAGCACAGCCCCACCGTCATCAAGGGATTCTGGGTGCTGACCATGTTTATGTCCCCCAAACCTGAGTGGTCAAGCAGGCCTACAAGCCGCAATAAAGGCAGTCTGGAGGTGCTTCCCCTTCTACCTGAGCAATGGCCACACCATCCCTGATGCTACAGGCACTGATAAGGAGGCACACTTTAATATCAGGTACCTGGATGCTGGCAGGAGCTCCCAGCCACCCTGCCCTGCAGTGAGCCAATGGGGCCAGATTCTGGAGGCTAGAATCGCTTCCAAAGGTTGGCTCTGCTTTTCTAAGACCTGCAAATCCCAGGATGCCAGAACTGGAAGGAATATTAAAATGAAGAGTGTTAGAACTTAGAACCTTGAACGTTGGGGCAAAGTTAGAAAGGAACTTAGAACATAAGGGGCAGTTGGAAGTGACCTTAGAACATAGGATATCAGGGTTGGAAAGGCCCTCAGAACATAGAATGCCAGAGGCAAAGGGGGTCTTAGAACACAGGATGTTGGAACTGAAAGGAACCTGAGAACATAGAACAGATGTTAGAATTTGGAACTCAGAAAAGAAAAGACCTTAGAACAAAGAATATTAGAGCTGGGAAAAGACTTAGGGTTTAGAGCAGGGGTGGGGAACCCTTCTAAGTCCTCAGGTATGGCCTTTTGACTGAGTCCAAGTTTTACAAAACAAAACCTTGTATTAAGGGATTTGTTCTGTGAAGTTTGGGATTCAATCAAAGGGCTGCACTTGAGGACCTAGAGAGCCATGTGTGGCCACAAGTTCCCTACTCCTAGTTTTATTAGAACCTGGAACTCAGAAAAGGAGGGGTCTTAGAAGAGAAAATATTAGAGATAGGAAATGCCTTCGAGTTTAGAATGATAGAACTGGGAGGAACATTAGACCATAGAATATTAGATCTTAGACACGGACTTTAAAAATAATTTCATCTACCCTACCCCACCCTTCCATATAATTTTATAGAGAAGAAAAAGTTCATGATTATGTAGCTAATCAGCAGCTGAGAACCAGACTTTAGGTCTTCTGGGCAACATTCTTTCCACTTCCCATCATGAGACTTCTTACATATTTTAATAAAATAGTATTACTAATTTATAATTATAATTTTATTTTAATATACCGATGTTATAATATTACATTGTAAATCTTATCATATTACATTGAAATATAACATAGTAATATTTTAATACCAACAGTAACAGGATCTTAAGAAAAGCCAATATCTAGGGCAGCTCCATGGCACAGTACACAGAGCACAAGTCATGAGGACCTGAGTTCAAATCCAGTATCAGACTTTTACTAGCTGTGTGACCCTAGGCAAGTCACTTAACCCTGACTGCTTAAAAAAAAAAGCCAATATCAAGAAATCCGCAAGAAGGGCAGAGTGGGGAATGATTATTCACATTAAAATGTAAAGTTGTTTTTAAACTATTGAAAATAATAATAACTGACCTTTATCAAGTGCTTTCTTCGTATTATATCATGTGATCCACACTATCCTGGTTGGAGAGCAGTTCAGTATTAATAATCCAATTTTACAGGTGAGGAAACTGAGGCTTAAAGAAGTCATGCAGCTTGTTCAAGGTCCCACAGTTAGGAAGTCAACAATTTTGAACAATGGCAGATATATTATACCACCCTTGCTTAGAAAAAGGAAAAGAGGTAACATGGCCCAGAGACGATCTGAGGACCCAGGTTCAAATCCTACCTTTGCTGTGTGCTACCTGTGTGACCTTGGGCAAGTCATGAGTAAAATGAGTGGACTGGACTGTATGATCTATGAGGTCCCTTCCAGCTTTAGACCCAGGATCTTCTAGGTGCCTTGAAAAGAGGACCTGATTGGAGTCTGAAGAGCTTGGCTCTGGTTATTACCTCCTGGCGCTGTTTCTACACCTATAAAGTGACAGAATTGTACTAAATGACCTTTCAGGTCCCTTCCAATTCTATGCACATGAGCCTGAGTATTGAGTTCGGCAAGAAAATAAAACACTGTCCTAGGATGTCCCAGGACTCCAATCCATCTAGCTCCCTTTTAGCCAAAGGACAGGTTGTCCCATTCCACATCTCTCCCACTGAAAGGGGAGATAAAAGCCAACTGACATGAATCAGCTGACTAACAGGCATTCGGCAGATGCTTACTATGTGCCTTACATTCTGTTTGACCATGGAGAGAAATTGGTCCTTTTTTCTGGCTCAATCACATTGCTCCAATCACCATTCTCCCTGACTTGTCTCTCCAAAATACCTCTCCCTGACTAGTATTATATATGCTATTTCCCTCTATTAAAATGTAAGCTCCTTGAGGGTAAGGGCTTGTCTCTATTTGTAAGAGCCCAGAACTTAGTGCAGTGCCTACTATATCATTATCATCAACATTTACATAACACCCCCCCTACTAGGTGCCAGGTGCTGTGCTCAGCATTTTATGAGTAACATCTCATCTGATCCTCACAACAACCCTGAGAGGCAGGTGCTATTACTATCCCCATTTTACAGAGGAGAAAACTGAGGTAAGCAAAGGTTAAGTGGCTTGCCCAGGGTCACACAGCTAGTAAATAGCTGAATCCCAGTTTGTACTCAGGTCTTCCACACTCCAGACCTGTGTTCTATCAATGAGGCTAACTAGCTGTCCCCAAATAAATACTTTATAAAAGCTTTTTCCATCCATTCATCCATCTGGTAAATCCAGTGATCAATATCATACAAGAGATTAACCAACAAATACTCTAGGCGCAAAGAGAAAAATGAAATGAGTCCCTGCCCTCCAGGAGTTCCATTCCATCTAGCCTGTGTTCACCTGGTGATCCTGTCCCCTCAAGCACCGGGTAGGATGTTCAGACACTCCCCTAAAATATCTTGGTAGTACTCAGAACAATTGGGCAAGGAAGTGAATTTCAGCAACCTTCCTTCAACACTCTTCCTCAGGCCCCCAGCCACTGAGCATCTGCAGCTCTAAACAGCTCAATCCGGATATGAAAGCAGCTGTAGATTAAGTCTCAGCACAGATAGATTGGTGGGGGGTGGGGAGAGAATAATTACTAAGAAGTGTACAGATTAAGGAAACAATTCTCTAGCATTTCAAATTAAAACCTCCAGCCCAAGAAGCTGGTTCATCTCAGCTCTGGTGAGTGGTTCTGTCACTGCTTGGCTTCCTGCTGCCTAAGCACGGTCTGAAGTGGCTGGTTTTGATTTTTTCCTAATTTGCGACACTCTGGCTTTGGATGGCAAGCAAGTAATTATAACCAGACTGAGAGCCACCCCAGAAGCAGATTCATGATGGAGCTTCACAAGAGGCAGAAGGCTGGAGGGAATCTGGGGTCCCTCCTCAGGACCCTCTATCATATGCTTATGGAAGCAACCAATGGATGAGGCAGTTCAGAAAAAGATGAGCTGCCTTGAGGTGGTCCTCAAACTCCAGATGGGATTCTGCTATGATTGTAAAGTCACAGAATGTCAGGACTGGCCAAGACCTTAGAGATCATTGGATCCCATCCCCCTCATTTGAGAGGGGAAGAAACTGATGCTCATTGAAGGGAAGGGACTCACTGAACATCATGTAGATGCTCTTTTGCCTTTTTTGTATTCCAAGTGCTTAGCACAATGCCTGGTACATGTTGGTTTGTTGGGTCTGACTCTTCATGACCCCATTTAGGATTTCCTTGGCAAAGATACTGGAGTGGTTTGCCATTTACTTCTCCAGCTCATTTTACAAATGAGGAAACCCTCAACAGCGTTAAGTGACTTGTCTAGGGTCACATAACTAGTAAATATCTGAGACCAGATTTGAACTCATGAACTCCTAACTCCAGGCCTGGCACTCTATCTACTTTGCTGCCTAGCTACCTTGCCTGGCACATGCTAAATGTTTAATACATGTTTTTTGATCAATTGACTGACTACATGGAAGTAGAGAGAAGGAGGTGGGCTCTAGATCAGTAGTTCTCAACCCTCCTAATGCCACGACCCTTTAATACTCGTATGTGGGCATGTCTGCATGTGGGTGGACCCTCCTGGAGACGGATAGAGGAGCGGTGTCTCAGTTCCTAAGACCATTGGAAATATGTGTTTTCCAATGGTCTCATGCGACACCTGTGAAAGGGTCATTCCACCCCCAAAGGGGTTGCGACCCACAGGTTGAGAACCACTGCTCTAGATGGTCTTTAATTGTCATTGCTACTTTTGTATAATCCCCCTGCCCCAGTCAGTCCCCAAACCCAAGGCTTTAGAAAGCTCCTTCCACTTGATTTTGCTGCATGCCTGCATGAAACCTCAGTCCCTTCCCAGTGATCAGGACTGGAAATCAACTCTACCCATATCGTGACTTCTGATATAGCCTAGAAACTTCCCTCCTTAGAGTTTTTTGTTGCTTAAATATGCTTTCTAAGCCAAAGAACATATGTAGGGGGACTTGACTCTAGCTCAGCCCAGCCCAACCAGCCAATCTATCAGTGAGCATTGATTAAGTGTCTACTGTATGCCAAACTGTGAAAAGTACTGGAGATACAAAGAAGAAGGAAGAGAGTCCATGCTCTCAAAAAGCTCCCATTCTAATGTGGGAAACAAGTAAATAATTTAATAGATAATATGGTAGGTGAAAAGTATAAGGAAGGTAACCCGAGCAAGGCAAGCTCAAGTGACAGAGAGCACGTGCTTGAACTGAGACTTGAAAGAAGCCAGGGATGTTAAGAGAGGCAAGGCAGGAGAATTCAGCAGGCATAAAGGATGGACAGTGAGAAGATGGAGAAGGAAGATGGAGCGTCATGTTAGGGGAGCAGCAAGGAGACCAGGAGCTTTGGAGTATGGGGATGCAAGGGATCCAAATCCTCTCCCAAAAAAACTCCACTGGGACAGCTGGATGGTGCAGTGACTAGAGCACTGGCCCTGGAGTGAGGAGGTCCTGAGTTGAAATCCTGCCTCAGCCACTTAACACTTACTGGCTGTGTGACCTTGGGCAAGTCACTTAAACTAAATTGCCCTGCCTTCCCCCGCCCCTGCAAAAAAGCAAAAAAAAAAAAAAATTTAAAAAAATAAAATACTCCACAGTCTACCACCCTCACACAGCTACAATAGTGGAATAATTAATAATGATTATAAAAATAACAGTAATAACAGTGTGCAAGGCACTGTGCTAAGCACTTTACATTATCTCATTTGATCCACACAATAACCCTGAGGGGTAGGTGCTATTATCATCCCCATTTTATAGATGAGGAAACTGAGGCAAACAGGTTAAATGGCTTGCACAGGGTTATACAGCTACTGAGTGTCTGAGGAACAACACAGGCAACTCAGTGAATAACTCTGACATTCAAAAATATATAAAGAATTGACATAAGTATCCATTAATCAGCAAGCATTTATTAAGCACCTACTGAGTGCCAGCCATTGTGGTAAGCCTAGGGGATATAAAGATATAAGTTAAACAGTCCCTGCCCTCAAGGGGCTTACAATCAAAGCAGGGAAGACAACAGAAACATACAGGGGTATGTATAAATATAGATACAAGATAACTGCGCAGCAGCCGAGGGGATGAGAAAAGGCTTCGGATGGAAGATTGTGCTTCAGCTGGGTGATAAATAATTGGGTATATTATAGAGAAAATTCTTGTTCAAGTAGAGGTTGGACCAGATTGCCTCAAAGGCCTCTTTCAGCTCTGAAGGAAGTCAGCTTCTATAAAGAAGCCACCTTTACAGAGACCTGGTTCTGGAGTTGGAGGGCCTGGGTTCAAATCCTACTTCAATCAATCACTAAACATGTATTAGGCACCTACTACATACCAGACACTTCACTAAGCACTGGAGGTACAAAAGGAGGCAAAATATAGTCCCTGCCCTCAGGTAACTTACAATCTAATGGGGAGACAACACACACACACAGAGGAAATAATGAACAGAGGGAAGGCACTGGAATTAAGAGGAGCTGGGGAAGGCTTCCTGTAGAGGGTAGAATTTAACTGGGACCTAAAGGAAGGGGAGGGGGTCAGAAGGTGGAGTGGAGGAGGCAGAGCACCCCAGGCATGGAGGACAGCAGTAAATTGTGCAATAAATTGGATGGATGACTTCAGCTCCCTGAGCCTCTGTTTCTCTGTGAGTCAGGTAAGTTAGACCAGCCAGCCTCTGAAAGCCCTCCCAGCTCTGAATCTGATTCTTTCCCAAAGCTGACCCAGACTTAGAATTTCTCAATGTTCAGGTGTGTAGACCCTGACCTCCTGCCTACCATTTCCACCAGGGAGAAGATAGTGTTGCCCAATACTTTTCTACTCACAGCCTCTTTGTGGGAAGAAGGGAGGGTTTTGGGGGTCAGAGTCTGAAGCAACTTCAAGCATTGTTTTATAGACCATGTGAAGCTTCAAAAACCTCTTTGATTGAGCCTAGTTTTTGTTTCAGTAGCTAAGAATATGCTCCTCTTGCCTAAGCCTTCACTCTCTTTGCCCTTTTCTGGAAATTTCTGGGATTTCTTCTGCCCCATACTCAGATAGCACAGGATTCCCTTGGCCAGTCTTTGACATCTTTCTGCTTTAGAGCCCAAAAGGACTTCAGGGTCATCTAGTTCAACCTTATCTTTATAGATGGGGAAACTGAGGCCCAGAGATGTGAACTAGCTCATGGTCACAAAGGTAGCAACTAGGAGAGTCAGGATTGAACTTGAATTCTGTGAGTCCAAGTCCAGAGTTCTTTATTCTTCACTATGCTGTATGCTTGCATGAAATCTCACCCCTTCCTAAAAATTCATGGTTCTCACCTGTGTATAATTTGACTCCCTACCAAGGTCAGTGTGGGGAAGGGAAGGCTTCTGTTTCTTGCTGCTTATGGAAAATATTTCTGAAGAGAATGCTGATGGATTCCTGGAATGTGTAAGGGGAGGAACTGGTGCAAGGGAGAGAGAAACATTCTTCATTCTTGGGGTGGGAAGGAAAAGAGAGAAAGAAAGAGAGAGAGAGAGAGAGAGAGAGAGAGAGAGAGAGAGAGAGAGAGAGAATTTTTCTTTGGGAGAGATCAGAAATTTTCTCTCTCTGTCTCTGTCTCTGTCTCTCTCTCTCTCCTATCTCACTCTCTTCTAAGAGCACGTTCACTCTTTTGTATATTCTAATCTGTAGAGTTTCCCTGGTTTCTGTTTGCTATCTACTTGGATAAATAAGTTTGCTCATTATTCACTATTCTGGATGATCTTTGTGTAACTGTTGTTGATGTTAGCCCTTAGTTCTTGAAGAGGACTATGACATCAGGAAGATGATTCCATGACTTGCAAGTGACTTGGATTTTAGTGAGGCAGAGTTGTGCAAAGTCACCAGCTTCACTTTCTCCTCCAGAGCCATTTGGGTCCAGTGACCAGATATACATCAGGATGACTGGAGATGGCCTCTCTTTGTGTAACGACCATTTGGTAGGAAGAAGTCAATTTTACATGCTAAGTATCCTTCTCCTTAAAGGAATAGCAATCAGAGAAGGTAGAGCTTTATTGCTTTTGGACCTAAAAAAATCACACCCCTAGAAAGGGGACAGAGTGATATTGCTCCACTCCAGTACTCCCCTCTCTTAGAGATGGACAGAGTAGTCAGTCTCATGGCTTCTCCTTCCCTCTAGGCAGAAATTAGTTTTTCTTAAAGTGAGGTGGATGTGATCCCAGAAATGCCCATCTCTATCTCCCTGTGAACCACATGTCTATACATTTAGACAATCCATGTGGATATACACACCTTCCAGCTGTCATAGAGCTACCTTGACATGGTTATGTCAGTGTACTGCTCCCTGGTGTGACATTGTCAGTGAGTTTCTATTAACAAGGCAAGCTGCCTGTTACTGAGGATACAAGTCACCTTCCCCCCTCCTCCATTCACCTCCAATACAAATGAGAAGTGAAAGAAAGCATGAAGCTGGATGTGCAAAGTTATAAGAGCCACCTCTCCATGGGATGATCTTTGACCCCTTCATCCTCTTGATACAGCTAGACCATCATGCCCAAGACAACCTCCTTGACTGTCTCCTTCCTTTGTTTCTCCAGCTCCTCCCCCTGTTTGTCCCCTTCCCCCAAGAGTGCCAAGTTGGCCTTTAGGGACCCAGAACACATCAAAATGAAGGCCTTATTGCTTTATGTATCACTGATATGGCTGGTTCTTTAGTAGAAAAGAAGTGGGCAGTAGTAACTGAGTGGCTAAGTGATGAACTAGAAGAAGTGTTAGCCTTGGAGTCAGGAAGACCTGAGTTCAGATCTTACCACTCACATTTATCAGCTATGTGACCCTGGGCAACCTACCTCACCTCTTTTAGCCTCAGTTTCTCCATCCATAAGAGGGGTATAAAATTGCACCTCCTTTACAGAGTAGTGAGGATCAAATGAGTTAATATATATAAATTATTTTTTAAATCTTAAAGTGCTACATAAATGCTTGCTCTTATTCATCATTATAATAAGCTCCCTCAAGTACCAGTCCTGCCATAGCAGAATGGAACAACTAAGAAACCTGGAGCCCAGGGAAGTTAAATGAATTGTTCAACATAATGGTTTTGTAGCAGAAGTGAACACATGACTCAGATCTTATTCCTGTGCTTAACACAGTGTTTGACATAGTCAGGGCCTAGTAAATACTTGTTGGTTGAGGGCTTGACCATCAGTTCATATTTCTGCCATGTTCCTCTGGTCACTGGGGGTTAGGAAGAACAGCTGCCCAGTAAGTGAGTGAACTCAGGCGATGTGTGTGAGTTCAGCATCAGTGTGAGTTCATAGAGTGAGAATTGTAAATGTGAATCATTGTCACGAATGTTCTCTTCTTGATTGACACTCAGATGAGTCACAGGAATTATAGTATCATGAGATCACAAATTTATTGATGAAAGGGACCTCTGAGGCTATGCAGTCAGATACACACACACCCCTTTATTATATAGATAAGGAAATTAAGACAGGATTAGTGAACCTAGAGATGAAAGAGATTTCAGAGGCCATCCAGCTCTTTTTGCAGATAGGGAAACTGAGTTCCAGAGAGATGAAGAGGTTTGTCCAAGATCACCCAGGTGCCAAGTGTCAGATGCCTGATTCATAGATTGAGAGCTAGAAAAGACCTAGGGGCCATCCAGGCAAACGATTCCTCCCCTTATTTCACAGATGAGGCAACTGAGGCCCAGAGAAGTCAGGTGACATTGGTCACATCAGTGGTGCTGAATTTGAGCCCCAGGTCCTCTGATTCCAGAGCCAATATGTCCACTACTTCCAACCAACTTTTCAGTCCAACAGGATGTGACACTGTTCGGTGGCAAGTGCTACATTGCATGGGCTGCCTTGTTCTCACAGTTCCCTGGGAGCCCAGAAGCTCCAAGTACTCAGAAATGGTTGTGGGGGAGGTTGGTCTCCTTGTACTTCCTGCCAAGAACAAGGACTTCTCCCCAGCAGGCCTGTTCCCGTGAAACAGCCAGGCTTCTGGGAGTAACTCCCCCAAGCAGAGGCCCAAGAAAACTCCAGCTGGCTTTCTGAGACTTTGAGTGCAGCTGTTCCCATCACCTCCACACCACTTCTCAATATGGCAGAATCTCCTGGAACAGAGCACACCTTTGCAAAACAAAGAAGCTCTGCCCATCCACCTTCCACCACAGGGATTCTAGACTAAGTGAAATCTGAAAAGTGAGGGAACAGGGTAAGTCAGGGTTGTACCCACAAACCTCTGAGATCTGGGAATAGTAGCTTCACAGAATCAGAGCTTTAGAGAATGGAAGGGACCTTGGAGGTCACCTGGTCCAACCCAGACCTCAACAAGAATCCCCTTTACCACATCCCCCAAAAGATACTGTCCGGCTTCCAAATGAAGACCACAGTGATAAAGAATTCACTATTTCCCAGTGCAGCCCATTTGATTTGGATCAATGCCAATGGTTTGGAAGCTTTTCCTTCCATTGAAACTAAATCTACTTCCCTGCAACCCATTACAATTGGTTCTGCTCATTGGGGCCAAGCAGAACCCAGTTAATCCCCCTCCTATTTGATGACCCTCCAGACACTTGAAAACAACCCTGATCTCCACTCCCTGCTGCCCAATCCTGAGTCGTCTTTTCTCTGTGCTAAACATTCCTTCAGTTAATCCCTGCATGGAATTTCCCTCATACTTCTGGCCACACCATACCTCTGGACATGCTGCCGTGTGTCCATGGCAACCAATCAACTGGGTATCATCCACTAAATCAAGGGATGACCATTTTAAAGCACCTACTATGTGCCAGATACCATGCTAAGTATTGGAGATAAGATACTTCACTAGGTGTTGGAGATACAAAGATAAAACAGAACAGTCCCTGCCCTCAAAGAACTTACATTCTATTGGAGGAGAAAATATGTACTTGATACATACATGTATTTAAGGTTATACAACCAATACGTGTATATAAAATAATGCAAATATATGTAAATACAAAATAATAAACATAATGATAATGATGATGATGAGAGCATTTATACTGCACTTTCAAGTTCCAAAAAGTGCTTTATATATGTTATTTAATTTGGTCTTAATGTATACAAGATGCACCTCAGCAAGATGAACAAAATAAATTAATGAGCTTACAGATAAAGATGGGTAAGACACAGGTAAAATGAGTTCTGTGTGATCTCAGGAAGGGAGAGGGGAAGAAACACAAAAGTCAGAGAATCAGGACAGGCTTTTTGGAGGACATAGCACTGGAACAGAACCTTGAAGGGAGCTTGGAGGTTACAAGAGACAGAAGTGAGGAGTGTGAGAATTTCAGGCATGGGATACAGCCTCTGCAAAGGCATGCATGTGATGGAATAAAGAGAGAAGAAAGAGAAGGGCAGGTAGGGCAGTTGGACTGGAATCTAGACTTCATGAGGGGGAAGTACTGTCTAATCATCTTGAAAAGGAAGCAAGAGTCAAGTTATTAAAGGGTTTAAATACCAAATCGAGACATTTGCATTTGATTTTAGAGGTAATAGGGAGCCATTACAATCTCTTGAACAGGGCATTGATGTAGTCAGCCCCATATTGGGGGAATATCAGTTTGGCAGTTGTGTGGAGAATGGATTAGAGAGGAGAGGAGAGACTGGAGGCAGAATGACCAAATACGAGGCTAATATAATAGTCTAATAGTACTTTCCAGTTCTTCATCTGTAATGTGGGTATGCACTGGAGAAGGAAATGGCAAACCACTCTAGTATCTTTGCCAAGAAAACCCCATGGACAACTATGCAGTCACAAAGAGTCAGACACGATGGAATGACTGAATGACAACATTAGTACTTTAAGATTTACAGAACATCTCACAAACATTATCTCATTTGAGCCTCACAAAATTCTGGTGGGGCAGGTGATATTATTATCCCCATTTTACAGATGAGTAAATAGAGGTAGACAGAAGTTAGGTGACTTGTCCAGGTTCACACAGCTACAAAGGGTCTGACAACTCAATTCTTGCTCGCTCCCCCATCTATCACTTTATCCACTGCTCTGCCTAGCTGTCTAAGCAAGAAGTGATGAAGTCTTGAACTAAGAGTGAGTGGAGAGAAGGGAACAGATGGAATAAATATCATAGAATCAATGAGACTTGAAAATTAACTGGCAATGTCCTTTCTAAAATGACCCTCAAAACTCAAAATAATATTCTAGATGTTACCTAAGTGGAACAGAGTACACTGGAGCAATTCAGTTTCTTCACTTTAGACATTATGATTCTCTTTAAGGATTCCTAAGATTCTTTACCTTTATATTTCCACTAGCCTCAGACACATAAAATTCCAGTGACCTCAGGACACTACCTTATCACCCAGCATGACTGGTCTGCCCTAACCCAGAAGCACACATAAGCAACAAGAGTAAGGATGGGCCAGAAGTCTTGGGTTAGCAATATGAAAAATCCAGCCCAGAATCTTAGGGCTCTGAACCAAATCACCTTTCTAGGACATCAGCTCCTCCTTGGAGCCAGTACAAGGAATGGTTTCCTTCATTCCCAGAATTTCAGCTTTCATTCATTTCTTAGCTTCAGTGACTACTGTTTACATTGAGATTTTTTCAAATCATCTTGGGCCCTAAGTGTTATGGGAACCCTGTGTTCAGAAATCAAGATATTTTGGAGGAAAGGACTTTAGGCATCATCTAACCAAACCTCTTATTTTATAGATGAGGAAACTGACAAATGGACAATATGTCTCCAGCACTGTGTCTAGGTGTTTCCTTAGGTTTGTTTTGGCCAGGGGACCAGGGAGAACAAGGGCAAAGAGTTTTTAATTGTATCGATACAGAATCAAAAAGTGAATAGCCCAGGGATTTGCCCAACTGTAATTCTGGAAACACTTATGATTTCACCAAGCCTGAGACCTTCTCCTACCTCCCCCTCTGCATCCCACACCCAACCCTACCTTAGACAACCAGGGATAGTATTTTATCTGCAGTAATCCTCAGGACCATTTTCATTAGCAGGCTGAAATTTCTCTATACAAGGGTTTTCTCCAAGATTTTCTCTGAGCTCACAATTTACTTTCCTCTTGGCTCAGCAAAAGCTTTGCTAGCAAACAGTTAATGGCCCCAACTCTCAGCAGGCTGCTCTTTGGGAGCTTGTAAGAGATGAGATCTGCTCTTAGGAGTCATTGTCTGCTTGTTCAGGTTCTGGAACAAAGGATTCTTAGAGTTTGGGATGACAGACATGAACAATGGTGATGTCCCTTGTTGCCCTCTGCATCCTCTGAGTGCCTTAGACTGATTTTCTCCCAAATTCCTAGGAATTCTTGGCTACTAGATTACAGTGATTCAAAGGAAAGAGTGCTTGATTTGAGGTCAGAGGATGGTGTGACCTTGGACAATTCATTGAATCTCCTTAAGTTTCATCTGCAAAATGAAGAAGTTGGACTAAATGCCTCTGAGTCCTTTCCTGTTCTTGATTTATTATCCCATAACTTACTATTTGATGGGCACTTGGAACCTCCCTGTACTATTTTTGTTTTATTTTTAATTTTAATTTTATTTTATATTTTTGGAGGGGGGAAGGCAGGGAAATTGGGGTTAAGTGACTTGTCCAAGGTCACACGGCTAGTTTTTTTGTGTGTGTTAAGTGCCTGAGACAGGATTTGAACTCAGGTTGGCCTGACTCCAGGGCTGGTGGTCTGTACTGTTTGTGATAGCAGGGAACAGGGAACAAAGTAGATGCCCATTGATTGAGCAATGGCTGAACAAAATGGGGCACATGAATATGATGGAATCTTACTATGCAATAAGAGAGGGTGAGTGTGAAAAATACAGAGAACCATGAGAGTGCTGATTTAAACTGATAACAAAGGGGAGCAAGAATGTGGAAAACAATAGACACAATGTGTCTGTGTAATAAAATGATTTAAACGAAAAAAAAAACCCGTCCTAAAACAAAAACCCTGAAAGGAAATACGGTGAAAGTATAACAAACAAACCTGATCAAAAGGAAGAGTTATGAGTTCACCTTCCTCCCTTCTTAGCAGAGATGGTAGACTATGGTAGTGGAAATGTGTGTGTGTGTGTGTGTGTGTGTGTGTGTGTGTTATATTTGACTACTATGTTTTTGCACTGGTGGCACAATGGATAGAGCACCAGGCCTGGAGTCAGAAAGATCTGAGTCATGCCTTCAATACCTCAAAAAATATACACTAGTTTCAAAATAGGCAGCATATTGTTTTTGCTGAATGTCTTCATCTGTCTTATGATCATAGAATTACTTTCTCTTTCCATCTTCTGATCATCTATTTAGCTTCTTCAGGGACATCTATTTCTCTGTGTCAATAATCGTCTATTTGCCAGGCACTGTGCTGGGTGCTAAGGTGTTAGCATCTGCTAGAGTGAAATAACTAGTAAGCCTCTTCCTGATAAAAGATAAAACTCTTTTAGTGCATTATTTAAGTCTATGAGCTCTCATTCAGGCAGCCTGCAGAGGCTCTAGGCTAAGAACGAGTCTATTCTTTTGACTATTTTTCATTTTAACTGAAAGACCATGGCCCCAACTAACCATCTGACTCGGTGTTAGACAATTCCTTTTAATATCTGTCAAATTCTGACTGTAAGTCTGAATCCCCAAAACCAATGGTCTTCACCCAATGAAACTACATAGGAGCCATCTAGTAGCTGAGTCAATGAGACTTCTCTCAGTTTTGACATGGTCCCTGAATGGCATGCAAATGAGCCTAAGGGCAAGCACAAAATGGGGCTACACCTTTGCCTCTATTAGAGACAGAGTGGGAGAAAGGGAGAGGAGAGAGAGAGAGACAGAGGGAGGGAGAAAGGGAGGGAGGGAGGGGGCAGAGAGAGAGAGAGAGGTCACAACTCTCTCCCTCCCTCCCTCTCTCTCTCTCTCTTTCTCTGTCTCTCTCTCTCTGTCTCTCTCCCCCCTCTCTCCTTCCCTCTTTCGCTCTCTCTCCCCCCTCTCCCTCTCTCTCTCTCCTCTCCCTTTCTCCCACTCTCTCTCTAATAGAAGCAAGAGAGAGAGAGAGAGAGAGAGAGAGAGAGAGAGAGAGAGAGATTCCTGTCTTTCTTGTATTTACCAGCTAGCAACAAAATTATGGCTTGTTGCTTAGGATTTTGGTCAGCACAAACATGTTGTTCTCTCTAGATATAGATTCCCCACAGAAGACCAATCCAATATAATGGAGGCTTTCCCATTGGTATTTTTACATTTTGTGGCTACTGATGCAACTTGTAGTTCATCTCTCTGTTATTCTACATTATTTTACCATGACCAGCCCACTTCCTTCTCTGAGCAAACATTTCCTTATACCACTTCTTGAGGATAGATCATCACTTGAAATACGCTACAACCTGCTTTCTCCTATCATGTGCTCCCCTGCTTTTCCTGGGGTCATGCTGTATTGCAGGTGGAAACCAACTTAGAATCAAAGATTAGTAAAAGATCATCAACAGAGCATGAAAGCAACCCTCAGACTTTTGAGAATTGCCTGTAAATGAGTTCTGAGTAGTCCTTAAATGCATATACAAAAAATCCCACCAGCTGTTTTCCTAGGAAGAGAGGGCTAGAATTCTAAACAAGAGACCTGAGTCAAAGTCCCAGCCCTTTTTCTTACCAGCTATAAAACCCAAGCCAAATCAACTGACTTCAGTTTTCTCACCTCTAAGCATGGGAGTAACAATGTACTTCCTACCTCCAAAGATTTTTGTAAGAAAAGCATTAAATAAACTCCAAAAATAGGATTGTTAACAACAAATACTGCAGCAGAACACATTGGGGCCATGTAGGAAAAAATTATTTTCAGGGCTTTTGCTCATTTCTGGTTTATGGAAGGAGCAGATAGCATTGTTTCCTTTGACGCTGGTGTACCATTATCACATGCATTATTTTATGCAGGTATACCCAGCAAAGAAAGTGCTATGCTCTGTGAACAAAGCACTATTGAAGTAGCTCAAAAGAAATGCAAGGTGTACAAATTTCGAGAACCCACACCAAATGTTCACATGGACTATTTGTACCGTACCTAGAGTAGAGAATTCTGAGCCCATATTGGTGTGGTCAGTCACTGTCAGACACATTGCAACTTGACTCTGGCATAGCAATGTCATTTGGGTATTCTTTGAGAATGAAAGACAACAACCAGCCAACCACCATTATCAACCAGCTCACTGAGCATCACGCTGCAATACTTGGCCTAAGTCTGTGAATAAGACTCCAAGAAACTTGCGAGAGTTACACTGTGGAGGCAGATTTTGCTCTTTGTCTTCATTCAATGTTGATTGTAGCTGTGGCTGCTGAAGTTTCAAGGAAGGGAGTCAGGCTTTCATGTGGTCTATCCAGGTACACTTGCATGTATATAATTCACAATAGGACCCTACATGAGAAAATGGTGTACATCTAAGAGCAGATCTGGGAAGTGTTGACATGTTTGGTAAAGCCAGCATATCTGACCTTCCAGAATGGAATCTGATCCCTTGGCAATGGGGATGATTTCCCAGTTATTTCCCAGAAACGAGGGCTATGAAATGAATTCACTTGGTGATTAAAGTCAACAAAACCATCCAGAGAAAAGGCAAGAGGCTGGGTTATCCAATCTCTACAGAAATCTCTAGTCAGTACCTACTAAAGTAAAAATCTAGAAATCTTTAGATTCCTGGGTTACCCAATTTCTAGAAAATGTGTTGAATTCTCCACCTTACTGAAGCAAAAGCCCCCTCCCCCAAACAATCCCTGCCCTTGAGGAACTTACATTATTCTCAGGAGATACAACATAAACACAAATTTTGTTGTTTGTTGTTGAGTTGTTTTAGTCATGTAAGACTCTTTGTAGTCCCATTGGAATTTTCTTGGCAAAGATACTGGAGTGGTTTGCCATTTCCTTCTCCAGCTCATTTTACAGATGAGGAAACTGAGGCAAACAGGGTCACACAGCTAGTAAGTGTCTGAAGTCAGATTTTAACTCAGGAAGACAAGTCTTCCAGATTTCCTGATTCCAAGACCAGTGTGCTTTCCTCTGCATCACTTAGCTGCCCATAGGTAAATACAGTATATGTGTGTGTGTATGCATATATGTATATATGTGTGTATGTATACATATGTATATATGTGCATATATGTGTGTATATATACATATACACACATATACATATACGTGTGTAAAACCTTTTTTGCTCTTAGACGAATGAGTATCAGAGATGAAACAAACCAGAACGCAACTTTATGAGTTTCAGAGGAGACACAGATGCAGTGGTTGAGCCTAATAAAGAGTTATCCCCACAGAAGGACCTGTTTCATCCTACCAAAAATGGATCAATCTACCATCTAAGGCTGTCCTCTGAGTGAGAAAGTGACTGGTCCATTGGCTCTGCTGCACCTACATGTGAACTTACTAATGGTAGAAATGTTTGGTAGTCAGCACTTTGTCTAACTGGCAATGTTATCTGGTCAATCGATATTGGGAGGTTACACCCTGGATAGGGGCCCAGAACAAAATCTCTTAAAGAATACCATAACTCCTTAGCGCTACCCCCTAGAATCCTGAGGAGAGATAGAGCCATAGACTTGCTCTGGGGACCCAACCTAGAAGCAGAATTGGATAGGGAGAGTGAGTCCAGAAACTATGTATGGATTACATATAAAAAATATTAACAAAGTGCTGGGTAACTGACAGTCATCTTGACTTTTGTCCTGCAACTGGACTCCAGTGACTCCAGAGGAGAGAGTGAGGCTGGTGACTTTGTCCAGCTCTGCCTCACTTAAGCCCAGTTTGTACTCAAGTCAAGACATCTCCCTCGTGATGCCATTGGCTCTCTTCAAGAATTAAGGAAGAACAACAACATTTGACAAAAAAATTTCTTGAGGGACCAGGGCTGATAACTAGAGGTGTCAAAAAAAAAAAGATCACATGGAGGAGGGAGACCTGAAGCTGTGCTTTACAGGAATCTAGGGATTCTCCAAGAAGGGGGTGATGAGAAGTGCATTTCAGACATGGTGAAGCCACATGTGCAAATGCACCGTTGTGGGAGATGAGACAACGTATGTGGGGAGTAATTGGCGTGCAGAGGAATCATGAGAACTGACTGTCCTCTGGCACCCAGTTACTATATAAGCCAAATTCAGTCTAATGTGTATTTACTATCCATGGCCCATTATCACCAATCAATATAACAGTTATTACTTAATGGGCAAAAATTGCAATTTGGGTTGTCCCAGATCTGTATGTTACTACTACAGCTAATTGGTACAGAACTTATTCTGGAGCTTAATGAAAATGTAAATTCCAACACATTAATCAAACAATTATTTCTTAACCGCAAGACAGACGATCCTAAACCCAATTAAGAAATAAACAAAGTTAATCAGCGCTCAGACAACGTTTGCTGATCATATATATGGAGCAGGAAAGAAATATCAGGCAATGATTCATTGAAACATCCCAAACTCCTGTCACTCGCGATGGTTTCTAATAATGTAATCTCACTGCTCCTAGGCAGCAATATCCCAATTTTATTAAAGCATTTGTTTTGCGTTAGGGTCTAGTAGGCACCAGAGGACAAAATAGATATATATTACTGGGTAATGTAAATAATTGCACCAATTTAAAATAACAGGTCTAGGGACTGGAAATGGGCTTTGGTGACACGTAATGCCGAACCTAGCACATTCTGGCTTTAATGAGCAAAGTTGGGTGCATCTCAAGCTCACCAGAAAGAAAAATGAAAAACAGAACTCTCAGTCCAACACAAACGTAAGGATTTCAAGGATAAGACAAAAGATGTGAGGCTAAATCTCACGTGCATTACTCTTTGACCTCTCATTCTGAGATTTCTCATAAGTTGTACAGTCTTTGTGTGTATATGTAGACCCTCCTCCTCAACACTTGGCCCAGATTAGTTCAGTAATGTTTTTATCACCCCCCCAAGGTGGACTTTGCTACTCTAATCTAATTACACTGCAAAACTATCAAGGGTTTCCTGATAAGAGGAGGCCTTTATCTCCTTGTAGAATTAAGTAAAGGTAAGTTCTTAGAAGAAAGACTTTTGAGAAGATGCCAAGAGAAAAAGAAGGGGTTCCCAGGGTCCTGGTGTGTGGCTTGTGCTCGAATTGAATTTAAACTTCAAATGATTGCATTTACCAGTTGAATTCAGAGTCAGAAGACCTGAATTTGAGTTCAGACTCCACCATTAAGCACCTTGAACTTGATCAAGTTGGGAAACCTCTTTGAACCATGATTTCAGAGATTTAAAGCTGGAAAGGACCTTAGATATCTTGCTGTTCAATCCTCATCTTTTAGATGAGCAACAGAGACCCAGCAAAATGAAGGTTACTTGTCCAAGATCACATAAGTAGTGATTAGCAGAGACAGGATTTGAACTCAGGTCATCTGACTCCATTGAGGCATGGAAGACAGCCCATGTCAGGAGATAGCAATAAGAAGAGCAAGAAAGCCACCTTTACTGGATTGCAGAGCATGTGGAGAAGGCTGGGGAGGTAGGGAGACACCCGGTTATGAACCCTGAAACCCACCTTCCCTCCCTCTGATTGGATAGGGTGCAGGGAGGATAGTGGTGAGCTCCTCCCAGATCTCCCATTTAAGGAGGGTGATCATGGCAGCCCTCTCATCATTGTCCACTCTACTGCCCCCCTCCGGCTTGCATTAGGCCTCTCTTCAGGGTACCATCTCTCCATCCTGATCTCCCCTTTTCAGTTTATTTATTTCCTTTCTTTGTTCTTCCTTCCTCCCTCTCTCTCCACCTTCCTCCTTTTCTTCCTTCCTCCCTTCATTTCTTCTTCTTTTTCTCCCCTTCCTTCTTTTTTTTCTTGCAATAGGTGTATTTTAACTGCATTACAATATCACCAGAATCTCAGAACTTAGGAGCTGAAAAGCATCTCGGCAGCCATCTAGCTCAACCAATACCTAAAAAGAATTCATACTTGTCATGCCAATCTATTGCCAGTTGTCTTGACTTATATCTTGCCACTAGACTCCCAATGACTCTGGAGGAGAGAATGAGGCTGGTGACTTTGCACAGCCCTGTCTCACTTAAATCCAATTCACTTGCAAGTCAAGACATCACCCTCTTGAAGTCATTGGTCCTCTTTGAGAACTAAGGATGAACAAAAGGAAGGAGCGAACGTCCTTATCAAAGTACATCCATCTTCCATTTGATCAACAAACATTTTTAAAGTACTTATTATGTGCCAAGCACTGTTCTAGGTACTGGGGATCCCAAGAAAGGCAAAAGGCAAAAAGCTCTCAAAGAGCTCACAGTCCAATGGGGGAGAAAACATGAAAACAACTAGGAAAGAAACAAGGATTTATTCTCTCTCTCTCTCTTTTGCTTTTTGGAGGACAATTGGGGCTAAGTGACTTGCCCAAAGTCACAGATCTAGTTTTTGTGTCCAGTGTCTGAGGCCACATTTGAACTTAGGTCCTCCTGACCCCAGCGCCTGTGTTCTATTCACTGTGCCACCTAGCTGCCCCCTCTCTTTTTTTTTTTTAATAGTATTCTATTGTTTCCCAATTACATGTCAAGACAATTTTTAGCATTCACTTTAACAAGATTTTGAGTTCTAAATTTTTCTCCTTCCCTCCCTCCCTCCCTTTCCATATTAGTCACAGTTGCAAAAGAAGAAACAGATCAAAAGGAGAAAAACATGAAAAAGAATGAAGAAAGTGAAAAAGGTAT
>CM053587.1:338860076-338889418 GCA_028646515.1 Pseudochirops corinnae | reverse complement strand
TGTCTCTGGAATTCTCGCTTATGTACACACCTCAGCCAATCCCCTTCTTCCACATCAACAGGGGAGTTCATGCCTTCTCAACAGTGGGACAGAGTTTGCACCTTCCACACTTGTACTAAGTGCTAAGTATCCTGCTAAACTAATTACTATTACACCTGGGAAGTGGGGGTTCCCCCTCAATGGGGATCCTCAGTTGAGAAGCAGCTATGTGGCCAGGTGGATAAAACCCTGGAGTCAGGAAGACCTGAGTTCAAATATAGCCCCAGACGCTTCCTAGCTGTGTGACCCTGGGCAAGTCACTTAACTTTTTTTTCTGCCTCAGTTTCCCCAGCTTTAAAATGGGGATAATAATCACAAGGTTGTTGTGAGGATTAAATGAGATAATATTTGTAAAGTACTTTGTACAGTACTTAATAAACGCTTATCACTCTTATTAATTCCTTGTTGGAGATTGTCATGGTCTGCAGTCCAGTGCCACTGGCCTCCTTGCTTTTCTCTAATGGGACCCTCTATCTCCTGACTCTGTGTTTTCACTGCCTCTTCCACATTCCTAGAACTCTGTGTCTCTTCATTTCCTTCTGTCTTCCCTGGATTCCTTCACCACATGTCCCATTTGCAAGAAATCTTTTCCCAGTGTCCCTTAATCTGAGTGCCTTCCCTTGGAGATGAGTTCCAATTTATCCCATATCTATTATGTTCACATGGCTGTTCATGTACTATTTCTCCCATCTTGAGGGCAGGGACCATAATTTTTGCCTTTCTTTATATCCCCAGAATTTTTCAAACAGCCTGACACATAGTAGGAGCTTCATAAATGCTTGTTGATGTGACTTTTGAACAGATTCTTTCTCAGCCTCTGAGACACTGTGATTCTGAGATGTCCCCATGTGGTCCCATCTCCCATTTGCTTCCATTGGCTCACTCAAGTGGGCAGGACAGGTTTTGTGCCCTCTCCATCAGTGGTTCCTTAGGAAGTAGGAAGGTCATGGGTTTTGGGGAGCCTTGGCCCTAACCAATACATGATACTAAAGAGCGGCTCGCTTTACCAATGCACTCAGCTTAATGAGTCTTGCTTCCCCCCAACCAATTCCCCCTTGTGCCATCAGCAAATGTGACCTGATAGATGTAAATCATTCAGAGCTCTGCAGTAATTCTGACTTTGTCTGAAAATGCCACGCTGTCAGAGAATGTTAGAGAATCACTTGGGGCAGAAGTGAACTCCAGAGCCCCTCAGAGCCAGGGAGCACTTGGAGCACAGTGTTTTGTTTTTACAAGGAAAATCCACAGCCTTGAACTCTTTCCAGGCACATACATTTGTGGGAACCTCTGGCCCATAAAGTCTAGAGAGATCTGGGTCACAAAGAGATTCCTGACCATCTTGGAGAATGTGAATTCAGGGAATAAAATAACTTAGACCCCAAAGCCTCCAGCTCAGCAGCAGTGTTTTCCAAACAAACTGGCTCATTAATTGTTCAAATCAGAGAATCTGAGAGGTGGATAGAATGTCAGATGCTCTTTTCTTGGTCAGTCATTTTCAGACATGTTCAACTCTTTGTGACCCCATTTAGAGTTTTCTTGGCAGAGACAGTGGCGGGTTTGCCATTTCCTTCTTCAGTTCACTTTACAGGTGAGGAAACTGAGGTAACTTGCTCAGGATCACACCTCTAGTTAAGTGTACAAAGATTCCTTCTCAATAACTAGGTAAAACATTTAGCCAGAGCTTACTATGTGCCAGGCCCTCTAAATTCTGGGGACGCAAACACAAGATAGTCTCTGGTCTTGAGAGGCTTATGTTCTTTAAAAAAAAAAAATTTAGTGAACAAAATCTATTTTCTCCCCCTTACCTCTCTTAGCCATTGGGGGGGGGGGGGAAGAAAAACAAAATCAATATTACAAAAACATTCTGGAACTGGTGTTCAAAAACTATGTGTCTCACTTTGCATCCTGAATCTATCCCCCTCTCTGTTGAGAGTCCTCCAGAATCATGGTCAGTCATTGTGTTGATTAGAATTCTTAAGTTTTTCCAAAGTAGTTTTTTCATATTGTTGTTGTTCCTATATCAGTTATACTGGTTTTATTCATTTTGCTTGAATCAATTTATATAAATCTAAGGTTTCTCTAAAACTGTCTCTTCCATAATTTTTTTTTACAGCACAATGGGAGTCCATTCCATTCATATGCCATAATTTCTTGGACCTTTTCCCAATTGCTGAAGGGAGCTCATATTCCAATAACAGCAGACAACACAGAAAGAGGAGCTGGGAAGGGGAAGGTGTGTGGTGATGGCTGGGAAGTGGCCTGGAGGTCATTGGACAAGATCAAGTGAAAGATCACTTGGCAGAGCCTGGGATCCTAAAACTCCCTTTTCAGTGGTCATCCAGCCTTTGTCTGAAGCCTCTTGGGGCAGTCCATCCAACTGTGGGACATCTCTCTTTGTTAGAAAGCTTTTCCCTGACATCTATCCTAGACTTGTTTCTTTGCAATGTTTCCCTATCACATCTGTCTCTTGCCTCTGTGCCTCACACAGCCTGTATCATGTGACTCCTAGACGCTGCCATTTAGAACCTTGAGTGTCCTCCAAGGCTTAGGTCAAGTGTGTCTGCCTAGAGAAAGATTTCCGAGATCCCTAGTGAGTCGTTAGTTTTCTCTGTTCTCTATCTTGTATATTTACTTATCTGTTTCCATAGAATGTAAGCTTCTTGAGGGGAGGGGCTTTAAAAAATGATATTGTTTTTCCATCGCCAACACCCCTCACAGTGCCTTACACATGCTAGTCCCAAAAAATGTTTGTTGAATTGTGTTGATCAACCTGTTTTCATATGTGATATCATGAGGAGTCTTTTTCTTCTTCCTTTTCCTTGGCACTTGATCGGAAAGAGACTGTTGAGGGAAAAGGAAAAGTCAAGGAAGATTCTGAAGTTATGAACCTGGGTGACTGCTGCCCTCTACAGAAATGTGGAATTGGGAAAAGTGGGTTTAGGGGTGGAAGATTTTGATTTCAGTCAAGGTTTGAGAGGTTTGGTGGGATGTCTAGGTGGAGATCTTTGGTAGACTTTTGGAGAAATAACCTTGTTTGGTGACTCTCTGATTACTAATATCACTCGAGACATAAAAGGGGAGACATGCTCACCAAGGGTATTCACCACCATCATGGAGGAGGTCTGGTGCATACAGAATTTCCGTCAAGGAAGTTATTAAAACTAAAACTGGGCCTCTTTGCTCCTGGGTCTGAGGCCAAGCAGAGCAAGGCTAATCCCTTTCCCAAATGATGGCTGCTTAAATCCTTGAACCCAGTGCTCATGTTTCTCTTGAATCTTTCCCATCTGTTCATTTGCTGAACAAATCCAGTTCAATTTGCCCTGTTCCTCCCATTGATAATTAGATCTTTGAGTCCAGCCCCTTTGTCTCACTGATGAGGAAAATGAGGCCCAGAGAGACTGAGTTACGTAGTTGTATAGGTAAGGTTATATAGGTAAGAAGTTATAGCAAGGAGATTTGGACCCAGGATCCAGGGTTGGAATCCTGCTCTTTCTACTACTCCACGAGGGACTTTGGATAACTACCTTCCACTTTACAGATGAGGAAACCAGAGGCCCAAAGAAGTGACTTGCCTAAGGGGGTATGTGTAGAAGGTAGCAAAGCTAACATTGCTACTCAGGCCTTCTGACTCTGAATCTTGTGCCCTGTCCAGTGAACCCTCTTTCCTTTCCTCACAGGGCTGCCATATGGGTAAAATAAGATCATAGACTTGGGAACATTTTGCCAAGTTAAAAGGCCTGCAGAAATGCAGGATTATACAATGTGATTATTTCACCTGTCTAGTGTACATAGATGAGAAGAAAGATAGCTAGGAGTCAATTTATACCTTTCAATCTATTGATAAACATTTATGAAACCCCTACCATATGCCAGCTACTGTGTTAAGTGGGTATGAAAAGAGGTAAAAGACAGTTCCTGCCCTCAAGGAGCTCACAGTCTAATGAGGGAGGCAAAATGCAAGCACCTTTATCTCTATCTATATCGGTATCTATAGCTGTGTCTTATTTGTCATTCTAGGCATTCTTCCATCTCTGTCAAATCTCTGTCTCTCTCTGTCTGTCTGTCTCTGTGACTCTGTCCCTCTCTGTCTATCTTTCTGTCTGTCTCTCTATCTCTCTGTCTCTCTGTCTCTGTCTGTCTCTCTCCCCAAGCTATATACAGAAAGTAATCAACAGAGGGAAAACAGAAGGATTGGGAAAGGTTTCCTGCCAAAGATGGAGTTTTAGTTGGGAATGAAAGGAAGCCATGAAGGTGGGTAGGTGGAATTGAAGAGAGAAAAGTGTTCCAGGAATAGAGAACAAACAGAGGAAGTGTCCAGAGCCAAGATGGAGGGTCTTGTTCATGGAAAAGCCAGGAGGTCAGTGGCAGTGGATTGAGGAGGATGAGGTGGTGTAAGAAGGTGGGCAGGGGGAGATTATTAGGAAAAAATGCCCCAGCTTTTGGCCCAATGGGCAGATATCTCTTTGGAGCATATCTTCCTCTTCTTCTCTCTGCTATAATATATGAATAATAATGTACAGAACCCAGCAGGGTGGTCCAAGGGTTGCTATGTAGAAAACTGTCAATCCCTCATGACAATGAGAAGGAGGCAGAGAAGTGAGAAGCCAGGGGAGGGTGACTATCATAAACTGACTTCCCAATGGAAAGTTATCCTATTAAGAGCCATCACCGTAGAGTTTAAGGTTTCTTGGCACCATGAAACCTTCACCAGATGATCTGACAGGAGCTGGCAGCTTGTTCTTCCTTCCCTTTTTAAGGCGTGATGGAGCCAAGACCAGGAGAGGAGGTGGCAGCAGTGACCCTTCTGCTGATGGTTACAAGCAAACAGGAGTCCAGAGTGGTATAACCTGCTGGCAACTTATGGGGCCTAATTCCATTTGCAGCTGCTCAGAAGACCAGCTGTGACTTAGTCTGGGGTGGTTTATATTAGCAGAAGGGAGAAAATCTTTCAAGAGAAAAATGTACTGAATTTGGAGGTAGATGTCCTGGGTTCAATTCCCTGTCCAGCTCCTGCTGTTTATTTAATGCAATTCAGTGCAATACACAGTCAATCAAGAAACATTTTATTAAGTGACCCCTATGTGCCAAGCATTGAGGATAAAAAGGCAAAGCTTGACACAACCCTTCCTTTCTAGAACATCCTACCCTGCAAAGAAAAGTAAAACTATGGCTCCTTCTGTATACAGAGTAGATAGAAGGCAATCTTGGAGGAAAGGAGGTCTTTTCTGATCTGCCTTCTCCTCCTCTCCCTTCCTCCAGTGTGTGCCAGGTACTGTGCTAAGTCCTGAGGATATAAATAGAAATACAAGACAGTTCCTGCCCTCAAGGAACTTACAGTCTAATGGGGAGAAGACATGGAAACCTATGTATGCAAAGCAAGTTATATACAAGATAAAGAGGAAATAATTAACAGAGGGAAGGCAGTAGAATTAAAATGGACTGGGGAAGGCTTCCTGTAGACTGAGGTTTCCACTGTTAATATCTTGTATGTACACAATTGTTTTCTTATGGTCTCCCTCATTAGAATGTGGGCTCCTTGAGAGCAGAGACCAAACTTTCTCATTCTTTGTATCCCCAGTGCTTAATAGCTTAATGAAGGCCTGTTGACTTGGGGAATAAATATAGAACCCTTTGCTCATGTCTCAAGGGATTTGTTTAGATTTAGTTACCAGAATGAGAGAATAGATACAGTTATGGAAGGAGAGTGAGATTCTGGAGATCAGAAAGGGAGGATACCAGACTGGAAGCAAGAAGACTTGTTAGAAAACTGTAGGGCATATAGCAATGGACATGGAGTCAGGAAAACAAGACTTTGAATCTGGTCTAGGCACTTGCTAGCTGTGTGACCCTGAGCAACTCACTTCACCTCTGCCAGTCTCAGTTTTCTAATCTGTAAAGTGGGGGTAATAATATACCTACCTCATAGATTTGTTATGAGTATCTAATACTGTAAAGTATTATAAAAATGCTGATTCTCCTCCTCCTCCTCCTCCTCTCCTCCTTCTCCTTCTCCTTCTCCTTCTCCTTCTCCTTCTCCTTCTCCTCCTCCTCCTCCTCCTCCTCCTCCTCCTCCTTCTCCTTCTTCTTCTCCTTCTTCTTCTTCATCTTCTTCTTCTTCTTCTTCTTCTTCATCTTCTTCTTCTTCTTCTTCTTCTTCTTCTTCTTCTTCTTCTTCTTCTTCTTCTTCTTCTTCTTCTTCTTCTTCCTCCTCCTCCTTCTCCTCCTCCTCTTCTCTTTCTTAAATGTAACAGTGAGCTTATGATCTACTGGGAGAATGCAATACATTCATAGATAAGTAAATACAGGATACATAAATACACAGGACAGCAGGGGGACTTCCCATTGCTGGGAATTAAATAAAAATTAAGGTAATTAAATTCAATTAATGTTCCCATTACTTTTCACATAGTAGGCACTTAAAAATGTTTTTTGAATGAATGAAATTGTGCCTGAATATGAGCAATAATAGCTAGAATTTATATAGCACTTGAAAGTTTGCAAAGCACCCTACACAGATTATATCATTTTATCCTTACAAGAGCCCATTCCCATTTCACAGATGAGGAGCCTGAGGCTAAGAGATATGCCCTGGCTCATACCTCTAGTGAAACTCTAAGGCAAGATTTGATCTCCAGATCCAGTTTTCAATGCACTGTGCCAGTTACCTGCCTCTGGAATCGAAGACCCTGGATTCATATACTTTTTAAATATTTATCTATGTGACCTTGGACACAGTTACAATGGACCTTATCTTCCTCCCTTGTAAAACGAGGGGCTTGGATTAGATGATTTTTAAAGTTCCTTCTAGATCTGTGATCCTATGTATAAGCTTGGGGAGGTCAATTAACCTTTACAGATCTCAGTTTCCACATCTATAAAATGAGATTAGATGGCTTTCCAGTTCTAGATCTATGACCTATTTTTGATGGTAGGCAGGTCACTTCTCCAATTTGGGGAAAATTCCTCAGTTTCCTCATCTGCACAATGAGGGGGTTGGCTTGGAGAGACTCTGATGTTCCTTCTAACTGTGCAAACAGGAAACTATGATCTCTCTCCAATATCCACAAGACTTTCAGTGTTGGACATCCTCCTTCTGTCAGAGCCCATTCATTTGACTCCAAAGTCGATGGTCTTTCCATTACAGAGTTGCCTTTTATGCTCTTTATTCTTTCCCCATTGACTAACATTAACATTCCAGAGCTGTCTTGTTTTATTTCTCATTGATCTCCAATGAGTAGAGGCTCCCCAAATGTTAACTGATTTTTTTCTGTTGTCCAACCCAACTTTCTGCCAAGTAATGACTTCTAACAAACTCTTAGCTGCACTCAGCAGCTCAATATTCAAAGGGACCCTGTGGGGAACGTTTCTGAAGAGCGAGACACCTCTTGTAGTGTAGTGAATAATTACTTTCTGCTCATCTATTTTTAAGGTAGGCTTCCTGAACAGCTACTCAGCCCAACTAACAATGGAACTCAACCAACACAGAAACTACTGCTATGGATCTTCTGGGTTATTATTGGGTCTTAGGTCATTAAATTCTTTTGTCAAGCCAACAAGTATTTGTGAGCTTCTATTAAGTGCCAGATACTGTGCTGAGCTCTAGGAATACAAGTAGAAAGAAATGCAATGCTTGCCCTCAAGAAGCTTGTGTTCTAATGGGAGAAGACACATAAAAGGGAGCTGAAAAGTAGGGGGAAGAAGGTACCCAAAGAATGGAGAAAGAAGCCTTTAGAATCAGGAGGGGAGCCCAGAGAATGAAGGAGTTAACATGGCTCACCTGGGCACTTTCCTTACAAGTACATTACAGGAAGAACTGACCAATCAGAGAATGGGGTCATGGGGCCTTCTTCTAAGCTGAGAAGGCTGCTGGAATCTGGTGGGGAAGTCTTACACAGAAACTTGAAGTGTCAGAGCTGGGAATAGGTTTAAAACAGAGAATGTTAGAATTGAGAGGGGCCTGAGAACAGGGAATGTCAGTGTTGGGGAAGGCCTTAGAACAGGGGATGTCAGAGCTGGGAGGGACTTAGAACAAAGAATATCAGTCAGAAGAAACCAGAGACATCTTTTTGTCCAGCTCTCTCCTTTTGATATATGGGGAAATTGAGGGAGCTTAAATAATTTGCGCAAGGCGACATGACTCCTAAGTGCCTGAGGCAAGACTTGAACCAACATTTCTTGATTTAGAGTCCTGTGCTATTTTCAATGCACTGTGCTAAACTTTGTCCTCTTCACAAATTCATCCTAATATAATTTTGGAAGAGCCAGTCTTTCCAGGAGACCTCTTATTACCTTTTAACCTCTTATTTTTAACCTCCTGTTACCTATTAACCCTCCTCATTTCCTTCTCCATCTTGCTTCCCTCTTGGCTCACTCTCTAGTCTGCTCCAGCTGAATTCTCGTTTGTTTCCCCTGCTCAGGGACCCCCTGAGCCCTCCTCCACCTTCGAGTCCCCCTTAACATCTTGGTTTTCCACATTCGATGGTGAGGTAATAAAAGAACCTCTTGGTTCCTTGCTTTTGCATCCTCAGAGTTTAACACAGTGCCCGATACACAGTGAACCATTCATAAATGCTTAATCTAATCTAATCTGTGGTAAACTGAAATCTGAGATCTAGGCTGACAGTGGAGGCTCTGGGTTTTGGGCAGGAAAGTGATCATGTGATCTGATGGTTCTTCAAATGTGTGTGGCCCAGGATATGTTTGCTACTCTTTGACCTACTGAGACACATCAACCCACATGAGACCAAGCCCGGCCATAGTCAGTATGAGCATCTGGAATTGTTCTCTTTTGGGCTAGGGTAGTTGAAGAAGCGAACTGGAGATTATATTGTCTGCCAAGCCAAAACATGGCTAATAGAACTAATGAACTAGAGGATGTAGAGTTGTCTGGGGCCCCACTGTGGGGTGCTTTGGGGGTCCCTCCCCCTTAATCATTCTGTCCACCTCTTACCCTCCTCCCCTTGGTCAGGCTTAACTGAAAGAATCTCTGAATCTCCTTCTCTGGGCTTCTCTAGGATAGAGGTTTTGGTGGCTCACAGTCATTTTTTGGTGCCAGCAGCACCAACTCACTCTCAAACCTCTGACCCTAGTGAAGTAAGTACAAAGGAACAGTTCTGGGGGCACCTTCTGCCCTGAATGATCCTAATAATGGTCTCTGCCTCACCTCTTCTCTTTCATTCTGCAATAAAACCTGGATTTGGAATCGAAACCCTTCCTCAAATAGATGGGCGGGAGGGGAGGAGTGTGGGATTAAAGGCTACAGCCGTGGACTGCTAATCAAGAAGATCTGGGTTCAAATCTTCCCTCAGACATTCACTAGCTGCACATCCCTTCGCAAGTAACTTTAGCATTTGTTCAGTCATAGTTTCTCCATCTGTAAAATGGGGAGAGGCACTGTGGTCTGTTGGATAGAGGAGTGGACTTAGAGTCAGTAAGTCCTAGTATCAAATCCCACTGTGATACTTTCTAGATATGAGACCAGGTAAATCATTTAACTTCTCAGTTTCCTTGTCTATAAAATGATGTACTCAATGACATCTGAGGTCCTTTTTGGCTCTAAATCTATGATCATATACATGTAGGACCTATCTCACAGAATTGTTGCAAAGATTAAAAGTGCTAACATATATAATGTTCTTGTAGTAGTCACTTATAACTTAGTATGATTTAAGGGGCTCCTCCCCCAGGAGCTAATGGGAATTAAGTAACCACAAAATGTAATTACTATTATGCTCTTTACCAGAAAATGGTCTGACATTCAAAGACCAATCTGGGAAGCTCATCACCAGCTTGATTACAAAGGAAAGAAAAGAACAGAAGCTCTATGTCCTGGAGCAATGTTCCAACTTAATGGAATCACACCATTCATTGTGTGTACAGGTTATCTCCTTCCCTAGAATGCAAGATTCCTGAGGGCAGGGACTCTTTCTTTTCAGTTTTTGTATCTCTAGTGCTCAGCACTTAGCAGGTGTTTAACACATGCTTGTTGATTGATCCTTGTAGTGTTGAAATTAAGTATTCTCAGTGGTATGCTGGTAAATGTTTAACTACAAGTAACTCATGATGCACGTTTAATCTTAATATGAATTATTAACGTGTTCTCCATTGCTTTCTTAAGTCTAGACAGTCAACAGAACTATAAATCAAGCCTTGATTTGTAGCATTTGCTGATTTTCAAGCCGTAAATACACTGAAAATTTAATAGTAACTGTCCAAGGTAGTAGGAAAAAGCAGGCAAGTCTTCCTAACGCCAAGCCCTGTGCCCTAACCATTCTACCACAAGGTTTCTCAGATTCATGAAGATAAAACCACCTTTCCTCAGTACACCTCATGACTTAATAAGGCAGACGGCAGGAGCCTAAAGGAGAATAAAATGAGGAGATGCATAATGCAGGAGCTTGCTTGCCCAACTTAATTCTATTTTGTTAAGTAATGACGGCATAAAAATTCAGGATGGTGGAAGATACTGCGTGGTGGTATTTGATCAACTGCACATCCCTGTAGCTTTGAGCTAAGCTGCTTGCTTCATAAACAGATAAATAAATCAGATGTCAGCGGTAAATGAAAAGTAACAGACTGGAATGAAATGAGACGGAAATCATCCCCCAGTCAGGATTTTCATCGGTGGCGGGGAGGGGGTTGGTGTCTGTTATTCAGAAGCCCTGAGGTCTGGTGGCAAAGGTCCCAATGTAAGCCTAAAACATTGTCTGTGGGAGAGTAGCAGATGGGGATTCAGCACCAATAAAGATTTCCTATTAGGGAACTCTGCCTTATGAATTTAACTGATCCTGGGTTATTGTGTAATGACAGCTGATTGAGCTATTGGCATTAATGTTCCATTCACTGGATTAACTGGGTTGGATGGAGAGTAAGTTAGAGAGAATCATTAACCTAATGATATCAGCTCTCTCTCCCTCTCTGTCTCTGTCTCTGTCTCTCACTCTCTCTGTCTCTCTTTGTCTCTCTGTCTCTTTGTGTGTATGTGTCTGTCTCTCTCTGTTTCTGTCTGTCTCTCTGTGCGTGTTTCTGTCTCTCTCTGTGTATCTCTCTATCTCTGTCTGTCTCTGTGTGTCTTTGTCTGTCTTTCTGTCTTTGTTACTCTCTCAACTGCTTAGTCCATCAAAGGAAAAAGTGGATTTCATCATTCTGACTAGAACATGCTGTATGACTCATAGAAAGACCAGTCATCCGGGGTGGAGAAGGGGTCATCACATAGGGGAGCCTAGAGGAAGATTTGTGGGATAGTAAAATTTCAGTCTCAGAAATGATGGAGACCTGTGGCCATCTAGTCTACCCCATATTGAGCCTAATATTCCCTCTCATGACATTCCAAAGAAGTGGCCATTCATTCAGCTCCTGCTGCAAGAACTCCAGTGAGGCAGCTCTTTCTTCTCAAGTAAGCTCATTCCACCTTAGGGGAGAGCCCTAACTGTTAGGAAGTTTTCTCTGATTTTAAGCTAAGGAAGACTTAAAATCTTTGAAACACACTCCAATTCAGGGTTTATTTCCAATTTCACAGGTGTGAATTTCCTTAAATGATTTTTCTGGGGTAGGAGCTAGGCTTGTGATTTCATTGATAAGGGAACTCCCACTGAGAAAATTCCCTCTACCAATATAGAGTGATACCAATAGATGTCAATGGCAGAAATTGAACCCAGTCTCCCTGACTTTAAAACTGTATTATCAAAAGTTAACAACAAGCATTTATTAAGCATTTACTATGTATCGAGCACTGTGATGAGAGTCCTTGCCCTCAATGAGATTATATTATGATGGAGAAGACAATGGGAAGCTGAAAAGGTCAGAGAAGGGGAAGAAAGTTCTAAATCCAGAGCCACAAGAGGAAGAACAAAGGAGTGAACTTGGCCAGCCTGGGTACTTTCCTTAAAATGAAAATGGTGTGCCTAGAAAGAGCTAACCAATAAGAGGAAAGGGCCTCAGGGACAAAGGGATCTGCTAGGGTCAGAAGGCTTCTGGGAAATATTGGAGAAAGAAACTAGGAGAATCAGGACAGAAACCCCACAGGGAAAAGTACATTAATGCCATGTTATTCCCAATACTGAGTGTTGACTCAAATTTTATTCTCTCCTATTGAGAGGCAGAGAGGGGAAAGGAGTAGGAGAAGAAAGAAACAAAGAGCAGAAGCAGAGACAGAGTGGAAGAGGCACAGAGTGGAAGGGAGAGAGAAGAGAGAGAAAAGAGAGGGAGAGGAAGGGAGGGAGGTAGGGAAGGGGAGAGAGAGAGAGAGAGAGAGAGAGAGAGAGAGAGAGAGAGAGAGAGGGAGGGAGAGGGAAGGAGGGAGGGAGGGAGAGAGAAAGAGAGAGACTTAAGTGGAAAGCAGGATTGAGTATTGAGTGAGGAATTGGTTTGGTTTGGTTTTCAGAGACTGTGGAATCTCTCATAGCACATTGCAAAGATTCTTCACTTTTTTGGTGTCCTGTTCCTCTTAGGCAGTCTGGTGAAACCCCTTCTAAGAATAATGTTTTTAAATGCATAAAATAAAATATATAATATTGCAAAGGGAAGCAATTACATTGAAATACTGCTATCAATTTTATTTAAAACAAAAACAAGTTCACATATCCCAGGTTAAGATCTTCTGATCTAGCAGAAGAAGGAAGGGGAAGGGGCAGGAGGAAAGGGAATCAGCATTTGTAGAGCACCTACTATGTGCCAGGCACTGTGCTGAGTGCTTTTTGCAAACATCTCACTTGGGAGACATAAAAATGAAAGAGAAGAAGAAGATGAAATGCAGAGTTCTAGTCATCCCCAATGGACTGGACTTGGATTCAATTCAATAAGTATTTATTAGGCATCTACTGTGCCAGTCACCATGCTAGGTGATGTGGACACAACCAACCATTCCCTGCTTTCCAGGATCTTGCATTCTATTGCAGGCTGTTTAAAACCATGCACCTACTCTTCTGCACTATAAGAAAAATGGTTGGGATGGCTAAGTAGTGCAGTGAACAGAGCACCAGCCCTGGAGTCAGGAGGACCTGAGTTCAAATCCAGCCTCAGACACTTAACACAAAACTAGCCATGTGACCTTGGGCAAGTCACTTAACCCCAATTGCCCTACCTCCCACCTTCCAAAAAACAATAAAAAAGAAAAATGGTTTCTAGCCTCCCTACAAATGCTTTTTGTCTCTAGCAACCCAATGGCTACTCCTGAGCAGCTTGACTAGAGTCTCTACTTAACATAGCCTCCTCCCAAAGGATTATGCATCTCTGGTTTGCACATCCATGATGGATATTTTAATCTAATTAAAGAAAGACAGAGAAGTCGCTTGGATGCTCTTGGCAGCAGAATTCTTATAGGAGTGCCAAAAAGGGAGAACTAGGGAGGCCAGTGGAACCTGGACTGGGATGGAGTGCACTAAAGTCATTGGTGTGGGTGGAAGGGTGAAGAGTGTTGCTATCTCATGTAACAGGGATTAGGTAGCTAAGTGGGACAGTGGCTAGAGCACTGGGCTTGGAATCAGGAAAACTCATTTTCATGAATTCAAATCCAATCTCAGACACTTACTAGCTATGTGTTCTTGGGCAAGTCACAATCCATTTGCCTCAGTTTCCTCATTTGTAAAAAGAGCTGGAGAAGGAAATGGCAAACCACTCCAAGTATCTTTGCCAGGAATACCCTAAAATGGGGTCATGAAGAGTCAGAAAACTGAAAAGACTCCACAACAACAATAAATAAATATAAGCCCAAGAGCGGAATTGGGGGAAGGGGGCAGAAATTTCAAGTCAATTAATCCACAAGCCTTTATTAATCACCGATTACTGCCAGGCACTATGCTAAGAGATGGGAAGACCCAAAGGACAAAACTCGCTACTCTCAATGAGCATAATTCTATCTCTTCTACCTGGAGTAGTGGATAGATTGCTGGATGTGGAGTCTCAGAAAGACTTCTCTGACACTACCTATATGACCCTGGGCAAGTCACTTGTGTACCTTGTGTAAAATGGAGATAAGAAAAGCACCTATAATAATAATAACTAGCATTTTAATAGGGTTTTGAATTTTATGAAGCTCCTTACATTTGTTAACTCATTAGATACCCACAACAACCCTGTGAAATAGATACTATCATCTTGATTATACAGATAAAGAAACTTGAGGCAGACAGAATCACAAAGCTAGTGCATGTCTAACCTATGTCTTTCTGCCTTCCACTCCTGTTCTTTATTACCTCCCTGGGTTGTTGTATTAAATGGGGAAACATATGTAAAGTGTTCTGCAAATCCTAAAGTGTTCTGTAAGTGCTAGCAATTATTATCATTATCTGCAAAGAGACAGATTTCGGCAAGCCACTTGACCCCTCAGGGGCCTCAGTTTGCTCATCTATAAAATCAGGGGACTGGACAAGATGAAATCTCAAATCCCTTCTTAAACTATTACCATATGTTTGATGCTGAGGCTTGGAAAGAAGAGGCAGGAAAAAATGATCCTGGAGCACAGATTTAGAGCTATAAAGGAACTTAGAAGTAACCTACTCCACATAGTGGAGAAAACCAAGCCTTACAGCTATAAAGACAGATACGGCCACTAGGGGGCACTGCAGTGGATCGATCCCTGAGTCTTGCTTCAGGAAAACTCATCTTCTTGAGTTGAAATCTGGTGTCTCACACTTACTAGCTGTATAACCTTAGCATTTATATAGCACTTTGAGATTTGTAAAATACTTCACAAATATTATCTCATTTGATCCTCATGAAACCCTGAGAGGCGAGTGTTAGTATTTTACAGGTTTTTAACCATTTTACAGGTTAGGAAAATTGAAACAGACAGGTTAAGTGACTTGCCCAGAATCACACAATTAGTAAATATCTGAGGCCAAATTTGAATTCAGATTTTCCCTACTCCAGGTCCATCACTCTACCTACTATATTACCTATCTGCCTATAATAGATAGGACTGGCCTTGGAGTTAGCAACATCTGAGTTCTAATCTTCTTCTGCAACATGCAGAAGGCAAGTCGCTGAAATTTCTAGAGCACCAATGGATAAATCAATGGATAGATAGATGAGTGGATGGGTGGATGGATGAAAGAATAAATAGATGGACAGATGGAAAAGCACAGCCAGTGGTCTGAAGGGCACTAATACTACCAAGGCCCTTGGATCCAGGGGGGAGAGATATTGTGATAGAAATGGTAGCAATAGTGTAAGTCACATAGTATCTCTTCCTGAGGGAATACCTGTTCCATTGTTGATAGTGGCAAAATAACTGCCAATCGTACAGGCAGAGAGAATTTATACTTTGAGAGATGCCTACATTGATGAAATGACATGTCTTGTCCAAAAATTTTAGGACATAAATATGTGTGTATTAAACATATTTATGTAATTCACACATATATACATGCATACATACCCATACATACATGCACATGTTGTTTCCCCAATAGAATGTAAGCTCTTTGAGATTAGGGACTTTCATTTTTCTTTTTCTGTTTCTAGCACTTTGCATGGTGCCTAACCCAAAGCTGGTACTTGATAAATGCTTGTTGATTGCATTGGTTGGTTGGCATTTATTTTGCATTACTCCCTCTTACACACTCTACTTCCTGGTTCAAATGGCAAACTTGCTGATCCCTGTAAAGAACATTGTGTCTCCATCTTCTTTTGTCTGTAGAACACAATCAAAGATCAAAACAGTCCCCGCCCTCAAGGGGCTTACATTCTACAGTAGAGGCAGGAGAGGAAGAAACATGTACACTTGAAAGTATATAACAACAGCATGAACAACAACTAACATTTATATAAGACTTTAAGGTTTGCCAAATGCTTTACATACATTAACTCATTCGGTCCTGCAAAAACCTTGTAGCTTTTTTTGTTGTTTTCTTTTAAGTTTATTTACTTTTAGTTTATAACGTTCAGTTCCAAATTTTATCCCCCTCCCTCTACTCCACCCTCTCCTTCCCATGGCAGCATGCAATCTGATATAGGCTCTAAATATACCTTCACACCAAATATTAGTCAAGTTGTAAAGAAGAATTACAATCAATGGAATGAACGATGAGAAAGAAGAAACAAAACAAAACAAAGAGAGCGAACGAGCAAGTAGTTTTCTTCATTCAGACTCCATAATTCTTTCTCTGGATATGGATAGTCTTGGAGTCTTTTGGAGCTGTATTACAGCCTTGCATTGCTAGGAAGAACTCAGTATATCAAAGTTAGTCATCACAGACACAATGTATCTATAATTGTGTACAATGTTATTCTGGTTCTGCTCTCCTCACTCAGCATCAGTTTATGTAAGTACCTCCAGGTTATTATGAAATCTATCTGCTCCTCATTTCTTATAGCACAATAGTATTCCATTGCATTCATATACCACAACTTGTTTAGCCATTCCCCAATTGATGGGCATCCCCTTGGTTTTCAATTCTTTGCCACCACAAAAAGAGCTCCTATAAATATTTTGTAAATACGGGTCCTTCTCCCACTTGTATGAGCTCTTTAGGATACAGACCTAGAAGTGGTAATCCTGAGTCAAAGGGTATACACATTTTTATAGCCTTTTGGGCATAGTTCCAAATTGTTCTCCAGAATGGTTGGATCAGTTCACAACTCCACCAACAATGCATTAGTGTTACAATTTTCCTGCATCTTCTCCAGCATTTATCATTTTCCTGTTTTGTCATGTTAGCCAATCTGACTGGTGAGATGTGGTACCTAAGAGTTGTTTTGATTTGCATTTCTCTAATCAGTAGTGATTTAGAGCATTTTTTCATGTGATTAAGATGTCTAATTTCTTCCTCTAAAAATGGCCTGTTCATATCCTTTGACCATTTATCGAATGGGGGATGACTTGTATTCTTTTTTTTTTCTTTAAATTAATTTATTTTAGTTTTCAACATTCACTTCCATAACATTTTGAGTTTTAAATTTTCTCTGCCTCCCTTTTCTCCCCCTCCCTAAAACGGCATACAATCTCATAAAGGTTCTACTTACTTTCTACATAGATTCTTATTAAACTCATTTTCACATTAGTCATGTTGTAAAGAAGATTTAGAAGGAATGGGAGAAACCATGAGAAAGAAAAAGCAACAGAAAGAGAGAGAGAGACAGAGAAAGAGAGAGAATGCAAATAGTATGCTTTGATCTGCATTCAGACTCCATAATTCTTTCTCTTGATGTGGATACCACTTTCTATCATGAGTGTTTTGGAGTTGGATGACTTGTATTCTTACAAATTTGACTCAGTTCTCTGCATATTTTAGAAATGAGGCCTTTATCAGAGACACTGGTTGTAGAAATTCCCAATTTTCTGCTTCCCCCCCTAATCTTGGTTACATTGTCTTTGTTAATACAAAAACTTTTCAATTTAATGTAATCAGAATTTTGCATTTCATAATGCTCTCTATCTCTTGTTTGGTCATAAATTCTTCCCTTCTCCATAAATCTGACAGGTAAACTATTCCTTGCTCTCTCAGATTGCTTATAGTATCAGCCTTTATATCTAAATCATGATCACATTTTGACTTTATTTTGGCATACAGTAAAAGATGTTGGTCTATGCCCAGTTTCTGCCATGTTATTTTTCAGTTTTCCCAGCAGTTTTTTTTTTTGTCAAATAGTGAGTTCTTATCCCAGAAGCTGGAGTCTCTGGGTTTATCAAACAGTAGACTACTATAGTCATTGACTACTGTGTCTTGTGTACCTAATTTTTTCCACTGATCTACAACTCTATTTCTCAGCCAGTACCAAGTAGTTTTGATGACTATTGCTTTATAATACAGTTTAAAATTCTCTAGCATTTTTTTTCACTAATTCCCTTGATATTCTGTACCCTTTGTTCTTCCAGATGAATTTTGTTACTATTTTTTCTAGCTTTATAAAATAATTTTCTGGTAGATTGATTGCCACTAAATAGGTAAATTAATTTAGGTAAAACTGTCATTTTTATTTTATTAGCTCAACCTAACCATTAGCAACTGATGTTTTTCCAGTTATATAGATCTAACTTTATTTGTGTGAACCGTGTTTTGTAATTGTGCTCATATAGTTCCTGGGTTTGTTTTGGCAGGTAGACTCCCAAATATTTTATAATGTCTAAAGTAACCTTAAATATAGTTTCTCTTTCTATTTCTTGCTGTTTATATATATATATATAGGAATGCCAAGGATTTATGTGGATTTATTTTATATCCTGCAACTTTGCTAAAGTTATATATTATTTCAAGTAGTTTTTTACTTGATTCTCTAGGATTCTCCAAGTCTGTCATCATATCATCTGCAACGAGTGATAGCTTAGTCTCTTCTTTGCCTATTCTAATTCCTTCAATTTAAAGAAATTGACATCTTCTCTTATTGCTACATCTAACATTTCTAGTACAAAATTGAATAACAGAAGTGATAGTGGCCATTCTTGTTTCACTCCTGATCTTATTGAAAATGCTTCTAACTTATCCCCATTACATATAATACTTGCTGATGGTTTTAGGTAGATACTACTTATCGTTATCATCCATTTATTCCTATGCTTTCTAGTGTTTTTAATAGGAATGGGTATTGTATTTCGTCAAAAGCTTTTTCTGCATCTATTGAGATAATCATATAGTTTCTACTAGTTTTTTGTTGATATGATTGATTATACTGATAATTTCCCTAAAATTGAACCAGCTTTGCATTCGTGGAATAAATCCTACCTGATCAAAGTGTATTATAAAAACTTTGTGTTTTGTTGTTGTTCAGTTATTTCAGTCAGATTTGACTCTTCATGACCTCATTAGAGTTTTCTAGCAAAGATGCTAGAGTGGTTTGCCATTTCCTTCTCCAGCTCATTTTACAGATGAGGAAACTGAGGCAGATAGGGTTAAGTGACTCTCCCAGGATCACACAACTAGTGTCTGAGGCCAAATTTGAACTCAAGTCTTCCTGACTCCAGACCTGGCATTCTATCCACTGCACCACCTAGCTGCCCTTATAATAAGCTTGTGGTCTAATAAAACCCCACATCTTTTTCAGACAAACTGCTATCTAACCACACTTTCTCTGTCTTGTACTTTTGAAGGTGATTTTTTGAATACAAGTGTTGAGACTTTACAGTGTTTGGCACATAAAACACTTACATGTTTGTTGTCTCAGTGACATTAATAACCACTGAGTTTCGTCTTACTTTCTTTTTTTTTAAATTTCTTTTTTTTTTCTTTTTTGGAGAGCAGGGCAGGTGGGGTTAAGTGACTTGCCTAAGGTCACATGGCTAGTAAGTGTTAAATGTCTGAGGCTGGATTTGAACTCTGGTCCTCCTGACTCCAGGGCCAGTGCTCTATTCACTGTGCCACCTAGCCAGCCCCTATCTTACTTTCAGATGGTCTGTTAGTCCATTCCCTAAATGTGCACACAGGTCAGGCTCTCCCAAGTGGTCTTGAAACTGAGATTTCTAGTCAGACTCTGGCTTCTGGTCTATTATTATCTCTGGTTTATAGATGAATGTATAAAAATATACAGAGTAAATACAGGGCAGTTTGAGGATAGAAGAGTGTAGACATTGGGAAATCAGGAAAGACCCATTGTAGAAAATGGCACCTGGATTGTTTTATGAAATAAGGAATAATTCCAGGAGGTGGAGGTGAGGAGGAGAGGATGCCAGGCAAGGGAGAGAGCCTGTTCAAAGGCATGTAGGCAGTAGATGGAATGTTAGGTACAAGGGATAATAATAACTTGACCAATTTGAAGTATGGTATTGGGGGAGCAGATGAGTATAGGGATTAAGGGGGTTAAGGGACAAAAGAAGGAGCAAACCCTAGAAAAATATGAAATCCCCCTGGGCAACGCTGTGGGCTGCTTCCTTCCCCTCTGCACTGAATTGGAACAGACGTAGTTTTCCTGGGTTTTGTATCAAAATGTGCTGAAAATGAATCATGTTTCCCTTTGACATCTGCTGCAAAGGGGGTGGAACCCAAACAGCTTTTTCCCCAGTTTCAAAATTGATTTAATAAAGTATTGACATTTAAGTGGAACAAGATAGACTCAGAAGAGGCTGGGCATGAAGGGAGTCCATTCTTCAGGCAGCACTCTTGAGAAATGGAATCTGCCCTGGGCCCCTTCAGCCCCATGTGTCTTCTCTGGCCAGTGGATACAGAGCATGATTTGGGGACGGGGGGTGTATTGGGGGGTGTTTGGGAAATGGAGTGGGAATGGAGTGGAGAGTTCCAGCTATTCCCTAGCTCTTTACCATCTGACCAGTGAGGGTGATAATGATGGGATGTTCTGAAGGCACCATAAAAAAAGGCCTGCAATGGACTGCTCATTAGGGAGAAGGCTGGTGTGGTGTAGGAGCGAGGAGAAGAGAATTCATATGTCAGCCCTACTGATTGCCTGCTGTAAATGCCTTTTTACCCTTCTGAAGCTCAGATTCCTCATTTGTAAAATGAGGAAGAAAATAACAATGGTTCAAATTTATACACTGTTTTTAAGGTTTGCAACATCCTTGACACATATCTTGTCTTCTGATTCTCATAACAGTCCTGTGAGGAAGGTTCTACTATTATTCCCATATTCCAGGCAAGGAAACTGAGCCTTGAAGAAGTTCAGTGACTTGTCACACAACTAGGAAGTTTCTGGGGCACTATTTGAATTCAGATCTTTTAGACCTGATCCAATTCTATCCACTATGCGACACAGCTGCCTCAAGAAAACTCAGAGATAGACCTAGAGCATGAGGGTGGAAAAGTCTGGTAGAATGATAGGATCATGGATATAGAGGTGGAAGGGACCTCAGAGGCCATCTAGTCAACCCCCTCATTTTATAGATGAGGAAACTGAAGTTCATATCTTCCTCCTCCATCTCCTCCTCCTCCTCCTCCTCCTCTCCCTCTCCTCCTCCTCCTTATTCCCTGGTTTCACTTTGTTGAACCCTATATTTCTCAATGGAGATTACAAACTCCTTTACAACATTGTATATGGTCTTTGAAAGTTTGCATGGCCAATGAGATGACAAATTCCTCTGAACTTATGTAGGTTGTTTTTGAATAGCAGGCAGTCTGTGATTGGACCATATTTTGATGTCTTTGTCTTGGTTGGATGGGATCATAGCTCTTGAGCTAGAAGGGACCTCAGACACTTTTGTCTAGCTTCCTCATTTTTAGAGGGAGAGGGGTTGATTGGTGTAATGCCAAGCAAAGGCAACTTCCAAGGTTCATATTACCAGCATAGAAAAACCCATTTATTCAGTGACAGATTAAGGCAAACATTCACAGAACAGAGAAAATCAAAATACAGTGCAACTCATTCACTTAGCAACTAAGTTCTCAATTCCATCCAGGTATTACTCCACCCCTAGACAATATATTCATTTAGTCAGTCAAAGTCTGTTCTCAAATGGAGATCATTTTCCCATCATAAACAAAGTGCATTCATTTAGTCAATCACAGAGCACCAAAAAGGCCAAAGGTTTCCCTCCCCTGGACACTACTGAATTACAATACCATCCATTAACACCAAGCACTTTCTCAAAAGGGGCAGGAGAGCACAAAAGGCCATCCACCCTTAAGCTACAACAAGGTTAAGATATCATCTCAGCATTGAAAACCCAAGGAAAGGTCCCATCTTCATCTTGACCCGAGGCAAGTACTCATCAGTCCTAGTTCCTGGGGAGGCAAAGCCTAACAAAGCCATAATACACACTGCCAGTGTCCTCATCAAGTCACTCTCTGCCTGTAGAACAGTCCCAGAACCCCTGAAAACATCAGCAAGGCCCTCTTCCAGGATTTCTGTAAACATACCACAAGAAAATCTTCCTTCAGGTCTTCTGAACCAACAGCAAGGTTCCAGGACCTCTACAACAGCAGCACTGTTCTTCACCAGCAGGTGAATCTGTCAAAACAACGTCAAAACAGACAAACAAAATACTGGCATCACAGCCATGCCTCCTCAGTTCTTGGCAGCTTCAGGTGGCAGTTCCCAAAAGTCCTGGGCAGCTCCAACGGGCCCTCAGCAGTCTTTCTCTCAGCAACTCAGGCTCCACAATACTGGATACTGCTTTCCAAAAGTCCTTCTGTCCTTCTCTCGGCTTGGCCCTCTCTCCTAATTCATGGCTCCTCCCAGTTCAGCCCTCTTTCTTCATGTCAACAAGTCCATCCCACAAGTGGGATTCACAAGCTTTGGGTTTTAACACTCAACCCAAAACCCAAGCCAACACATGGGCATCTCCAAATTCCATTACCATTACAGTTGGCTTGCCCAGGATCACACAGCTAGCAAGATTCACTGGTTGGTGTTGAACTCATATCCTCTGATTGTAGGGTTGATGCTTTTTCTGCTGTACCATGGTTCTTAACAGATCATATGCTTGAGCAACTGTCATAACCTTCAAGAGTTTTGGGTCGCCTCCATATCATAAGGAGCCATTGCAGTTGGACTTAAGCAGAGGATTATTGTATTAAAAATAGAAATTATTGTCTAGGTCATTGGGAAGATCTGATATGGAGGATCTGTGCCAAGAAATGAAAAAGCATTTCACAGGGTGGGAAGACCTGGAGGGGTTGTGATCTAAACCAGTAGGAACCAACTCTAACCCTAAATTTACCGGCATGATATAATGAGTCCTGCTACTTACTATCTGGGTGACCTTGAACAAAACATGTCAGCTCTGTCTGACTCAGTTTTCCCATCTGCAAAATGAGGAGTTTGGACTATGTGATCTCTCTAAGGTTCCTTCTGGTTTTAACACTGTGATTTTGTGGTTATCATTATAGAGCATAATCTTGAAAGTATTTTTCCAGGAGTGGGTGCCTGTGCTGGGACTATGAATCTGGAAATCAGAGCTTTAGAGCTGTCCCTTCCACACCACATCCTGCAACTGATCACATGGCCTTTACTCAAAGACCTATAGTAAGGGGGAACCATACCCTCCTGAGGCAGTCCATCCCACCTTGGGATAGCACTAGTTATTAAAGCATTTTTCTATATGAATCTAACCTGGCTGCAACTTCTCTTTGTTGTTCCTTGCTTTGTCCACTGGAACCAAGTCAAAAAAAGCTAATCCCTGGTTGTCATCCAACATCAGATTATTTAGGACATAACCTCAACCGCCCTGGCCTCCTTATTAAATTGTAATGACTGCTGTGTTTCCCTAAACTTCACTTTGAACAATATGTGCACTAGTTCTGGGATTAGAAGGTTTAACTTCAGATCCCACCTCTGATGCTTTATTATATATGTTTGACCTTGGTTATGTCATTTAACCATCATAGGTCTCATCTTTCTCATTTCCAAAAAGAGGGGGTTGCACTAGATGGCCTCAGAGGCCACTTCTAGATAGACGATCCTATTATCTTATTTTCTTATCTATTTTCTCTCTTCCTGGATATAGGGGGGTTTGGGGAGGAGGGGAATTCTTGCCTTGATGCTTTAAGTTGAACTGTTTATTATTGAGCCTTCAAACCACCAACATAGCAATGAGTTGAGGCAGTGGATAGAGCACTGAGCTGGGAGTCAGGAAGACCTGAGTTAAATTTGACTTTAGACAATTATCAACTATGTGGCCTTGGGCATGTGACTTAACTTTTGTCTGCCTTAGTTTTCCCATATATAAAATGTGGATCAAAACAGCACCTACCTCCCAGAATTGTAGTGAAGATCAAATGAGAAAATAATATTTTGTGCTTAGTGCCTAACCCATAGTAGGCTCTTTATGAATGTTAGCTATTATTCTCCTCAGATGGTTGTCCATTCAACAAAGCTAAACCAAAGTTCCATTAAGGGATGTTGCACAAGAAGCACTGTATTAGGACTCAAGAATTCTTCTCTGAAACCTTGGAAAAATGACCTCCTCTTTTTGAGGCTCACTTTTCTCCTTGGTAAAATGCAGAGGTTCTAGTAATTGATTTCCAAGGTCTTTCCCAGTTTTAACATCTAAGAGTCTTTCCAGATCTGACATTGCATGGTCCTTTTAGCACTAATATTTCAAGTTCTCAGCTTTCCAGTTCTGACATTCCCTGTTCTAAGACCCCTCCCAACTTTAAGGCCCCTTCTATCTCTCATATTCTCTTTGTAAGCTCCCTCTCAGTTTTCCTATTCTTGAGTTCTTTTTCATCTTTCCAGAGAAAATTCCTATTTCTATCTGGGTCCTGAATTTGATAGTGCTCTCCCCTACCCCAATGGGACAAAAATAAGTCAGAAAATCTATCTGAATCTTTGGCACTGAGTCAGCAGAAGGAGGAAGGGGCATCAGCCAAGGTGCTGAGTTTCTGAAAAATCAGGTGGCCAGCAGTGGTGTGATTTCATCATTGCTTGTGTAACATCTCTTATAACATCTCTCTACCAGCCTGGGAGATGCTGACAGCTGGGGATTTGGAATTTACTTTGAAATGCTAATCGTGGGGAAAAGGATATTGATGTTCTCCACTCATTAAACACTGGACTGCTTTAAGAGGTGGAGGGCTCCTGCCTGTCTCCCAGCTTGGTGGGGGACTGGGAAGAGGGTTATTTTTTATGAAATCAGAGAGATGCATCAAATGGCCTAAGTGGACTAGGAAGGCAGACGATGAAATGAAGAGCAGTGCTGGGACCGTGAATCCTTCAGCACTCATTTACATGGACAGCGGCGAAATGGGTCTTGAGGCATTCTCTTTGTAGCTGTCTCTCTTCCAAGAGGTGTTGATGGGGCAGTTCTACCCGGCCTTTGGGAAAGAAGGTCCTAATGAGTCCAGAAAGGCTTCTCAGCTTTATTGAAACTGAAAAGTCTACAGGCTGCTGGATTACGGCAGTCAACAGTGATTTACATGGAGAAATAATTTATCCATTTCCTTGGCCTGGGTAGGTTAGGCTGGGAAACCTTCCAGAATGAGAAGGAAGGTAGACACTGAACACATTCATGGCTCCTTGGTTCTTAGCCTTGTGACCCTGGTCAAGTCTGTTCCTATCTCTGAGCATCAGTTTCTTCATCTGTCAGGTGATGATGCTACCTCTCTTAGGATAATGGGATCATAGATTTTAAAACATTAAGTCATTTGTTCCAATTTATTTTATGGGAGAAGGAAAGAGAATTTATTAAGTTTCTACTTACTATATATGCGAGGTACTGGGCTAAGTACTTTACAAGTATTATCTCATTTGATTCTCACAACAGCTCTGGGAAGTGGATGCTATTATGACCCCTGTTTTATAGTTAAAAAAACTGTGGTGAACAGAGACTAGATGACTTGCATAGGATCACACGAGTAGTAAATGTCTGAGTCTGGATTTGAACTGAAATCTTGCTGACACCAGGCCCAGAACTCTGTCTACTGCACCATCTAGCAGCCCCCTAAACTGAGGCCTAGAGAAGTTAAATGATTGTCTAGAGTGACCGAGCTAAGAGCCAGAAATCATCAAAGTGTATTACTTTGATTAGGTTCTTCACTCTGGAAAGTCACACAAGTAGTCAGTGGCAGAATGAGGATTTGAACCCAGGTCCCATGATATCAAATCTAGCACACTTTTAAAAAATTCTTATTTGTATCTGTGGTTTTAGCTTTTGAATCATCTCAATTTCAAAGTATCTTCCTCCACCCCACCTCCTCAACTTTCCAAACTTTGTAACAAAGATTTTCTTTTTAAAAAAGAGAGAGAAATAGGTTGTCAAACAATTATAGACCCCCGACCTCTGTAAAGAGGGAAAGGAGGCCAGCATGCTCTGAAGTTTATTTTCTAGTATCGTGATTTCTTTGTTTTGGGGGGACCTCCCAGTGATGAAGTTTTCTCTAACAATACAGATCAATGACAGTTAGGAGCACTGAGAGGCAGGGTCACCAAGCCCTGGGTGTTCTGGGATGCCATAGGGTTCAGAGGAGCATACTTTTAGATCTGGAAGGATCTTTGGAGGCCAGTAAATCCAAATCCCTCATTTTACTGATGTGGAAACTATGGTATATGGGATCACACCACTAATAAGAGTCTCTTCTAGTATTTGAATCCAGGTTTTCTCTACTCTCAGTTCAATGCCCTACCCACTATACCTACCTATGTCAGAGAGTTGAACCTGGCTACCCTGATGCTAAAACTGTCTTTCTATCTATGATCCCATGTTGCCTTGCCCAACAATTATTTTTAAATGACATATTTTAAATCAAAGCTTTCTTGATGCCTTTTGCTTTTATATGAGGCATTTCTAGATAGACTTCTCCTCTCCCTCTTCTGGCACCATTTCCCAGCCAACTCCAGTGAGTCTTCCTTTATAAAAGAGAAAAAAAAATAAGTAAAATCAACCCATAAAAGTATTGAGCCTGAAATGGGCATGTGATTTCTCACACCCATAGCATCCCACTTGTGCTCATTCTTTCTTTTGGCTTTATATTCTTTGTGTATATTGTTCTCTGATTTTACTTACTTCCATTTCCAAAATACCACACTATCTTCCCTCATGAGGATATTGTGTTGAAGCATCATGAAACACAGTCCACAGAGCACTGGACTTCAGGTCAGAGGGCTTGGGTTTGAATTCCTATTCTGACACTTACTAGATGTTGGACATTGGGCAGGTCATCTAACCTCTCTGGATCTCAGTTTCCTCATCTGTGAAATGCCAGAGTTAGACTAGACCCTTTCCAACTCTAAATCTCTGATCCTTTGACAGGTGCTTTGTAAACCCTAGTTATATGTGTTTAAGCACTATTCAAATGTAAATCATGAAGCAGGAGGCCCTTTTGGAGTGGCAAATCCTAGGTAGTTGATGGTGGTAACAACAGGATTGAGTCAGACCAGGGGTTGAAACTGATAGTAGCTGAGCATGCACAAAGTCCTCAGGTACTCGGATCCTGAAAATATTAACACTTGTGTACACGGCACGGCTATGGGTATGCATAAGGGAGCACTGGTTTTTGAAACGTTTGGTATTTTAAAGATCTACTCTCCTTTTTTTTTTTTTTATAAGAATCACAAACTGTTTCAAATTCTGGTGCCTGTGGGGTTGGGAAGATAAGTGGAAGGGGTAAGGAACAATGGAACTCTGACTTATTAGTTCTTTCCCTCCTCACCAAATAGGTTAGAGTTCTATAGCCCCTGACAAGAGTAGCATGGCAACATTAGAGTGATCTGGAGGAAGTCACATCAAGAGGGTCCCTGTATTCTAACCCAGGCAGTACAAATGCATGTTCATGGCAAATAGAATGATGAGAGGGACACAGGATGGTTCTCCACTGCAAGATCTGTTTGAAGGAAATGAGGGAGGTAGAACAAGTGGGGATGGATTAAGAGAGAGAAAAGAGGAAGTGAATGAGGAAGAATGGGAAGGAAGGATGGCAAGAAACTGATAAAGAGGGAAGGAAGGAGGGAGAGGAAGGGAGAGGAGGGAGAAAGGATGGAAGAGAAGAGGTAAGACAGGGAGATTGCTAATGTCATGTGAAAACAGAACTCATTTCAAGCAACAGGTACGCATATAATGAGGTTAAGTCAGGTCCTTCCTTTCTCCCATTCTTCCTTGTTCCTCCCCTTCAGTTTTCAGCTACACAAATATTTAAAGACATTCATAATTACATCAACACCAAACATCCCTTGCTTCTTGCTGTGAGTGAATAATGAGACCTTTGGAGATCTAAGCAGTTGGGAAGATGTCAGCTTCAAAAGAGAATTAAGGGGCAAAATGTCTCCCTCTCCCCAGTCCCCGCCATGGAGCTGACCCTACAACCAAACCAGGGCTCTGTTGTTTTTTTTTAAGGCAATCAAAGGTTTTAGGTTTGAATCTTGGTTCTGCTGTTTATTATCTGTATGACTTTGGACAAGTGACTTAAACTCTGATCTTCAGTTTCCACATCTGTGAAATGCCAGATGAGAAGATTTCTATGGTATTCCCTTGCTCAGTATACTTTGATCCCACATAGGGTAAAAGTTCCTGCTCTAAATTCACCGTGTGTGAATTGCTCTCATCTATTTCCCTGAGAAAAAAGTAAAGGAAACATGATTAAGAGGATTAGATATCTTAATGTCTTAAGTGTACCATGATGCCAATTCCCAAATAACTTGAATGAGCACTTAGGAGTTTCAGAGATTCTTCTGTCCAGGACCAAGGTACCTCCAAAGTTTTTGGAGTGGTAATTGCCCCTTTACCACTTATAATAGCTCAGAGCTTAGTGGATGAATTCAATTTTCTTATAGCAGTGCCATTGAAGGAGCCTTGGACTGGAAGACAAGAGACCTGGGTCCTAGTCAAACTCCAGCATTGACTCACTTTGTAACTTTGGGCAAGTCCTTTAATTGCCCTGGACCTTGGTTTTCTCATCTATAAAATGGGAAGGTTGTTCCAGATAGGCTCAGGATCCCTTACAATTCTAGATCTAATTTCCTATTATCTCTAAGATTCAAAACCTCATCAATTGCTGTCTTCCTCCTTCCTTGAGGCTCTTTTCTCCTAGTAGTGAGTTCCTTGAACCTTCATTTGAGGAAAGACTCTGATCAGCCATCCTTCATTCTCCAGCCTTCACCACCATGCCCTTGTGTGAATACCCCTCCATTTTCATCTCTCTTTTATGAAATTTATTCCCTTATTAGAATGGAAGTTTCTCGAAGGCAGAGATTGTCTTTTCCCCTATTTTGTATCTTGACCACTGAACATACTTCCCGGCACATAGTACATGACTAACAAAAGCTTATTGACTTGACTTAACAACTTGGACTGTTCCTACCTTTCTGTTTTTTTGTTTTGTTTTAACATATTGCTCAAAAGAAATTCAATGAGATAATATATGTGCAGCACTTTCCTGACCTACTTCCCCATCTCCCATTTATCCTACTGGGCCAGGTCCCTAGAGAAATGTCTGACTACTGCTACTCTGTAATTCAGGATTCTAGGGAAAATCCTGAGGGAAATGTAGATTTCTAGTACTATTGCTCATGAGTCCCCATCAGTGTGCTTCCCAATGACTACCAACTAGTGAACCAGCTTTTAGAAAGGATGTTTTCGGGGGGGCAGAGCCAAGATGGCAGCGTAGCAGCAGCAACATATCACAGCTCTCACATAGCCACCCCAAAATACCCATGGAATAGGACTCTGGACCAATCCTAGAACTTCAAAACGCACACAAAGATACTTCCCACTAAAGTCAGCTCGGCTACGAGGAACCATATCAGCACTGCGAACTGAAACCAGCCTGGCCTGAAGCCCCAGCTGTGCCCTGGGGGTGGCTGGGTGGGAGGTGCAGAAAAGCCTCTGAGGTGAGCATGATTAGCAACAGCTGCGAGTGGGAATTGTGAAAGGGGGAGATAAGCGTCCTGCTGGAAGGTCTCCAGAGCGGAAAAGCGAAAGGCAGAGGTTTTGCACCCGCCTCCGCATTGTAGCTTCCTGCCCTCGGCCTGCAAAAAGCAGGGGGACTGAG
>CM053587.1:338833010-338859576 GCA_028646515.1 Pseudochirops corinnae | reverse complement strand
AATGTTGTGAATATTATAATGTTTTGAATGTTTGTCTTGATTTGTAATGGAATAAACAGAGTGTTCACTATATTTTGTAATCTGAACTCTAAAAGCTATTCACAGTAGCATTCCTTTGGGAATCTGCTGGTGCATGGCATTACACCAGGTAGCTTGTTCTACTTCCAGAGAGTTCCTCATCATAGGAAGGTCTCCCAGACATTCAGCCTGAATTTCCACTCAGCACATTCCACCTCTGAGCCTCTGGGCCCAGCAGAACCAGGCTAAGCCTCCTTCCACACAAAGGCCCTTCAAACAACGGCCCAGCCATCGGGTCCCCCTGAGTCTTCATTGCTCCAGACTAATCCTATTCATAATCCTAATTAAACTCATTAATGATGAGAACTGTCCAGATGTGGAGCAAGCCTTGCCTCAGGGGCTGAGTTCCATCCTCCCTGGAGTTCTTCAGGCTGAGGGTGGACCAGCCTTTGTCCCGGATTCTGTGAATGGGGGCTCCTTTTGTGTCTGGGTTGGACCCAGTGTGCGTTGAGGCTCCTTCCAGCTCTGAGTCTGGAATCCTGCATGAGGATTGCTGGATGCAGCACAGGAGGGTCTTAGAGCTCTGTAAAGTGGAGACAAAGGGAGCAGTTATCACAGGATTGGGAGGGTCTATGGAGTTAACATGAGCAAAGTACCTTGCAAGGCACTATATAAAAACTAGCTCATTTTCTTTATTTTAAAGCTCCCCACCCACTTACCTGGGACATTTTGTGCTATAAGGACCCACCCCCCTCAGCCCTGGCATCCCCTGTTCTGAGCCCCCTCCCATCTCTGACATCCCCTGTTTCTAAGGCCGCCCCCCCCCCCCAGCCCTGACAGTCCATGTTCTAAGGCCTCTCCCAGCCCTGATATTCTCTGTTTTAAGGTGCTTTCCAGCTTTAACATTTTTAAAATTCTGTACCAAGAACTGAATTTTTTAACCTTCATCTGCTCCATATAGCTGAAGAAAAGGACTGAATGGGAGATCAGATACTTATATACTAGATGCTAAAGAGAAAACTCTAAATCTTTCCATATAAACTCAAGATACCTCTAGCAGCCCCTGCCCTCAAGGTGCTTACATTCCAATGAGAAGACAATATATAAAATAATTCTAGGAGCTAGGGGAGACTGGATGAAGGTGCCTAGTGGCTGAGGGGGCATGGTAGGGAGAATCTGGAGTGCAGCCAGGAGAGGAATGAGACATGGCTGACTTGGGCACTTTCTTAGATGGTAGAGAAACCATCCCATCAGAAGGGGAGGTCAGAGGGTACTTTCAATGGATGACTTCCAGAGCTGGACTGAGCCTCCAGAACGCAGTGGTTCTGGGTCTGGGGTGGGGGTAGCCTGGAGAGCAATGCTACTAATTTATAGTATCCAGTCTGTCCTTGGCTGCCAATGCGGACACTGCCACTGGCTGATCTGGAGATTCCACAAGAACCCAGGGCTCCCCTCCAGACCCTTTGAAGCTCATACACACACACACACACACACACACACACACACACACACACACATACACATGTACAGACGACATATAAACACATACATGAGGTCCTCTTCTGGCCAAAGGGAATAGAACTTACCTTGTCCATGGCCACATCTATGGCCTCTCCTAGCGTCAAAAGGATCTGAAGAATTTGGTACTTTCCATTGTCCCATGGGTCCTATTGGCATCCTCAAATCAGCTGATGGCCATGTCTGCTTAGGGAACCAGGGACTGACTGTTAGGGGAAGATTCATGACAATGAGAGCAATCCCAAAGGGGAATGGGCTGGGTGGAAAGGTGATGAAGTTCCCATCCTTGGAGAGCTTCCTGTTTGTGGAGTCTATTGTAAAGAAGGTTCTTGTTCACATTGGGATGGTACTAATTGGCTGCTGAGGTCCCCAGGCTCTAAGAAACTGTAAGGGGCAGGTGTTTCAACTTACATCCTCTTCTGCCTGCATACCCTCTGCAGACAGAGTAGCTCCCTAAGGCTTCTCATCCTCCAACTAAACAGCCACCACACTTTTCCCTGCTCCTTATGTGACATCTGGACTCCATTACTCGCTGTGAGTGTGCGTCCTCCAAGTCACTAATGGGGGGTCCTGCTGAGAGTCGGGGCCTAGGAGGCAACATCTGCAGCTAGGTTTCCAACTCATCCCAAACCTATCTCTTTTTCTTCGAGGTGGGTCCTTAATAGTCTTGGGGGAGTAAACAACCTAATTAATCTTCCTTCTTCTGTATCTAATTTACTACTTTTTATGAATATGCATCTGTAGAGGTCTTACACCTGGGTATTTAGAGCTCCACCATTCAAGAAGTATATCAACTGAGCAGTGGCTAAGAAGCCCCTGATGCCTCTGTCTCACACACACACACACACACACACACACACACACACACACACACGTACGTATGTACAAACATATCAACACACACATAAATGCCTACACACATACATAAACACACACACACACACACACACACACACACCTCAGTATGTAGTGCAGGAACTCAGACTAAACCTGGCTCCCACAGTCAGAGCAGCCCTCACAAAGCCTTCTCAGCTTCTTCCTTCTCTAGGGACAGGTGCTCACAGGGGCTCCTTAGCTGCTGCCTCAGGATTATGTTAGACTGAGTTTCATATCCTAGGAAAGGAGTGAAATACAAACTGTGGTTTTCACTGTGGAACAGTAGAAAGATGGCTGGGCTCAAATCTCAGCAGTGCCACTTACTGTGTGAACTCAATGCCTGTCTCAAAGTAGGTGCTTAATAAACGTTCATTGGATTCCCTTGAATTTCTCTCTGCAGGCAGGAAGTGGCAAGCCCAGGTCCTCTGACTCCTGACTCTGCATTCTTTCCCATGGCACCATTCTGAATGGAGCTGTGTATGGGATGGTTGGTGGAATGAGAGCTGGATTTGGAGTCAGAGCCCCTGGCTTTGTCACTTAACCACCTGAGTAACCTTGTGTAGGTCATTTCCTCTCTGGGTCTCAGTTTCCTCAATTGTGAAATGAGGGAGTTGGACTAGACAGCTTCTAAGGTCCCTTCCAGCTCTTCCTCCTTGCCCCATCTTCTCCATGACAATAACATGTACAGCACTTAGAGAAAAGTGAGTTATTCCAAGGCAGTACCATGTAGTACTTAATCTGAAGTCAGTGGTCCTGGGTTCAGATTCTAGTTTTGCCACTTACCAGCTAAGTGATCTTGGGTAAATCTCTTCCTCTCTCTGGGCCTCAGTTTCCCCCTCCATATAATGAAGGAGCTGCAGGTTGCCCACAGAGAAGAGAAATGGGAAAAGATCTTCCTCCTGCCTCCCTCCCCTAGCCTGGGTCTCCAACAATCCATCCAGGTGACTTGACTGCTCACCCAACATGGATCATCCGGGAGTCACCAGCCCTACTTCTCCTAGAAAGTCTAGACCTGAATCCCGAGGTCCTCCAGGCCCAACCATCTGTCCTGTCTCTACACCCTCCAGATCCTAGGCCCTGTCACCTGACCTACTGGTGAAACTTCAGATCACTAAGCATTGATATCGGTCCTAATGACTTCCAGGTCTTTCTGGCCACCCTCCAGCCAAACTCTTTTATCTAGTGTCTCCTTCAATTAGAGAAGGATCCTTTGGGTCAGGGCTCCCTCTCTTTACCTGTTGGAGTCTCCAGAACAGTACCTGGCTCTCAGAAAGCACTTATAAATGCTCTTTCATAAATTTTTCATTCATTCTCCACAGACTTGGGGGGGGTGATAGGTGTTGAACATTGCATATAATGGACTTTTTCCATATATTAGTTAATTCAGCTCAAATAGTTTTTTTTTCCTTTTTTTATTCTTTGTTTTTAGAGACTGTCTTCTGGGAAAGAGGAAAGAGATCATTGGGAAACATAGGGTGATGCAAAAACCAAAGATTTTAATAAAAGTAAAATTTTAAAACATGAGGAGATGGGACAAGCTAATCTCAAAGGTTCCTCCCAGCTCTAAATGCAGGGTTCTGCCGAGCCATGCCAGAAGCGGACATGCAAGTGTACTTGGAGAAATGAAAACATATTAGCATTTAAAGCAGACTAATGACTATAATGAGCACAGAAGAGCTTAGTTTAAGGGAAGGAGTTGACAACTGGCTCTTGAACAAGACCCTAATTAGTGAATTGCTAATTATTCTTCCTTATTACAGACATCAGCTTTGAAGGTTTTTCCAGTTTAAGTTGTGGAAGGAAAGAATATCCAACTAGAAATCCGGAGATGGTCCCTCATCATTTGGGTGACCTTGGACCAATCACTTAAGGCCTGCATGGTGGGTAGAGTTTTGGACTTGGAGTCAGTAAGACCTAGGTCAAAATCCCTTCTCTGAAACATACTGACTGTGTGACCTTGGATCAATCATTTCATCTCAGTTTCTTCATCTGTAAAATTATGAGTGGGACTAGAGACCCCTATGATCCCATGACTGATGAATTCCTTCTAGCACTATGGATACATAAAATGTAACATGGAGGAAGGAAGGAATGAGCCAGATGATAAAATGTCTTTAGCCTCAATTATCACATCATAAGGGAAGGGCATGATGACATCACTGCCAGAGAAGAAGGTCAGCCAACATATCTCTCTTGATATTAGAGTGCTGAGATTCATCAAAGTTTCGGCTGGAGCTAGGAGAGATCTCACAGACCCATCTAGTCCACACACACACCCATTTTACAGATCTGGGAACCAAAGGCAGATAAGTGAATAAGCTGTCCAAGGTCACACAATAGCTTATTATTAAGTGGAAAAAGCAGAATTTGAGCTCACGGCTTCTGAGTCCAAATCCAGCGTTCTTTCCATTGCATTGCAACTCTTGTTGTTAAAGTTCAATTCAACAAGCCTTGTTGTACTCTGGAAAGATTGTTGGATATCCTGAGTTAAAATTCCAACTGTGCCTCTCACTACTTGTGTTATCTTGGGCAAAAACCATTCTGGCTGCTCACTCTCCTTACATGTAGAATTAGGGGACTGTAGTAGTGGTCCTCTCAGATCCCTCCCAGCAGCTAAACTTATGATGCTATGAAGCTACTCTAGACCTTGGGGCATGCTGGTAGCCAGCATTCCAGGCAAATGAGCTAAGCATAGGGTGGTCTTTGCAGTTTGAGTGTTGGAGTGCTCACTTCAGAGTATGAACAGGGATCCTCTGACTGCTCTGATACTATATATATCATGCCTGTATAATTTTTATATGTTGTCTCCCTTGTTTCAACCTGAGCTCCTTGAGGGGAGAGTCTACATTGGGCTTGTGGGAGGGTTGGTCTTTTTGGTTTTTCTTTGTGCCCCCTCCTCCCCCCTCCTCCCCCGAGCTTAGAGCAGTGCCTGGGAAATAGTGAGTGCCTAAGAAATGTTTCTTGACTAACTGTTAGCCATAATGACTCAAGGGTTCATACTTCATCTCAACGTAAAGTTTTTTAATTAGCCACTGAGACAGATTTTGAGTTCCAAGCAAGAACTCCATGGGTATAATAAAGGAATGGTGCCCAACCCTCTGGTCTCTTCTTTCTCATGCTGAGCAAGAACTCCACGAATATGATAAGGGGGTGATCCCCAACCCTCTGGTCTCTTCTTTCTGCTCACTTTGAAGGAATTCCTGATTTGCGACCAGGTAAGAAGTTTGTCCAGGCCAATGAGGACCTACTTTCCCCATCAAATTCCTAAGTTCCGGGCAACTTCCTCAGCACTAGGAAGCCAATGAGAGAACAGAGTCAATCCCTCCCTTCTGGGAGCTTATATTTCACTAAAATCATCAGGCCTTTTCCTAATAAAGCCTGCTGCACAAAGCCCAGCATGTTTCTTCCATGCCATGCAACAGTCCTGGTATTTTTTTAATACCAATAATTGTATTTTCCTGATCACAAAGGACAAAGAGAAAAAGAATCTTCACATTTAAAATGGGTTATTAAAAAAAATCTTTTTCTGCTATTGGCACTTAAAAGTCAGATCTCCTCCCCAGACATTATTCCCCTTCATTGGCTTTTCCTTATCAGATTCATCAAGCCCACTGGCATTTAGAAGCCACATTATGTTGGTAGTTTCTTTTCCATCCCTGGAAAAGAAGAGATTTGACCTTTGTTTTGCAAAATAGAATTGTGAGCTTTTGGTCCCAAGCACTAATGTCTAGAGTAGTTATCTCAGTGTATGGAAAACTTCTCTTCTCTGAGGTTCTATCTGATCGCAGCCTCTGGAGATAAGGTCCTGAAATAAAGGTTTATTAATAGCACAGAAAGCAATAGGAGAGTGGGAGTAAGCCAGGATGGAGGGGAGGGGGCGAATTTCCAGGGTCATGACTCACTCCAATGGTGTTTCATTTCTTTGATTTCTCAGAGAAATGCCCAGTTTGTTATCTTGGGAGAAGACAGACACAAAGTTAGAAAAGTAAGAAGGGAGAAAGAAACTGATTGGACGCAACCAGGGGAATGAATCTGCTTTGTGGGAAATCAAAATAAAGGCTCACATCCCACGTAGAAACAATCCCTTTCGGGATTTGTAAGAGTCTGATAACTCTGAAGAAATGTGATCCCCCCTTTGTGATAGCATTTAAATATGGTAGGAGTCACTGGCATGGTCTGACATCCCATCTGCCCTCTTTGGCAGCAGGAGAAAGAAGGGGTTCAATAAGTGAGCCTCAGCTCCTGGAGACCAGCTAGCAGCTAGGCATTGGTCCAGGTTGCTTGGTGGAGGTATTCCCACCCACGTTGGAAGCATCTCCAAGAGGACTGATTGCCAAGATCAAACTGGCCTCTTATCCTGTCCCTGGGAGGTCCATAGCACAGCTGAACTGAACCAAAAAATAGTCAAAATAGGAAAGGAAAGTTGAGCTGCTCCGTGCAGAGGTGAAGCAGATTTGAATGTATCTTGGTGGGAAGGATGGAATGAGAGTGTAACAAAATGAAGAACCAATCTACTTCACCAAATACATTCAAAAAGCAAGCAGCCATTTCTAAGTTGGAAGAGATGTCAGATGATGCAGTAGACAGAAAGAAAGTTGGACCTTGAGTCAAGAGGACCTGAGTTCAAATGCAGCCTCAGACACTTGATAGCTGTGTGACCCTGGGAAAGACAGTTAACCTCTGTTTGCATCAGTTTCTTCAACTGTAATACAGAGATAATACTCACTCCCCCCTCCCAGAGTTGTTGTGTAGATCAAATGAGGTTCTATTTGTAAAGCACTTGGCAGAAAGTGTTATTAAATGTGAACTATTATTATTAGAGAGACAGGTTTACATGTTGGGGCCAAAGAAAAATTAATAAAGCATTTATTAAGTGTCTACTACATACCAGATATGTCCAACTCTTCATGATCTCACGTGGGGCTTTCTTGGCAGAGATCCTGGGAGTGGTTTGCCATTTCCTTCTCCAGCTCATTTTACAGATGAGGAAACTGAAGCAAACAGGGTAAAGTGACTTGCCCAGGGTCACACGACTAGTAAATGTCTAAGGTCATGTTTGAACTCAGATCTTCCTAGGTCTAGTGCTCTATCCATGCACTACCTGGCTGTCTCCAGCTGTCCCCATCTAGGTGGCACAGTAGACGGAGCACTGGGATGGAGTCAGGAAGACTCATCTTCCCAAATTCAAGTCTAGCCTCAGACACTTACTAGCTGGGTGACCCTGGGCAAGTCACTTAACTCTGGTTACTTCAGTTTCCTCATTTATAAAATGAACTGGAGAAAGAAATGGCAAACCATTCCAGTATCTTTGCCAAGAAAACCCCAAATGGGGTCACAAAGAGTCAGACATGACTGAAGCGATTCAGCAATAACATCAACTGGAAATTTAAGTCCATTAGGAGATGATACTACCTATGTGGGAACTCCTTCTGTGACTATATTAGCAACTGCTTCCCAACTGACATTCTTAGAGAATTACCTGCGGGCACTAAGAAACTGTCATAAAATCAGAGATTTAGAATGGGATTGGACCTCATGGGTCATCTAGTCCAACACTCTTGTTTTACAGAAGAGGAAACTGGTCCAGAGAGATTAGGTCACAGCCACTACGTGGCCAAGACAAGACCTGAACCAAGGTCTTCCTGACCTCCAGGTTCACTCTGTAGCCGCTAAAGCAGTGGTTCTCAACCTTCCTAATGCCGCGACCCTTTAATACTCATATGTGGGCATATCTGCATGTGGGCAGACCCTCCTGCAGACAGATAGAGAAGTGGTGTCTCAGTTCCTAAAACCATTGGAAATATGTGTTTTCCCCCTGTGAAAGGGTCATTCAACCCCCAAAGGGGTCACAACCCACAGGTTGAGAACCACTGCGCTAAAGGCTTTTGGCCCTTCATGGTCTGGACAATGCAATTATTGTTATTTTTTTTAAAAAAAGTCAAATCTAAGGAGTACTTTCTGTCAGTCAACAAACATTTATTAAGTACCTACTGTGTGCCAGATACCAAGTTAAACACCAAGAAAAGTATGGCGATCCCTAACATCAAGAAGTTCATTGTCTAATGGGGAAGACCACATGGAGACAAGTATGTACAAGACAGACACGCACACGTGTGTGCATATATATATATGTGTGTACACATACCTGTAAACAAGAAATATACAAGACAAATTAGAGATCACCCACAGAAGGAAGACCCCAGCCTTAGCCGAAGTGATCCTATATGCCTCAATTATAGGAAGGTGTTAGCTTAACCTGGATCCTACTGTAGATGCATAAAATTCCAAAGACACTTGGGAAATCCATCTTTTCATTTACTTAGGAGCACTAGTAGCCTAATCAAAGCAATATTTTCATTATTCTGGAATATTGCTGGAAAATGTTTCAAATTGATGTCAAAGTATCAACCAACATTCTCTGGGTACAAATTACTAAGCCGCAGCATCCAGCCCCTGGGCCATGATGAGCTGAGATCATGAGACTGTCTTTCTTTTTCACATCTGTGTGCCCAGTACTTAGCACAGTGCTTGGCAAACAGTAAGTGCTTCATAAATATTTATGGATGATTATTGATGGGAGATCATTGGAAAGGAAAGCTGTTTAAAGCTTTTCTTTTTCTAGTTCAAGGCCTTCTAACCTCCATTAAACTGGAATCTCCTTGAGGACAGGAACTATCTTTTACCTATTTTTCCATTCCTGGCACTTAGAACAATGTCTGGCATATAATAGGTGCCTAACATGTATTTATTGACTATTGATTATTGATGAGATCATTAGAGAGGAAAGATGACCAAAGCTTTTCTTGCTCTGGTCCAGGCTTAACTTCCCTTGGATTGTAAACTCCTTGAGGGCAGGGTCTGGGTTTGGGATTTTTTGGCCTCTTTTTGTGTCCCCAGTGCTTAGAATATAGTAGGCACTTAATAAATGTGTATTGATTGATTGAGACCGTTGGCAGTTTGGTGAAGCCTATAGACTTTTTGGAATCATGTTTTTAAATGCATAAAATAAAACATATAAGATTATAAAGGAAACCAAAGGTTAGGGGGAAAAATAATAAGGTAGTAGGTTTCTTCCCATCCAAGTTCACAGATGCCCTGAAATCTATCCACAGACCTCTTTAAGGGGTCTGTGGACCCATTGGTTAAGAACCTCATTCTTAACGTTGGTTACATCTGAGTGACTTGTAGTGATCACTATTCCCCTGTTTGTGCACTCACAAACTGTTAATTGTTGTTAAATCATTTTAGTCATCTGACTCTTCACAACCTTACTTGGGGTTTTCTTGGCAGAGATACTAGCATAATCCTCCTCCAGCTCATTTGACAGATGCAGAAACTGAGGCAAACATGTTGAAGTGACTTACCCAGGGTCACACAGCTAGGGAATGTCCGAGGCTGGATCTGAACTCAGGAAGATGAGGCTTTCTGACTCCAGGCTGGGTACTCTATGCACTATGGTGCCCCCTAGCTGACCATCTGTTTATTACTCTATATCATAATCTATACTACACCATTTTTCTCATGATTATTTTAGGGGTATGTTGTTTTGAGAGGAGCCAGAACTGTGAAGTCATTCATATAGGACTTCCCAATAAGAAAACTCCCTCTCCCAAGGTAGATTCCCACCTGTTCTAAGAAATGATGTGAAGACCCATATGTACAAAAATATTTATTGCAGCTCTCTTTGTGGTAGCAAAAAACTGGAAATTAAGGGGATGCCCATCAATTGGGGAATGGCTAAACAAGTTGTGGTATATGAATGTAATGGAATACTGCTGTGCTATGAGAAATGGGGAGGCTTATACAAACTGATGCTAAGTGAAAAGTGCAGAACCAGGAAAAATTTGTACACAATCACAGATATATCATATGTGTGACGACCAACCTTGATAAATTAGACTCTCCTCAGCCACGCACAGCTATAAGACAACTCTACAAGTCTCATGATGGAAGGAGATGTCTACATTCAGATAAAGATCTAGAAAGAGCAGTTTAAATGGAGACTGAAGCAATCTACATGCCATCATTCTTTTTCATGTTTGGTTTTCTTTCTTTTTTCCCCACTGTTCACTCCATTGTCTATACAACCAGACCAATGCCCAATGTGAAAGTATCTGCAGATCTTATACATGATTGCATGCCGCCATGGGGGGGGGCGGGAAGGGAGGGGAGAAAATTTGAAACTCAAGGGATTATGGAACTGAATTTTGTAAACAAAAAGTAAATAAACAAATCAACTATAAAAATAGGGAGAGAGAGATATGATGTGACTTTGCAATGGTCAAAAGGGCAATATTGATTTGAGAGAGGACTTGAACCTGAGTCTTTCTGAAACCGTAATTGACTTTATATCTGTGATGCCTCATATCCCTCTAACACTCGATTATATACATCATCAATTTTTTCATTAAGTTAGTTACAATGTTACACATTTCAAAGGTAAGTTTCTTGAGGGCAGGGAACATGCCCTCTATTTGACCTAAAGGTTGTACCCCAGCACTGACCACAGAGCGATGGTCAGCATCTACTTTCAGGAAGTTAGTCAACAGACCTTAAATAAGTTAGTCAGGTTTTATACACATGAAAATCATTCAACTATTTGAAACCTGAGGCCGTACACTCATCTGGATCTACAAGACAGTCCCAATTTCTTCAAATGATTCTCAATGACATCACATCTGCTGACCCTCTTGTATATGCTGTGCAGTGAGCTAGAAAGGGAAGTGGTAAACCATTTCAGTGTCTTTGCCAAGAAAACCCGAAATGGAGTCGCAAAGAATTGGACACGACCAAGCAATAACACGTCCTGGACACTAATTAGGAGTATACTGATAAGTGTTTAACAATTGGGTTGCTGGGGGAAGGAACAGTACACAGGGCATACTTGTAATTATTAACATATGCTCCATCTGTTTCTTATGTCTAGACAATCAATAAAACAATAATTCAGACCCTGATTTATAGGGTTTGCTTATTTCTAAGGTGTAAACGATTACACTGAAAATTTAACACTCAGCTCCTTTGAAACCATTCCAGCTCACACCTGACCCTGAGTCTATCTTAACTCAGTCTCAGGTGGTATTCACTTTGTCAGCTCCCTTGTCACATGGGATAGAGACCCCAAATTCTCCCATTAGAACCACTCACCCTACCTGGGCACACAGTCACTATTAGCGTCCTCTGTTTAAAGAAATCTTAGAATGTTCTCCAGCCCTGTAGAGATTGGCTTTAGGTCCCAGCCTCCAAGTTTTGAAGGAGTGATTTGTTTAGGTAAATTGTCTGTGTGTGTGGGTAATCTCCTGCAAACACCTGTGATTGGGTGAATTTAATTGGGCTGCAGCTGCTGTTGATTGCATTTTTTTTTTTTAATATCCAGTTTTCTGTGTGTCTCTTCTAGCACATCTTTCCCATTTGGAATTTAAAATTTAGCTCCACCTCGGCTGTCCCATTAGAGGTTTATTTAAAGGAGAGTTGCAGTCGTGGGTGGTCTCCCGATGGCACTGTAGCACTACACATATGTACTTAAACATGTGGGTGTTTCAAATAGAATTTCCACAGGAATCTGAAGGATGCACAATTATGGAAAACCAATCAGAACTGCCAAGACTGACTTCTCTTTCTGATTCATGTCACTCCAGCAGGAAGTCCACTACACAGACAAAAACCAGGAACAAGGAAAACCCTATTTGGAATCACTGTTGGAACTTCCAAATTCTCCCATATGCAGCCCTTGTCTTCTGAGACTGGTTGTATGAAAACAGTGATGAAAGTCTGTTAGATCAAGCCTCTTTTCAAGTTATCAGCAAGCATCTATTAAGCACCCTACTATGTATCAGGCACTCACCTAAACTCTGAAGATACAAAGAAAGGCAAAAAAAAAAAAAATTCCCTACTCTCCAGAAGCTCACAGTCAAATATCCTTTTTTTCCCCAGAAAATAAAATAGGTGGGATAGTTAGGTAACACAATGGATAGGGTCCCAACTGGAGTCAAGCATTTACTACCTATATGACCCTGGGCAAGTTACTTAACCCTGATTGCCTCCTAAAAAAGAAAAAGAAAAGGAGATTATAGTTAAGAAGAATGAAAGTGATTAATGAGTGCTCCTCAATCTGAGGAGGCCAGTTTGAGAAAAACCTAGGTTCAAGTCCACTCTCTGACAAATACTGGCCTTTTGATCATGGGAAAGTCACTTACTTTCCCCAGGCTACTACTCTCTAAGATTATAAGTTAGAGAACAGTTGACAATATGCCTTGGGGGAGGGAGTTTTTTTCATTGGAAAGTTCCATTATTGATGTCTCAAATACTTATATCCATGAGCATAGACAGTTCTTAACCTTAAAGGAATTCTACTCACTTCTGGGATTAGCCTTATCTGATATGCTTAAGATTGGTGAATTGAGAGGGGGCTAATTTTGTATAAAACTGCCCAGTCTCGAACACCTGTGAACTATTCTAATGGTTGGACAACTCTTTCTATAGAGAGATGACCCTGTTAAAAGCTGTTATGTGTGTAACTTAAATTTCTAGTCCTGATTCAGATGGGGAAACAGAACATAACAGTCCAGGGACCAAAGTAATCTAAGATCACAGATTTAAATCTGGTCATTCTCCATGGCTAAGATGTTCTCCCCTTCCTCACCTCCAGATCTTAATTTCCTTAGCTTCTCTTAAGACTTAGTTCCAACCTTATCTTCTGCAAAAGATCTTTCTTTCCAGTCCTCTCTAGGATACAATGCCTAGAAAGCCTCTCCCTGGAAGGAAAAAGTACAGCACTTTTAGCACAGAGGTGGGTGCTTTGAGCATTCAACTGGTTAGCCACAAAATGCCTTGGGCTAATATTAAGTCTGTTTTGTTTTACTGCTGAATTACAGATTCATAGAATCACAGAATTTTGAGTTAAAAGAAACCTCAGCATTCATTTAGTCCAACTCAAACCTAAAAAGGAGTCCCTTTCTTCCACTCCTCTCCTAATTCAGATTCAAATTCCAGAGATGAGGGTGGGCAGGCTGGGAAGGATAAGGGGCAAGAGAAAAAAACTGAGTCCATTTCACCTATGGTAGACAATATAAACAAAGATATATTTATTTAGAGGGCCAAGAGAGGGAAAAATGAAAAAGGTAAAAGTGGATTTGGAAGACAGAAAACATGAAGGTGAATAATAGGTAACGAGATTAGAAAGATAGGTTTGTGCTAGATTCTATGAGGTCTTGAATGCCAGGATCAGGAATTTATATTATATTGGTAGGTGATAGAGAACCGCTGGAAATTTTAAAGCAGAAGAGAGATGTGTTAGGAAGATGATTCCAGTGGTCATGAAGGATCTGTAAAGGATGGATGGGAGACGGATAAAGAATGTGTGAAGAATGGGTGAGATGGGCTTTCTGGAGACAGAAATAACTGTTAGGTTCTTTTACAAAAGTCCAGAAATGAGGAGGCTTTGTGTCTAGGATGGTACACCCTGGAGTAGCAGTGGTTCTCAATCTGTGGGTCGTGACCCCTTTGGAGTTCAAACGGGGTCACCTAAGACCATTGGAAAACACATATTTCCGATGGTCTTAGGAACGGAGACACTGCTCCTCTATCTGTCTCCAGGTGGGTCTGCCCACATGCAAATATGCCCACATAGGAGTATTAAAGGGTCGAAGCATTAGGAAGGTTGAGAACCACTGGAGTAGAGAGAGAGAGAGCAAATGACTGAATTGGGCAGAGGGTACAAGAAAGAAAGAAATCCAAAAGTGAAATGAGCTGCCTCAAGGAGTGATGGGAATTCAGGCAAAGGCTGGATGACTACTTGGTGGGTGTATGATAGAAGTCAATTCTTTTTGAGATAGGGATTGGCCTAGATAACCTCTGTGGTTCTTTCCCTCTCTGAAACTTGGAGACTCTAAGTCATTAAGGATCCTGGTAGGTTTCAAATCCAGGGACCTGAATAGATATCAGTCCTGGTAAACAATGGTAAAGTACGTTCAATTAAAGATCTTTAGGATCACGATTAGTAATTATGCCAAGTTTATGATTGACCATATGGTCTTATGGGAAGTGAATTTAAGAGTAGACACAACACTCCACAAAATACCTAAGACCCACTAACATAAAGAGGAATAATTGGGAACCACACAGTCCTGTTCCCAGTCCTTCCAGTGTCCAAATCCTGTCCTGTGCCAGAAACAGACAAAATGAAGGTGTTCCTGGAGTTTACATTCTATTGGAAGGGAAATAACATGTACAAAGATAAATAAACAGAATATACAAAAAATATTTTCAAGAGAGTCAGACATTATCTACTGGGAGACTCAAGAAAAGTGTCGTGTAGGTGACACTTAAGTTGGTTACTCAAAAGACATCAGCCCAACAATCCACACAGGAAAAACAAAATGAATGAAAAACATCTATCACCTCATCTATGAATGCAGTTGTATGGATAACCCACCGAGTTAATCTGTCAGTATACATGCACCAAAAAGGTGATCTAAACAGAAAGTAAACTAGATCTGTAATTGAATGTCTGGGAGAAAACATGCTAGATTGAATTTGAGAAATTTCCCAGAATTTAGAATGATCACAAGCTGTTCTTTTCAGCACTAATATTATCCTAGTAATCACAGAATCACCAAACATCAGAGTTGAAAAATACTTCAGAAGCCATCTAATCCAGCTTAGTCATGACTAAGAAAATGGTTAATAACATTCCTGGCAAGTGGTCATCCAGCCTTTTGCTGAAACTTCCCGTGTGGAGGAGGTCATTCAATGAAGCCATATGTCATTGAATAATGGAACATCACAATCCCTGAAGAAAAGACTCAAAAAGCAATGGAAAGATACAGGTAAGGGTAATTAGGCTATAATTTATTACCAGTGCTTAATTGCCTGCAAGAAATGGCATAGAGGATCTCATCCTGGAAATATGGGATCAGAAAAGGAGATGATTTGATCATAGATAAACTAAGGAAATACAGAGAGACAATTCAGGTGTTGCTGAGGTATCCACAGAGTGTTAAAAAGAACTAGACTACATTGGGGAGATGCTCTAAGGAGGATTTCTGGGAAACAATGGACACGAACTACACAAGATGAGAAGGAAGGGATAGGTGGCACCTTGCCACTTATGACAGAGTGGAGAGGATGCTCATCAGAGATACCCCAGACTCTTCAAAATTCTTGTTCAATCATTTCAGTCATGCCCAAGTCTTCATGACTCCACTTGGGGTTTTCTTGACAAAGATGCTGGAGTGGCTTTGCCATTTCCTTCTCCAGTTCATTTTACAGATGAGGAAACTAAGACAAACAGAGTTAAGGGACTTACCGTATGCTAGTAAGCGTATGAGGCCAGATCTGAGCTCACAAAGCTGAGACTTTCTGACTCCAGGCCCTGAACTCTATCCACTGTGCCACCTAGCTTTCTCAAGGCATTGAAATATAAAAAGACTAATCAATAATCATGAGAAAAGGTACATGAGAATCATATACTAATAGTGTGGCATGGTCATGGCATTGACTCTCAAAGTCTAAGCTCTCTCTCCCCCTGTATTGGGGCTGACTTGATTTCTCCTAGCTACATACACTTTAGCAGATTGGGGTAGTATGTGCAAAGGAGCAGCCATGTGACCACAATTCAAAATCTCAGGATCTTAGAGGGTAGCTCTGATGTTTGAGGGGCAGGGAGAGACTCATTTATACCATTAGTACTACCCATTATAGTTTCTGTGCCATCACCACTATGTTTCCCATTTCTATAAAATCAGTCACCATGATACCATTAACTCTTTTTTTGTTTTTGGTTTTTGTTTTTGCTCTTTGGAGGGGGAAGGCGGGGCAATTGGGGTTAAGTGACTTGCCCAAGGTCACATGGCTAGTAAGTGTTAAGCATCTCAGGTCCTGCTGACTCCAGGGCTGGTGCTCTATTCACTGTGCCATGTAGCCACCCCAATACCATTAACTCTTAAACATAAAATATTTTCTAAAGGATAAAGCTAATGTAAGAATAATCACAATCCCCAATAGAAAACAAGAGTAAGAGTAATAACATTAATTCAATAGAAGGCAAGAGCAACAATAATCATAACATTAACTTGGTAAAACACAAGAACAGATGCAATCACAACATTTATTCTATAGAAGGTAATAGTAGCAATAATTAAACTAAAATAGTTCACTGTAGGCCTGGGTCACACTCTCTCATCAATATACACAGTGCCTGTGGGAAACAGTGGACACACATTAACAGAAATCTAACAGGCAGGCATATGAAAAGAGAAATTTGTGATTAATGTGAAAATATGTTTAATATGATTGTGCATGTATAGACTATATCAGATCGTTTGCCATCTTGGGGAGGAGGGAAGGAGGCAGGGGAAAAATAGAACTCAAAATCTTATATAAGTGAGTGTTGAAAACTAAAGATAAATAAATTAATTTTTTAAAAATAAATTCATAAGCTTGAGTCAACTAGCAATTATGGATGACTGACTTTAATGTCCTTAGTCTCTTTAAAAAACAGTCTACACTATACATCAACTTCTGGTCAAAACTGCTCCTCTGCTATTTATTCCACTGCTGGTTCTCGTAGTTCTCAGGCTGGGCAGAGTCACTTCTTTGCTACTCTTGGGATATTGAAGCAATGACAAGTTCTTTTAGCACATAACCACTGTTAACAGGGTGGTGAGAACATGTAAAGCTTTTCCCATGATAAGCATTTCCCTTAAGTAAAAAAAACTGCTAAGCTTTTTCAGATATGCTCTGGAGTTCTCATGAGTTTCTCCCTCACAAGCTGTAGGGCCATGAAGTCTTTCCCCAGCCAGCTCTTCAAACCCCAGAGGATTTTGTTTTATCTGGTCAGTTCTCAGCACTGTCATGACTCTTCTCATAGCAAAGCAGATGCAAAGCCTGTCTTTCAGTCTATTTTTCCTTCTTTAATCAAGAGAGTATTATTGTAAAAGGCAACAAAGGCAAACTCTTTTGAAGTTTCCCCTCTCTCAGCCTGAGGGTGGCAGTAAAGGGCAATCTTGCTATTCTCCAGTCAATAAGCTCTCAACCAAACTAGTGCCTCTCTTCCAATCAGCACAGCTCCCAGCAAAACAGCTGCAAAACTTGAACTTGTCAGCTCCTATCGGGTCCTGTAGTCTGTCTTCTTGAAGCAGCTCCATTAGTCCCCTCCCAAATCTTGTCACTCCAACTCCTCTTGCACGTAGCTACCTCTCCTACTTTTATCTTCATCTAATCATATCCTACTCCTTTCTCCTATAGTTTCTAATACCTCAAATTAAGCTTCCTCATAAACAATCACCCATTTGCATTTCTTTTGTATTTATGTATTTACAGTGTAAAATTCTAAAGATCTACCTTTCTGTCAAGGATGACCCAAGAGCAATCCTTACATATTCTTCACATAGTCCAGGGAAAATTACTGGATTTATAATTTATTCACTATATCCTTCTATAGTTTTGATTCTCCTATTCTAAATCCATGTCTTTTTGGGATTGGTGTGTTTCGAGGGTGTTTTGCTGCAGGTTACCTTATTTCTCCTGAAGGAAAAGGAAGACAATAGGGGAGGACCACAAATGAGGTGATGATAAACCATAATATATTGCAGACATCTTTAACTCAGGACTCTGCCCTTGGTCAGGTCCTCTCAGTACACTTGTCTTAGAGGCTGTTTTCTCTCTGGTCCTTATGACAATCTCCACATCATTTAATATGACAAGCTGTTTCTTCTCATGTGCATTTCAACAATGTCTTTTACACAAATGTATGTTTTCTCTTCCTTTCAGTAAACACAACATCCATATTTGAAAGGAATACAATACATGTGCTAGCATGATGGTCTGGATGGGACCTTAGAGTTCATTTAATCTTACTGGTTCATTTTTGTCTTATATCCTCAGTGCCTAGCACAGTGTCACAACCCTCTCTTACCCCTTGAAACACACACATACACACACACACACACACACACACACTGCTTAACACATACTGGTAGGAGTAAAATTAAACCCTTTCACTTTACTGAGGCAGAAACTCAGTCCTAGAGAGGGGAAGGAACCTAACTCTCACCTGTGACTCCAAGAAGCTGTAGAATACACAATGGCTACACCCTGATAAACCATCATGACAGATGGGCTAAATTACGTTGAGGGTAATCAAAAGGCCTCAAACCTGTCAGTGAGTTGCGGGGGGGTGTTTACCCCAAACATGTGAAGTCTTCCCCTGGTGGATTAGAACAATTTGTTCCAATGGCCACAAAGGCAGTGAAAGCAGTACTGTGGAGCACCTAGAGGCTGACCAGGCTTCAGAGAAGCCAAGGTCATCAATTTCATCCTGGGCCATTGCCCATCACCTTGACTTTTGTCTTTCCACTGAACTATGACTCTGGAAGAGAAAGTGAGGCTGATGACTTTGTGCAACTCTGCCTCACTTAAATCCAATTCAAGCACCATCTTTGCAATTTGTCCTTTTATGTTGCCTGGGGCAGAAGTTAGTGGCAATGGATAGAGCACTGGACCTGGAGTCAGGAAGACTCATCTTCCTGAGTTCAAATCCAGTCTCAGACACTTCCTAGCTATGTGACCCTGGGCAAGTCACTTCACCACGCTTATCTCAACTTCCTCATCTATAAAATGAGCTGGAGAAGGAAAGGGCAAACCATTCCAGTATCTTTGCCAAGAAAACTCCAAATGAGGTCATGAAGAGTCTTTTATGATTGAACAACAATAACAAATTGCCTGGGGCACTAAGAGATTAAATGACTGGCCCATAGTCATATAGCCTGTATGGTGCCAGAGGTGGGATTTGAACCCAGGTCTTCCTAACATTGAGTCCTATTCTCTATTCCAGTGGCATCAAACTCAAATAGAAATGGATCCCTGCTACATCTTACTGACTTAGAAAACCACAAAATTAGCATTATATCTATGTCATATTGTATTTTTATTTATTTTTGTTAAACATTTCCTAATTAGAGTTTAATCTAGTTTGATCTCACTTGAGAGTCCTCGAATTGCAAGTCAGACACCTCTGTACTATGCCATACTTCCCCTCACACTATCACCTCCATGCTCCTTAGTTAATGCAGCCCACACTCACATTAGCTCTTTGGGCTGCCATCCCACATTCTTGACCTATGCTGAGGTTGAAATTCACTAACGACCCCATATCTTTTTCAGACAAACCAGCTGGCAGACACTGCCTCCTTAATTTCATACCTGGGAAGTTGATTTTTTGAACCCAAGTGTAAGACTTTACATTTATCCTCATTGAATGTCTCTCTTACTCCATCCAGTTCAATGCTTTATCCTCTCAAGGACCTTTTGGATTCTAATGCTATCTTCTTGTGTATTTGACTGTAAGCTCCTTGAGGGAAGGAACTGTTTGGTTTTTGCCTTTCTTTGTATACCCAAGGCTTAGCACACTGCCTGGTACACAATAGGACTTTAATAAATGCTAGCTGATTGGATAATTGTGCATTTTGTTCAATCATGTCCACCTCCTCTTTCTGACCACATTTCAAATTTTCTTGGCAAAGATACTGAAGAAGTTTGCCATATCCTTCTCCAGCTCATTTTACAGATGAGGAAACTGAGGCAAACAGAATGAAGTGACTTGCCCAAAGTCACAGCTAGGAACTGTCTATGGATTTGAACTCATGAAGATGAGTCTTCCTGATCCTGTGCTCTGTGCATTATGGCACCACCTAGCTGCCTGATTGTGTATTAGTTATCCCTCTCAGCTCTTTGTCATCTGCAAAATTGGCAAGGATACCATATGTCTTTATGCTACAGAGATGTTAAACCACATAGGGTGAAGCACAGAACCCTAAGGCACTCTGCTTGAGACCTCCTTCCAAACTGGTATCAACCATTAATGAATCCGCTCCCATCAGATCATTTAACTAATTCTGAATCTATTTAATTGCATTGATTGCACTCTGATCTGGTCCAGCAGTATCAGACTCAAATAAACATGGAGGCCACTGAACTGTACACAAGGATCCCTGCGGGCTGATATCCTATTGCATTTTTATTTTGTTAAATATTTCCCAATTACATTTTAATCTCTCTCGCCCAGCACTTGTATGTAAAAAAGTCTAGGCATACTGTACTATGGCTATAGTATTCCCTTGTAGGTGGTAGAAGCAAGGCTTAAATGCCTGATTTCTTGACACTAAAGATCACCATCTATTCGCCATCTCCTACTACTTCTCATCACTATGGCTACAAAGAGTGACACCACTGAGGAGCCTCATTTACCAATTCCACAAGCATTTCCAAAAAGAAAATTAGGCTAGTCAAGCATCCCATACTTGATGAGGTCATGTTGGCTCTTTGTGACCATTGTTTCCTGATCCAAAAGTGCACTAATGGTCTCTTTAATAACATGGTCCAGAATTTTTCCCAGGAATCAAGGTAAAATTCACTGACCTAGAGTTTTCGGGCTTCCTTCTCTTTTTCTTTTTTTTTTTTCAAAATGTAGGACACTTGTCCTTCTTATTTCTAGTGGACAAGCTTAGAACCAATTTTTAGATGTTACAAATGTGGATTGAGTTTGATCTACCCAAAGAAGAATGGACTTCTTCAAGATATGAGGGGAGGGGAGCCCATCAATGGGGGTCTTAAAGTACAGCCTTGTTGAAAATGACTAATATGGAAATGTTTTCCATAATTGCACACATATAACCTCTATCTGACTGTTTACCATTTCAGGAAGGGGGAAAAGGAGGGACGGAGGAATAGAATTTGGAACTTGAAACTTTAAAATGTTTAAAAAAGAAGAGGTTTGTTGACAGACATCCACTTGGGAATATTGGATTAGTTGGACCACATGGCCTCTGAAGACCTCTTCCTCTTTGCTCTGAGAGAGATAAAAGAGAAAGGGAAGGGGAAAGAAGGGAAAGAAGATGAAGAAGAGAGAAAATGGAGAAAAGTGAAAGAAGAAAAAAAAGATGGAGGAAGAAAGAATAATGGAGAGAAGATAGAGAAGAAGAGGAAAGTGGAAAGGAGAGAAAGAAGGAAAAAGAAGGGAAAAGCAGGGTAAGAGTTGGAGAGAAGGAAGAAGAAATGGTAGCTATCGTAGGAACAATAGATTTAAAGCTGGATGAGAATTTGTTGTTGTTCAGTTGTATCTGACTCTTCCTGACCCCATTTGGGGTCTTTTTGGCAAAGATATTGGAGTGATTTTCCATTTCCTTCTCCAGCTCATTTGACAGATGAGGAAACTGAGGCAAACAGGGTTAAGTGACTTGCCCAGGGTCACAAAGCTGCTAAGTGTCTGAGGCAGGGTTTGAATCTACATCTTTCTGACTTTGGTGTCTTTTCTGTTACATCATGCTGCTTCTAAGAAGATGGAGATTGCCAAAGAGAGGGCCAGCCAAAATGACCTCCAGTGGCTGTTGGCCCAGAAATTGCCTACCCCCTGATTAGATGTTCAATGAAAAGTGGTTACCCTGAGAGCAGCAGCCTCATGCCAGGATTGCCCTGGAAAAATGACTAAGGAAATTTAGAAGCTAAGATTCCTTTGTGGAAGGTGAAATCATTTCACGTAATACAGAAAAGAGACTGTGCAAGGCAAAATTGCTTCATAATCCTGCCATGTAAACCAGTTGGGATTCTCCTTCACATAAATTGAATTTTGATTTATCAATCAATAAATGCCTCCGGAATCCTCATTAATGGAAAGTTCATCCAATTTAACCAGAGGTGCAGATACAGACTATTGGATGCTCCCAGTAAAATATGACCCTCATTTACCCATTGGTAATCGACTGTCCAGATTCAGTGGGGCTCATGACAAGAGCCCATCTCTCAGTTTCCAGTGAGGCCTGGGGCCTGGTGGTAGAAGAAGCCTCAATCTTTCAACACTATCCACCAAGGTGTATTGTGTAGCTACATAACATGGATCCAACAAATGACTCCCAAAGTACCAGCCACCAAGATGGAAATCAGGCCCGTGTGACATAAGGAGCACTGACATCACAGGGTGCATTGGATTTCAGTGAAGCAGGGTTGTACAAAGGCATCAGCCATACAAAGCCACTGAAGTCTGGTGGCAGGACCAAAGTCAAGACAGCTGGCGATGGCCTGGGCTGCAGTGGATGACCTTGGTGGCTTCAGAGCCTGACCAAGCTCTGAGTGCCCCACAGCCCCTGCCTCAGTCGCTTTCATGGCTGTTGGAACAAATTCCACCAGGGGAAGTCCTCACATGCTTGGAGTAGACACCCCCCATTCATTGACAGGTTTGGGGCCTGTTGTGCTACCCTCAACCTCGTTGAGCCCATCTGCCAAGATGGTTTTACTGGAGTGTGGCCACTGTATATCCTATAGCTTCTTAGAGCCCCAGGTGAAAGTTAGGTGAAGGTAGACACCAGAAGTGGGTGAGTGGCCCTGAAAAGAACTCAGCAAACCCTCTCACCAGAGGGGCTAGTTCTCCCTGAACAGCCCATATACCCCTGAATTTAATAGATCCTTAAAAGGAAAGACAAGTTCTATATAACAGATTTGTGGCTTCATGTAAAATCCTCTGTGCAATAGGGACTGAGGTAAAACAGAGAAAAATCAAAATAGCCTACAAGTGGTGTTCCATGCTCCTAATTCTCAGTGGGATCCTGGGAGAAGTTTCCATCACAACTAGGAGGTACAGTAGATAGAGAGAGAGAGAGAGCCCTGAACCTGGAGACAGAAACACTTGAACTCAAATCCAGCCTGCTTACTTTGCTGTGAGACCCTGGGCAAGTCACTTAACCTCTCTCTCCCTCAGTTTACTCATCTGAAAAATGGTGATAAAAGTAGCACCTCCCTTCCAGGGTTGTTGTGAGGATAAAAATCGATGGTATTTATAAAGCGCTTTACAAACTGTACAACAAGACAAAAATGACCCCCACAAGTCTGAATTTCCCCTCTGGCTGCACCCCATGGACTTCTCCATCATGCCCAGCGTGGGTACTTTCCCCCACCACCACTCCCCTTTCAGTTGCCTTTTGTGTGCTGGCCTCCCCAACTAGAATATAAGCTCCCTGAGAGCAGGCACTACTTTTTTTTTTATTGAATTTGTATTCCCAGAACTCAACACAGTGCCAGGCTCATAGTATACACTTCATAACAGTCTGTTAACTGACTGACTGACTGACTGTATTTTCCTTGGGGTGAGGGGCAAGTGCTACCCAATATGTTCATAGATAAAGGGGGCAACTTGGGACAGTGAAAAGAGTAGCAGCTCCTTAATTAGAGAAGTCCTGCCTCTGGTACTTATTATGCCTATGCGACTGCAGGCAAGTCATATAGCTTCCCTGGGCCTCAGTTTCTCCATCTGTAAAACAGGGGGTTTGGACCTGATGGCCTCTGAGCTCCCTTCCAATTCAATATCTTTAAACCCAGGGGAGTCCCTGCATTCTGTAGATGAAGAAGCTGACGCCAGACAGGTTAAGAGACTTGCCCAAGGTCACATCAGCAGTGACACCTTCATTTTTATTTGAATCCAAAGCTTCCAACTTTTTTCTGCTACTCCAGGGAGCATTACATGGTATTCTCCGTTTTTGTTGTTATTGCTTAGGCTTGTCTGACCCTTCATGATCCCCCTTTGTGGTTTTCTTTGCAGAGATACCAGAGTGGTTTGCCATTTCCTTCTCCAGCTCATTTTACAGATAAGGAAACTGAGGCAAACAGGCTTAAGTGACTTGCCCAGGGTCACGCAAATAGGAAGCGTCTGAGGTCAGGTTCGAATTCAGGTCTTTCTTTCTCGAAGCATGGCACTCTATCCATTGTGCCACTGAGCTGTCCTCAATTCCCTGTATGCCACAAACCAAATGTGTTCAAGTCAGCTCTGAGCTGCATCTGCAAGTCCAAGAAAAACCAAGGGTCAAACGATATTTCAGCGGCTATGGGCTACACTGACTTCCCTGTAAGCTTGACCTGAGATAGTCCATTACCCAAATGCTTCTAGCCAAGGGTATCCTTTAAAACACTGTGGAGGGGATCCAGTAAAGCTCAATGATTTATCAAGGATATTGGAAGGGAAAAAGAATGTGATTCTTCCCCTGAATAAATGTTATTACGTTCCATCCATCACCATGCCTTCCAACGGATCTCATAAACATAAAAACGATGTTTATGGGCGAACAATGCACTTTAATATCCCCTGAATAATTTGTGCTATCGGGAGTACACGTCCCAATACTTCCTCCTTTGGTCCACCCCTGGCTGACTCTGACCACACCAGAGTAAATGAGCTTATAAATTACATTAATGGGTTTTCCTCAACCTTCCATCAGCCCCCTCCTCATATTACTGGCATGGTGCAAAGGAAAAGCCTCAGAAGACCAAAGTACGAATCCCAGCTGATGCCACTTATACCAGTGACTTAATCCCTCTCTCTGGGACTCAGTTTTCTCACCTGTAAAATGTGAAGGAGGGGGATTGAAGTTTCTTCCACTTCTAAATTTGTGATCTTATAACACTATGAACTGTATCTATAATTTAAAAACCAATTTTTTTTACCTGTGTCTAAAGGTCTACCATGTAGATATGGTAGTCTAGAGGTCGTGGGACTCTGGGCAAGCCACTTAATTTCTCAGGTTGCCAGACACCTCTCTAAGAGTCAAAGATGAAGAGAAGCTGCTAACCTGCATCAGGAGAGAGCTTCCGTATCTAGGAGATGCTTATTCCAATGAAATCCCAAGTCCAGCCAGCATCCCTTAAGCCTAACTCGAAACAATCTCACCAACTCTTGTAGTTCCCAAAGGGATTAAGCTCCTAAACCATTAGGGAGACTGAGGAGACCTCAGTAGGCACACAAAGAAGGGTGTGGTCTAGAGGAAAGGGCACTGGATCCAAAGCCATCGCTAGGAACAGATTTGGAGTTGGAAGGGACCTTAGAGGTTTAGCTAGGTCCACCCTTTGTTTTACCAATGGAAAAACTGAGTCTGAGAGAAGGTAAGTGACCTGCCCAAGGTCACACAGGTGGTGACTAGAATCCAGATCCTGGGACTCCACATTCAGCAGTCTTCCCACTGTTCTACTCTAGCAGGAATGGCCAATGTATTGATTTGTTTGGCTTCAACATCCATCTACTGGTAGAGGTGAGAATAGTCATCAGGAAATTAAATTAACATTCTAAAAATTCAATTAAAACAGTTTTTAAAAAAGAATTCATTGTAGGATTTAGAGTTAGAAGAGACCATTGTGGTCATCCAGTCCAAAACATTCTCAAATAACAGATGAACCAATTCAACAAGCATGGAGTAAATGCCTACTAAATACGCAAGATTCTTAGGGACACAAAACCCAAAGTGAAACATCTCCTGTCCTCAGGGAGCTTACACTTAATCACAGAAATAGTATATGCATACTGCGCAGTTTCCTCATTTGTAAAAGGAGTTGGAGAAGAAAATGGCAAAGCACTCCAGCATCTCTGCCAAATGGGGTCATGGAGAATTGGACATGACTAAAAAATGACTGAACAGCAATAAGTGTCTATATAAAATTTTTGTAAAATAAATATAAGGAGTTGGGAGAATCAAGAAAGGCCTCCTGTAAGAGGAAATGTGTATAAACTGAGGCACAGAGCTGTCAAAGGATTTGTCCAAGATTACAGAGGTGGGAAACAGCAGACAGAATTTAAGCCGGAGTCTTCCATCTGCAGACCCAGGGCTTGATCCATGCCACCATGTTGTCTCCTCCAAGGTCAACTCCAAAGAACCAGACTCTATTCTCAATATGGAAATTTGATCGTGCTGAATATAGCTTGTGATAACATGCCACATCAGTTGGAGAAGACTCAACAAGTTGAGGTATGTGAGTTTAATAGGACAGAACTGTAAATCATGAAGGAAACTTCAAAGCATGGGAAGGCTTATATGAAGTAAGGCAAGGGGAAGTAAGAAGAGCTAGAAAAATTGTATACAGTGGGAGGGCAAGAGTATAATGGAAGGAACAACATCAAAACCATTGAAACTGAATAACAGTAACAACTAGAGCTGGTATTTCTATAGCGATTTCATGTTTGCGAAGTACATTACAAATGTTATCTAATTTGATCTTCACCACAGTGAATGCTGGAAAATTATAATTATCAAGTTTAGAGGAGGCAAAGGAAAAGGAGGAGGAGGAGGAAAATAGGAGAAGGAGAGGAGAAGAAGAAGAAGAAGACGAAGAGGAGGAGGAAGAG
>CM053587.1:338812989-338832510 GCA_028646515.1 Pseudochirops corinnae | reverse complement strand
TCTGACTGAGTCAAAGCAGCCCCACCAGCAGACAAACCTGCTAGTGGCACGGGAGAGTCAGCGCTTTTCTGTTCTTTCTTGTATCATTCACCATAACACCTCCCCTGGGGGCTGATAGATGAGGACAGGAGACAATCTATAGCTCAGTGACAGAATGTTTACTACCAGCCCTCTAGGAAATGATTACTTCCAGGTAATTCCGAACCTCAGGACTGTGATGCACTGCCTCATAGATTAAATTGCAGCCACCAATGTATAAAAGTATTACAAGGAGACCTTGTATTTCATGGCTTACTGGGGGGTGGGGAGGGAGAAAAAGAGGAAGGGGGAGAGAGGGAGGGGAGGGGAAGGAGGGGAGAAGAGACAGACAGACAGAGATCAAAAAGGGCAGGAGGAGGGGAGGTTCCAAGGCTCCTTGTAGATCTAATATTTTGTGGTCTAAGGCCCCTCCCAGCTCTGACATCCCCTGTTCTAAGGCCCCTCCAGCCCTGACATCCCCTGCTCTAAGGCCCCTCCCAACCCTGACATCCCCTGCTCTAAGGCCCCTCCCAGTCCTGACATCCCTTGTTCTAAGGCCCCTCCCAGCCCTGACACTCCCTGTTCTAAGGCCCCTCCCAGCCCGGACATCCCCTGCTCTAAGGCCCCTCCCAGCCCTGACATCCCCTGTACTAAGGCCCCTCTCAGCTCTGGCACTCTCTGAATCTAGGCTGCCAAAGGCACAAGACACTGGCCAGAAGCAGTGTGTGAGCTGGTCAGGGATGGAGCTCAGTTGCTTTGGACATACTCAGGGCTAAGCCTTCAGTCAGGCCCTCACTAGGCCTCTATGTAAAGCATTGTCTCCAAATTTAATTGCCATAACCATCTTCCCAACAAGGAAAACATTCACAGTGTTAACAAGGCAAATTGTTAATTAAAATAGCTGTGTCTTCCAGGGATTTTAATTTAGGATAAACACCCATTGGGATGAAGAAATGCATTTAAACCATCAGAAAGGTGCTGTTTCTACACCCAACTGTCTCCAATACACAATTTAATGAAGATAACTCCTGCTTTCTAATTATAACTCCAAAATGTGGCATACAAGACCTCTCCCATATCAGAAGAAGGTGCTGTATCTAGTGCACGCAGATGCTAAAGCACTTCAGGGCTGGCTGTTAGCTTCACCCACATCTAAATGGCAATCCTTCCAACCACAGGGGACCATCATCAGAGGGCCAGCCAAGGTGCAAGTCTCCCCTGAAGCTGGCTGTTCCCAAATGGCATTAGCCAAGGTGCCCCTTCTCCCCCTTCCCCTACCGCACACACTTCGTTTCATTTGCTCCTTCATTCCCTCCAGATTTCTGTTCCTTCCATTGCTCTTGGCCAGGTGAGGAGGACAGAGTTTGTTCAGAAGACCAGCTTCTACGACATCTGAGAGACCCACCAGATGGTAGAGCATAAGAAAAGGAGAGAGGGGTGCAGAGCACGGTATTCTGACAACCAAAGAGCAAACGCCCCCATTCCGCGACATTCTATTCACATACGATTTCTGAAGAGTGAGGCGAGAACCAGGGCGATCCGAGGCATGCCGATTACAAGTATGTTACAGATGATGAGAAAACAGCAGCTATGGAATCTGAAAAAACATCGGATGGGCAGGAAAGCCAAGAGGAAGGCTTTTTGAGTTTGTTAAAGATATTCTATTTCATTTCGCGCTGTATAAAGACATACTTCAGAGTTATGTCATTATATAGATTTAAAGGTAGAAAGACGCTCACAGGCCATTCAGTCCAATCCCCTCATTGAACAAATGTGGAAATTTCATACGTATATATATACGCATATGTGTATATATATATATACACACACACACACATATATACACATACACATACACATATACATACATGCATGCATATATGAAATGTCCACTTTCCACTTACATGAAACGTATATATATATAATATGTATACATGTGACACCTCTGATGTTCACTGACCTTCTTCCAATCAGTTAATTAAGGTCTCTTCTAATCAGTTAATTAAGCACCTATTATGTATCAGGCACTAGGTCTCAGCCAAGCATTTATTAAGCACTTACTACATACGAGGCAGTTAAGTGCCACCATAGTGCATAGAGCACTGGGCTTGGAGTCAAAAAAACTAATTTTCCTGAATTGGAATCTGGACTCAGACATTTCCTAGCTGTGTGACCTTGGGCAAGTCACTTAACTCTGCCTCCATTTCCTCATCTGTCAAATGAGCTGGAGAAGGAAATGGCAAACCACTCCAGTGTCTTTGCCAAGAAAACCCCAAATGGGATTACGAAGCATCAGGCACAACTGAACATATACCAGGCATTGTGCCAAGATCTGGGGCTGTAACTGCAAAGACATGAACAAATTCTACTCATGAGGAATTTACATTCTAACAATGGACACAAGTGGTTCAATACAATGTAGCTTGGGAGATCAAGCACTACCAGGAGTTGGGGGGACTCAAGAAAAGTTGAGACTTGAGATGAGGCTTGAAGAAAGTGAGAGATTTGATGAGGTGAGGAGAGAGTACAGTCCAGGTGTGAGAGATGCCAAATGCAAAGGCACAGAGATGGAAGACAGAGGACCATGTGTGAACCACGAAAGAGAAGGCCAGTTTGGCCACTACATCATGGCATACAGGGGGAAGAGTCATGGCCAATGAGGCTGGAAAGACTGGTTGGGCCAGATTGGGAAGGGCTTTAAAAAGGGAAGCAGAAGAGTTTGTGTTTGATCCTGGAGTTAATAGGAAGCTAGGAAGTTTATTAAGCAGGGGTGTGACCTGGTCAGATTTGTCTGCACTTAAGGTAAATCACTTTCTCAAAAGTGTGGAGGGTGGTCTGATTATAGGGAGAGACTTGAGGCAGGAAGCCCAGACAGGAGGCCATTGCAATCACCTACATTCAGTTCTAACATTCCACATTCTAATCTTCTTCCCTTATCTGATAGTCAACATTCTAAGGTCCCTTCCAATTCTGACTGTCTATGCTCTAAGGTCTCTCCTAAAACAAATGTTTAAAGTCTTACTATATGCCCATCAATTGAGAAACGGATGAACAAGTTGCAGTATATGAATGTAATGAAATACTGTTGTTCTATGAGAAATGATGAGCAGACTGATTTCAGAAAAACATCCATTAACTGATGCTGAGTGAATTGAGCAAAACCAGGAGGACATTGTATATAGTAACAGCAATATTGCGTGATGGCCAACTTTGATAGACTTACCTCTTTTTAGCAATACAGTGATCTAAGTCTAAGACAAGTCCAAAAGACTCGATAGAAAATGCTATGCATGGATAGGAAGGAGAGAAATATAGTCAGTCTTTCACAATATGTCCACTGTGGAGATGTTCTGCGTAACTACACATGTACAACCTATATTGAATTGCTTGTCTTTCCAGTGGGGGTGGGTGATGAGGGAGGAAGGGAAAGAATCTAGAATTTAAAGTTCTATAATCAAATTTTTAAAAATATATATGCATATTATATGTATATATAATTATTATTATTTACATGCAACTGGGAATTAAGATTTACAGGCACTGGGGTAAGGAGATCCAGCTTGCCCTACTGGAAAGTCAGAGGGGTGATGGGGGAGGATATAGAAGAGAGCATATTGGGGGAGGGGGTATACAGTGGTATGCCTGTTTTGGGGTGATGGATAGGGGAAAGAAGGGGAGAAAATTTGTAACTCAAAATCTCGTGGAAATGAATGATGTAAACTAAAAATAAACAAAAGTTAATTTGAAAAATAAAAAAGAAAATGCTATCCACATCCAGAGAAAGAACTGTGGAGTCTGAATGCAGATGGAAGCAGACTGTTTCCACTTTTGTTATTTTTTGTTATTTTCTTTCTTGTGGTTTCTCTCTCTTGTTCTGATTTTGCTTCCACAACATGACTAATGTGGAAGTACATTGAACATGTTTGTACATGTATAACCTATATTTGATTGCTTGCTGTCTTAGAGAGGGTAGAGAGAAGGGAGAGTGGGAGAAAACTTTGGAACCCAAAATCTTGCAAAAATAAATCTTGAAAACTATCTTTACACGTAACTGGAAAAAATAAAATACTATTAAATGAAAAAAAAATGAAGTCTTACTGTGTGCTGGGGGCTGAAAAGAAGCAAATTTATATAAATACATCTCTGACCTTAAGAGGTTTACGGTCTAGGAGGGAGATGAGACACCAAGACAGGTTAGCTATAATAAACAAAAGGATACGATGAAGATTTTAGGGGTACACGAAACAAAGTTCCATGTTAGATTGGATGCATTTATCACTCACTAGATACAGACACCACAAGACTAACCTCTTGTTTTGAGAGATTACTAAATGTAAAAAAACCACATTTTTATTAAATATAGTTTGTTGTAATACCATTAGTTTATATATAAAGGGCTCCTATTTTTCTTTGAATTCTATTCACTTTTATCCTTATAGTCTGCCTGCTGAAAGCTCAATTGTTTTTTCTTTTCCCCTTTGTAACTTTTGTACCATGCCTGACTGGGCTTTGCCGGTACCCCTCACTAAAATAATAATCAGTACTTCCAAGGTTCTTCTCAAGATAATCATTGGTACCTGGACTTTAACAAAGGCTGCACACCCTGAGAAAACATCTACCTGTTGAGGTCATTAATGTGCCCCACTCTTGGGTTAATAAAGAGAAACTCTCATGGGTCTGTTCCCTCTCGTCTCTCATGGCCCCTCCAGAAAAGAGCCACTTCTGAGGCTGCTGAATGTACGGAATGTGTCAAGACAGAGATTCTTGAAAAAACAATCCTGAGCTCATAAAATACATTCTCAGGGCTCAGTCATGTGTACCCGCACTAGTTCAGGTCTTCAAGGCCTATTGAAGCAAGAATGTGCTTATGAACTATATCAGAGCTTAAGCTTGTTCTCTATATTAAAAACAAAGTAATCCAGCCACACATTCCACTGCTGCCGAAGATCCATCCTGAGACCCTCAAATGGCTATCCATGCGAGTATTGACACAGAGAGCCTATGGCCAGGAGCTCTCCAGCATGACTCCTCACCTGGAAACTCCTTAAGGGGCCCTGGTAGTTCTCATCCTCTCTATACTCGCTATCTGAGCACAGTGCACAAAGCGCCAGCCCTGGAGTTAGGAGAACCTGAGACACACACGCATATATGTATGTATATATAATATGTATACATGTCGCACCTCTGAAATTCACTAATCTAAAGGCCCTTCCAATCAGTCAATAAGCATTTTTAAGCACCTACTATATACCAGGCACTAGCTGTCAGTCAAAAGCATTTATTAAGGACCTAAGTTCATGGCCTCAGACACTTACTAGGTATGTGACTCCAGACAAGTCACTTCACCCTGTTTGCCTCAGTTTCCTCATCTATAAAATGAACTGGGGAAGAAAAAGGCAAATGACTCCAGTATCTTTGCAAGAAAACCCCAAATGGGGTCACAAAGAGTCAGACAGCACTGAAAAACTCAATAAAACATTTGTTATTCATTTGAAATCTGCCTGGCTACTTTATCCCTCGATAAACTCCTTTAGAATATAAAATAATTATATGCTGGACTTTTTTATTTTCTTTTAGTAGCAGGATAATAGAATGTAAGCTTTTTAAGGAAGAGACTGACCCACTTTTGCATTCTAACAGCACCTAACACAATCCCTGGCACACAACAGATTCCAAATCAGCCCCCAGGCACTGTGCAAAGCCCTGGAGATACAAAAAAGGGAAAAACAGCCTCTGCTTTCAAAGATCCCACAATCCACTGCAGGAAACAACATGCAGACCACAACATACAAACAAGGTACAGACAGGATCAACTGGAGACGATCTCAGAGATTCAGGAGGACTGGAAATGGATTATTGCAGAAGATGGGGCTTTAGTGGAGTCCGGAAGGAAACCAGGGGAGCCAGAAGGGAGAGATGAGCAATGGGACAGTTCCAAACCTGGGGCCAGCCCATGGACATGGCCAGAGTTCAGAGATGGAGAGTATCGTTGGAAGGATCATATGAAGGTCGATGTCACTGGATCATAGAGACAAAACATTGAAGTATTACGAGGACTGGACAGGTAAGAAGGAGCCAGTTTGTGAAGGGCTTGCAATGACCCACAGAGGAGTTTACATATGGTGATTAATAAATGCTTGTTGATTGGTTGCCCCCCCATTTACCACAACTCCAGTGGCATCCGAGATTCCTCATTGTCTCTCACATCCAATCAATTTCCAGGTCTTATCTATTGATGCTTTACAACATCTCTCACCTGGGTCTCCTTTTCTCTATACACAGCCTTCATCCTAGTTCAGGTCTTCATTGTGTCTCACCTGGACCACTTCAATAGCCTCTGCCCAAGCAATCAGGGTTAGGTGACTTGCCTAGGATCACTCAGCTAGTTAAGTATCAAGTACCTAGACCAGATTTGAACTCTGGTCCTCCTGACTCCACGGTTAGTGTTCTGTCCACTATGCCACCAAGCTGGCTCTTGCAATAGCTTCGTGATCAGCCTCTTGGTTTCCAATCTAATCCCGCTTTCTTCCACACAGCTGCCAAAATGATATTCTTAAAGAAAAGTTCTGCCATGCCCCTCCCCTACTCAATAAACTCAGTAGCTCCCTATTACCTTTAGGATCAATTACAGACGCATCTGTTTGGAATTTAAAGCCTTCACAACCTGGCTCCAAACCACTTTTCCAGTCTTCCTATACATCACATCCCTCCACTTACTCTGTGGTCCAGCCAGTCTGGCCTAATTGTTATTCCTCACACGTGATGATCCCTCTCTCATCTCCATTCTTTTGCATAGACTGCTCTACATGCCTAGTGTGCACTCCCTCCCCACCTCTGACTCTAAAAATCTCAGTTGGCGTCAAAGGGTTGCTCAAACACACCTTTCAGCACGAAGCCTTTGCTAAGCCCTGCAGGTGCTTAGTACCTGGGGTGTGACCCACACACAGATCTCAGCATCTTGCTGAGACATGCCTCAGATGGAGAAATCTAGGAAGCCTGCTTCTGGGAGAGTCATGAAGACAGAGAAGGAAGATGCCCTGGAGAAACTGAGGAGCTTGGGGAAGCACGTGCTGAATGGGAGGCTCTTTGATTGGCTAGGGACACCAGGTTCTGCCAGCCCTCTTCTCTCACAGTGAAAGATAGAGGCTGTGGGACCTCCTCCCCTTTGAAGTCTTGAGGTCCCATGAACAGGCCTTGGTCCTTGGCCCCCATGGTTGTTCTTGATTTTAGGTGAGGGAGATTGGCACCTCCAATGCTGTAAATTTGAAAAGTCAGTAGGGAGCCCCAGCATCCAGACATCCCAGATTCTCAATTCCAGAGCCAGGGCGGCAACAACGTCCTAAGGAACAAATGATCCACGTACAATTGATGTCATATTGTCTGCCTTCTCAATGGGTGGGGGAGTGGCAAGAGGGAGGGAGAGAATCTACAACTCAAATTTTTTTAAATGAATGTTAAAAATAATCTTTTTAAAAGCAAGTAACCTTGGGAGTGACCATCTGGGCATAAGCCAGCAGAAGCTGAGTCAAGGATGCATCTGTTAGCTATGTTGCCTTTGGATGTGAATTTGGTGTTACGTAGGAACTGAACTATGTTGAACCTGCGCCCTCCCCAGAGACCAAGGTGTTGTAAGAGAAAACATGCCCCAGAAGTATCAGGGCCACAAAGGCTCCAGAGGGGAGGAGGTCCCACAGTCTCTCCTTTTGCAGCATTATTTTTCATTGTGAGGGAAGAGGGCTGGCAGCCTGGCCTCCCTGGTCAAAGAGCCTCCCACTTACCATGTGTCTCCCCAAGCTCTACAGTTTCTCCATGGCAACTTCCTTACCTATGATCATGACTCTCCCAGAACCAAGCTTCCTAGGCTTCTCCACCTGAAGCAATTATCTGAGCAAGATGCTGAGATCTGTGCATGGGTTCCACCCTAGGTGCACTAGCAACTGGAGGGCTTAGCAAAGGCCTCATGCAAAAGGGTGGTGTTTGAGCAACCCTTTAAAGCCAACTGAGATTTTTAGAGGCAGAGGGAAACGGTTTCCACTTGTTATTTCTATATCTTTGAAGTAAAAACCCCTTTTGTAAAAGCTAATTGATTGGCTAAACGGATGTGGGGCCCTAGTCACCTGTCCTACAAACTGATGAAACAAGCCCCAGTGGGGGGCTTGAGAGAATGGTTGCTCCTCAGTGTTCAGCTCTTCATGACTCCATTTAAGGTTTTCTTGGCAAAAGACATTGGAATGGCTTGCCATTTCCTTCTCTAGCTCATTTTACAGATGAGGAAACTGAGGCAAACAGAGTGAAGTGACTTGCCCAGGGTCACATAGCTAGTCACATAGGGATTTGAACTCAAAAAGATGAGTCTTCCTGACTCCAGGCCTGATACTCTATGCACATGGCGCCACCTAGCTACTCCCTGATGGCAGTAGAGAAGAATGGAAGGAGAGAAGCCCACAAATCCCTCAGATGTCCTCTGGGAGAAGATATGTAGCAGTCTGGCTCTGAGACGGAGAAGGGGAGAGACAGACAGAAAGAAAGACAGAGACAGAGACACAGAAGGAGAGAGAGAGACAGAGAGAGAAAAGAGGGATACAAAGAAAGACAGAGCACAGAGAGCAACAGAAACAGGGGAGAGGGAGGGAAGGGGAGAGACAGAGACAAAGACAGAGAAACAGAGACACAGAGGGAGAGAGAGACAGAGACATAAAGAGACAAAGAGAACCAACATATTACACTTGTACTCCTCTCCATAAAATGATCTCGTGCTTCTTTTGTATCTCTTTGGAATGTATTTACATATGTACAGGTCTCTTCCAATAGAACATAAGCTTTTTCAAATTTGTCTGTACCAAATGTCTATGTCTAGACCTAGCACAGTGCCTGGGACATAATAGGTGCTTAATAAATGTTTACTGATTGGCCGACATCGTAGGTGTCTAATAAATGCTTGATAGATTGATTCATAAGTATTTGTTTACAGAGCATTTGCTACTAATTGGTGGTGAATGGGTGAGTAGGGGAGGTTGACCACCCCTCCAAGTCCTGGAATTAGCCCCCCAAACTAAGACCCTGCCACTCCTAGCTTTAATCTGCTTATTCCCAAATGGGTACATGTAGGAGCCCCTTTGGTCCACCTCAGCAAACCTGCATTCCCGTAAGCCAAGGCCATCCAGAGCCAGGCAGCTCCCGCACCAGCCGATGGTTTCATTTCTCTGAGGGCCTCAGGGTGTCAGTGAAACACAGGAGACACACATCTCATACCCTTTTTGTAGGTCTGAGGGTGTTCACTTAAGCAGTGGATTTGGGGGAGCAGGGAAGAGTAACAAGCATTTATTTAATCAAGCACCTACAATGTACCAGGTACTCTGCTTGAGCACATACAAATATTCCTCATTTGACCCTCACATCAACTCTGAGAGGTAGCTATTATTATTAGCACCATTTTACAGATGCAGAACTTAAGGCAGACAGAGTTTAAATAATTCGTCCTGGATCACGTGACTAGTAAGCATCTGGGGCAAGAATTGAAATCAGATCTTCCCGATGGCAGGTCCAGCGGTCTACCCATTGTGATACCCGGCTATTGGTACACTATCAATTAGCCTGTCAAATAGATTAGCTTCAAGTGAGATTTTGTGAGTTTTTAAATACCCTTTATCTTGTCTGGCACCACTAGCAAGGTAAGATGCCACCAGACGGTGACAGTAAGGCCTTCGGCAGCAGGTAGCAGGCAGAGAAGATTACACTTGACTCCTGTGACAATGGAATGCCACTGGCAATCTTGGAACAAAGGAATGGCAGGATCAGAGCTATTACTGACAAATTATGAATAATTGAGGTTTTACAACTTTATGGACACATGTAAAAATTCTCTTGGTTCCTTTGAATGTTTGTTTTGTTGTTGGTTGGGAAATTTAGCATAAAAAATAAAACTGAAAAATAAATTCCACACTCAGGTGTGGTGAGATGGGTGAGAACAGAAACGAGAAAGGTCAAAATGTTCCACACACTGGATTTTATTTAACTTTTATTTCATCTTATATCTATTAACAAGGATTTTTTTCTTTCTCCTTCCCACCATGCCTCCCACTTGAAAAGGGAAAAAGAAAATGCTTGGAACAAATATTCATAGACAAGCAATTGGTCAGTATATTGGTCTTTATGGGTCGCATCCAAAAATGTATGTCTCATTTTGAACCCTGAGTTCAACACCCCTCTGTCAGGAGGTAGGTAAAAGCCTTACTGTTATTCCTCCTCAACCATGGGTGGTCCCTGCATTGACTGGAATTCCTAAGTCTTTCAACGTTGTTCGTCTTTGCAGTGTTATCGTAGAAACTGTTACCATTTGTTATTATATTGCTTTGTTTTGTTATATATTTTGTATAAATTATGGCATATTGTATCTGTATGGTTATCATATCAATTATTCTCTCACTTTATTCTTTTAACCCATTTTTGGAAAAAAGACCCCTTTCTGGAACCTGGAGGTCCCTTAACACCCCATCCCACTTCCTCACAATGAGTCATCATCAAACACTTATTAGTAAGCATTTATGATGTACCAAGAACTGAAAATGCAAAGACAAAAGAAAAAGAAACAGTCCGTACCCTCAAGGAGGTGATATTCTATTGAGAAAAAGGATTCTTTTTCCCAACTGAAGGATTTGTTCCCATACTGGATTCCCTCTTTAGATCTAGAATCTCATAGGGTTTAGATAAATTAATCAGAAGCTGGAAGGGATCTTTAAGGCCATTGAGTTCTACCCCTATCACATTACAGATGAGTTTGTGGCCAGAAAGAATGTCAGAGGCCATTCACTCCAAGCTGTTCCCACATAGTGTCAAGATATAAGGAGACACCCTGTTTCCCAGAGCTAAGATCCAGAAAGCAGGCTGTGCTCTGAGCTTGGCATAATAACAACCCTTTGCGTTCACCCTCTAGATCAGCGGTTCTCAACCTGTGGGTTATGTTCAATTTGTAACAATGAAAATACATCCTGCATATCAGATATTTACATTACGATTCATAACAGTAGCAAAATTACAGTTATGAAGTAGCAACACAAATAATTTTATGGTTGGGGGTCGCCACAACATGAGGAACTGTACTAAAGGGTCGAGGCATTAGGAAGGTTGAGAACCACTCCTCTAGATTATCTCACCCTGTGGTAAAATCTCATAATTATTGTATTGCTTTGATCAGCACCAGGTGTCTTCTGAGCTCGGACAAGTACCTATTTTCAGGTCATGAAGCCCTGCTACCAATCAAACTTGTCTCATCATTGCTATTACTCCTCATTGTCTGGATTATAGCTCACTGTGTAGCCACTGGTATAAGTATTGAGATCTCCCCACACTACCTCAGGTCCCCCAACTAGGGATGGGGCCCTAGCAGCACATGTGTCCTTGTTTGCAAACCATTTCCCTCACTTTGAAATTAAACTTCTGTTTGATTCTTGACTCTCCTATATCTAACCTGCTCTCTTTGGCTCTAGTCATCCACAGGTTAGAGGCTGGTTTGGTTCAGCTAACAACAGGGATCCATCCCTTCCATTACGTCCAGCCAAGAGATTATCCAGCCTTAGCATCAAGTCTTCCCGTGATGTATTTTCTCGGTACCTCCCAAGAACTCTAGATTCAAAGGACCTGGGTTCAAATTCTGGGTTTGCCATTCCTCACCTTATAGGGTGAATTTGTCCTCTCTGGACTTTAGTACCATCATCTTTTAGGACTCAGCTCACGCTACTGTTGTGATGATCAAAGAAGATAAATTATATAAAATTATATAAAATATATATATATAAATTATATATATAAAGATAAATTATATATATAAAATTATATAAATTATATAAAGAAAACTTAGGGCCATAGCACATGGAATATCCCAGCTAGAAGGGGCTTAGAAACTCCATAATCCAACTGTCCCATGATAAAAACAATCATTCATATTTACATAACTAATATTTCACTGGAGCGTGAGAGCAACCTTGTAAAGTAGGTGCTGCTATTATCCCCATTTTGCTGATGAGGAAACTGAGGTTCTCATCTTCTACAGGAAGGCTTTCCCAAGCCCTCTTAATTCTAGTGCCTTCCCTCATTCGATTATTGCCTAATTATCCCGTCTTTAAATAGTTTGTACATATTTGCTTGCTTATTGGCTTCCTCATTAGATTGTAAGCACCTTGAGGGCAAGGATAATCTTTTGCCTCTTTTTTTATCTCATGTTCTTAGGACAGTGCCTGGCACATAGTAGGTGATTAAATATTTGCCTACTGACTGACTGATGGGACTGAAGACGTTAAATGGTTTGTCTAGGCTCACATAGCTATTGTATCTTACTGTTGTTGTTTGTTCTTTGTTCTCAGAGGGCCACGACATCAGGAAGGTGATGCCATAGCATTCATGTGAATTGGATTTAAGTGAGGAAGGACTGTACAAAGTCGCTAGCCTCACTTTCTTCTCCGGAGCCATCTGGATCCAGTGGCAAGATAAAGATCAGGAGGACTGGAGATGGTCAGTGGTAACCAAAGAAGACTGTTGTGTTCAAGGTATAACAAAAGCCTAGGGCTCCCTACCTTCACATCTAGTACTCTCACCACTGCAACCATGATGTTCAACAGGGGAAACTAAGGCATAGAAAGACCATGATTGTTGTGAAGCTTAAATGATATCCTTAACAGGCTAGATACTTTGATACTCAACTGACTCTGTGATCTCATCAATTTGCAAGTTCCTTCCAGAGAGACAGTGAAGTTCATGAGGCTGCAACTTGGTCCAATCTGTCTCCAATGCTCATTCTCCTCAATTTAAGAAAGAATGAAACACAACAGAGACAGAAGAAACGAGACCCCATGCATTGCCAGCCACCTAACAGCGATCTCTCCCCCACCCAAAGGCTTACAGTATTTCTTGCTCATTCTCATTCTAAAGCCACCAAGATACAAGAAGAAAAAGTCTGTCTGTTCAATCCTTTCCAAGGCAGAGTCAGTACTGGCTCAGTGGCCAATTAAAAGACCTTTCCTTACCATTCAATAGACCAATAGGAAACAGAGCGATAGTTCTCAAAGTATGGTTCAGAGATACCTGCCGGTTGCTGAAATCCTTCTAGGATGTCCACAAGATCAAAACTTAATTTTTATAATAATACTAAGATGTTTACATTTCTAATATGGTAAATATTAACAGATATAACCCACAAAAATTCTTTGGGACCTTAAATAATTTTTAAGAGTGTAACAGTGTCCTGAAAGCAAAAAGTTGGAGAACCACTAAGTTACAAGATACCTCTGCATGCTCCGAATCAGAGAGAGAAGCCCCTTCATCATGTTTCCAGAAATAGATTCATCAAACCTACATGTGATTGTTACCTAGCAGAGCCTATCATTTGTGCTTTAGGGACTGGGCATTGGCAAGTCTCCACACTGCAAATGGTTAGCTTCAAAGTCAAGGAGACCTAGTTCAAGCTTTGTCTCTGCCACACACTAGCTATGTGATCCTGGGCCATCTAACCTAGAGGGTACCTCAGGAAACTGTCTAAGACTGTAAGGTCTAGAACAGATGCTAACCTCTGCTGATGGGAGGAGTTTTTTCACTGGGGAGCTTTCTACAATTGATGACCTCTGCTGATGGGAGTTTTCTCACTGGGGAGCTTTCTATAGTTGCTGACCTCTTGCTGATGGAAGGAGTTTTCTCACTGGGGAACTTTCTACATTGATGAAACCATGGGTTTAATCAGCAAAAATAAAAATTTCCTCCAACAGGCAGATTGAAAACCATGGAGGTTGTCCATCCTTGGTGACTCTTGTCCTCATCGTCCCTTGTCTTTGCTACAAGAGATCCAAGCAACATGCTGATAGCCTTCCTTAATTTCTCCTGTCTTCCTCAAGACTGCAGTCAAGCAATCAGACTCACTACCTTTCAGCCCCACTCAAATATTAATTAGCATCATATAGTTTCTCCTGTATGTCCTCCTAAAGTTTATCTGCCTAGTTAACTAGCAGAGAAAATCTTTTTTTTTTTTTTTTTGGAGAGAGAAAAATTCAAAGGATCATAGGTTTAGACCTGGAAGGGGTTTGAACCTAAACCTGGCATCTTAAATCAATCACTCAGCCTCCTGCTGCCCTTGTTCCTACTACAGCCTCACAAAACACAAAACTGAAAAGTTACAATGAGGAAAGGAAGATTGGGAAGGAGCCCAGCCACACAAATCTTCCTTTTGTGTACCTATGGGTCATTCCCAATTCCCTCTCTCCTTAGGACTCCATTACCCTTCCTCCCAAGAGCCGAGCCTGTCATTGGACACTCTCTCAACATTCTTGGCCAATCACAAGTGGCTTTCTGAGATAAACACTGCCCCCCCCCAATCCATGCCTGCTAAGAGCAGCCCCCTCCCCAGGTTCCAAGCAAGTCTCTGCCCTCTCCTTGTCTGGATTATCAGAGAAAGACTGTGGAGCACAGGGATCCATGGGGCTACTCTGGCCTCCCTTCTTTCTGCCAGAGTTCAGCTGAGGACAGTTTATAAAGAAACTCCGTTGGCTAGTTCTTGACTCCTGCAGCGGTCTTCCTCTATCCAGGAGTGTCCAGGGCACATTCTGCATGGTTCAAAGTCTCTCTGAAGACACAAAGCTTCCCTGCCTGCCAGGAGGTTTGTAGGAGTCACTGCAAAGTCCTGTGGTCTTCCTCCAAGTCCTCAGGCAGTACCAGTTCGAAAGAAAGACCAGAGAACAGAGATGCTTTTCTTTCTGTACTAAGGGCAGAAAAGCTTACATAGCAATCGTCTGCATAACTCTCAGGTAGAATCTGTCTTTGACCAAGAAAAAAATCAAAGGATCATAGGCTTACATCTAGAAGGGACCTTAGTGGTCATCTCATTCTACTATCTGATTTTATAGAAAAAGAAACTGAGTCACAGAGCTAAAAAGTAATTTACTAGGATTGGTTTACTTGCTTCACAGGGGAAGTAACACAGTTGGAGTGTGAACCCATGAACTATGGCTCCAAATACAGAGTTCTCTCTCCATTGAACTGGGCTTGGGGCGAGAGGAGTGGTGCTTTGGGCTTTTTATTTGCATAGTATTCCTTCAAGCTCACCACAAACAAGATCTAGTGTGCATATATGTTGAAAGCCTACAAGATTCTGTAACAGATGCAACCACAGAGATAACTTTGTTTGACAGTCTGCTGAGCAACAACATCATGACAGGTGTCCAACAGGGAGACACATGTTCACCTAAGGTTTTCACCAATGTCACGGAGAAAGCCTTCTGTGTACAGAGTCCAAATAGGAAAGAGATTCTCTAGCAAGGGTGCCCCAGATGCTCCTGTTTGCAGTTAGCACAAAACTGATTACACTGAGCTTCAGAACTCTACGGGGTCTCCTCATTGAAAACCAAGATTATTCAAAAGAGATCAGCCTAGCCATACATATTGGAGAAACAAAGCGGATGAAAAATAAAGATTGTGCAGGTTACAAAATGCAGTTGGATGAGCAGCCTACTTAGCCCATCACACACATATAAATGTGTATAAATCAGTAAATAAACATTTATTAAGCACCTGCTGTATGCCAGCTATATCACTGAGTGGATAGAATGCTGGCTATTAGCCTTAATCCACTGGAGAAGAAACTGGCAAACCACTCCAATATCTCTGCCAAGAAAACTCTATGGACATTATAGTCCATGGGGTCATGAAGAGTTGAATACAACCGAATGATTGAACAAGAAGTAGATGTGAGAATCATCAGCATAGAGGTGGTAATGAAATCCATGAGAACTGATGAGATCACCAAGTTAATTCATATAAAGTTAGAACAGAAGAGAATCCAGGACCTGGGGGACACCTATACTTAGGGGGGCATAATCGGAAGGAGGATTCAGCAGAGACAGAGGAGTAGCCAGATAGGTAAGATGGGAAACAGGAGAGAGAGGTGTCCTGAAAACCTAGCGAGAAGAGAGTATCAAGTAACAGGGTGATTAAAAACAATGTCAAAGGCTACAGTTGAGGAGAATGAGGATTGAGAAAAAGTCATTGGATTTGGCAATTAAGTCGTTGGTAACTTTGGAGAGAGCAGCTTCAGGAGAATGATGGGGTTGGAAGCTGGGTTGTAAGGGGTTGTGAAGAGAGTGGGAGGAAAGTGAAGACACCTATTGTGGATAACCTTTTGAAGGAATTGAGCTACAAAGGACAGGAGAGATATAGGATGATCATAAGTTGGGAATGGAAGGATCAGGTATTTTTTTCAGGATGGAGGGAGACACGGTCATGTTTGTAGGAAGCAGAGTCTGAGAGAATAGACAGGAAAAGATTAGAAATGAGTGAAAGAGTGGGGAGGTCAATCTGTTGGAGGAGATGGGATGGAATTGGGTCTCTCAACCAAGTGAGGGAATAAGCCTTGGGAATGGGTAAGGCTATTTCATTCTGTAAAACAGGAGTGAAGAAGGAAACCATGGCAGAAGGCATATATATGTGTAGATATGGGACAGATACTGCAGATAGACAGTGAACTGGCTCTAAGAAAAGAACTCAGAATTGTGTAGTACTTTCAGTGATCCCAAGATGCTCCTCCAATACAAAAACCAGCCAATCAGGCTTTTAGTAAATACCTGCTACATGCCAGGTACTGTCTAGGCAATGGACAGAACAGTCCTTGCCCTCAGGGATCTTACATTTTAATGAGAGGTGACAACATGTACATATGTGTGTGCATACATGCACACACACACATATACATGGGGTCAGGGATCTGTGATTTCATGAGTATAGGGTACTCCCAGATGAGGAAGTATAGTACCTTCCCTGCACCTTGTAGTCTAAGAGAGTTGATCAGAATATTGAGAGGTTTAGGGGACTTGCTCAAGGTCACACAGCTAGTAAATGTCTATTGTAAAATTTGAATTCCTTTCTGACTTCCAATCCACTCTCTACTCACTGAGCCTCCTGGCTATCTAGAGATGTTGTAGAATATTTAGCAAGTGAAGAAATATCTGGGCTGAGGGAGCGTGAGGATGACATTAAGCTATAAAACTGAGAGACTGGAAAGATAGTGGCACCCACCTTATTTATTGTCTTACAATGTGCCAAGCACAGTGTTGGGGATACAATTATAAGCAAAAAGAAAAATGGTTCCTACTATCAAATAGCTGGAAAAATGGGTGGGGGTCGGGAAGGGCAGAGGGAATGAAATCATGACTGCTGTGGGTCTCCTCCATAGTGGAGGTTCTGGGAGGAAATAGTCATTCAAAGGAGGAAACTTCAGGGGTGGTGGGTTCTTCTAATATCTAGGGTACAGCAAGTTTCCAGGGTGAAGAGGTTTCTGGGACATGGCTTTTTAAAAGGGAGGGAAAATAAAAAGCATAGCCAGGAGAAAAAAATGAAGAAATTCCAACAAGAAAATTCAGAAAAGGGATGGGTTTGTGGAGGGCGGGGTGGAAAGATAATGAATTCCATCTGGGACTTGTTGAGTTGGCTAGATGTTGAGATGCCTAGAGAACAGGTCATATGGGCCACTAGGTGGCACCATAGTGGACAGAGCACAGGTCCTGAATTCAGGAAGATTCATCCTCATGAATTCAAATGTGACTTTAGATACTTACTGGGTGACCCTGGGCAAGTCATTTAACCTTGTTAGTCTCAGTTTCCTCATCTGTAAAATGAGCTGGAAAAGGAAATGCCAAACCACTGCAACATCTTTGAAAAACCCAAATGGAGACACCTTGGGGATGGGGCCAAGATGGCAGCATAGAAGCAACAAGGTTCCTCAGCTCGCACATAGCCACCTCAAATACCCATAAAATATTACTCTAAACAAATTTTAGGGCTCCAGAATTCACAAAATTACAGAAAAACACATCTCCCACTGAAGGCAGCTCAGCAGGTGGGACAGGAAGGGCTCATCGCAGCTTGCTAGGACTGGAAACCAGCCCAGCCTGAAACTTTGGCTTGGTCCCTGGGTGCCAAGACAAGCTGCAGCTGGAGCCTTCAGGAGAGTGGATCAGCAGCAGCTGTGGTGATTTCCAGAATTATCAAGCCATAATGTTGTATCCAAACCCAAATCCCAGATCACTGCACATCACCTGATTTGTGGCCCACCATTAAGCCCCTTTTATATTTCTATCCTACATTTTGTCATAGTTTGAAAACTGCTTAAGGCATGTCTGGGCATATTGCTCAAGGCATAGTTCCCTGACCCATCCTTCCCTAATCAGCATTTTATATATTCTCCTTGAATTATTATAGTATATAAGGTTCATTATGGTGCAAAGATCTTATCTAGGGACCAGCCTGTCCTGTCCTGCTGACCAAGCAGGGCCCTCATCCTCTTCGCCCAGAATATGACCCTAGCCTGTTCTGGGGAATTCCAGCCCCCTTTACCCCATGACCCTCCACCCTGCTCTGGAAAGCTGACTACAGCCCTCCACCCTGTGCCCTCCACCCTGTTCTAGGAGGGACCCCCATGTCACAGGAAGATTGCACCCTTGTACCCTTGTGCCATATTCCCAAATTAGATCTGAGCTATAGATCTAACCAATGGCTGTTCTCTGCTTCTGTATATCATGACTTCTGCTAGCTCTCCTCCCTGATTGTGGTTTTTGTGGTTTTAGCCTTTATAATCAAGTCTGTAACCCCAAAAAATTACTACCCAATTTGAGTTTACCTCTGGGTAGTCATGCGTTTGATCAATAAATCCACACCTAAATTTTAACTTGAACCCAGGTCTCAGCTCACTCTTATTCTCTGCACAACAATAAGAAATGAGGACTTAGTGAAAGGTTAGTGGAAGTCAGCTAAATTTGGGGGAGAGGATCCAGCTGAACTGCCTCCAGGGCAAGAAAGCAGCAGAAGCAGCAGCCCTGCAGCCACCTCCACATGGCTGCTTCAGAATCTCCCAGCCTGCAGATTTCAGGGGGGCCAAGCGATCATTCAGAGGCTAAGTGCCCTTTCCTTGAGCAGCCTGGATCCAGATCGTGGTCTTGGGTGGTGGTCCTGGGGTACGTTTTCAGTGAGCCAAAGCTGGTGGGGGCTGTAGCAGCCTCCTAATAGCTACAAAAACCCCAGCGATTTGGGACAGAGATCTCCCCTCTGGAAGCAGAGTTCTACAGAGCTGAAAAGTGAAGTAATTGGCTGGCAACATGAGTAGGCAAAGGAAGCAAAGTAAGAACAGCAACTGAACTCTAGAATCCTTTTTTGGGGACAAAAAGGATCAAAGCATGGAACAGGAGGAAGACAACACAGTCAGAACTCCCACACCAAAAGCTTCCAAGAAAAATGTAGACTGGTTACAAGCCATAGAGCAGTTTAAGAAGGATTTTGAAAACCAAATAAGGGAAGTGGAGGAAAAATTGGGCAGAGAAATGAGAATGATGCAAGAAAATCATGAAAAGAGAGTCAACAACCTGACTGAAGAAAATAACACCTTAAAAAACAGATTAACTCAAATGGTGAAAGAGGTCCAAAAAAGCCAATGAGGAGAAGAATGCCTTAAAAAGTCGAATTTGCCAGATGGAAAAA
>CM053587.1:338793373-338812489 GCA_028646515.1 Pseudochirops corinnae | reverse complement strand
AGGAGAGAGCAGATTGGGGGAGGGATTATACAGTGGGATGGCTGTTTTGGGGTGGTGGGCAGGGGAAAGATGGGGAGAAAATTTGTAACTCAAAATCTTGTGGAAATGAATAATGTAAACAAGAAAATAAATAAATTAATTTAGAAAAAAATAAATGTAAGCCTCTGTCATCAAAAAAAAAAAAAAAACCCAAATGAAGTCACAGAGAGTCAGACACAACTGAAAACAACTGAACAACAAAATATCCAGTTCAAGAAGTCCAAAAGGTCACTGGTGATGCAGGATTCAGGAAAGACTTCAACTGTACATATAGATCTGCAGACTTGAACCCATGAGAGTTGAGGGGGTCACCAAAGAAAGAGCTGATGTGACCATCAGCTTGGCTAAATTCTTAGAACATGAAGAAAGACTTATGTGAGACCAGTGAGGGAAAGCACACTGGTGGGGACTTGTGAGTTACAGCATTAGAAAATTACCCCCAAGCCCTCATTGCCACACCTAGAGCCCTAAGGAGAGATGTAATAGCCTTTCCCTGGTGAACCAGCCAATCGGCTCCAGGGTCTGAGAGCCTGACTTCAGAGCATGTGCTGTATTCTGTGACCTGAAGATGTTAACCTTGAGAGGAGAGAAGGCAAGGAGATATAGTAGTCATCTTCAGGAGTTTGATGGCCCCTCATATGGAAGACTGGTTAGATGTATTCTATGAGAATTCAATTTAACTCTGCTAGCATTCATTAGGGAGCTGGTGGGTGCCAGGCACTGTACTAGAGTCTGGGGATGTGAATATAAAGAACTTTGCCCTCAGTTCTATTGGTGGGCAAATAAGTAAGTAAAAGAGAAATTAAGGAGGTGGAGAATGTTTGAAATTAGGCAGATTAGAAAAGGCTTTCCTCAAAAGATGGCACCTCAAGTGAGCCTTCAAGAAAGCCAAGGATTCTAAAAAGGTGGAGGTAAAAAGGGAATGCATTCCAGAAACAGCCCACACAAAGATGCTGAGGTGGGAGATGCCAAGCTCAGGTTACAGGGAGAACTGAGTAGAATGAGAGGCAGCTAGGTGATAAGAGTGGATCGAAAACTGAACTTGGCATTAGGAAGCCCCGAGTTCAAATCCTGTCACAGACACTGGTTTATTATGTGACTCTGGGGGTCCCTGGAATGATTAGATCCTGTGATTCTGTGACTCACTCAGGGTTACACCCCCTTAGTAAGTGGCAGAGCCAAGAATTAGAGAGAAGACATAAAAATGAAGGAAACCATAGTGAAGATAAATCACAGTTCAATACCCCAGTACAAGAGATGTCACCAGGCTGCCCACGATTAATTGTCAAAAGAGTGATACAGCTAAAAAGCACCGTAGGAGTTCAGTCACTAAAATGCATCAGTGAAGGATGGAGAGGCTTCATGCAAGAGGAGGGATTTACAAAGCACCCTTAAGTCATCAATCTCTGTCCTTCTATGGGTTTTTTTTCCTTCTCTGGGGCTAGAATAATGGGTTGGGTATGAGCCAGAAGTGGTGTGGTACAGTACTTCTCCATCATGGCTCCCAAGAACCGCATCATCCTGTAGATTGTATCAGCTTTGGTCCTCACACTTTCTCAGTGCCCCTCAGAGCTAGACAGCAGAATGAAGAACTCCCAAAGCCTCCATTAAAGAAGGGTGCCCTGGCTAGCCAGTCATCTCTTCATTTCCCATCCCTTTACACTCCCTTGGATTTCTCCATCATGCCCCCACTCCCATCCTGCACCAGGTCCTTTCTCTACCCCACCTAGCCACTCACCCTTTTCATCTTCCTATTGTGTGATCTTCTCTCATTGGATCATAAGCTCCTTGAGCGCAGGGACTGTGTTTCTTTTATAGCAACTAGCGTTGTAGGTGCTTAGTCAATGTTTATTGATTGACTGAAGTGGATAGGGTGCTGAATTTAGAGTCAAAAGATCTGAATTCAAACTCTGGCTCTGGCTCTTACTACCTGTGTGACCTTGTCCAACTCATTTCCTCTCTCTTCTCCACAGTTTCCTCATCTATAAAATGAGAGGATTCAACAAAATTACCTCCAAGGCACCTTCCAGCTTTAAATCAATGATCCAATGACAGATGAAGAAAAAGTAGACCAAACCTAACTTCTCTGAATTTTTCTTTCCTCATCTGTAAAATGGGGATATGAATACTTAGACTATCTACCACCCACAGAGTTGTTGTGTGGGAAATAGTATCTGATACTCCCACCTGTCTAGCCTCTCATCTTCCTTCAAGGACCAACTCAACTCTCCCCTGCCTGCCCTCTCCCAAGTTTTTCAGGGCTCTCTTTCTCCTCAAATATTCCCAGAACTCTTTGTCTGATCTCTGCTTCACCTCCATCACTGGCTGCCCCACATTATGCTTGCTTATTTATTCACAAGGAGAATGTAAGCCCCTTGAGGGAAGGGACTAGTTCATAGACCATAGATTTAGAGCCAGAAGGGGCCCTCAGAGGTCACATAGACCAACCTCCTCATTTTAGAGAGGGCAAAGTTGAGGTCCAAGGGCATGAAATGGTTTGCTTCATTGGAGTCTCACAGATTGTAGGCAGGTCCAGGTCCTCTGATTCAGCATCCTTTCCATTGTACCTCCATTGCCTCCTTCCATGAGACAGTCCTTCAAATACTTAAAGTACAGCCATCCTAGGCTCAGAGGGGCATAGACATAGAAATGGAAGGTACCTTAAAGGCCAATAAAATCCAACTCCCTCCATTTATAGATGAGGAACCTGGGGCCCAAGGAGTTAGTGAACCAAACCAAGTTCACACAGGTAAGTGTGCATAGAGCACTGGACTTAGTCAGGAAAACTTGATTTCTGAAACTTGCCTCCTACTTTTATTTGCTGTGTGACCCTGGGCAAGTCATTTGACCACAATCTGCCTCAGTTTCCTCTTCTGTAAAATGAGAATCATATCACCAGGATAGTTGTAAGGATTAAGCGAGATAATGTACACAAATCACTTCAAAGCCCTTAAAGTATCACATCAATTCTAGTTATTATTATCTCACATGAGCTTCCCACCATCCCTGTGATGCAAGTACTACAGGCACTGTTGTCACCATTTTACAGATGAGGAAACCGATATTCCAAAGGGTAAAATTTTTTGCCCATAGCCACCAGAGGCAAGATTTGCACCCAAATCTTCCTTACTCCAAGTCATATACCAAACTGTCTTTAAGACAGCTTAAAGAAGGAGAGAACACTATCAACCCTGGAGACTAGAAAAGGCTTCCTCAGCCTGAGCTGAGCCTTGAAGGAAATCAAGCATGTTAAAGAGGACAGAGTCACTCTTCTATGCTCTTAGGTGACCAGACAGAAAAAATCCTATCTGCCTCCTCCTCTTCCTCCTTCTCCTCCTACGTCTCTCCTTCCCCCTCCTTTTCTTCAACAGCCTGTGGGTAAAGAAGAGAAAGGATTCCAGTGGCTGGAGACAAGGAAGGATGACAGCTATTAAGCCATACCTCTTCTCTGAACTCGGTTCAATCCTGAGACCTGACCGCTCACTCTGATGGATTGCCAATAATCCTGTGACAAAGATGAGCTCTGTTCAGTTTCCAGCAAGGCCCCTCCCTGCTGGATGGATGTCAGCACCGCTGGCACCGGAGAGCTCCCTGCCCACAAAGCAGCCCCACGCTGTGGAGATTCACAAGTTACCTGAACAGCAGGAGAAGCAGTCTGTCTCATCCCATAACTTGACTTAGGTAATGAACTCACACTGCTTTCTTCAGCTTGCTGATTAGGATGAGCTGGCAATTTTTAAGAAACAGCAAGTGCTTTAGAAACATTGATGGAAGGACAGTTGGCACTTGGAAGACCTGATTTTGTTTAAAGAAATTTTTATTTCTTTGATAACTTGACCGGGCCTTAGAGATCATAAGGTGCTGCCTCCCCTGTGAAGCCTGCCTTGATGCCCCTGGATGACAGAAGCAACAACTCCTATGGTCCCTGCCATGTGTCTAGGTTACTTCATCTCTAAAATAAGTCAATGAAACCATCCTTAAGACTCATTGGATCCAGGAACCTAATAAGGCTCTAGCATCACAGTGGACAGTGAACAGATTAGAAAGACTTGAATTCAAATCCTGACTCCAATCCTCATGGGCTGTGTGACCCCTCAGTTTCTTCATCTGTTAAATGAGAGGGCTGTACTTCATGGCCTCTAAAATCCTTCCTGTGCTAAATCAATGATACTAAGTCTAAACCAAAATAAAACTAAGAACAAGAGAATCTGGAAGCTCCTTACTCCTGATGACTCTCCCTTGCAGGGGCAAGAATGCTGCACCCAGGGGAAGCAATGCTGGATCCTCAGTCAACATCCTTTCCATTCTATTATTCAAGAAACCATGAATTGTTAAGGGAGAGATGGTCTCTGAGTGTTTGACTCCATTCCAAATCCTAGCCTGGAGCACCTGACTTAGGCAGGGCCCAGAATACCCTGGCCATCCATATTCTTTGCTCTGTTGAGCTCCTTGCACATGTCACTTCCCTCAATCCAGTGTGGGCAAGGACTGGCTCCTTTTTGTCATCCTACCATACTCAGGGCACACAGCAGGTGCTTAACAAATGTTTGTTGATTGACTCATTTTTCCAATAAACATTTATTAAGTGCCTACTAAATGCCAGACACTGTGCTAACTGCTGGGGATACAATTAATACAAAGAAAACCTATCCCTGCTTTCAAGAAGCTTACAATCTAAGGAGGAGACAGTGCGCCTGTGCACATACATACACACACACACACACACATACACACACGGAGGCAGAAAGCGGGATAGAGACACCAGGAAGTACCCCATGCAGGGGCAACTTGTTCCATGGAATTGAAACCAGCAGCTGCAAAGAGGATTATTTGTATAACAGCCATGTCTTCCCAGTAGATCAGAAGCTCCTTGAGAGCAAGACATGTTTGTGTGTGTGTGTGTATGTGTGTGTGTATGTGTGTATGTGTGTGTGTGTGTGTGTGTGTGTAGGTGGGTGTGGGTGTGCATTTGTGTGCACATCATGAGTCTCTTTACATCCCTGTAGTTGTTATTCAGTCATTTTAGTCCTGTCCTGACTCCATGACCCATTTTAGGGTTTTCTTGGCAGAGACATTGGAGGTATTTGCCATTTCCCTTCTCCAGCTCATTTTACAGATGAAGAAACTGAAGCAAAGAGGGGAAAGTGACTTGCCCAGGGTCACACAGCTGGGTGCCAGATTCCAACTCAGGAAGATGAGTCTTCCTGACTCCAGACCCAGTGCTCTATGCACTATGGTGCCACCTAGCTGCTCCCTTTGCATCCCCAACAGCTCCTTAAGCCTAACAGGCACTTAGTCCACATGTGTGGAATTGAATCAAATTCTAGGATCATAGATTTACAGCTGGAAGAGACCTGAGATTGTCTAGCCCAAATCCCTGACTTTACAGGAAGGAAATGGACTCAGAGAGATTAAGTGACTCATCAAAATTCACACAGATAGGAAGGAGCAGAAGCAGGGTTTGAACTCCGGTGCCAAATTCAGTCAACTGATTGACAAGCATTTAGTAAGCACTTACTGTGTACAAAGAAAGGGGGGAAGAGAAGAGAAGAGAAGAGAAGAGAAGAGAAGAGAAGAGAAGAGAAGAGAAGAGAAGAGAAGAGAAGAGAAGAGAAAACAGAGGAGGACTAAGAGAGGGAGACAGAGACAGAAAGAGGAGAGAGAGAGAGAGAGAGAGAGAGAGAGAGAGAGAGAGAGAGAGAGAGTCCCTGTTGTCCAAGGGTTCCAGTCTAATGGGGGAGACCACATGCAAACAACTCCATACAAACAAGATGGAGACAGGCTAAGTGGTAGATAACCAATGAGGGAAGGCTCTAGCATTAAAGGCAGCTGGGAAAGGCTTTTCACAGTGAGTGGGATTTTAACTGACACTTGAAGGAAGCCGGAGAAGTGACCAAGCACAAGAGAGGAGGGTGAGCATTCCAGGCCATTGCAGAATTTCAAGTTAATGAGATCTCAGTGACAATCCAATTCAACCCATCAGAATCCTTACTATAACATCCAACAAATATTCATCTGGCTTTTTCTTGAAGACCTCCAAGGTGGGATGGTTCACTACCTCCCAAATCAGCCGCTTCACTTTGGGGCAGCTCAAGGTATAGAAACTTTTTCCAGACACCAAATCTTTTCCACATATCTAAATCTGCAGTTTCTCTGCAGTTTCCACCCATCACTCTGGGTTCTCCCCTCTGGGGCCAAGCAGAACAGAACCAATGCATCTTCCTCAGGATAGCCCTTCCAGTCTTTGAACACTGCTATCCTATCCCACTGAGTCTCCTCCTTTCCAGGCTCTTTCCACAATGAATAGCAATGGAGGGGATATCGATCCAGCTTTGATACTTAGCACTTTCTCAGCCCCATCAGCTCTCTCCTCCCTCTAATCAGCCGGCTGGAGGGCAAAGCAGGAAACTCTTCCCAAAGCCTTCCTTTATAGAGGGCTCAGAACTTTCCAGTTAAGCATGCTATTTTCGATCGGCATCTCTGCTTGGTTTCAACTGCATGAACATCATGCCCCAGCTCAAGTGGAGGGCACCTTTTATTTATCCTCTCCGTTTTAGATTGTAAGCTCCTTGAGGGCAGGGCCTGTCTATCTTTTTCTTATTTATATCCCCAGCACTTAGCTCAGCGCCTGGCACATAGTAGGCACTTAATAAATGTTTATTCACCAACTGAATAGCCAAAGGAACCTATAGTCCCACTATCCTAGGCCCGTCTCCTGGTAGACAACTCTGGGACACATAAGGTTCTAACCAGAATTCTCCAGCAGCTTGCTGATATGTAACCGTCCTATTTCTCCCTTTTTCATCCTGAGGAGACATCTTTGTTTTGCTACTGGTCTATGTTATCTCATTACCCCCACCTGCTCCATGGCATCTGCCATAGCAGCTCTGAAAACCCTATTTAAACCTAGGCTCCCATGGACTCTGGGCCCTAAACCAGAGAGAGGGCATATAAAGATAATAAAATTCTAATGTCCCAGCATTGTTGTAAGGATAAAAGAAGATAATATTTATAAAATTCTTTGCAAACCTAAAAAGTATTATATACATGCCATTATATATACACATATATGTATATATAAACATATGTGTGTATATGTAATATATACACATACATGTGTGTGTATGTGTATATATATGTATGTGTGTATATATGTAATTGATGTACTGTCTTCTGGGCCACCATCCAGCATGCTGCCCCATGGAGTGGCAGGTAAGAAAGATACCCCATGCAACTCTATCCCTGATTGTACCCTTCTATGCTGTGCTGTCTGGGAATATCAATAAACCATTTTAACTCATCCCATCATTTCTGCATACCACTCACCCAAACTTAAATCCAGTTCTCATTTACAGAGGGGGAAAGTGAGGGACAACACAGGGTAGTTGAACATGCTCTGAATCTGTGGGAAGAGGACCCCAGTTTGCCGTAGTATAACCTTGACCTCTCTGAGACTATCATTTCCTTTGTAAGTGGAGAAATACCTGAATAAATCATCTACGAGGCTTTCCACCTCGAAATCCAGGATCTTTTGAGGCCCAGAAGAGCAGGACAGGAGCTCATCCAAGGTCACACAGAGAGTGACAGAGTCAGGATCACAGTAGCTAGGAACCCAGTGACCCAGTCATGGTAGGGTATAGGCACCTATCATGGGAGATTTCAGGGGCTCTAAGCATGCCCCCATCACTTTCATCATGTACAGGAATAAAAGTCTAGAATAATAACAAAATATGAGCACTATTCAATCTAATTCAATGAGCAGGCATGTAGGTGCCTGTTGGGTATGAGGCATTCTGCTGGTCAACAGGAACAAGAAAGACAAGAACAAAATATCCTCTGCCCTCATGAGGCACCATGGAAGACTTGGTTCATTCATGCATTTTCTTGTTTGGCCATGACATTATTTCTTCCAGCTCTAAGGAAAGGGCCAGACAGCAAAAGGCCTTAGCCATAGCCAAGACCTTCACTTAACTGGGCAAAACCTGAACATTTCATAACCTTTTGGACAAGTCCAAACAAAATGAGAGAGTGCAGCACCAAGATGGAAGACAAATGAAGGTAACAATAATACGCTAAGAGAACTTGGTAATAGCAAGTTGCCCCATGGGAAAGAAAATGTCTGTTAGGGCTTCAGGGTCACCTACCCATAGTCCTCGGCAGCAAGGCCAGACTCCCCAAGAGCACAACAAAAGAAGACAGGTCGAGAATCCCGACTGCACAAAATGTACACAGGTGATATCGATTATTTCCAGAAGAAGAGGTTAACAACTGGGGGATTCGTGGTGGACTTCCTATAGGAGTTGACCCTTGAGCCGAACCTTGAAAGAAATGAAGGATTCTAAAAGGTAGGGGTCAGGAGGAAGTGCCTTATAAAGGTACCATTGAATTAGTGCTAACTCCACCTGATCAGATAATGTACGGCTGAACAGAGCTGAAGAAAATCATGAAATTGTGCTGACTGGGTCCACGACAAATTGATATTATTTAAGCTCAACTGAGCTTTCAGGGCAGCAAGGAAGTCCTTTTACACCTTCCTAATCGGTTCACTATCCCCCTCACCACAACAGCTCTTCCAGTCCTTTCCATCCCTCCTCAGACCTCCCATGGCTCCCTCCTTCTACCCTCTCAGCTGAGAATCTTGACCACTGGAAAAAACAGGAGACCATTTGCAGACAGCTCCTTCTTCCCTCCTGTTCCTCACCACATACCATTCAGATGTCTGCCTCAACCATTTCCTCCTTCACCCATTTCACATAAAGAGTTGGTCCTCCTTTCCAGGGAGTGAATTATAAGAGGCACCTTATAATGTAAGGTCAGGTGCCTCTCCCACCACCCACAACTGCAAACCCTTCCACATGCATATTCCACATGACCCCATACCACCCTATATTATCCAAAAGATTACCTCTTTTATCCCTACTTTCTCATTTATCTTCAATCTCTCCCTGTCTCCCGTTTGCTTTTCCTCTTCCAGCTGCCTACAAACATGTCTTCCCCATCCTCAAAAAACTCCTCCCTTTATCCATCCATCCCTGCTAGCCATCATCCTCTATCTCTCCTCCCTTTTGTGGCTAAACTCTTTGAGAAGGTTATCTACAAAGCCTTTACTCCCTCTCCTTTTACTCTCTTCTTAACTCTTTACAATACTGCTTCTGCTCCCATCCTTCAACTGAAACTTCTCTCTCCAAAGCTACCAATGATCTTGTAATGGCCAAACCTAATAGCTTCTTCTTAAGTCTCATTCTCCTTGACCTCTCTGCAGTATCCAGCCTTGAAGATTAGGTATTGTCCTTGGTTACTTACTTTCTCATACTCCCATATCCCAATTATTCAAGTCCAGTCATTTCTACCTTCCTAACATTTCTCTTATGTACTTTCCCTCCCCTGACACTTTCACTCCTAGGCACAGTCCCTCATCACCCCTCATCTAGACTAATACAATAACTTGTTTGTTGGTTTTCTGCATCAAGTTTATTCCCATGCTGTCAAAATTGATTTTCCTAAAGTACAGGTCTGACTGGGTCAGCCCTCTATTCCATAAACTCCAATTGCTTCCTATTTCCTCTGTGATCCAAAATAAAATCCTCTGTTTATCTTTTAAAAACCTTCTTTCCAGTCTTCTTAAACCTTCCTCCCCTCTGGGTACTGTGGGATCCAATGACTCTGACCTTCTTCAAGCATTCTCACTGGCTGTCCTTCATGCCTGGAACTCTTTCCCTCCTCATCTCACCCTCCTGACTTTTCCAGTTTCCGTGACTTCCTTCAAATCTCCTCTAAACTCCCCTCTTCTTCAAGAAGCCTTTCCTCATGCTCCCTAATCTTAGTGCCTTCCCATTGAGACAATCCCTAATATCTGATCTGCACATAGCTGTTTGCATGTCTTCTTCCCAACTAGGCTGTGAGCTCCTTGAGAGACGAGACTGTCATCTGCCTTTCTTTGCATTCCCACTTAGTACCTGGTACATGTAATAAACATTAGTTGATTGAGTGATCCATAAGGACACAGTCACTGTGTGTCAGAGGAAAGATGCAATCTTGGGTCTACATGGTTCCAAGGCCAGTTTTCCATGTGCTACCCCAGTCTGTACCCACTCTGCAACATGCCCAAGAGCTTCTCAGCAAGCCAGCCCACAATGGGTCAGCTTTGTTTAGACTCCTGTTCCTTATTCCAAGCCTAAATTTCCTTTTTTTTTTTTTTATAACTTCTATCCACTGTTCCTGGTTCTTCTGACCTGGGTCAAAAATTACAATTCTAATACTCCTTCTTCTTCAACCCTTGCTACGAGTCTTCATCCATCCACATAAAGAAAAATAAGGATTTAGTATGTCCCTTTTGTCATGAATGACCTCCAGGATCAGCTTCCTTGAGGGCACCAAGAAGCATTGGAAAAACAAATCGAAACAAAAAAAAAAAAAAAACCCACCAATTCATTCTGGACCAGGTAGCCGAAAATAATCATCGATTGTTCCCAGAGTGCTGCAAATAATAAGTCGTATTCCATGGGCTCCCAGAGAGAATTGAAAAACTTGTTTTCTCTGGAGGAAAAAGAAAGGAGGGCCTATAAACTGAAGCCAAGACTTTTCCAAACACTGCATTAAGGATATTCCCTATTCTGATTTTACAAGCTAGAGTCAGGTACACACGCTGAGTCTCTTGAATATATTTACAATAAAATCAGCATAATGCACAGTTAATATTCAGAATGTGATTAATCCAAATACCCCATTCCACATTCCAATTACCGCCACTGCTTGCTGGCGTAGGCCATGTTTTGCTTAAATGCATATGGAGTCAATCGGAGCTCAAGATTTATGCCCGCTGCTGAATACTGGGCTCTCCAACAGTAATAAGTTATATTCCTATTATGTGGTGGGCAATAAAAAATCTGATATTTATTCTCTGGATTTTTTAGAAAGTCTCAAAAAGTGGCTGAGCTGCTAGAACATTGCTACATAATTCACAAACTAATGTCATGGCCACTGTGTTATTGGGTTTTGAGAAAGTAGAGAAGAAATTGGAATTCAAGTCTCCTCCACCAGATTAAGAAGAAAGGGATCACTTGGCTGCCCTCTCCCTCCTCCTGGGTGGTTCCTGCCTCAGTAAGATGGGTGAAGTTGCACCCCTCCATATACAATGTTCCATTTCTCACCTACACACCTTTGCAGAAGCTGTCGCTCATGCCTAGACTACTCTCTTCATTTCTGGCTTGAAATATCTCTAGTTTTCCTTCAAAATTCAACTCGAATTCAAGCTCCTACATAAGATCTTTCTTGATCTAGCTGAAGGTGGCTAGGTGGCCCAGGGGAGAGAGCTCTGAGACTGGAGTAAGGAAGACTTGAATTTAAAGCCAGCCTCAAATAATTACTAGCTGTGTGACCCTGGGCAAGTCACTTAATGTTTAGTTGTTTCAGTTTCCTCAACTGTTAAAATGGAGTTAACAGTACTAGCGCCATCAGGCAGCACCACAGTGCACAGAGCACTAGGGTTAGAATCAGGAAGACTCTTCTTCTTGATTCAAATCTGGCCTCAGACACTTACTAGCTGTGTGACCTTGGGCAAGTCACTTACCCTCTATTTGCCTTAATCCACTGCAGAAGGAAATGGCAAACCACTCCATTGTCTTTGCCAAGAAAACTCCAAATGGGGTCACAGAGACATGATGGAAACAACTCAAGAACAATGATAACAACACCTACTTCATAGGATTGTTGTGAGGATGAAATGATATGATTTTTGTAACACACTGAACACAAGGCCTGGCACGCAGTAGGTGCTTAATAAATGCTTATTCCTTTCCCCTATGCTCCCCAGTGGTGAGCATTTCCTTCCGCCCAGCAAAACACTTTGTATTTTCTCTGTATATGTTTCACATTGACTTATCTGTGTTCAAATCATCTTCCCTCGATGGAATATAAGCTCCTCTAGTTAATCAATCAGCACGCATTTATTAAGCCCCTATAATGCTGGACATGGCAATTGGTGCTGGGAGATACAAGACAAAATAGTGAGATGGTCCCATCCCTCAAGAAGATTATAGTCTAGCTAAGGAGATGAATGTGTACTTCTCAGCACACGCGAAATTAAGTCAAGATCATTTCAAAGGCACCAGTGCTGGGAGGCAGGGAGAGACAGAGAGAGACAGAGAGAGAGAGAGAGAGAGAGAAAAAAAAAACAGAGAGCCACAGAGAGACAGAGAGAAAGAGAGAGAGGAGAGAGAAGAAAAACGAGGAGGAGGAAGAAGAAAAAGAACTTCTTATAGAAGATGGGGTATGAATTATGTGGGAGGAGAAAGGCTGATGGGGAAGTCCAGGCCAATAGATTTTCCCCTACCTCCACCCCCTTAGTAGAATTGCAGACCATAGCTGGAGCCATGAAATGTAAATGTCTTAGAACAAGTGTAAAAAAAAAAGTGTTTGGGCTTTGGACAAATGGGAAGTCATTTCATCTGACCTGATGGAATTAGAGGGCGGGTATCCATTGGGCCAAGAAAGGACTGGCCATACCCCTAGAGGCCTATAAAAGCAAGCTATTCTCAGAGCAGCATTGAAAGCTACAGGTTGAATTCATTATGTCCTTACCAAGAAAAATAAACTCTACATGATGGACTAAAATCCGTTTTATGTAGCAGCCTCTTGTTCTGTTCTACTAGGTCTATGGAAACACCTATTTTGTTTGGTATTTATTAAATTCAGGAAACTTTTTTTTTAAAGCAAGACACTCTCTATTAAATCGGTGAAGGAAGGAGACATGCGTGTTGAAGATTATGTAAATACCCGTCGAGTGGAGAGGGTTTAAACAAGTTGTGGTAGATGAATGTCATGGAATATTACATAAGAAAAAGTAACCATGAAGAATTCATGTTGACTTGTGGCTGGTTAGCTCCCTTGGCTAAGGCCTTGTGTTACTGAAAGTGAGCCGATCACTTGGCTGTAACCTCTCAAAGGGTAAGGAGAATAGCATGGTCCTGGTCAGCTGTTATCAGAGAGGACAGATGAAAAGAAAAAAGAACCTTTCACCATGCTACAGAGTCTGGATGTCCACAACCAAAGAGCCTTGAAAAGATTCAGTAATTGGATGTACGATCTTACAGTTACCCACAACCCAAGATCTAAAGAGATTTTGAGCCAGAAGCTTTCAGGTGAAAAACAAGTCTATTAGATCCAAAGCACAGAATTCACTTGGATTGTAGCTCATCTATTTTTAAATGAAACATCCAACTTTTAGACACAGGTGCGAATGCACAGAGAGAGGAAGAAATACTTTCCTTTACCAAACAGAAAAGGGAATGAAGACATTGCTTTAATTCTTACAGGCAGGTAAGTGGTGCCATAGCACATAGAGTACCTGGTCTGGAGTCAGGAAGACTCATCTTGTTGTTTCAGCCATTTTTCAGTCATGGTCAACTCTTTATGACCCCTCTTGGGGTTTTCTTGGCAAAGACACTGAAGCGGTTTGCCATTTCCATCTCCAACTCATTTTACAGATGAGGAAACTGAGGCAAACAGGGTGAAGTGACTTACCCATAAGTTCAAATCTGGCCTCAGACACTTACTAGCTGTGTGACCCTGGGCAAGTCACTGACCCTGTTTGCCTCAGTTTCCTCATATGTAAAATGACCCGGAGCAGGAAACGGCAAACCACTCCAGTGTCTTTGCCAAGAAAAGACCCAAATTGGGTCAGAAAGAGTCAGACTCAACTGAAGAATAACAACCACAAATTCCTAATGCCCGAGGCAGCTAATCAGCCCCTGCCTTACACATTACACTCTCAAAGACCTGTCCTTCAGGTGGGTCTCAGGCCTATGTTTTTTATAACTATTTATTATATATATGCTACTATGTCAAGTAGGCATGAGGGAAATAAAAAAATTATCAAGAAATGGCCTCTACCCTCAGGAAGCTTACAATCTAAGAGGAGGGAAGATGCACATACATCTTTAAGAAGGGTAGGATTCTTTTTAGTTCTGGGATTATTTTTTAGATAAAAAATATATTTATTTTTATATTTATATTTTATAGTCATTAAATTTATGTAAATATATCTCTATATTCAATTAATATTTATTAAATAAATGGAATAAATTTATTTTCAATTCATGGGACAAAACGAACATTTCCATAACACAGTACGATAAAAAAAATGATTGCACATGAAACTACAAATCTACAATGCACAACTTCCTGTTCTCTACAAATATACAACAGAATTATCACGTAAATTTCTTGCTTTCACTTCTTTTCTTCCCTCCCCTTCCCCCTATCCTAGATATGGCTACCATTACACACGCGCACTCACATACACACACACTCACTCACTCACACACACACTCACACATACACACACACACACACACTCACACACATTCACACTCACACATACACACACACACTCACACATACACACACTCACTCACACACTCACACAAACACACACTCACACATACACACACAAAATGATTCTATACATACTTCTATTTATCAGTTCTTTCTCTAGATGCAGAGAGTGTCCTTCTTCACATGTCCTTTATTGTTAATCTGGGTCTTTATAATAGTCAAAATAACTCATTCACTCAGTCATTTTTAAAACAATATTGTTGTTACTGTATACAATGTTCTCTTGGCTCTTGAAGGAGGTAGGATTTAAGTAGCCCAGCCTTCCTCCAGCCAGTTGATGTAATTACAGAGAATTATGGGCATATACCAAGGGCAACATTTCTCTAATAAATATAAATACACATTTATGTCCTCTTACCCCTTTACAAAGTTTTGAGATTGCACTAGATGGCAGCTGCCCGTTGATCCATGAAGTTCGTTTTCCAGCCTTCTCAGTCAAGGATGGACTTCTCTTTGGGGGCTCAGAGGAGAGAGGGAAGAGGAGAAGGTAGCTAGAGGTGGGAGAACAGGAGAGGGACAGAGGAAGGCACATCAGGAAGCAGCCACAAGGCCAAGCAGGAGGGATGCTGGCTCACTGAAACATGAAACACCCTGGACTGCAGACCCAAAGGAGGCAATTCTGTCTGGCTTTCCCTTCTTCCCTTGAGGGAGCATGAAGCCTTTCCTCTGGGCACAAGAACTGTCTGTTTCTTTAAAGTCTGTTTGCTTTTCTTGGTTTTAAATGTTTACATTATCATTTAATTTGGCAGGTGAGATAAATGGAGTCAAGTCAGGTCTTGCCAACTTGAGTGCACTTCTTGAGAATGTCATTAGAGGAGACAATTGAGGGGAGCATACTCTCCATCTTTCACCAGAGCAGTCCCTGGGGGCTTGGATTAGAGAGGAGACAGAAGATTCAGGGACAAAAAAGTAGGGACAGAGACAAAGAGAGAATTTTTTTATACAAGGAAATTCATGTAGGCAGAGTCAGAAATAAGGTAGGAGTGTCTGAATGACCTGCCCATCACTCCACCCCACCACTGCTACACAGGGCTTCAAAACACTCCAGTGCCTTGGAGAAAGTGTTGAAATATTCATGCATAGGTCTGTATTCTTTGTTCAGTCATTTCAGTCGTGTCCACCTCTTCATGACTCCATTTGGGGTTTTCTTGGCAGAGATTCTGGAATGGTTTGCCATTTCTTTTTCCAGTTCATTTGACAGATAAAGAAACTGAGGCAAACAAGGTTAAGTGACTTGCCCAAGATCACACAATTAATAAGTGTCTGAGGCCAGATTTTAATTCAGGAAAAGGAGTCTTCCTGATTCCAGGTCAGGTACTCTATCCACTATGCCTCCACCAATAGCACTTACACCAGTGGTTCTCAACCTGTGGGTCGCAACCCCTTTGGGGGTCAAACAGGGTTGCTTAAGACCATCAGAAAAGCACATATTTCCGATGGTCTTAGGAACCAAGACACCGCCCATCTATCCGTCTCCAGGCAGGTCCGCCTACATGCAGATATGCCCACATATGAGGATTAAAGGGTCACAGCATTAGGAAGGTTGAGAACCACTGATTTACACAAAACAGTAAAAGCCCATTAGAAAATCTGTACAAGTATGAGAAGCTTGCTATGATGATTTTAAAACACATTTGGGCAGGGCTTATCTGGCCCTCAGCAAACAGGCATCAGAAGCCACCATTTCTACAAAAGGACCATAATGAATGTCAACTAAAGCCTGGCTTCTAGCTACTTCAAAGGAATTCAGAAATTCAGCCCAGCTCACCATGGATGTATCTTGCTTAGGAGTCCTAGAATCTGCTCAGGGACAGCTTCTCTTCTGAGCTGGGGATGCAGTAACGGAACAGAAAAGAGAGGAGTACATATGTTACCATAGTCTCTAGAGGGTAGACATGGTGGATAAAAAAATGCACCATTTTTGCTTCACAACTTACAGCTCAAACCTGTCCAAACCAGTACTGTGGTCATCTACAATCAAGTAAGTATCTATTTTGAAAGGACCAAGGCATCTCTTTAGGTCAGTTTGCTCAGTCAAATTTGGCCTATGGATGGAAAGAAGTCAGACCAATCTTGGGAAACCAGACATGCTTTCAACAACAAGGAAGATTATGTAGAAGGTGCATAGAGAGAGAGATTGAGTGGTTCAGAGTTGGATCAGCTGTAGCAAGACGATATTCTTTTGAGTGCTGAGTCATGGTATCTGATAATTATTACCAGTGAAGACATCTAGTCATTTGGTAAAAACATCATCTTTTTTCTTTCTTTTTGCAAATGTTGAAGAGTAACCCCAAAATTGTGAAAAAGTCCTGAGATTTCAAAGGGTCTTTGGACACAGCAAGTCAGGGGCACTTTGTCTTCACTGGGTACATGTTCACACACACCTCACTGTGATACATGTGACCCCAAACCATAAAGAGAGTCTCTGCACAGCTCTTGGAGTTGGCCATTGAAAGTCTTAGGTCATTTTCTTCTGGCTGATTCAACACTGTGAGCGTCTTTCCTGATTTTCTTCCAAAGTTTTACCAAAGGGCATGATGTCATCAACATGTGCATAGGGGTCATATCTCCAAGCACCTCTTCATTCAGTCTCTGAAGGTGATAGGTGCCCTCAAGATGACTTGTAGAGTATGTGCAAACAAGGAGAATCCAAGTGGACAGACTGATACAGAAGTCTTTATGTTTCCCACTTCTCCCTTAGGAATCTAGTAATAGCCATGAGAAATGAATGGACAAAAAAGCATGTATTAAGTGCTTACTGTGGTAGCACCATGTTATGGATGGGGATTGAATATAAAATGAAGACATTCCCTATTCTCAAGGAGCCCACCTCCTCCTGGAGCCCACCTCAGTTGCACATCAGATGGAAAGGTCCCAGGGTCCTGATGGAGAAGCATCAAAGCAGATGGTCATGCCTCTTCTTTAACTCCATGTAAGATAATAAAATTACATTACATTATGGTGGAAACCATATCACAAAGCTGAAGCCTTTGGGTAAAGAATTTTCTTTTCTTAGTCTTCAAAAGTTTTGACTGCAGAGGGCAGAGCCAAGATGGCGGAATAAAAGCAGGGACTCATCTGAGCTTGCCCATGAATTCCTTCAGTTACCTCTAAAAAGAGAATCTGAATAGATTTTAGAGTGGTAGGATCCATTTGGAGATACAGTGTGGCAGATTTCCAGCCCAGGAAAGTGTGGAAAATTGACTGGTAGGATTTGTTGCACCGGGTGGGGGGGAGTGCAGAGCACAGAGTACAGCATGTGGGCTGCACCAGCACAGACCCAATCGTAGTGGAGCCAGAGTGAGCCTGGGGGAACTGACTCACCCACTGCAGGGGCAATTCCCAAACTTCTCACTGTAGGACAGGGGTCTGTTGGAACTGAGTAAGAGACAAGGACAGGACCTATAGCTGCAGCAGCAGCTACTCCTGGGGCTAGCAGCCCACAGTCTGTATCTTTAAAAATCACCTACCTGAACTTCCAGGAGCCAAAATGGCACCTTAGGTGCTCACATCCACCACTTTTTTTGACCTTGAAAAACCCAGAGAATATTGCCCCAGGATAAAATCCAGCTGGAGGTTTGGGAGACCTAGAGGAAAGGTGTGATTGTGGCTGTGCTGAGGTTAAAGTGCAGGGAGGGAGGCATCCCAACAAGCCCCATATCAGTTGACCAGGAGATGTGAACTCCAGGAGGGTGGAGCCAGCAAGCACTAACACCAGAAGCCCAAGTGTGCCTTTGCCCAGCCAGGGGAATCAGCAGACACCAGTGTGGCCAGGCCACTGGTGGCTGAGCTCTCCTGAGCTCTAGTCCAGGGGTGCAGAGGCAGAAACCTGAAGAGGTCAGACCATCCCTCCCCCACAATTCACATTGTGACCTTCAGCGTAACTCTGAGAAAATACAGAAAGTCCTGGCCACTGGCCTTGGTCTCCACACTCACCAGTCAGAACCAGAGGTCATAGCATACAAAGCCAGTAACCAGGCCCCTAGCTCCCAGCACAAGAAGTGTAGCTCACTCCCCTCTGTGCCCCGGAAGCAGGGAGTCACTTTGAAAGCCAGAAAATAGACAATCACAATGAGAAAAAGGAAATTAAAAAAACAAAGACTATAGAATCTTATTATAGTGAGCAGAAAGAACCAAATTCAGAAGAGGACAGCATTGACCCTGTATCCACATTGGAAATCTCAAAAGGGAATATGAACTGCTCTCAAGCCCAAAAAGTCTTCTTGCAAGAGCTCAAGAAGGATTTTAAAAGCCAAGTTAGAGAGGCACAAGATAAATTAACCAATTATTTTAAAAATATAATCAGCCAAATAGAAAAAAAATTCACTGAAGAAAACAACTCCTTAAAAAATACAATTAGTCAAATGTAAAAGGAAGTACAAAACCTAACTGGAGAAAATAACTCCTTAAAAGTAAAAATTGTACAAATGAAAAAGGAAGTACAAAAATTAATTGAGGAAAACAATTCATTAAAAATTAGAATTAGACAAGTGGAAAGTTAATGATTCTATGAGGCATCAAGAATCAGTGAAACAAAATCTAAAGAATGAAAAAATAGAAGAAAATGTAAAATATCTCATTGGAAAAACAACTGACCTGGAAAACAAATCCAGGAGAGATAACCTAAGAATTATTGGTTTACCAGAAAGCCATGATGGGGCGGGGGGGGGGGGGGGGGGGGGA
>CM053587.1:338768564-338792873 GCA_028646515.1 Pseudochirops corinnae | reverse complement strand
ACTCGGAAATTAAGATGACATGAAAAAGATTTATCAATTGAGCAATTTTAGAGATGTCAGACTTAAGGTTCAAACTGAGGGCTCCCTGACCTACACTGCCCCCCAGCTGAAATCATTTCTGTCCCAAACATTCCAGATATACCCCAGAAATGTATATCTTTTCCCTCAGAAAATAACTGATTTCCTAGACTATCATGAGATCTAAAATGCCACAAATTGACCCAACTTTCCCATATGTTGGTTGCCCCTATCCACCACTTTGAGCAGCCAAAGGCATCTCAACCTTCCTCTCACCAACTTTATGGTCCCAAACAAGCCACACACCAAAACAGTAACTCATTCCTCCAACTTGTTAAGCTTTTTTTTTTGGGGGGGGGGGAGGAATCAGGGCGATTGGGTTTAAGTGACTTGCTCAAGGTCACACAGCTAGTAAGTATCAAGTGTCTGAGGTCAGATTTGAACTCACATCCTTCTGACTCCAGGGACAGCACTCTATTCACTGTACCAACTAGCTGCCCCTCATTAAGCTTTTCAAAGCAGTTTTCTCACAAGGATCCTGGGAAGTAGCTAACCTTAATATTATCATCCTCATATTTAGGGGTGGGAGCTCACCTCTGGACATGTGATTTTACCATCATTATGAACTCTCATTATGGAAACTCCCTCCCCTGATGCAAATCAAGACTGTCTTGCAGAGTAGTATTGAGAGGCTGTAACTTGCCCAAGGTCATACAGCCAGTATGTATCAGAGGCAGGACTTAAACCCAAGTCTTCTGGATTCTATCCACCACCCTATACTGCCTCTCATTCCTGTATTGCAAAGAGGGAAACTGAGGCTCAGAAAACTGAATTTCCTTGCCTTTAGTCACCAGCTAATAATTGTCAGGGCTACGTATAGTAAGGGGGATTGGGGATCTTAGCAGAGATGAAACAGCTCTTGATCAATGACTAGCTCGTAGGGTTGCATCAAAGATTATTGGTAAAAAAAAAAAAAAAAGAATCAGCAGGTTGAACCTCTGCAATGTATAAGAGGATGCCCTCCTCCTTATGACTCTTTTCTCTAGTCCTTTCTCTCCCTTGAACTCCTAGACAGGAGTATAGAGAAGTGGGGAGGGTGAGAGAGGGTAAGAACTTTTCTTCCCCATGCTAGGAGCTCAATAGTGATTTGCAGTAGAAGCACACAGCATCTGAAGATGTGTCCTTGCCAAGACAAGCCTAAGGCCATACCTCAAATCCCTGACTCTTTTATTCTGTCTTCCCAGGGCTCAACGCTGTTTGGCACATAATAGGCACATAGTAGGCTGGTTGACTAGTTGACCACCCACCTCCTTTTCTAAGCACAAATCAGCAAACAAAATCCCAGGAAATGGGTATTGCTTACTTTGGTGGTCTCCTAGTGGGTTGAGGTCTTGAGTTCCAAAGTAGGAAACAAACCGCACAGTCAGAGATTTCCTTTATAGCTTGATTTCCAGAGAAAAGGATCACAGCCAGGATTGTCCTGCCAGAAAAAATCCACACCCTAATTAGGAAGGAGATCTGGACCTTGCCAAGTGTCCATGATATTTGCTGCAATCTCTCCGACAGTGAAAGTCTGAGGTGAATACAAAATATCTGCTCCACAGACCCAAGAAGGGTCTTTAGCTTCCAGAGGAGTATCCCGAGTGGAATGAGGTTTTGGAATGTTTTATGTTCCCTATATCTGCTCATGCATGCCTTCTAGCCCTTCGCATCTTACAGAATTTCTGTGATGGAGGAATTAAACCATTGTTCCAGACTAGATACAAATATTGCACATCAGGTACTTTTAAGGGTGGGGGGATACTATCAGCAGAATTTGAGGGAGACCTTAGACATCAGCCACACCTAAGCTTTGTTTTTGAGATTTCCCTAGAGCTATTCCTTGAAGAAGGGCAGAGTCAGAGAAGTCATGGACTGAAAGGGAAGGAGTGGTGGGGGAGGGGCGGTGTAGGTGGTGTAGGAAATAGAGCACTGGCCCTGGAATCAGGAGGATCTGAGTTCAAATCCAACCTCAGACTTACTAGCTGAATGACCTTGGGCAAGTCACTTAACATCAATTGCCCTGCCTTCCCCACTCCAAAAAGCAAAAAAAAATAAAATAAAATAAAAAGTCAGGAACTGCCTAGCCTTGGGCTACTAGTCATACAAGATTCAAAGCCAGATTTTTCCTCACTCCTTTCATTCTGCTATGGTACCAATGAACCTTCTCAGAACCATCCATTCAAAATCAGAGGACCCTCCAATAAATTCCACTCCAGCTCCCAAATGGGATTGCCTTGGCCACTTTCCAAACCTCCCAGAGACTCCACTCCCATGTCAACTGCTCAGTAGGCCAGCTGTCACCTGTGTTTTACAATGGTCTCGATGAAGAGCAAATCCGTATTGATTTCAGGAGAAGTGGAGCTGTAAATTACTAGTCATGACTGGCTGGTCCATTCTGAGATGAGGATCTATTGATTGGGCTGGGGATCTAAATCTAATTATCACCCAAGGAAACTCACTGGAAGAGAAAAACAATGCAGATGCGGAAAAAGGTCATTAATACATTGGAATTACCTGCAAAAACACATACTGTATAATTTATTTAGTCCTCAGTGGTGATCACTTTGGGGATCAAGGTCCAGAGGTCTACTTTGGCCAGAGAGTTGGGTATAAGCTTTGGCTCTGGCTCATTCAGAAAGTAGTATTTACAAAGGTAGATTTCCTCTACCTTTCTCTCTATGCTGTTTCCTTAGTCTGACTAAATTCATTCCAGTCTTAGAGTATTTGCTAGCTGAAATAATCATGGCCACTCTAGGTGGCCTGGTATGGAGAACAGAGCGCTAGACTTGGAGTCAAAGAACCTAGTTGTGTAACCATGGATAAGTCACTATGTTTCTCTGTTATGTTTCATCATATGTTTCATCATATGTAGAAGAAAGGGACTGGGATTGATGACCTCCAACATCCCTTCCAGAGAGCAGGCACACAGTGGATAGATCACTCGACATTAAAACCAACACTCTTCCAGAGGAGAGCAACCATGATGGTGAAGACCCTTACACTCAAGCCACATAAAGAACCATTTGAAGGAACGTGGGGTATTTAGCCTGAAGAAGGGAAAACAGAGTGGGATACAATGCCTGGGGATGAATTTGGAAAGACTCCCTTGAGGAAGAGGGAGACTTTGTTCTGCTCAGTCCCAGAGGACAGGATCATGCGGATGTAGCCAAAACAGATTTTGGAAAAACTTCCTGACTATAGAGCTGCTCCCACAATGGAACAAGCACCCTTGGGAGTCAGAGGGCTCCTCTTCCATGGAAGTCTTCTTGCACTGCCTCAATGACTCTAGGAATATGTGAGAAGTGGCGAAGGGTTAAGTTTCCACAGGGCTGCAAAAATTGCTGAAAAGAGGCTGCTGATGAAAGTGAGGCTAACAGATCAGGCAGTAGCCTTGGGAAGAGGTGAGGCAGTAACCTTGGGAAGAAGTTAGATTCCCAGTTCTGATAGAATTCCTAGATAATACTAAGAGTGCTATGATGTAAAATGAAAAGGAGCTGGCCGAAGCAGGTGGATTTGACAATTAGAAGGCAGACAGCTGCCTTGGGACTCATAGCCCTTACAAGGATGCATCTAGGCTAAACTGGTGAGGGGTCAGTATTCCAAGGTTTTTACTGCGCTTGCTTAACGAACCTCATGTATTATGTATATTATCTAACAGAATCAGAGCCTCATTAGTAATGATGTATAATAATGGAGAGGTGTATCCAGAAGAGAACAAACCAATCCATTGTCTGAAGGGAGTGTCTGCACCAAACTACTATATAAAATTTGCTTAGTCTTTGTATCCGGGACTCCTCCTACCACAAGAAGGACAGAGTCCACTTCTGGTCAGAAGGTGTTCATTTACTCTGGATTTCTCCTAATAAATTTCTTTTGATATCTGATTTTTGGTATCAATTGTGGTTTTTTTCCAAGTTGGCATTTCCAACAACAGTGTTTGAGTGCTAGTTGCCCCCACCCCACTTGAAAATCCCTACCTTTACTATATAAAGATATGCTTCTTCATTGAATTGGTCATTCAGAACTAAGAAAAGGAAGTTTGGGTGGGGAGACAGGGGAGGGGGCTAGGAAGGGCTGAATAATGAGTTTTATTTGATTTTAACTCTAAGTCACTATATACTATAGTTTGCTATACTGAATTGCCTAGTGGCCACTGCCTAAAACGCTTTAAAAAAAAATGGTACCTGGGCTGGGATCAGGAAACTCTTGGGTTCTGTTTGTTGTTAACTAACCACATGACTTTGGGAAGCTTACTAAGATTCCAAAGGATTCAGTTTCCTCAGTTCTAAAATGGGTTTCTTTGAGGGTACTTTGAAGATGGGTGAAGGGCACTTATTTGTGAAGAAAAACTCATTGAAGGCAAGGATTGTATTGGGTTTTTCTTTTCCTTTTACATCCCAAGCCCTCAGCAATGAACCTGGTGCATAGTAGGTACTTTAAAATGCTTGATAGAGTTAATGGATTTTATGCACAGGGCATCATTAAAATGATTTAGTTCAGTAGTTCTCAACCTTCCTAATGCCTCGACCCTTTAATACTCGCATGTGGGCGTATCTGTATGTGGGCGGACCAGCCTGGAGACAAATAGAGGAGCGGTGTCTCAGTTCCTAAGACTATTGGAAATGTGTGTTTTCCAATGGTCTTAGGCAACCCCATTCAGCCCCCAAAGGGGTTGTAACCCACAGGTTGAGAACTGCTGATTTAGTTGGAGAGGCAGCTTGGCATAGTAGATAAGGCACTGGGCTCAGAGGGTGGAAGACCTTGGTTCTTACTCAGTCTTACACATTTAGTGTCAGGATGACCCTGGGAAAGTCACCCTCTCTGTGTCTCAGTTTCCTCATAAGATTCCTTCTAAATCTATGTCTCAGTATTCTAGAAAGAAACTAAAACTCTGACATTAGGGGCATTCAATGTCAAATAAAAGTAATATTCTTATTCCAGACTGGTCGGCACCATCCAAATTAATATTCGTTCGTTAGGAAATTAACATTTGTTCATTAACATTTTATCTGTCAGAATTTGGAAGTGGGTCTTTTGTATTGCTCTTGACAACATTTGTGCCTTTCTATGGGATCATAGGAGCTACGGCTGGAAAGGACCTTGGAGATCATGGAGTCCAACCTTGACATTTTATAGATGGAGGAATTCAAGATCACAGACGTTCAATAATTTTCCCAGGGTCCCCCAGCCAGTAAGTCATAGAGCTCAAATTTTTGTATAGGTTCAAATGGTAAATCTAGTATCCGTCAGCTTCAGGGTGATGCCTCTTCTCATAGACCAGTGGTTCTCAACCTTCCTAATGTCACGACCCTTTAATACAGTTCCTCATGTTGTGGTGACCCCCAACCATAAAATTATTTTCATTGCTACTTCATAACTGTAATTTTGCTACTGTTATGAATCTATCTGATATACAAGGATGTTCTTTCATTGTTACAAATTGAACATAACCCACAGGTTGAGAACTGCTGTCATAGACATTGTCCATCCTCTACAAGGAAGGATTTTAATATATCAGATACTCTGGAATTATTCTCCCAATCCCCACTCTCAGTGGCATAAGTCCTCAGAGTCTGGGCACTAGATCCTTTCCTAGGGGTAGCCCTGAGGAGTTAAGGATGGTTGTCTTTTCTAGTACTATGTAGTTCATGAGCCCCCACCAATGTGCTTCCCATTCAAGATAAGCAGTAGCAATTAGTTCTCTCTTGGTTGTGATTCAGTTGTGTCCCATTCTTTGTGATCCCATTTGGGGATTTTCTTGGCAAAGATAATGGAATGGTTTGCCATTTCCTTCTCCAGCTCATTTTTTAGTGGAGGAAACTGAGGCAAACAGAGTTTAGTGACTTGCCCAGGGTCACACAGCTAGTGTCATGAGGCTGCTATATAATGCCATAGGGCATTACCTGGTTTCCTTGGCAAATCAGAGCAGAGATTTCCTGTCAATATCACACAAGTCCATGATATTGTCTAAATAGAGACTGAAGCAGGCTCTTTTTCACTTCTTTCTTTTTTTTTTTGCAAACCTTCATGTACAAAATGACTAACATGGAAATGTTTTACATGATTGCACATGTATAACCTATATTAGATTACTGTCTTGGGGAGGGAGGGATAGAATTTGGGACTTAAAACTTGGAAAAATGTTGAAATATTGTTTTAACTTGTAATTAGGGAAAAAAAATAAAATATAAAAAATACAAGGAGACAAAAAAATATATCATTCAAGTTCCATCCAAGGATGTTTGGTACTTAATCTAAAAATCAAGATTGGTTGAATGAGTGAGACTAAAGTCTGGACTTGTCATTGATTGATTGATTGATTATTTTTCCATGGTTGAATTTATCACTCACTTCATAGCATTTTGTCACTCACTTTAAATGGGATTGGTGAACTGAATGATGTACACGGCAGAGACCCATCCTTACATTAAACTGTGATTCTTTGTGTTTCCCACAATTCCCACCTCAGAATGGGCACCTAGCTCCAAAGGAAACACTTACCTACTTGCTACCATAAAAATGCTGTGATGGGGTCAGGCACAGGTGTACCCCGCCGTAGATGTAAACTGTTTCCCTGAGAAAAACAGCAGAAAAGCTTGCCACAAGGTAAAGGGAAAAGAGCATTTGTCCTTAGGAGACCCGCATTTAGGACTTTCCACCTGTATGATCTTAGATAAGTCTGTGCTAGGGATCCCCTTCCTGAGCCTTCGCCTCCTCATCTACAAAGTGGGAGGGTTGGACCCTAAGGCTGACAGCTCAACGTCCACCAAGGCTTTGCTGTTGCCAGCTGGAAATGGTTTCAAAGACCTGGTTGTAAAAATGTTCAGTGTGAGCAGTCATACCTCGAAAATGGGCAGATGCTGTAAATCAAAGCTTGGTTTTGTTTAATGTTTGGTTTAATGCCTAGATTTAAGAAAGAGATGAAGAAAATGTTAATAATACTGATTAAAGTATATGCTTTTTTTTCCTGAAAAGCTCATTATTAAACATTTTCCATCAGACCACTGGCTCTGACAGTCTGGCATTCTGACAGACAGGTATCTGACATTCCCTGTTAAAAACCCCCTCCCAGCTCTGACATTCCCTGTTTTAAGACCCCCCTCCCAGGCCTGGGCTTTTGGGAAGAAAACCGCTATCAGCACAGGTCAAGGCCACCTTCTCTGTAATTTACAGTGTCAGAGGGTTGTCTGAGAGACAGACCAATTTACCCAGGGTCACCCAGTCACTGTCAAAGGAGGGACTTGAACCTGATCTCTTTGGTTCCTTGGTCGTCTCTGTGGCTTCCTGGAGAAGGGGAGGTTTTGCTGGTGATGTCGGTCCATTGGTCCAAGAGGACATCAGGAGGGTGATGTCTTCACTTGAGTATGAACTAGATTTAAGTGATGCCAAGCTGTGCAAAAGCCTCACTGTCACCTCCAGAGCCATTGGAGTCCAGGCAAGATAAGAATCAGCATGACTGACCATGGTCCTGGATGCAGTGGGAGACCTTTCACCTGGGACTTAAAGGGAGCCTGGGACTCAAAGAAATAGAAATGAGGAGGAGAATCCCAGGTGTGGCCACTAAGTGGCACCATAGTGCACAGAACGCCAGGCCTGAAGTGAGGAAGACTCATCTTCGGAGTTCAAATACAGCCTCAGACGCTTACTAGCTGTGTGACCCTGGGCAAGTCACTTCACCCTGTTTGCCTCAGTTTCCTCATCTGTAAAATGAGCTGGAGAAGGAATGACAAACCACTCCAGTATCGCTGCCAAGAAAACCCCAAATAGGGTCATGGAGGGTCAAACACTAATGAAACAACTGAAAAACGACAAAATATCCCATTTATCGCATAAATATCTTGGGGAGCTCGGAGCTTTAGAGGGCCTTGCGTAAAGTGAGAAGCCGTCTTATAAAAATGAATAACCCGTGCCCTTTGCCCCAACTTGTCTGCTAGATAGATGCGGATTTCGAGGGGGAGATTTCTTCCTCCTGACTTCTGATTTTGTCTGTACTTGTCAGCTAAAAATTAAAACTCCATTGACTCATGACATCCTTTCTATTTTGGTCTTTTGGTTCCAATTTTTTTAGCTTTGCACCATCCTCTCTTGTCCCACGTCTTCCCCTACGCAAGATTCTGAGAGCAGAAACTTATAATTTATTATACACTACAATTATGCATTGTATAATATGCAGTATTACATTTTAATACATGCTATGTTTTTATTATGCATTATAATTATTATAGAATTCTTTTCAGGGTTGCTCGTCCATCTTTGGTGTCCGCCTCTTACCCAGTCCTCACTTGTCGCTCCAAGAAGCTGTAACATATACAGTGGCCACACCCCAGCAGACCGGCTAAGGTAGGTTAAGGGTAACCAACATGCCTCAAACCTGTTGATCTTTAGGGGGATGTCTACTTGTCCCAACAACCACGAAGGTGACTGAAGCAGACCCTGTGGGGCATTTAGAGCTTGGTCAGACAAGATCATTCACTGTATCCCAGACCATTGACTTTTGTCCTGCTGCTGGACTCCCACAACTCTGGAAGAAGAGAGTGAGGCTGATGACTTTGCACAGCTCTGCCTCACTGAAATCTAATTCACTCTGTGATATCATTGGTCTTCTTCGAACAACAGCACATACATTATAATGTATCCTATAATTTCTTGTATCCCTCATAGCATTTAGCATATGGTAAATTTTCAAAAGAGATCTCATTTAATTTGTGGATTACGACAGCAGATATATTATTAATATTTTTGTTGTTGTTACTGTCCAGAACTATTAGTTTATCCATGTGGGGAACTCCCAGTGTAGAAGCACCTACATGTACCAATGTAAAAACTCCCTGTACCCATGAAGACTGGACTTCCAGGAAGCCAGGCTATTAATAGAGTCCACAAGCAGCTGAAAGCTGAACCTCCTCTGAATCAGCAAAACCAAAATGAAAGACGGCTGCCATCAATATACCTCGACTTTCAAAGGTCCAGCACCTTCCATTTCTTTGCTCCTGGGGATTCTCCAGACTTGAAGTCACTCTCTCAAGGGGGAGGCTCCCTCTCTGTGGGAGGCTCTCCAGGGCTGGCTATCTTCTTGGTTGTAGTTGGGGTGGGAGCTGCTGGGAAGGTGGAAAAGACAAAGTTATAGACTTGGACTTAGGAAGACCTGAGTTCAAATCCTACCTTATTGGGCAAGTCACTTAATCTCTATTTCTGACATCACCATAATACCCCATAAGTCCCTCTCCCTATTCCTCCCTCAGAGCTATCTCATACGCCAAATAATGTCTTTTTAGAGAAGAAAAACAGTCAGCACAACTGATCAATACGCTGAAAAATCTGAAAACATGTGCACTATATCATACCTGTGGACCTCCCATCTCCACAAAGGGATAAATTTTAGGTGTCTTCTCATATCTTTTCAATCAGTTCCTACTTGATAATATTTCATTATATTCATGTACCACAATTTGTTTAGCCATTTTTAATTGATGGGCATAATTAATGTTCCCAATTCTTATCACCAAAAAATGGTGTTACTACAAATATTTGGATGTATATGGGGATATTACTCTAATTAATGGTTTCATTGGGATATAAACCCAGTAATGGGATCTCTGGCTCAAAGAATACAGACATTTTAGTCTCTTTACTTGTGTGATTCCAAACTGCTTTCCAAAATGGTTGTACCATTTTATAGCTCCACTAACAATGTATCCCTATCTTTCCACAACCCTTCCAACATTGACCATTGCCTTTTTTTTTGTTTGTCATTTTTGCCCATACTCAAGGCATGAGATGAGACCTCATGGTTATTTTGATTTGCATTTTTCTTATTATTAGTGATTTGGAACATTGTTTCCATGTATAATTTTGTAATTTTTCTTTTGAGAACTATTTGTTCATATCCTTTAGCCATATACCTGTTGGTGAATAGCTAGAAGTCTTATTTGTTAATTGTTTATATACCTTGGATACCAAACTCTTATCAGAGAAATTCGATACAAAGATTTTTTTCCCCATTCTATCATTCCCCTTCTGATCCTACACGCATTAATTTTGTCTATGCAGAATCTTTCCAGTTTTAAGTAATCAAAGTTATCTATGTTACATTTTGTGATTAGCTCAGCTTCTAGTTTGGTTAAGAATACATCTTCTAGATTGGCTAACATGACAAAACAGGAAAATAATCAATGTTAGAGCAGATGTGGGAAAGTTGGAACACTAATTCATTGTTGCTGGGGCCGTGAGCTGATCCAATCATTCTGGGGAGCAATCTGGAACTATGTCCAAAGGGCTATAAAAATGTGCATACCCCTCAACCCAGCAATACTGCTCCTGGGGCTGTACCCCAAAGAGATCATAAATATGGGAAACGGACCCATGTGTACAAAAATATTTTTGGCAGCTCTTTTTGTGGTGGCCAAGAACTGGAAATTGAGGAGATGCCCATCAGTTGGGGGAAGACTAAACAAGTTGTGGTATATGAATGTAATGGAATACTATTGTACTATAAGAAACGATGAACAGGTGGACTTCAGAAAATCCTGGGAAAACTTATATGAACTGAAGCTGAGTGAAGCGAGAAGAACCCGAAGAACATTATTCACCAAAATAGCCACAGTATGTGATAACTGATTTGGATAGACTTCTCAACAACACAAGGACCTAAAACAGTTCCAAAGGACTCATGATGGAAAATGCCATCCACATCCAGAGAAAGAACCGTGGAGTTGAAATGCAGAATAAAGCAGATTATTTTCTCTTTTGTTTTATTTTGTCTTGTTTTTTTTTCTTTCATTCTCATAGTTTCTCCTATTCATTATAATTCTTCTATGAAATGTGACTACTGTGAAAATGTATTTAATAGGAATGTATGTGTAGAGTCCATATCAGATTGCAAGCCATCTTGGGAAGAAAGAGGGGAGGGAGGAGGAGAAAATTTAAAACTTATGAAAGCGAATGTTGAAAACTAAAAATAAATAAATTGAAAACTGTAAAAAAACAAAAAAAAGAATATATCTTCTGCATATAGTTGTGTGACGGATATGATTTATTTCTCTTCTAATTTTTTAGTGTAATCTTTAATATTAAGGTCATGTATCCAACTAGTGATTTTTTTTTACCTGCATTGAAGCATAAAATAGGTCCTATATTCGTCAGTGGAGACTCTGGGACACCACCTGGCTGCTGAGTGTTCTTGAGAGGGTTACTATCTAGTTTGGGAAGGGGTGAGGGCTAGGAAGGAGCTTATCTGAGATATGGCCACTGTGTGTGAAGAAGGAAGGTGACATCTGATTAAAGAGACCAGGGATGTCTAGCCTGGAAAAGAGAAAACTCAGCTGACTTTAAATACTTGGAGTAATACTTGTCATATGGGAAAAGGTCTGTCTAGTTCTTCTGTTCTGATTGACCCCAGTGGGAAGAACCAGGAGCAATGGTTGAGTGCAAAATGAGCAAAGGAGAGGCAAATAAGGTAATCTAGGTTTATATAAGGGAAAAATGGGGAGAGGGCAACTAGGTGGATAGACCACCAGGAATGGAGTCAAGAAGACCTGAATTCAAATGTAACTTTAGACATTTACTAACTGTGTGATCCTGGGCAAGCCACTTAACCCTGTTTGCCTCAGTTTCCTCATCTGTAAAATGAGCTGGAGAAAGCAAACCTCTACAGTATCTTTGTCAAGAAAACCCCAAATAGGAGTGGCTAGGTGGCGAAGTGAATACAGCACTAGCCCTAGAGTCAGGAAGATGAGTTCAAATCCGGCCTCGGACATTTGATACTTACTAGCCATGTGACCTTGGGCAAATTACTTAACCCCAATTGCCCTGCCTTCCCCCCTCCAAACAGCAGAAAGAAAGAAAGAAAGAAAGAAAGAAAGAAAGAGAGAAAGAGAGAGAGGGAGGGAGGGAGGGAGGGAGGAAGGAAGGAAGGAAGGAAGGAAGGAAGGAAGGAAGGAAAGAAAAAAACAAAACAAAACCCCAAATAGGGTCATGAAAAGTCAACCATGACTGAGATGATTAAATAACAACAAAAAGAAAAAAAATCAAAAAATATCTAACAATGAGACACATCCCCAAGCAGAATGAACTTCCTGTCCACTTTGGTCAGTTCTCCATCACTGTAAGTCTGGAAGCAAAGACTAGATAACCACTTGCCAGGTATAACAGAGTGGAGAGTCTTTCTGGAATGTATGGCTGCTAAGGACCCTTCCAACTGTCAAATTTTAATTAAACGTTCTTCCTAATTAGGAGCTAAGGTCAATGGTTTCTGCACTGCTGAAGGATTATAGCTCTAGAGCAGCGATTCTCAACCTGTGGGTCGCAACCCCTTTGGGGGTTGAACGACGCTTTCACAGGGGTCAACAGGGCTCACCTAAGACCATGGGAAAACATATATTTCTGATGGTCTTAGGAACTAAGACATCACTCCTCTATCCATCTCCAGGGGGGTCCGCCTACATGCAGATACATCCACATAGGAGTATTAAAGGGTTGCAGGCATTAGGAAGGTTGAGAACCACTGCTCTAGAGTAAGAGGGATCTCAGCAGCCATTTAGTCCAACTATCACATTTTACAGATAAGGAAACTGAGGCCCAGAAAGTTTAAGTGACTTGATTAAGGTTAGACAAGATGTAAGCATCAGAGAGGAAGATTTGAATCCAGAACCCCTGACTCCAGAGCCAGGGCTCTTTCCACTAACCCTCCAAGGATTTCCAAGGACTAGACAATTGATCAACACTGGCTAAATCTCCACACCCAGGGGCAAAGCTCTGATTGCCCCACCCCGGTCACATCTAGGCAGAGTCATTTTCATCTGTGGCTTCTGTCACTGCTCACTTTGGGGAGAGGAGGTACAGTCCAGTTAGGGAGCAGCGTGTGACAGCTGAGAAAGAGAACAAGAGGATCAGTCAATTCCTTTGTGGAGGCAGGAATACGGACACAAGCTCACACTTCCTTGCTTTCCCTGATAAGGTTCTCTCTGCTGGGGGAAAATAAAAAACGATCACCTGATGGATACAACCCTTTGTCCTCAGAAAAAAAATATTTCCAGGCGATGTCTATCAGACCTGAAATTAGGCTTTAACAGTCTCTCTTTTTTCCTCCCTGACATGAGAGATTGGCATTGATTTTTTTCCCCTTTCCCCATTCTGTTCATAGTCTCATATCTGTGTGTCTGACATTGGGAAGAATGTTTCTCTAAAGAGCAGCACGGAAGTATCAGCTAGTTCGGGGACCTGATCATTCTTTAGCTCAGATTCCCAGTTGGGAGAAATGACTCATCCAGGGACAGGCCAGAAATCACAGGATCATAGATCTGGAACCAACTACAACTTCTGAGGCCCTCTGGTCCCCCCTCCTCATTTACCAGAGGAGGAGGGTGAGGCCTGGAGAGATTAAGTATCCAAGGTCATCCACGTGTTAAGTATCAGAAGTGGTATTTGAACCCAGAATCTCTGACTCAACCAACCAAACAACCAATTAGCAAGCTTTTTAAAAGCACTTGTTATGTGTCAACCACTGTCTTAGGTGTAGGAAATACAAAGAAAAATGAAACAGTCCCCACTATCAAGGAGCCTACATTCCACTGGGAGAGACAACAGGTCAGTAAACACATAGAGGGAGAGAAGGGCATCACCAGTGGTGGAGGTGATCAGAACGGTGGTACCTAAGTTCAGTCTTGAACAAAGAGAGGGATTCTGTGAGGCAGAAATGAGAAGGGAGTGCATGGGGATGGCCAGTACAAAGGCACAGAGACGGGAAATGGGACCTCAGACGCCGTCTAGTCCAACCTCCTTATTTTACAGATGGGGAAATTGAGGAAAACAGAGGTTTTAAGTGGCTTGCCCAAGATTACACAGCCAGTCAATATTTGAGGCTATATTTGAACTCGGGTTTTCCTGACTCCAGTGGAGCCTCTGATTCAGAGAGAGGAATTTTTTTTTGCTTTTTGGAAGGGGGAATACAGGGCAATTGGGGTTAAGTGACTTGCCCAAGGTCACACGGTAATTTTTGTGTCAAGTGTCTGAGGCCGGATTTGAACTCAGGTCCTCATGACTCCAGGGCTGGTGCTCTATTCACTGAGCCACCTAGATACCCAGACAGAAAATATTTTTTAAAACAGAGAAAGGGAAAGGTGGTCAGAAGAACGGTACTACTCCTCACTCTCCAGATTTTACCTCCTCAGCAGCAGCAGCCTTCTCATCCTTGAGATACCTCTACTCTGTGGCTCTCTCTTGTGATTATTGAGTCCCTGAGCTGCACTGTTTCTTTTTTTTTAATTTTTGGAAGGGGGAGGGCAGGGCAATTGGGGTTGTGACTTTCCCAAGGTCATACAGCTGGTAAATGTTAAGTGTCTGAGGACAGATTTGAATTCAGGTCCTCCTGCCTCCAGTGGTGTTCTATTCACTGTACCACCTAGCCATCCCTACTGTTTCCTCATTAGGAAACCCAGCCATACTCATTGTTCTTCCACCTCCACTTTTTAATCTCTGGCATTTGTATTCCCTCCACTTATCACAGTGCATGGCAGACACTTCACAAATTCTCTATTTACCCATTCATCTTTCCATCTATCCTTCTAACCATCCATCCATCTATCCACCCATCTAACCATCCATCCGTCTATCCATCTATACCCACCTATCCATCTTTCCATCTATCTATCATCTAACCATCCAACCATCCATCCATCTACCTATGAATCTAATGTAATATTGTTTTAAACACATGAGACCTTAGCTGATACAACTGGGACCAACATTAAATTTGGAGCCAGAAATTCACAGATTCATAGATTCAGATCTGGAAGGGACTTTAGAGATCATCATTTTACAAATGAGGAAACTGAGGCCCAGGAAGCTGAAATGAGATACCCAGGGCCAGACAACCAGTGTCTGATCCATGTTTAAGCCCAAGACTTCCCAAACTGAGCCCAGCACTTATCCAGTACACTTCCCACTCCACCAACCCCTCTTCCAAGTCCTGCATTCTGATCTTGTATATTGGCTCCCCTCTTCTCAGTCTCATTTTTTTTCCTCCATAAAATAACAAGGCTTGCCCTGATTGTCTGTAAGACCATGTGTTGGGTTTTTTTTGTTTCCAGAGTGGTCCCAGAAAGGGATAGGAGGAAGAAACCTACCACATTGATTACCAGACCCTCCAAGTTGAAGCTGAGAGGGAAACTCAACTAATACCATGTTAGGCTGCATTAAGGGAGTATCCAGGACTAGGCAGGTGATGCCCTAGAGATTCCAGAGGGGTTGGAAGTTATCTCCTCATTCTGCCCTTGTTGGAACACAAATGGACAACTGTAGTCAATCTGAGGCATCATCAGCCTTCAGGAAGGACAAAGATAAGCTAGAGAACAGCCACTGGAGGACAACCAAGAAATATATAGCGGCCATGCCATATGATGGATATTCAATTGACTGAACCAGGGATGTTTAGGCTGGAAAAGAAAGGGCAGGGCAGAAGGGCAGGGGCATGATGCCTGTATTCAAATCTGTAAATGGCTAAAGAGAGATTGAATTTATTATGCTCGGCCCAGAGACACTGATCTAAGACACAATGTGATCAGTCAAGCAGCCAATAAAACATTTATTAAATGCATACTACATGCCAATCACTGTCCTAAGTGCTGACTATGCAAAGAAAGACAGAAGAGAGTCCTTGCCTTTGAGACGTTCAGGGTCCAATGGGGAAGATAATATGTAAATAATTATGAACAAATGAGTTCTAGGCAGGAAAATCAGAAATAAAACAGGGAAATTAGCTTTAAGAAGGAGCTATCTATCTCTCTAGCCATCTATCAATCTATTTATCTACTCATCTATTCATTTATCCATCCATCCACCCATTTCTTTATCTATCTATCCATCTATCCATCCATCTATCCATCCACTCATCCATCCATCTATCCATCTAGAGGAAGTTTCCTCTAGAAGGAGAAATCTTGACTAAGTCTTCGGGGAAACCAGGAGGCCGAAATGAGGAGACAAACATTCCAGGAATAGTGGAAAGTCAGTGAAAACACCCAGTGCTTACATCAAATTTATGCTTAACATCAGGGAAAACTCTCTGATGATTAGAGCTGTCTAGAAGAGGACTGGGCTGCCTCTGGCTCTTCAAGCCTCAGATAATCAATCACCTGTTAACTATGTTCTCAAGGAGATTCTTGTTCAAGTATAAAGCAAAGGTGGTCTCGGAGGCCCCTCCCCTTCCTGACTTTTGAGATTCTAAGGTTCTGTTATCCAATAAATCAATGACCCTGGGGTTCAGATTTTTCTCATCTGGGTAGATAGCTACCCCCTACTCATTGATAGTCATAAAATTGCCTGATTTAGCCAAACCAAATATGAAGGAGTACATATGGAAGGAGGAAGGCTTAAAAAGCAGCCTGGACCCTCAGTATCAAGAGATCTGCTTTAGAATTCTAGTTTAGTCACTATTGAGTTGTTTTACCTTAGACAAGTCACTTCTCTAGCCTCTGTGTCATGTTCTTTTTGGTGAAACAAGGGGATTGATTTACGTGATCTTGAAGAGCCACCCCAGCTCTAAGAGTAGATCTTTCTATGAAATGTGAGAAGGGAGCATGGCGATCTCACAAGAACCTTACTATCCTTCTAGAAGCTAACAGAGATTCCAGTGGGAAGAGGAATCAGTCACATCACCTGGAGCATCTGCCCCATTCTCCAAATTCTCCAGGTAGATTTTATCAGGTCTGTAATTCTCATGTTAGAAAATACACTAGTGGGATTCTTAGGTAGGAAAATCCCCTCTGCACCTCTCACACATGTATCATTCCCATCTACTTCCTCATGTTGAAATTCCTTGAACACGATACAAAGCAATTAGAATTAGAAGTGAAGAGAATTGTATTCATACTAGCATGTAAATGACTGTTTTCAAAGCAAGTTTCAGAAAAAGGTGAGAGAACAAGATTAGTGTGCTATCTCAAAAGGGGAGGAGGGTGAAATGTGGGGAAGATAAAGGAAGAAGAAGGGGATGCAGATTTGCTGACTTATTATTTTGTGACTTTGAACAGGTTACTTTCCTTCCATGGGTCTCTATTCCCTAACCTATACAAAGAAAGGGTTTAAGTAGTAATCTCTAAGGCCCCTCCCAACTCTGACATCCCCTGTTCTAAGACCCCTCCAATCCTAACATCCCCTGTTCTAAGGCCCTTCCCAGCTCTGACATTCCCTGTTCTAAGGCCCTTCCCACTCCAAAAGTCATTGTTCTATGGGAATAAGGGCCCACTAGCTCAGATGGTTAGTGTGGTGCTAATAACGACAAAGTCTAGGGTCTGATCCCCATAAGGGGCGCAACTATTTGGGGCAGTGAAGTGGTGTAATGGATAGAACACTGTACTTATAATCAGAAAGACTCATCTTCATGAGTTCAAATCCAGCCTCAGACACTTCCTAGCTCTGTGACCCTGGGGCAAGTCACTTAACCTTCAGTTTCCTCATCTGTAAAGTGAGCTGGAGAAGGAAATGGCAAACCACTCTGGCATCTCTGCCAAGAAAACCCCAAATAGAGTCATGGTGAGCTAGATATGAGTAAAACAACTGAATGTGAACATTGGAACAGCCCCTCCCAGCTCTGACACCCTGCACTCTAAGCATCAATTCCACTCTCAGTCCTATGCATTTCACCTAATGCACAAAAGCCCAGAGTTCCTCTGTTTCTTGTTACAATCTGGCCCCCAACATCTACTTCTTTACAACAAGAGCCAATATTTTGTCTGTCCTCTGCTACCCTCTTCTGGGAATTGTGGTACATTTCCATCCTTCCTCCCTTCCCATTCCAGTCCTTCGAGTGGGCTGAGAACTCCCCAAGTTCCCAGCCTTCTCTAACCCTCCATCCCATCCCAAGAAGAGGTGTCTCCTAAAGACTCTGTCAGTGAAATAATGCTCTAAAATTAGGAGTAATGAGACTGAGGAGTGGTCAGAGAGAGAGAGAAAATGTAGACATGGAGGTGTTGATCACATCACCAAATACTAAAACCAGGGGGCTCCAGATAAAATTTGGGATGGAGGTGCTGTAAAAATATTCCATAGGACACTTTCAGAGAAATCTCCCTGGACATCAGGCAATAACTAAAATGCTACTTCCTCCAAGAAGTCCTCTACCATCCTTCTGATCAATACCTGCCTTCTTCCTCAGATCCCACCCAGATTTCTATTGTACTTTCTGTGAAATATTAGATATTATAGTTATCTGTCTCCCCCTTTTGCTGGACTGTAAGCTCCATAAGGCCTGAGATCAAGTCTTGACTAAAGTTTTGCATCTCTCCAATGTCTATACAAAGCTCTGTACAAAGTAGGCTCTTGACAAATTTTTGCTGAAATTGAGTAGACCCAAAGGGACCTGAGGAAAGATGTACTTGTTCTGAAATCAAGCCAGGATTCCAGCACTGAACTCCAGAAGGATTTTGAATGAGGTGTCCTTCTAGAGCAGCAGTTCTCAACCTGTGGGTCTCGACCCCTTTGGGGGTCAAACAACCCTTTCACAGGGGTTGCCTAAGACCAGAAAACACATATTTCCAATGGTCTTAGGAACGGAGACATGGCTCCTCTATCTGTCTCCAGGCAGGTCCACTAACATGCAGATACACCCACATATGAGCATTAAAGGGTCCGGGCATTAGGAAGGTTGAGAAGCACTGTTCTAGAGGAGTCAACGAAGTCTGCAGTGGCTGGGACTGCTACTGAGGGAGTATTTAGAGACACAGTGAGGAAGAGGCGGAGATCTTACAGTTGGGCAAGAGAGGGCAGACACTCAGGGTGTGGGGTCTTATCCTGCTGGTGCACAGCAAGGCAGGGCAGGAGAAGGGAAAAGGAAAGGGAAAGAAGAATGGAAAGGTGCAATGGGAATGGGAATTTGAAGATCTTCCCTTGCCCCTTAATAAGCCTAGGGGAATTTGAGGACCTTCCCTAATTTGAAAATATACTCTGCCTCCTAGTAGGCTAAATGTCTTCACATGGAGCCTGTGGTGGGAAGAGTTTGCTGAAGAGTGGAGCAAAGCCCACAGGAGAAGCTGACTTAGGGAGACTTGCTTTTCAGGAAGGTACAACTTTTGTTACTTTGTAGTCAAGTAGGTCACAAGGGTTGTGATGTTTTCTGACCCTGGAGAAGGCTATATGTACCTCTGACATGAGATTTTGTGTTGGGAAGAGCTCTATGATTTGGCCAGATCAGACTCTGGGCAGCTGCTGAACCCACCTGGCTTTGAAAACCCAGATGTTGGTGCTTCTCTCTCTGGTAACTAACCGTATGACAGCTAGAAGCCCTGTCTGTTGAAGTTACTTTCTCTGTCTATTTTTTTTGTTTGCTTGTAATTTCTGTTTGTATTCTCTGAAGTTCAGGGTGCTGATTTTTCCCCTGAACTGATGTATATGTTTGATTAAAGTAACTGATGTATATGTTTGATTAAAGTAAGATTGTTAACTCTTTTTGAGTTACTTTTCTTTAGAAAAGCAGATCAAAGAACCTGTGCTAGCAGCCATCCTGGGTGTGCTAGGGTACTTACTGCTACAAAAGGTAAAAGGAAGAAAGAAGGGAAGGCAAAGGGAAAGAGAAAAGGAGGAGATGAAAAGGAAAAGGAAAGAGGTGGAGAAGGGAAGGGGAAAAGGAAAGGAAGTAAAGGGAAATTGGGAGGGGAAGAGAGAGAAAAGGGATTGGAAATGGAAAGCGGAGAGAAGGGTAAGGGGAAGAGAGGAGAAGGGAAAAGGAAAGGAGGTAAAAGAAATTGGGAAGGGATGGGGAAAGAAATGGAAGGGAGAAAGAAAGTGAAAAGGGAAAGGAAGGAGAAAGAAGAGGGGTAAAGAGAATGGGAAGGGAGAGAGGAAGAACAGGAGAGGGAAAGAGAAGGCAAAGAGGGAGGGGAGGAGATGGGAAGGGGGAAGTGAGAGAATACTTGGGGCAGGATCTAATAACTGTCTGTGACAGAATCACAGAATTCTAGAACTGGAGGAACCCTTGGCAGCCACTTCATACACCCCATGCACTCCCCCTCATCCCAAAAAGAATCCTCATCCAACACATCTGACAAGTATTTTCTTGAAGCCCTGCAATGAATGACTTCCTTGGGAAGCCACTGTCTCCTGAAACAGGTCATTCCACTATGGGTCAGACTGAATTTTTATGAAATTGAGGTTTTTGGGGAGGGGAGGGCTTGCCATCAAATCTAAACTAGCCTCCATATCCTCCATTGCACCTAGTTCTGACCTGTGGAATAATAGAGTAGGCCTGATCCCTCTTCCACATGATGGTCCAAGTCTTCCAAGCCTTCTCTTCTGCAGACTAAACATCCCAATTCCTTGTGCTTGGGAAGTGGAGCCACCAATGCAAAATGACTACCAGAAGAATTTATGTCAACAAATTAGAGCTCTTCTCTGAGCAGGAACAGTTTGTTGCTAACTTGGAGGGAAAGTTGAACCAACACACAGTTGTCAACAGTGGAGCAGAAAAAGAATGGGCAACTTTCAGAGATTTGGTACATAGCACTTCATTTGCTCCTCTGGGTCAGAACACTCACAAACATCAAGACTGGTTTGATGAAAATGATGAGGAAATTCAGAAGCTTCTAAATGAAAAATGAGAACTCCACAGGATTTATCAGCAGAATAGTTCATCCATCTCTAAGAAGGAAGCATTTAGTTTCATCAAAAGTAAAGTACAAGCAAAGCTTAGAAAGATGCAGGATTCCTGGCTCAGTAAGAAGGCAGATGAAATTCTGTTTTATTCTTATAGTAACAATCCAAAGCACTTTTATGAAGCCCTGAAGGCTATTTATGGACCAAAGACCTATGGTGCATCACAAGTACTCAGTGCTGAGGGAGACACATTGATTAGTGATAAGGACATGATCCTAGAGAGATGGACTCAACACTTTCATAGTGTTTTCAACAGACCATCATCAATCAATCCTGAGGCCACTGACTGTTTATCTCAGGTTGAAGTCAATCCTTCCCTAGTTGAAGCTCCAACTGAAGAAGACGTTTTGAATGCCATTAGGCTCCTTTCATGTGGCAAAGTGCCTGGTGCTGATTCTATTCCAGCTGAGATTTACAAAATAGGGGTCCATTACTCATACAAAAGCTGACTGAAATTTTCCAAGTTATATGGTGAGAGGAGGTTATCCACCAGGAGTTCAAGGATGCCTCCATTGTCCATCTCTATAAAGGGAAAGGAAACAAATTGTCCTGTGGCAATCACGGGGGCGGGGGGGGGGGGGGGAGTTCCTCTTTCTTAGTCATTGCTGGCAAGATTCTTGCCAGAGTCCTCCTTAGTAGGCTGATCCTTCACCTGGAAGATGGTCATCTACCTGAGGGCCAGCGTGGCTGGTTCAGAAAGGACCAAGGAACAGTCAATATGATGTTTGCTGTCCAACAACTCCAGGAGAAATTCCAGGAGCAGAACAGAGGTCTATACATAACATTTGTAGATGTGACCAAGGCCTTTGATACTGTTGGTCATGAGGACTTAAGGAAAAATGTGTCCAAATTCATTACCCGCAAAAGTTCATTAGCATTGCATGTCAATTTTATGACAGAATGCTTACCTGAGTTCTAGATAATGGAGAATGCTCTCATGCCTTCCCAGTCACCAATGGAGTGCAACAAGACTGTGTGCTTGCTTCCATGCTTTTTAGCATGAAGTTTTCAGCCATGTTGTCAAATGCTTTCAATGAGAATGAACATGCACTGATGGTAAATTCTTCAATTTGAAAAGGCTACAAGCCAAGACTAAAGTGGAAGGAGCGTTGGGGCATGACTTTCTGTTTGCAAATGACTGTGCACTCAATGCAGCCTCTGAAGTTGAAATGCAACAATGTATGGACCAATTTTCCACTGCTTGTGCTAATTTTGGCCTAACAATTAACACCAAGAAAACACAGGTGCTCCATCAGCCACCACCACACCATCCATACGCGGAATTATCAGTTACAGCAAATGGAGAAATTTTGAATGCGGTGGATAAGTTCACTTTCCTTGGTGGTGTACTTTCCAGGGATGTACACATTGATAATGAGGTTGATGCACACATTGTCAGAGCTAGCTCAGTATTTGGGAGGCTCTGAAGGAAAATATGGGAGAAAAGAGGTGTTAGACTTACTATCAAACTGAACATTTACAGAGCTGTGATGCTGACTTCATTGTATGCCTGTGAAACTTGGAGAGTCTACCAGTGCCATGCCAGGAAACTGAATCGCTTCCATTTGAATTGTCTTAGGATGATTCTGAAGATCATCTGGCAGGATAAGGTACCAGACACTGAGGTCCTTACTCGAACTAAACTGCCAGGCATTCAAACTCTGCTTCAGAGAGTGCAACTCTGATGGGCTGGCCACATTGTTTGAATGCAAAATGTATGCTTGCTAAAAAGACTGTTTTATGGAGAACTCCCACAGGGCAAGCATTCACATGGTGGTCAGAAGAAGCAATACAAAGACACTCTCAAGGTCTCCCTCAAGAACTTTGGAATTGATTGTGTGACATGGGACACATGGGCACAGGACCACTTAACATGGTGTGCCTACATCAGAGAAGGTTCTGTGCTCTATGAGCAGAGCAAAATTGAAACAGCTCAAAGGAAACACAGGAGGCGCAAATTTAGAGCATCCATCCCAAATGTTCACACTCACTATTTGTGCCCAACCTGTGGTAGAGTGAATGGTCTGATATTGGTCTGATCAGCCACAGCTGGACACAGTGAAACTTGACTTTAGCACAGTGATGTCATTTCGATCCTCTTTCAGAACGTAGGAAAACCAACCACTTGGAAAGTTAGGGTTTGGGAGACCTAAGTATAAGATTTTGCATTCACTTAAATGCCCAAATGGATCTATGATCTCATTGATGGGGACATATTCTCCAGTGAGACATGTCCCAGCACATGTAGGTCCATCTATCTTGTGTGATTCTTATTCATTTCTCTCCCATTAGTTTGCCACAGGAAATTTCCTGTGATAGTGATATCACTACTTTACCCTAAAAAGGTCAAAGAAAAAGGACTCGTGTACAAAAATATTTATAGACTCTCTTTTTCTAGTAGAGAAAAACTGGAAACTTGTGAATTTGTCCACTAATTGATAAATAACTAAATAAGTGTAACATATGAATATGCTGATATATAATTTTGCCATGAGAAATGACAGAATGGTCAATTTCAGAGTAAGCTGGAAACCTGTATGAAACTTGTATGAAATGATGCATTATAAAAAAAAAAGAGGGGGAATTTGAAAAAATTTCAAATTCTGATCAATTCAATGAGCCACAATTCCATAAAACCAAAGGTAAAGTCCAGAGCCATACATTTTTTGGACATAGACAGTGAGGGGATGTGCTTAACTATGCATGATTATTCTTAAGGGTGTGAGAAAGGGGAAGGGGAGGAGAAATAAAGTCAACAAGCATGTATTAAGTGCCAGCCGCTGGGGGAGAGAGACAGAGATAGACAGCTGGACTGCCTCTCATCTCAACTTCAGAGGCTGCATTGAGGGAGGGAGATAGATAGACAGATAGAAAGAGACAGACAGACAGATAGAGAGAAGAGGGGAGGCATCCCTCACCCTGGCAACATGGAGGCATCAACAAAAGCAGAAGAGTTTGTTGATAGCAGGTGAGCAATTTTCCCTCCTCAACTCTACATGTCCTGGAATATTGGTAAGATGAAGCTAAAGGGGCAAGGAGCAAGGTATGTATATCATGTATGTGAAGGAATAAACTTTCACTTCTGCCCAATTTTAGGAAGTCAAGACTGATACTCCTCCCTAAATGTGTTCTTTCATTCTGCCATAAATTGTATTTTATAATCCTAATCTTAGATCTCATAAGTACTTGTTGTTAACCCAGACAAGTACCATTTCTTTCATCCTTTTGTTCACAGGCTGTGTTTGTATCCAAGTCCAGGGTGCCTCTCATGGTTTAGCCTTAAAGACCTGAGTTGGAATCCTACCTCAGATACTTAATCTGTGTGACCCTGGAAAAGTCACATAACTGCTCTGTATGTCAGTTTCCTCATAAATGAAGGAGATTTGAAAATGAAGAGATTTGGAAAGGACTTCCAAGGAATCTTCCTGATCTTTGATACTAAATGCACCCTGAATAAAAAGTAATTTTCCTCCCAGATGCCAATCCCTGGTCCAATGTGAAATCATTCTGTCTCTCCCTCCCTCTCCCCCTCCCTCCCCCTCTCTCTCTCTTCTTCCTCTCTCTCTCTCTTCTTCCTCTCTCTCTCTCTCTCTCTCTCTCTCTCTC